>CM036259.1:3332426-3962426 GCA_020698575.1 Bostrychus sinensis | reverse complement strand
AAACAAACCGGAAACAGGAATAAATATTAAATTCTCCATTTTTATTTTTGTCGCTGACTCATGTAACATTCAACTAGGCTTTAGTGGATTTACTTTCGGTTTCCTGCTACGGGGACTTTCCACAAAGCATCAACTCGCTTTTTAAAAACATTTACCAAAAGAACTTGCAAATATGAATTCAGGAAAGTTACAGAAATTGTCGCTGCGTTAGTTTGAGGTTAAACTTAAAACATTTGTCCCACCTGCAGAGTCACTCACCTTGCTTTGACTGGCGCTGCTTATTTTCAAAGTGGTCGTTTTAGTCATGACTCAGCGAAATCCGCAGCCTAACGAGGAAAAGATAAAACTTCAGAGTCAGTTTTTTGGGGAAATTTTTAGCAAAAGTCTCGGCGCAGAGCTGCAGAAAGCGAACAAACCCAACAAACGCGACTCGTATTTTTTTTATTTCCTGATGCAGTTTACTTTCGATAGAAATGATCCCGCCCATGCACTTCCCATTGGAGAATATTTCCAGTACGTCTTTTTTTATTTTATATTTTATTTACCAAGAAATAATCCAAACATTAGTCTTTTATTACTATTAAGGAATATAAACTAAAAAATAACATGGTGCTAAAACTCACACATAAGCATAAAAATATAGGCTATATATAAAATGTGAAAAAAAAGCGATTTTTTTTGTTTTGTTTTTTACTTTAAGCTTCTTTCTTTTTACCAAAGAGGC
Organism: Bostrychus sinensis; assembly: GCA_020698575.1. Classification (NCBI taxonomy): domain Eukaryota; kingdom Metazoa; phylum Chordata; class Actinopteri; order Gobiiformes; family Eleotridae; genus Bostrychus; species Bostrychus sinensis. The sequence continues at coordinate 3,961,702 of CM036259.1, read as the reverse complement.
AATACAGAAATAAATAACGTAATAAGGTGTAGCAGTTAGGATTAAAATACATTAATACGATTAATCTTTGATAAACATTTAATATTTTTTGGAAATTCGCAAAAGGGAGCCCTCCTTCTTTTCGTGTAATCAGGAAAAAAAACAAAAGAAAACACTTTTCCTTATCTCAAAGTCAAGGTCAAAGAAAACTGAAATAAATTAGTGTAAACATGAGCAGTCATTTAGATTACCACTTTTACTTTTACTTCCTTTTATTTATTTTTTTTATTATAGATTATATTCAGTCATTTAGATTACCACTTTTACTTTTACTTCCTTTTATTTATTTATTTTATTATAGATTATATTCAGTCATTTAGATTACCACTTTTACTTTTACTTCCTTTAATTTTAAGATTTTTTTTATTGTATATTATATTTTATCATAGTTTCCCCTGCTCAAGAATATTTGAAGATTTTTACATTTAATTTATTCTGGGTTCATCATAAAAGGACAGTAATTTTTATTCACTGTACAAGAATAGGCTATTTAGTCACTTCACTATTGTTTTACTGAAATTTGTCATTCTTCTGTCAGATGTACTGCCCTGACTTGCTTTGTACTTGTTATTTGGAATAAAAAAACAAACAAAACAAAACATAAAAGGACAGCAAATAAAATCGTCACACATTATTTTTTGTTATTTTTTATTTTTAAATAAAATAACTGAGCTTTTTTATTAGTTGAGTGATTAAAAACACGACACGACCAAAATGAAAGGCAAAGAAAGGAAAGAGAAATAAATAAATAAAAAGTAAAAAACAAAACAAAAAAAGTTTAATGTGCTTTTATTGTGAAGTGTAGAAGTCTGCGCGCACTTCCGCTTTCAACAAAACCGTCAGAAATCCTTGGCTGGAGTCAACAGTGACAGCTAAGACTCAAATTTTGCCCTAAAACCTGAACATTATCGCTGCTAAATGCTCCGAAAGTGTCGCTGAAGTTCCGTGAGGACAAAGAGAGTTAGACGAAGCTCAGCTCATACGAACGGTAACTAAAGCTAAGCTAAATGTAGCTTTAGCACAGTTTGTTTCTGCTAACTAATTCTTAAAGTTTCGATTTCAACTGATTCGGTTTCTCTTTGCGCTTTACTGACGAAACTACTGCTGACACGGCGAAATATATTCTTACTACAACTGTGCTTGACAAACCACGCCATATAATGTGATAGTCATGTTATTTATTTATTTAATAGACTTTAAAATTGCTAAGATATCAAGTCAACGTCGTCATGATAAACGTGATTGTGTCATGTGACCTGTACTATGAATATATTGAGACACTCTTTTGCTTTTAAACTTAAGAAATAATGAAAATGCAATTTAACTGTAAAATATACCTGTTATTCTGTGTTAATTTTATTAGTGCCAGTTTTATAGCATGCATGTTCAAAGTCTAAGGGCAGGTTTTTATAGTACCAAACGTAATTGATGTGACTGTGGGTAATTTTATGGCAGATATGACTGCGTTTAAGTTATATGGAGTTATATGGAGCTCTAATGGGAAGCAGCCAAAAAGTTTTCAGATTCACCTGGAAACTACTGTATCTAGTATCTACTTTATGGAATTGTCTCCAGAGCTACATTTCCTGAATAACCTACTAGGGCTGGGTACCGTTAAACGATAACTCTGTGGTATTGAAAGAAAAGTTACAATACCTCAATACCAAGTTTCAATACCTAGTGGGAACTTTAATGATTCTTTGCATGAATTAAGTAAATAACACCATAATAAATCATTACAAACTACTGATTTTAACTTACAGCTAAGACTTTTGTTCCCAAAATTGATATTTTATTCTTATTGAATTTAATGATTATAGAAGATAAATAATCTCACCATAGGTATCAGGAAAAGTATCACTCAGGTATTGTTTCAGAACTGGTATCAAAAAAATCTGAATGGTACTGCTCAGCAGGTTATACTGCTGAGTTAACACACCTCCATATGTCTACTGTGCTTGATGTGAGAGTGAATAAATGTTCGTCTGTGTATGTCTCAGGTGTCAGTGTCCCCCGACAAAGGCCCATAGTTGTTGGACTAGACTCCAGTCACCTGTTACCCCTAACTGGAATAAGCAGAAGATGTATGAATGAATGATATGAAGCCCTTGATAAAAGGGAACGGACAAGCTGTGAAAAAGTGACTGTTACTGGTAGTAACTAGGGGTGGGAATCTTAGGGCATCTCATGATTCCACGTCGATTCAGAGGCCCACGATTTGATTCAGAAGTGATGCATCGATGCATCAGGCATCTTTCTGGTTCATGTCAGCATTAACTCTTCAACAATGTTTCATTTTAATTGTAAATTTTATATCTGAGACATAATTTTAAACACTTTCTGCTTTGAAAAACAAAACTAGAGAACTACTAATTAATATGTTGCAGTAGCAAATTCTGTTAGCATTTGCAGAGCTGGCTCTTTGCAACCCAGTAGCATAAGATTTGTATTGGACATAGCTGACTTTCATAATTTGTAGTCTTTACAAAATTCTGATTATAAGCTTTTCTGAACTGATTCAGAATATTTTTAAAGAAAAGGTCACATCGGAAAAAATTATAATTTTTCCCGCTCCTAGTAGTAGTCTAGTGTGTATTGTACTCACAAGTTAACATTTAATTATGATTAATGTTTACATTTCAGATGGAGGAGGCACGGAGGAGGGCCCAGTCGCTGCTGTCGTCTTTGGGACAGGCCCAGGATGTGAAATCAGATGTCCAGACAATGGCCAGTGTTTCTCTGCCGCTGTCGGAGAAGTACCTCCACATCGGAGCAGAGGCCATGCTCCGGGAGAACACGGCTGGGAGGAGCAGACAGGAGGTAAAAAAAAAACCTAACAAACTCAGATGAGACAGAAACACTTTGTCTAGTCGTTGCTTTCTTTTTGTAACAGTATCTTACCCTAAACTCCATCTTCTCTGTTAAATAAATTTGGTCTGTAGCTAAATCTTGCAGTAGGTGGAGCAGTTTACCCAATAACCAGAAGGTTGGTGGTTTAATCCCCGCTCCAGTTCATGCTGCTGTTATGTGTCCTTTGTTATTTTCATTCATTCAAATGAAATGAAATTTCATTAAATTTCAAATACAGGAAAACAATAAACAAACTCTATGGAACAATTTGGAAGAGCCAAACATTATAAATGCCAGTGATTTTGAAGATCTTTTTGCCAAAACCACCACACAGATGAAGAGGAAACCAATGTCAGTGGCTTATGAGAAGAAAGCTAAGACCAGAAAGATTGTGCTCTGTATTTCTATGATAATTCAGTAACAAGCCACAAGGGTCACAGGCCTCTTATGTACCTTTGGAGAGAGTTATGTTAAGGAAGATGATCCAGCGTAAAACCAACACCACATTCATACACAAATCACTGCACACTAGAACACACTACTACCATGTAAATTTATGGATTTTTCACTAAAACCTCTTCCTGTATTTTGCATTATGCAACCCTGTGAACTCTGTAGAGAGTAATGCAACCAAAACGGAGAAGAAACTACCAAAGTTACTTCTGCCTTAAATCACATTGTGTTGTAGTTAAATTTGTAAAAAAAAAAAAAAAAAAAGTAAGTAAAAGCAATGTGTCCAGTGACAGACACAATACTTTGAACTTTTATTAATTTATAAAGTCTAAGACATTTTTGACTATAGTAAAGTTAATGTAAATATGAATGCAGACAAGTGTAAAATGTAAACAAAACAATATCCAATGGTTTGCAAATCTCATAAAAACATTTTATATTCACAATACAACCTAAACAATGTTTGACATGTTTCTGCCATCATGTTTGAAATAAGCCAATATTTTTAGTAAAATGGTAAAGATATCTCTGTTTCAACATATGATATTTATTGTGAAGCACATGGAACATTTTATGAGATTTGCCAATTATTATTACATTGTTTTTATTTACATCAGCCATTCCCAAAGTCATGAGTGTCGCGGCCCCCCTTGGACCCTCAATAAAACTTGACACTCTACATACTACAAGATAATGCTATGTTTTTCCCCATATATTTCTATAAAATAAGACTACAGAATTCACAATTTGTTAGCTAAATATATATATAACTATGCCAAATTGTAATTCATTTCAAACTCAATTTCTTTTTATGTACTTGTGGACAGGCTTTGCAAATTGGAGCTGGACAAAGCTTTAAATTTTTAGACCTGTGTTGGTTTCTCAGATGTTTTTTTTTGTTGTTTTCATTAATGTTTTGACTTGTTTTAAAGGCATTTTTTTTGTGTCTCTTCATTTTAACAGAACATTATCATCTGTATTTGTTCTGTTTCTGGTAGGTCCTAGAGTCCTTGGGTCGACTGGTCAAGGCCTTGGGAATCCTGGAGAAGTACGGCTGTAATCTGACCAGTCCCACTCGGCCCAAATACTGGAGGAGCGTCAAACACAACAACCCGGTGTTTCGTTCCACCGTGGACGCTGTTAAAGTGAGGAGTTAAAATATATTTAAGTTCTTTAGAATGCAGAGGTAAATAGTGTACTGTAGGATGATAAGTGCACTTGGAAGACGTTCAGCTGCCATGTGTTGTTACTTGTTCCACCAGTTATACAACATTTTTTTAAAAGCAATTGCTGCAGTTCACTTTCAAATTGAGGAGCAGGATTTTTAGTTCCAGTGACTTTGTTTGTCACGTAAAGTAAACATGTGGCTCAAGGTAAAAGACAAGAGTCAGAGCTGAAGCTGAAGATGTTTCTGTTCTCTTTGTTCATGTTGAGGATGGATAGGATTAGGAATGAGTCCATCAGAGAGACTGTTCTAGACGTTTTGGGGATAAAGTTTCCAGATTGAGATGTTTGGACATGTACAGAGGAGGGACAGTAAAAATATGGATAGAAGAATGCTGAGGTTAGAGCTGCCAGCAAACAGGAGGTCTAGAGGAAAGTCAAAGAGGAGATAAAGTTAGTTGGTGTAAGAGAAGAGGATGCAGAGGCAGATGACTCAGGGAACAGACCAGAGGAGAAGAACTAGTAGTGAAATGAGATTTAGTCGATTTGCAGTGGACTGATTCTTGCACTTTTTTTCACAATTTTGGGTCAGGCGCATGTCCAGGCTCCATGTGACTGCGGGACCCCGGCTTCCTCCACCATCTTGTAGCAGTTTGGACTCTTGCATTGCGGAAACAACCAAAAAGCTCTTTATCTCGGCCTGAAAAGCTCAAAACGGCAATGAAAAGAATTTCCTCCTTTCTCTGGAACAGAACCTCATAGAACAAAAAATCCAAATGCATTTTTTTGCTCTTCCCAAGCTCTACCTGCACAGAGTCTGACTGAGATGGTTTTCTCAAAAAACTTATCTTTACCTTTTTTTACTGTCACATTCTAACACTTTTGTTTCAGTTTTATAAGCATTACTAATACAAATTGCTATATATTATTAATTTCTTTCATAAAAAGATCTTCCCTGCATTACCATCACAAAAAAAAAATAAAAAAAATCAGCGTTTATCGGCCATTGGCTGCTCTGAATCTTAAAAATTGGCATCGGTCATGGAAAAATCTATATCGGTCGACCTCTAATCCAAAGAGCTGTTTTCCTCTGAACCGGAGTCCACTGGAGTTTCCCTAGTAAAGTCTTGTATATTTTTGTGTGTAATAAGTGTTTTTTTTTTTTGTTTTTTTTTATACAGGGCGGGCGGTCAGTGCTGTACCTGTATGGTTACACCAATCAGCAGATTGACGGGCTGAGTTTTCCTGACGACGTTAACGACCCGGACGTGGAGAGGGTCGCCGCCGTGACACTGGAGGTCATGACCCTTCGCACCGAGGTTGACATGCTCCTCAAGGTCTGGGAACAAGTATTATCTCACTGACAGAAGCTTATTAAAGATTAAACTTGCTGTACATCAATTTTTGTGTCGTTGTGTTGTCTTCAGGGCTCTCATCCGCACTCAGAGCACTTCAAAGACATCGTCCCGTTTGTCGTCCAGCTGCAGGTTTGTCTTTCAGTCCGATTTGTTTTTAGGTCCAAGTAAGTTGTAGTTTAGACCACTTTAAGTAACCAAGTGAGACTTTTTATAGCCTCACTTGAACATGTAATGCATTTAACTCTTAAGCTTTTCTATCAAGTACATTGCTACACTTTTCTTTGTTCGTAGCCTTCTTAAAAACCTGTCTAAGACTTGTGCGCATTACCATATTTCTGGTTATGATTTTTCAGGAGGAAATGGTGTGTGACGCAGTGGTGATTCCTAAAAGGGAGGAGCCTCAGCCTGAAGTCGTCAAACCTCTAACTCCAAAACTACCACCAAGACCTGCTCCAAGAATCAAAACCTTACCAGGTCAGATCATCAACGCTGTACACATGCATTTAGGACTAACAATACAAGGCAGTGGTTCGCAAATGTTTCACAGCAAGTGACACCTCAGAAAATATTTGGCTTTTAAAATACAATTTTAACAAATTAAACTGAGAATTACTGAATAAGGACAAAACCAGGACTAAATCATAACCTAACCAGAATTAGTTAAGGACTAAACTAGAAAAAGAAAACTGCCCATTACCAGGACTAAACAAGGACTAATAAATGACTAAAACCACGTCTAAACAAGGACTAAACGAGGTAAAAGCCAGAACTAAACTAGATTAGAACCTTTCCAGGATTAATCCAGGACTAAACCAGAACAAAACCTGCACAATACCAGGTTTAAAGTAGCACTAATCAAAGACAAAACCAGGTCTAAACTAGGTCTAAACTCTAGCTCTAAACTGTGCCTAAACCAGTATTAAACCAGATTTAAGCCAGATTTAGGACAGACCTAAACCTGGACTAAAGTGGGACTAAAATTGAACTAAAGCTGGACTAAATCAGCTGTGTTCTAGACTTCAAATTTGAGAAAGAGAGCAGGAATAAATTAAACTAAATCTGAACTTAAACTTTTTTTATGCACTACATTCAAGCAGTTTCTCTTCTCAGATTTTATCAGATTTTTCCAGTGGATTTTTTTTTTTTACAGTAGTCATGATTACTTTTCTCAGGACATCCCCAGTACGTTTCTTCCATATTATTTGGACACTCTGTTGCCTCTTGTCCTCACAGCACCCCCTCCGGTGTCCGACTGCAGCCTGTGTGGCAGTTCCTCCATGTTTGTCTGTCCCTCCTGCAACAGCCAGTGTTTCTGCGACGCCTGCGACGACCTCTACCATCGCCACCCGGCCCGAGCGGCTCACAAGAGAGACCCCATCCACAAACCCAACCCAGGTCAGGCAAGAACATAAATTAGCACTTGGTTTAGTTAAACAATGTGTAACAGCCTTGTCAAAGAGGTGAACTCTCTGGTACATAAGAGAGAAGCATTTTGGATATATACCGTATTTTCCAGACTATAAGTCGCCCTTTTTTTTATAGTTACGCTGATCCTTATAGTCAGGCGCGACTTGTATATCAAATTTAACATGAATCAAGGAGTAAACATTGCCGTCTTCAGCCGCGAGAGGGCGCTCTGGGCTGGAGACAACTCTAGATTTGTCACTAGTGATGTAAAATAAGATGGAGAGCTCGGGGGACTTCCTTACCAGTAACTTTCTTTGGACTCGCTGGCTTGTTATGTTAATTTACCCTATTCAGCCTCCCAGGTATGTTTTTTATGCTATTGTGTAGCTGAATAACTGCTACGTTAACGTACCGCAGACATGGTCGTTCTGTGTACTATTGTTGAATAACGTACTTTTCCAGATTCAATGTCTGTTCTTGGTCTTGGATTTTGTGAAATACATTTTTTAAATAAATGCGACTTATAGTCCAGTGCAATTTATATGTTTTTTTCCTCTTCATGATGCGACTTACTCCAGAAAATACACTACTTTTGGGACTCTGGCTTCCCAAGGGCTGAATAAGGTCTTTAACTTGTGACTTTCTTACCATGACTTCGGATTAACTCATTTGTAATTACATAAGATAGTGGTTCTCACACTAAGTACCACTTTAATGGCATAACCTTAGGACTTAACTATGACTTAACCAGTACTAAAACACAATAAAACTCAGACTAAACCACCAGGTCTAAACCAGGACTATTCCCAACTAACAACTAACAAATGTTTTTTGTTTTAATCTAGATCATTGCACTATCTGTGGCACCTTGTCTGTCCACACCCACTGCTCCACCTGTAACCAGAAGCTGTGCCAGAAATGTGACAGTCTGTACCACTCCCACCCGGACCGAGTGGGGCACAACCGGAGCGTGGTTACTACAGCGAATACACGCAGGTAAACAGAGAGGCAATACTAAACTAAAATATACACACATATATCTGTAAAGAAGTGCATGCCATAAGAAAAAACTGTCCCCAGCATATAACTAGTACAGATTTTTCAGCTTGGGGATTTTTATGTAATGGAAATATAAGTAACATTTTTAATAAATCATTATAAATCAGTAGTTTTGCTGATAATTGTACAGGCAGTTTATCCACAAATAGTTTTTCCCCCATCATGTTAAAGTTGATCTCTGGAATTGTGTTTTGGTTTTAAAATCTACCCATTGACAATTGAGAAATCAGCAAGAAAAGCAGGGAGAACTGCACCTCTGGGTTGCCAGATCCACATCTGGGTTGCCAGATGCGTGAGTGTAAGCGAGCTATGGAAGGGACTAATCCAAGTGCTAGAAAACCAGTTGGTACTAAACCCAAAAAGGTCTTGCTATGAGTTGAAAATTTGACAGAATAGAAGCAAGACTGCAATGGGTACCACTGATATGAGCTACAGTGCTATTAGGATTGTTCATTTTGGGTGTAAGCATCAAAGAGGACGATGATTCAGAAGTATAATCAAGTCAGAAGGTTTATTTTAGTATCACACAGGTAAGGTAACAACAGCTGTGCCCCGCTGAAAGGGAGAGGGTGAGCAAGCCGTCCACAAAGGAGTGATCACAGTTTTTATACTATGTATGACAATGTATGACGATTTCTGCATATCATTAAAATGTTTTCTTCAAGAAACTCCTGTGCCTCGACCAGGCCAGAGTTCTCATTACTGCGGTGCGTAATCTTCGTTATCTTCAGGAGCGTCCCACGCAACCTCAGGGAGCCCCCACCTGTAACCTTGAGTTTCCTAACTTTGTAACCAACTCATTATTGTGCACTTTTGCAAATGCACAATGTACTTAATCGCAGAGTGACCTTCTGAAAGGAGAAAAACATCCTTTAGAATCAAAGCATTCTTAGTACTATTGAAGCGTTTATTAACCTTAGCAGTAGTACATCAAAATATAAGTTTAGTGGTAATACGCAAAGCTATATGTAGAAATATTCAACAGTGCTTACAATAAAAACGTTTATACAGTATTTTTAAAGATTAGCATAATAAAGATTCAAAAAACTAAAAAACATTCATTAACTTAAAGGGCAGGACTAAGATTACAAGTGTGCTGCTACTTTGACTGTAAAAGAGAGGGCAACCCACAAGACCGCTGACACTTCTGAATTTTGACTGTAGTACCATGTTAAATCAGTAGAGGTCGCTTATCACCTCTGTTACCTTTAATATAACTATTTTGGTTTTCTCAGATCCTCCTTTTCCTCGTGGGAATGCAATCACTGCACCACAGTAAATGAGATGAGAGCAGTGCTGTGTACAACCTGTTACCGACCGAGACTCTCCACTGGCTCCTCCACAACTCAGGAGCCTCCGGTGCCCACGCCTCAGTCGCCCAGCGCAGGTGAGGAAAAGACGCTAAATTAAGAAGTTAAAACCTAGTGAGGTACAATGAGTAACCAGCAGAGTCTTAAAGGAGAGACCCAATCCACCCGTTCCATTTGGACTTGGTGTAATCCTGGTTTGATGCTGGTTATCCTTGGGTTGGGGTTGAATGACTCTTGGTTCAAAGACCTTTGGTTCGGATCCTGGAATTCTGTACCGTTTAACAGGGAGGAACTGATATGCAATGATGAAGGTCTCCAGACACACACAAAAAAAAGATTAGACATGTGTTTAAAGAGGAACTATGCAACATTTTACCTTAATTAAGCTTATGATTTTTTGCAGGGTGAATAAAGCCTCATGCTCCTCACTTTGGTGTATCATAAGAATGGGAGCACCAAACCTGTGTAGTCTTTGGTCTCGTCCAAGTTAGCCATAGCAACGAGGCAGTGATGGCTTTATTTCTTAGATGTTGTCATGACAGAGTGGCCAAAAGGCGTGGCCAGGGATGACACACAGGGGTCAACCGGACACTTGGTTTTTCCACAGTGAGCCTTGTAGATAGAAAAGAAAAGAAAAAGATAAAAACAGGAAGAAACAAGTGGCATAGTTATGCTTCAAGAGCAGGGCTCAGTATATGTCATTTGTAAGGTTGTAAGATTTAGTCTTTGGCCCTGGCCTGATTTTGCCTTCAGGTCTAGATTTTGTCTCGGTTGATTTTGTTCTCAAAATAATCCACCTGACCAGGGATGTTGCTAGACCTGAAGCTTTACTGAGGCACAGGACCCTCTTACTTGAATCACTTTTTCTTTCAAGTATGCGCCGCACAATGTACCATTGCCAGTACAGTTGCCTTACTCAGGCCTGTTATAGCTTTGCAGTTCAAATCAACGCCTCTCAATGTCTGAATTCAGACTGGGGGCCCTGTGTTGCAGGAGCTTGGTCTAATGGAAGCCCTGACATATAGCCTAATATTAGGTTACTGAGGATTTATTTACTGGGGCACCACTGATTCATACTGTGCCGTGTGCCCTTGTGAAAGTGGTCTAATGATGCCCTTGCACCTGACATTGTTTTTTTTTGTTTTTTTTTTACTTCACTTCCTGTTCCCTATAGAGTGGCAGTGCAAGAGCTGTACTATGCTGAACAAGGGCAGCAGTATCCTGTGTGGGGCGTGTGAACGCCCCCGTCTGGCTAACCAACCGTCTGTGGCTCCAGTCCTGGCCCCAACCAGCCCTGTTTCTATGGTCATCCCTGCAACTAAGGTTTGGATGGGACTTATGATCTATCATTTCTACTGTAAAAAAGCACAACTCTGATACAAAGCAAATGTTGTATACATGTTTTTCAAGTATGTAATGTGTTTCTGTCCAGTGCTGATTAAACTGACCAAGAAAGAAAAATATGACTAGTGAGAGGGAAAGCAGAGTGAAATGTAGATAACAATTGTCATATGGTGCTCACAAAGTTTACTTATAGCAACAATTCTGATGGGATCGTTTTGACCTAGCGAGCCAGTCTCTCCTACTTTGTTTTTTCGAAAACAAGGGCAGTCTGTTTCCCCACTTGACGAAGAAGCATTTCTCTTCAAGTCGATTTGGAACTGGCCTAACACAGCTGCTTATTTGCAGCACGTCTTACAAATACGGAAGCAGAGTAAATTTAATAGCTTCTCTGACCTGATTAATGGAGTTTAATGTTTTCCTTTGTCACCTGTTGGTTCTGCTGAAGTCCCCGTTGTTCAGTCCTCTGTGTGATTATTTTTCTTCATCATTTTAACAACAGTAAAGTCCTGTTGATGACATAATGACCACATTCAAACAAACCCACTTTTTCCACAAGTCTTTGTACAACTGGCTTCTGCTGCTGTCCCCGTTCAGAAATGAGTACAGAGCTGCTCATAATACGGCATATTCTGGTGTTTTATGACAAAACCGGCAAGAATTCATGTTTGTTTGTGTCAGTGGTGCACTGCTTGCATCCCGCCCTTCTTTTTTCTTTTGTGTCATTTTTCCGCCAATAGAAACTTGAGGGAATACCAGACTAACTTTAGAACAGGAAAAGAGTTTGTCTGTCCGGCCAGAGTAGGATTGAGAGAGAATCACATTGAGAGAGAATTTCAAGGTTGGTCTTTTTAAACTGCACAGACTGACTGTGTTTGCTGTTGTTTTGACAGTGGATTTGCCAGTTCTGCACCTTCATGAACACCAAGCCCGGCTCGATCTGTGAGATGTGTAACCTCTCGTGTAAGGAGTCCGGGGCCACTGTCTCTCTCCCAGCTTTTCTGCACACCCCTCCTACCGTTATAGACACTCCTCTGATTGCTTCCAAACCAAAGCTCACAGTGGACGCGGACAGTAAGAGGCAGAAGGCCATGATGGAGGACGGGCTCAACCTCATCAACCATATCAGGGTAAGGACACAAAAACATCTCAAATGTGAAGTCAAAGAGTACTGATTTTTAAATGCACACACTAGATCAGGGGTGCCCAGAGTGGGGCCCGCAGAGGGTGCTGTGATTTGTAAGGCGTATCTACATTTATTCTATTGTGCACTGAATAGACTGTCAGTGGTTGTCTGTCTACCTAAATAACACAATAATTAAAGGCAGTTTAATCACAGACCTGTTTTCATATCTTCTCATTACATGCAAAAGATTATTGCGAGTGACTCTTGGCCCACTAATACACTTCCACCACAAAGTTTGGGCACTAGATGATTCGGGAAGACCACGACACCTACGCATCTCTCAGTTTGAAGACGCTTCAGATTCTGCAGCCACAACATTTCATTAAAAAATACGCAATAGGCAAACTTCAGATGTAGAGAGAAGGTAAACATTTTTATTTTGAGAAAGAAAAGTAAAAAAAAATTGTCTTGTCTATTGGCAGGAAAATAATGGTACTGACCCAAAACATGTACAGGTAGTTAGGGACGGAACATCAAATCTAAAGTAGAAGAGCTAGATTCACTTTGAGGAGCTTGTACTCAGGAGTACTGAGTTGTACTACTACTTCCACTTCTACTTCTACTGCCACATAAGTTCTGGGGTTGTATAAATGAGAAACATAACTAAAAAATATCAATCATATGTCTAAATAAATGACTGTAAACCCCTTGCACTGAGGAGTTTAGGAAGTTGGAGAAGTTTGTTTTCACTGCCTGCTTGAACAGACACACAGAACACAAAGTTATTGCTCCTGTCTGCTTCTCCAGACTGGGAGTGTGCTGACAGTACCTCTTACATTTGTGTATAGGGCTGAATGTAATTGGCATTTCTTCTCCAGGAGGCAGAGAAGCGCGGGGTCAGCCCTGAGGAGGTGTACGCAGCTCTGAGCATGTGCGGCGGCAGCACCGTAAACCCGTGTGACTGGCTCAACTCGGAGCTGCCTCACCTCCTGGACGAGATCTGCGCCATGGCTGCGTCGGTCCAGCTCAACAACACCGCGAAGGACCAGGGCATACAGGTGGCAGAGGAGGATGACAAGGCCTTAGAGGTGAAGCTGTCCCGAGCAGAGGCCAAACGAGCTTGGCTGGCAGCAGGGGGCGACACTGAGGCGGCGGTGAGGCAGCTGCTGCGGGACAGACAGAACAAGGTGGGAGATCAATTATACACTCACTGGCTGCTTTATTATGTACTTTAACTGCTGAAATTACAGAGTTCCTTTTAAAATACATCCCATTAGAGAAAATAATCAGTGAGCTGGTTCTGTGGTGACTTGTTAATGTCAGAGGTCAGAGCAGAATAGGGAGACTAGTTCTAGATGATCACTCGTTACAGCCACCAAGGCCTGCAGAAGACCGTCTCTGAATTCACACTTTAATGTTTTTGAGGTGGCAAGAACAAGACCAAAGTTAGTTCTGTGCAGGACATTTAATACAGGACTCTACAGAACTTTATGTTGATTGTTAGTGTAAAACCAGGGATTTAATAAGGCACTCACCACATGTGATGATTTTCTAAAGGTTTTTGTTAACAGAATGAGCTGCAATTCTGAGAATGAATGTAATTATGGCCAAATGCGTGATTTTTTTTTTTTTTTTTTTTTTTAAAGATAATTTGTGCGACTGATGCACTCACGCACACACTCAGAGGAAACACAGCCAGAGGTTGATGCACGAACAGTGTTGGTTTCGAAATTAAATTCAAATATGTCAGAACATACAAATAAGCTCCTATATAGACTATATAGACCTATTTATAACGCTTCCAGGAATGAAGTGCTTAAAAAAGTTGCACACGCAGCCTGGTACCGATATAAACATTCTATCCCATTCATTTCTACAAGGTAGCGAAATAAAAATATGAATTTAGACATTCCTGGACTGCAGGAATGAATGGTTGTTGTTTACATATTTATGAAAAATTACTCTGAATTAATATAATCCAGATCTGATTGTACCATAAATTTATTAATTATGCACTAAGGACAAAGATGTTTAGCTTAAAGAATTATACCTGATTGATGACAAATAATCAGGGCTGGAATTAAACCACAACAACTTATGTCCCAGAGGGTAAGGAGGTTAACCAGCAGTGACTTTGTATAATAGATAAAGACCACCGAACTCAACTTAAATTGAATTAAGTATGGGTTTATTATTAGAATAAACAAACAGTATATTGAAAGGCACAATCAAGGATTAGATAATTTTATCAAACGTTATAAATGGGATTGTTTGCAGATTATCTAATTAATTGCCGTGGAGTAAACTAGGGCAATCATGTACAACACTTTAACAACCTTAATATTAACTTTAGCTTTGGCATTTTGGTGATTTTCCTGATATCAATACTTTTATTGGAATGAATAATAGGCGGGTATGTAGTAACCACAGTCCGTCCTGGCCACTAGTCAGCAGTGTTGCCGTACGTTTCGATCCTCAGACTGTACAGAGCTTTGATTTACACCATGGAAGTTAATTATCTGATCATCCCGTACCAGCTTTCTGTTTCTCTCACAGGAAAAAAAGGCCTCTTCTGGCATATTTACTGGGGCTGGTCAGTAAAAACCTGTCATGCAGTTCATATAGGATAGAGCTATACTTTTGTTTGCGACCTTGGTCCATTAAAGGTTAACAAGGGTTCAGTGTGAAGTCTTCCTACGATTGTCAGGTCCAGTTGCTAAAGTGAAAATATAAAAGTAGGATTCGACACATTTCTGTTACTATTTGTCCTGCGTAACATTGAAATTAGGAAATGGAAATTACGTAGCCATTAGTTTATATGCTAATTATAGACGCTAATTACAACGTTACATTAAATGGCTAAACGTCCACATCACTCACTAATGTCATTAAACCAGGCTCTGATATTACTCATATGGTCCAGTGGCTGTCAGTTGCCAGACCTGTCTTGATTATTTCTAATTTGCGATGTTTTGTGGCTAGCGCTAATTGCTCCATTAGAAATGTATTATCTTTTTTAACTTCCGGTACACAGACGTCCTATTTATAAACACAGGAAGGGTCTATTCATGTGTGTGAAGACTTTCAGTCACCCAGGTTCTGTAAGCAGCAGCGCTCGTACTGCTTTGAAAACAGTACTGCAGTCTAAATCAGAACAATAGTCTCTTTTCTGATTGGACGATCAGCAATGCAGTTTTAGGACCAAAACGAAAAAATATAAACATAAACAACTTGGCCATTGTGTAAAATATATTTTTTAATTGTTAATAAATCAGCTGTACCATTGTTATCAGTAAAACTAATATTTGATTTAAACATATGATATTTACATCATATGTTGGCCCACATGTGGATAATTTTATGAAATGTAAAAAATACATACTGCTCATAGCACCTTTAAATCCTAAAGATGACTTCTTTTTAAGCCTTTTGTTGTGGAGCTCCTATATTGTATTTCTGACATGTACAAATTGCTATTTGATAAAAATCAAATTAATTTCAATTAATTATTTCAAAGCCTCTAATTAAATTATAGATTTTTTTTATCGCCTCCCACCACTAGTACCAATATACCTTGTGGCAGCCTTTATGCTGTTTCAGATCTTACTTATTTCAGCGCCTTGTAAAACCTATGTAATATGTAAATGAAGATTTTTATGTTTAGAATTTAGAAATCTTGGAAACATATACTTATGGCATATACTATATTTTACATACACATTAGTCAGGGCTTTACAGACAGGACATTATGTTTGCACAGCAAAGAGGTCAAAGTCTGATCGTTATGTTGTCTGCAGCTGAGAAATCTCTGGGCGACTCCCCCTGGTTCCTGTCCTTGAGAGATAACAGTCAAAGACAGATTGAGACCTGAAGAGAGTGGGAGTGAGCTGTAAGAAAGCTGTAGGATCCTTCTGCACTTGGTATTATGTTTAGAAAAAAAAAAGAAAGGAAAAAGCACCAAAAACTGAGAGCTAGTGATATTTTCTCATAGCTGAACTCTAGTGTTTACAGTGGAGCTCAACAGGGACCGCTTACCGTCTGTTTTCAGAAGTAAATTTCCAATTTATTTTCCCCATTGACAATATGTGAAAATCAGTGCATTATAGGTTTAAAGGCTTGACAGAGGCTAACCAGTTAAGGGGTAACTCATGACCATTACACATTTCATTGCCATCAAAGAACAAACAATTTAATCTTGAAAAAAGTCATATTCCTCTGCCTTTTCATTATTGTTTTAACCTGGCTAAACATTTGTAGCCAAAAATGTATGTCCTTTCAAATACACTGCAGTTTTTTCATAGCCATTGAGTAAGCGGTCATCATTACCTCTCATCCCCGTCCCACTTTTTTGTGATTCCAGGCATTAAAATTCATTAGATTGATTTTGCAAAAATAAAGGCCTTCAAGTGGCATTGAAAAGCATTTAATTTGATTCCAACAGG
This sequence comes from Bostrychus sinensis, assembly GCA_020698575.1. NCBI lineage: Eukaryota > Metazoa > Chordata > Actinopteri > Gobiiformes > Eleotridae > Bostrychus > Bostrychus sinensis. The sequence goes on along the minus strand of CM036259.1, from coordinate 3,945,153 downwards.
CATCACAAATTTTAAATAGTTTTGAAATAAAATTGCTGACATTATTTGTTTTGTTCGTGAATATAAATATGTATATATAAATAATAATTTACCTTTTTTGAGCGAAACAAGCGTCCTTCCTGCAGGACCAAGTTATCCAAACACTGGATGTTAGATTTTCAACATTAGTGGTGCTCTATGAACTGTATTTTATGATGCTTACACATTTTGACAATTTAAGCTGCCACGATTGTCTATTTGTGGCATTAAAAATGTTAAAGATGGCATTAAAAAGCATTAAATTAGACTTGCTGATGCCTGCGGGAACCCTGGATTGGTCACTGAGATGAAAGTTCCATATGTAACTACGCTTCTATGACTCCCGGACGTCAGGAGGGATGAAATAAAGCTACATATCTTCTTTTGATTGTCTTTCTGGTCCTGTTCCAAGTTCTGATTGGCTGTGTTATATGCCAAGTCAAGGATTTTCAAATCTGAGCTGGAGTAATTTGTTAAGTCACAAAATCTAAATAATTCTAAAGCAATACCAGCAAGAAATTACCAAAGCATTATAATCTTCTGAAGAAAAATGCTTCACCAAGATTTGGTTTGTGACTTAGTGGTTTTCAAATAGCGGGTTGGGTCTCCAAACCGGGTTGCAGATGTTTTAAAATACATCTCCCATTAGGGTTATAAAATAGTTTTATTAAAATAATTTCTCCCTTACAATATAAACAGAAGTATATGTTTAACCCATGTGTTTCTTGTCTTCAGATGAGAGAGCTGCAGTCCATGGGCTTCAGAGACGTGTCCAAAAATGAGGAGGCCCTGCGTCAGAGCGGGGGAGAGGTCAGAGGAGCGCTGTCCCTGCTGCAGCGCCCCCTACTGGAGCCCTACCACCAGCGTATATGGACCAACCAGCCAGAGCCTCCCATCAACCCCCATGACCCGGACAAACAGGTCGGAACAGCTCAGGGAAGCATGTGATTAGTGTCTGGTCTGACGTGTTTTTGGAGATGAAGGCAGAAGCTTTTGTGTGGTGTGGGCGGAGACTTTTATGTTATTGCACGTTCCCCCGGTTTCCTCCGGTTTCCCCCATCAACCTAAAACATGCACAGTAATCCTCCAGCCAGGTACTGCTGACCAGGATCCTGGCTCAGATCTGGAGAAGGGTCCAGCTAGGTTCTCCTGACTTCACTCCACTTTGGCACATATATTTTATAATCTGTTTAACGATATTAGAACAATATATTGGCTTTAAAAAAGCTTTAAAATGAAACTATATTGTCTGTCCATGCAATGCATGCATGAATGACTTTTTTCTTCCCTTTGTAGATACTTGTGCATACATTTTGCACTGCCAGAGCAAAACAAACACACTTAGATGTATACTAATAGTTAAATCTGATTAAAACACATTTGTCTTCATTGCCTTCTCTAATAACACTGTGGATCATAATGTTTACTGTTCTTAAAGCAGCACTATGTAGATTTTGGTCCTTAAAGTAATGTTTTGAAAATTATTTTAGTGATGGATCTGCTTTTAACGGGACGAACTGCCCCGTCCCCTGACCCCTGAGCCCTCTCTTGTCCCTCCATTACTATGTAACTCGGGGGAGCGTGTGGGTCACTTTACGAGCTGCTAGTAAAATATTAATTCTAACTAAAACACTGTTGTTACTTTTGTCATTACTTCGTTTCTGAAAGCTACAAACTTTGACATACACTGCCTCTTCTGTTGATATAGTTGTATAAATTAGGGTTCTGGAGCACAGAGAGGAAGTGAGAGAGCAAAAGTTACATTGTGTTGCTTTAAATATTACATTTTAAAACTCATTACACTTTGTTGTTACAGAGGACATGCCGCCGTCTCCTCGCTCTTTACTGAGCTGCCCAGTTGGGGGCGCTGTGAGCTGGTGCTGTCTCTGCTGCAGGAGCCTGACGTCAACTATAACCTGGAGGACGTGATTCAGGCGGTGAAGGACTCTCCGGACCGAGAGTTCATCAAACGCCTGCTGCAGAACGAGTGTGGGGTCTGCTTCAGCAACTTCCCCCTCAGCAAGGTAACAACCGAGTTAAACAAGCCTGGGTAGATGCCCTTCCTTGTGCAAACCTCTCCATTTATCTCCTGTACCAAAATCTCACTAGCAAGGACCCTAGTTTTCTATATAGTGGATAACTCTTCCAAGAGGGACTATTAATATGTTGCAGGTTGTATTGTTATCACAAGATACTGAACCTCACACAGAATACCTCAGGAGTGTGTGTAGCAGAAGGACTGGGACAGTAGTACTGACATACATGCTTCAGTATAAATGGTCCCTTGTGTCTTGGTCTCCAGATGCAGTCTCTGACGTCGTGCCAGTGCTCAGTTTGTCTCGAGTGTTTCCAAAGTCACTTCACCATCACCGTGACAGACAAACACATCCGAGACATGGTGTGTCCTGCCTGTAGCGAGCCGGACATCAATGACCCCGAGCAGCTCGACAACTACTTCTCCACTCTCGACATTCAGGTAAAACATCTAATCCATGTGTACAGTGGCTCAGTAGTTGTGGGTTCAACTCTTGGTCTCTCTGAGTGGAGTGTGCAGGTCCTTTCCGTGTGACTATGGATTCTCCTCCTCTTCCTCCCATCGTTCCAAGACATACATCCATAGCTGCTGGGATAGACCCCAGCCATGAGCCCTAACAGGAATAAGCAGAAAAGCATGATGATTCATTCATTCATTTATTTATATGTCTGATTTTTGTGTTTGCAGCTGAGAAACTGTCTGACCACTGAGGTTTATAACCTGTTCCATAAGAAGTTAACAGAGCACACTCTGATGAAGGACCCCAAGTTCCTGTGGTGCTGCCACGTGAGTCTTCACAAAACCAACCAACACCCATCACTACCACATCTGTACACTGCCTACTGTAGTCCCTATTTAGTCATTTGTATCATATTTGATACACATTTTTTCCTCTGTGCAACCGAAACCTTCTTTAAAAACCTGTTGTATACAATTTAACACGTGTCCTCTGCCCCCTGGTGGATGTACTGGTGCTCTGCACTCAATAACTCAAAATGGCTTACTTCAACACACAATTATCTTGTATTTTTCAGGAGCAACTTTATTCAATTTCCAAAGGTTATGGGAGGAATTGCATAAATATTACTAATGATTGTTCAAAAGGACTACTTTATAAAAATAACCTATAATGACTTCATATCTTTTTCATGAGGTTTTAGGAAACAAGTTGAAAAAGTATGTATCAAATAGGATACAGCAGGTATTTAGGATCAGCTTTTACATTTGCCACTGTATTGCTCTTTTTGATAAACTGTTCATAAATATGTCCAAAATGCAAAAGTGACTCATTTCTCACATGTATACTGTGGAAAATCCTACGACAATTTGTGCTTTTATCTCGCATTTTGTTGAACTGCAAATAAAAGGTCTTAAAAGAATCCTGTTTGGGGTAAACAGACGGACCAACAGAAAAGTTCAAAATGCAATAAACATACACATACAAAAAAGATCAATATGTTATATATTAATAATCATATTAACTCTCCTCTCTTCTGTCAGTGCACGTCTGGGTTCATAAATGACGTGGACCAGCTGAAGGTCACCTGTCCGTCCTGTCACAAGAGCTTCTGCTGCAAGTGTAAAAAACCCGTGAGTACCTTCCGCTTCACACAAAATGGGCCTGTGCAGTATTTACCGTGTATGAGCCTGGTTTTAACCCTGCCCCGTCCGTCCCCAGTGGGAGCCGCAGCACCAGGAGGTGTCGTGTGAACAGTTCCAGCAGTGGAAGAGAGACAACGACCCGGAGTATCAGAGACAGGGACTGGCCGGATATCTGCGAGACAACGGCATCAGTGAGAATCTGAACCAACTTCATAAACAACTACAGACCCTTTTAGTGTGTTTAGAGTAGTTACAGGAATATATTGGACCATTAATATTTTGTCAGTGCTCAGTCACCACAAATCCTACTTTAATAGATTAAATTTAGCAAATGGAATTATGTCCAAAATAAAATTAATGTTTATTTAGTTGAATTATTCACTTCAATTCACCAAAGTGATTTTAGATTTAAACATTTATTTGAATTTACTAATATTCAGTATTCACAGATCTTTATTACAAAAAAATCTGAACTTGATAATTGCTTTGTGAAGATGTGTTTTTTTGATAATTGTTCCAACCTTTTATTGCACAAAGATGACGGTTAATTCAACATTGAAAGATAGTTTGTTGGATTAGGGACAAAGCAGCAATGTCCAGATGCTTCCTTTAATATTTTTAATATAAGGTGACCCAGATGACAGAGAACCAGGGTACCCCCAAGGTCTTAAAAGCATTTAATGGGTGTTAAATTTGATCTTGTCAAAATCAAGGCCTTGAAAGTATCAAATATTATGAAAAGGCATACAATTTTGTAGATCTAGGTTTTAAAATTTGTCAAAACATTGTTAACATTACAAAAAAGTAGAGTCAATAACAATAACAAAATATATTTATTGAAGAAATGTTATCAGTGAAATGCATGATTCATTTATTCATGTTTTTTTTTTCTCTTTTATCTGTATTACACTTTTAAAATGAAACCCTTGAGTTTGAGAAAGTAGTACGGAAAATTTATACAGATTATTGTTCTGTTGTTGATGATGCTGGCAATAAATTCTGCTCTAAGTGGCATTAAAAAGTCTTTAAAAGGTCTTAAATTTAACAATACAAAGCCTGGAGCTACCCTGAGAACAATCACAGGTAAATTTAATTTGTGAATGTGTATAAATGTGTTTTCTTCCAGCTTGTCCGAGCTGCAGGTTCCAGTACGCTCTGACCAAAGGCGGCTGTATGCACTTCACCTGCTCTCAGTGTCGGTACGAGTTCTGCAGCGGCTGCAACAACCCCTTCCACAAGGTCTGAGGCCACAACGCAACAGAAACACAACCTGCACCGCTGCTACAAACACTATACTACTATATACTGAGAGCATAGACACCTAACTCACACAACATAGAGTTATATAGACTCCAACGTCAATATCTTCTACTTCAGGAGTAAATTATCTTTCCATTGGGCCACAAATCTAAATAATAAAAAATACATCTCATAATGGAAATAAAAATAATCATGAGTTCATTTAGTGAGTGAAGTTCATGTATTTAGTCCGTATCACACAACGGTACAGAATTCTTCAAAATCTGGATCCACAACAAATTAATTATTTTGTTTTGGGCCCATTACTTTTTTTTAAAGTTTCAGTACAAAAAAAAAAAAAAAAAAAAAAATGAGTAAATGAATTACGTAAACAGCAGAGTTCCTGTGGGGCATTAAAAAGCATTAAAATTGATTCCAATAGGCATTCAATTTTTTAAATAGTTTTTTTTGATTGTGAATATAAATATGTACATACAAATAATTTAACATTTCCGTAGGCTACACAACAGGTGGAATGGGTTTGCTTCCAGTGGGACGAAGTTACCCAAACATCAGATGTTTGACTTTCAACATTATTGGTGCTTTAAGAACTGTATTTTACAATACTTGCAAATAAATTTTGTCAATTGAAGCTGCTGTGATTGTACTTAAACCCTGAATAGGCGGCACTAGGTACACACTAGATCCAGTGGTGTTGCAAGATTGTAATTATGTATGTTGCAATTTCCCCACTGAGGGACTAATAAAGGTATTCTTATTCTTATTCTTATTACAAACCCCCAGATTTTTGTTTATATTCTATTAACTTATTTTACAAGACTAGACGTGCTGTTCTGCGTCTAGTATGAACCAAAAACCTTTCAGTACACAGTGTGCTGTAACTGAGTCATACCTGACCTGCTGCTTTGTAATTATTTTAGTCTTATCTCTCGTCTTAAACCAGAAACCACATAGATCTCAGCTGTGAGATATGGAAAAGTGTGTCTAAAGTTCATGTGTGCGTTTGTTTGCAGACGGTCTGTAGAACTCAACAGGTGTGTAACCTGAACTGTCTCCACGCCCACCATCCCAGAGACTGTCTGTTCTACCTGAGAGACTGGGAGCCAGCGCGGCTTCAGGAGCTGCTCAAGGTCCATATCGCTTTAAAAGTGCTAAAATACGGTAAAATATACAGCGACCAGGCATGATCGCTGACAGGTGCAGTGAAAAACAGATTATTTCTTCATCGTGGCTCCTGTTAGTGGTGGGATATGTCAGGCAGCAGGGGAACAATTTCTCCTCAAAATTGATGAGTTAGAAGCAGGAAAAATGGTTAACACTGGTTCAGATAGAAAGCTGTCAGAATACACAGCAGGGTCATGGAAAACCTGGAAAAAATGCAATTTCTAGGCCCTGGAAAAGTTTTGGAAATGTACATTTTGGTGTAAAGTTTGGGGAATTGAAACGGTAACATTGGACCATTTCTAGTTAAACCTGCGCCAGCTAGAATACAGTAAATATAAGAGTTCAGTGGAAACGCTGTGTTCTTGGCCTCTTCTTGTTCTCACTGCAGGAAAAAGTCACCTAGATCTATTTTTGTCATAATATTCAAACTAAATATTTTTCTTTTTTGCTGGTCTTTGGCTCTTTTAGTTTTGGTAACGCTTTAAAACAGCAGAGATGACTACCTTATATCTAATATAGTATAATTATCTTTTAATCACCGGTGTATAGGCTATAACTCAATAAAATTAGTGGAATAATATATTGCTGGGGGAAGAAGCTTCGTTTTTTTTGTTTTGTTTTTTGTTTTGTATTGTTTTTCTTCAACTGATCATTTCCAAATTTAACAAATGAAACAGCAGCAAAAGTATGTTTCTAAACACGTGGAAGTCATTTTTCAGGTCTTGGAAATTTAATGAAAAGTTTTGAGAAAAGCCATGGAAAATTCTTGGTAAAAAAGTGTATGAACCTCTGTATGACACAGAGCATCACAGTTTGTTGTGTATGGGGCTGCATATTAGGCAGGTGGTCATAATGTTATGCCTGATTGATAAATTGACTGTTTTCTGTTTTATACCCGCAGAGGAGCAATGTGCAGTTCAACACAGAGCCTTCGACTGAGACTCCCACTGGTAAAACTGCTTTAAATTTCATACTGATTTATGTCTTTCAGTCAGAGTTTGCTTTTATTATGTTTTTGTGTATTATTATTGAGAAGTTTAGCATATTGTAATAGGATGACCTGTGGCTACAAAGGATCCTAAATAATGTATGCTTTGAGCCTGTCCCGAAGCTGGATCAGGTCATCTGGTGTAAAACCTACGCCAAATTGTTATGCCAATCACTGAACACTAGGAGGCAGATGGTTTGCAATAAAAACACAAGAATTATAATTATTAAGCTTATCATTGATTAGTCTACAGCACTTGTAGACTTAACGGCTCATTCAGAGAAACAGCACAAAAAGACAAACGGAAATCGAGGACAAGGAAGCAAAGATACCGTATTTTCCGCACTATAAGGCGCATCGGATTATAAGGCGCACCTTCAATTAATGGCCTATTTTAAAACTGTTTTCATATATTGGGCGCACCGCATTATAAGGCGCATCCACTAGATGGCGCTGCGCTAAAGGGAATGTCAATAAAACAGTCAGATAAGTCAGTCAAACTTTATTAATAGAATACAAACCAGCGTTCTTACAACTCCCTCGTTGAAAACTAGGGATGCACAGATACCACTTTTTTCAAACGGTACGAGTACAAGTACTTCCATTTGAGTACGTACCAATACGAGTACTTATATAGGGGTAACTTTATAGTTTATACAGTCACACTGCTGTATCTCATTCATGCCATACCGTGTCGTCTTTTTGCCGTCTATCCCCGCTCTGCGATGCTAAGTTATTTTTACAACAGAGTGGTTTGAACACAGCTAACCATGGCTAAAATTTGCTGAGTATGGACATGTTATACCTCATTTTAAAGCTTAGATTCTCCTCTATTCAGTCGCTAAAATCATTTTAAAGACAGGTTGAGCATCTGCGCATCACCTGCGGAGATTCACCATTACATACAGGAGCTAACACAATTAGCAACTGTACTTCTTATGTTTTATCAGACAACAACTGCTTCAGACTCCACCTTATATCATTTTCGGGACAACCAGGACAACAAAAGGACAACTGCTTAAGTTTTAGGACTTTAGGATTTGGGATGTCTGGTTGAGCAGAATGTAGAGCCAGCTTTGCTTTTAAAACCTGTCACTTCGGCGACGCCCCCTGAATACGGTAGCCATAATTAACCAACATTGATCCATATATAAGGCGCATCGGATTATAAGGCGCACTGTCGGTTTTTGAGAAAATTAAAGGCTTTTAGGTGCGCCTTATAGTGCGGAAAATACGGTAAACACTAATAAAGTTTTAAAATAGACAAATAGTACTAGTTTAACTTGTGCTTGAGCCTTCTTACAGTAATTCCTTTAGCCAGACCTGAGAACCACTGCACTATAGGGATCCACTATAGGGATCCACTATAGGGATCCACTATAGGGATCCACTGTAGGGCCAGTTTATCCATCCCATGCTGGAGCCTGACAGACCCCTCTCTCTCCTGTCCTGCACTACACTCTACCACAGGCCTAACCAGAGCCTGGGACACCTCTGTAGCCCTCCTGTCTTTAGTTTGTTTAGGTTTAGCGTGTTGTCCGTTTAAACTGAACAGACCCGGGACACACTCTGCTCACTGCAGGCTGCTGTGTGCCGCTGAGTCATGTGACCGCACAGCGACGCAGAGAGAGAGGTGAATCAGAGCAGGTTAAAAGTGAGTGAAGGCGTGACTCCTGAGCCGATGAGTGAAATTAAGTCGCCCCAAACATGAGAAATCTTTCACATTTGCGTTGCTCGTGTTGACAATTAGGTCTAGTTCTTGTCTAATAATAGGACTTTTTTCAGAGTGAGAAATGCGAGGTGTGAGCGTGTGAGAGGTGAAATGCATTGTCTCACAGTGAATGGGTGAGACTTGAGAGCCCTGATCTTATTGTTGCTTCTCTCTGTGAGGATTCAAGTTTGAAATAAGACACTAGATTGAGTATTTTATGAACAGGTCAGTAACACTGGCTTTAGTGGCTGTATCCTGCTGTTTACATCAAATTTTGTAGGCCTATAATAATTATTGCTCAGTGTAATTCCCATTTCTTGCTGCAGCCTTTTTCAGGAGCAGTAACACAGAGGAATTGTATCACTTTTTTGGGCCTTTCACAAAAGGAGTGACTGACTTTTTAAGTATAATCTGTTCATAGACATGTTAAAGTGCTTTCTGTTGCAGACTGGGACAGGTCACTGCATGCAACACAGAAACTGCATTTAACCCCAAATATGTATCACACATTTTTACAGTATCTGAGCCCAGGGCCATTGTGTCTTTTGATGCTGTGTTACACAATTTTCTTGTGCAAATTCCTTTCATTTTCCCTTTATTCTCTAGAATTATTCTAGCTAACTATAAAGCAGCACTTTAGTTTTTTATCCTTTTTATCCTCATATCCTTTCTCACTTTTCTCACAATGTTATCTCAATAATTGTATTCACTAAAGCCAACTAACATCCTCTAAAATGCACCAGGATACACGAAATTACATCTGTTGTCTTCAGTTTTTTCTGGGGGAGGACCACCCAGAGAGTGTGAAGAAAATACAAGATAATATTGTTACATGTTTCTTGTTACAATATTATCTTGCATTTTCTTCACACTCTTTTATAGCTGTGTTATAAAAAGTTGTTTTTTGTGAACGTCTGGCTTTATGAGGGCCCCAGAATGCCCTTTGATTACAGCTCAACAAAAAAGGACAGAAAATACTTAACTGTAGTTAGAAGCTGACTGAGGGCTGGTCTGAAAAATAAATTGCCGGGCTGAAAATGAGTCCCACTCTGCCCACGGAGGCGTCACACTGTAATCTTTGCGTCTTGTGTCTGTGTCTGCACAGCTCACTGTGGAGTGATGGAGCAGAAAGACAGTGGCCAACAAATGGACCAACCGTGCGGAGGAGAACCCAGACCAGGACAGGCCGGTCTCTGCGAGTCAGTGCCAACTATAAGAGTTTGTTGCACAGCAGAGACATGTTATTGACTCTACGCTGTTTCTGTGTTTATAGAAAACACTACCGGGAGTACCTGGTGAGCCTGATCAACGTCCACTCCCTGGACCCTGCCGTTCTGTACGAGGCTGCGGAGCTGACGCGAGCCTGTGAGAGATACCAGGTCCATGTGCAGCGGGCAGAGAACGAGAACGACAACGCCTACCACGCCAGACTTCTCAAGGTGTGGCATCTTTAATCAGGGCTGCAATATATTAACACACATTTCACCATAACTGTGATAAATATAGCAACAAAGATATTCTGGTCTGTAATAAGGTTAAGGCTTTATTTACTACTGAGAAAAGTTCTATCCAGTTTTCATTTGTTAAGGAGAAACAAGACTCTAGGCTCACTGGTCATAACTGGAGCTAAAGTTACTGTGGACTAAACCAGGACTTTAATCCTCTGTTACTGTGGATTAAACCAATGTAAGACTTGGATTAAACCAGAACAAAACCAGGACTAAAGTAGGACTAAACCAGGACTATACCAATTCTAAACCAGGACCAAAACACAACGAAACCAGGACTAAACCCGGAGTAAATCAGGATCAAACTAGGCCTAAACCCAGACTAAACCAGGGCTAAATCATGAATAAACTAGATCTAAACCAGGACTAAAGTAGGACAAAACCAGGACTAAACTAGGCCTAAACCTTGACTAAATCAGGACTAACCAGAGACTAAACTAAGACCAAATCAGGACTAAACCAAGACTGAACCAGAACTGACTAGAGACTAAACCAATTCTAAACACGACAAAACCAGGACTAAATCCGGAGTAAATCAGGATTAAACCAGGACTAAACTAGGCCTAAATCAGGACTAACCAGAGACTAAACCAAGACTGAACCAAAACTGACCAGGTACTAAACCAGGACTAAACCAATATAAAACCAGGACTAAACCAGGACCAAACCAGCATAATAGATGCTTTGTTTAAAAATAAATTTGTACTTTGCTAAATTATTTCTCATTATTTTCTCTTCCTGCAGAAACTGATGGAGGTTCCTCTTGGAGACAAAGTTCCTCGCAACCAGTAACTGTCAGAAATACTGTGAAAAGTGCCTCGACTGCAGACGATCATCCAGACCCATGTTGTATTAATAAGTGTATACGTATTTGTTACACTGGTCCTATGAGATCTCTGGACTCCCGGTTTGGAGAAGCAGACAGGAGTAACTTCCAAAACTCCTCTCAGTTCCAGTCTCTGTTCCACAGAAGGTTTACATGAAGGTTTTGCTCCTGCCTACTTTTCCACGTGTCCTTGAATGTTTTTCCCAAAAACAAAATGTTGGTGTATATTTTAACTGCAGTATCAGTACAGTATAAAATATTCTTATATGAAGGTTTGTATTGCACCAAAGAAACGCTATGAGAATCCAACAGATATACAACGATGAAGATGCATATTTTTGAAGCAGTTAATCACATTTTACTATAGTGACTATAAATGATAAAATATTTCTATAAAAAGCTTATTCTTCTCTATGTAAATGTTATCTATTTTATTTCTGAGGTTAAAGGTAAATTGATGATTCCTCATTTTGTTGTTGAGATTGAATAAAAGTCTTAAACAACTAACAGAGCTGTGACTGTGTGATTACTGAGCTGTCGAGTCCGTGCAAAATACTTTTTTACTTGCAAGTACATACAAACATAAGTACTTTTATACTTTTACTTAAGCAGAAATTTAGAGGTAATAATTTTACTTTTATTTGAGTAAATTGTTGCTCCTTTATCTTTACTTTTATTTAAGGAAAGAAATTGAGTACTTTCTCCACCACTGTCTAAATCACAGCTGATCCAGGACAAAACCTACTCTAAACCAGTTCTAAATCTACTCTAAACCAGTTCTAAACCAGTTCTAAACCATGACTATAACAGAAAGGAAAACTGTCTCTAAATCATTGCTACAGCCCACTATCCCAGCTGTTTTCACAAAGGCCTTTATGCATAAAGATAAATTAAAATGCCAACACATAATATCTCCATTCATTCAGATTCCCCTCCTGTCTCTCGCGTTTGTCGCCCTCCAGCGGCCAGAGCGCGCGCCTCTTCCTCAAAGTCACGTGATTTCGGGGAAAAGGAGCGACTCTGCTGTTGAGGCAGCTCTGCTCTCTGCTCTCTCTCTGTGCACACTTACTACAGAGGAGCAGAGACGGCTGCTGCAGAGCGCACGGAGCAGGAAATCCAGCGACAGAAAAGGTAAACGAAACTCAGCGCTTCTCCAAAATCCAAAACTGAACTTCTAACACTTGACACCGCACCGCGCGACGAATTTAGTAACAAACCACCCACGTAAACTATAGAAATATGACACCTTTTGTGATAGGAGCTTATTGCACAGCGGGTAGTATACTCGGGTTATGGTTAAATGTAAAGTGGCGCTGTATTAAATCGACAATGTATGCGTAAAAGCGTAAAATATTATGTTTTAATTTTGTTTTGGTCGCGGTTTAGCGCCGGTTTAGTCTGTGTTTACTTAAGGTTTAGTCCCTGTTTTGTTGAGACCCAGTTTAATCAGTCTAGTCGTAGTTTTGTCCATGTTTAGACCTGGTTTAGACTCTGTACTCCTGGGTAAGTCTTCTGTTTTAGTCCTAAAGTATTGTCCTTATTCAGTTCTCGTTAGGTGCGCGTTTAAATATGGTTTTATCCTGGTAGCCTTTAACTAGTCCTGGGTTAGAACTTACTTTGTCCTCATTTGACCCCTTATGGATTCTGGGTTCAGCGTTGGTTCTTTTATCGCAGTGAAACTGGTTTAATGTGTCCAGATGTGCGTCTCTGATTAAACTTGTAAAATATCGCCCTGTAATTGTTGTGATAATGAAGCTGGGCGTGTTGTTGTTTGTCTTTGGCAGTGCCAGGGAAGCGTCATGGCCGCGGGGAGGATGCGCTCCACTCGGAGACTGCGCGCCTGGATCGTGGAGCAGGTGAGAGCCGTGTTTACATCTGGGACCGAGTTAAAGGGGACAGGGAACAGGTTCAGACTAGTCTTGTGTTGGGACTATAGGTTTTGACCTACTTTAGACCAGGCTCAGGGTTTAGTTCTTGTTTAGACCTGCAACTTTAGACCAGGGGGTAGTCCTTGTAGAGTCTTGGTTTAAACCTGTGTTTAGTCTAGACCTTAGAACAGGCCCAAGGTTTAGTTCTTATAAAGTCTTAGACAAGGATTCAGTCCTTGTAGAGTCTTGGTTTAGACCTAAATTTAGTCCTATTGTGGATCTACTTTAGACCAGGTTTTAGCCTTGTAGAGTCTTTGTTTAGACCTGGGTTTAGTCCCAGTTTAGACCTACTTTAGACCAGGTTTTAGCCTTGTAGAGTCTCTTTTTTTACCTGGCTTTAGTCCTAGTTTAGACCTACTTTAGACCAGGTTTTAGTCCTTGTAGAGTCTTTGTTTAGACCTGGATTTAGTCCTAGTCTACACCTAATTTAGACTTGAGTTTAGTCCTTGTCTAGAACTACTTTAGACCAGGTTTTATTCCTTGTAGAGTCTTGGTTTGGTTCTGGTTCTTTCTTGGTTATCTAGTTTTCATTGCCCCTAGTTTAAGTCATGGTTTAGTCCTGGTTTTAGCTCTTGTTAAGCCCTGCTTTAGAGCTGGTCTTTTCCTGGTTTTAGTCCTATATAAATCCTGGTTGGGTTTTTACACAGTCAACACTTTTTTATTTTCAAATGAGTAAAGAGGATTACTCAACCTTGGTGGCAAAGTGCTTTTGGTTTTGTTTGCTTCACAAATAGAAGGTCCTGGGTTTAGATCCAGTGGTCCAAAAGGAAAAGTAGTACAAAAAGGTACTTTCTGAAATTGTTTGCACTTCTATATTAACTTTACATTAAAACATTTATTACTCAAGGAATACTTTTGATGTATGGTTAAAACAGTGGTTTAAAGGAAAAGACAGAATAGTCAGGTTTTAGTGGTAATATCCTTAATTTAGTCACAGTTTAGCCTTGTTTTCATCCTGGTTTAATCTGAGTTAAGTTTTGATACTTTCTGACTTGTGAAAAGAGAGACTTACATTTTAGTTTTAAGTAATTTGTTGTAAAATATTGCAATAATATCGTTATCGCAATTTTCAACATAGTTATTGAATATTGTGTGTTTTTTCCATATCGTGCAGCCCTAGTACAGATTAGCAGAGCTGTTTCTAGACACTACATGGGCCCCAGGCGAAAATCCTAATTCAAACCAAAAACATAGTAAAGGGGCATTTGATAACAATATATCTAAGCATTATAGTAAGATCTCTTTTTGCCCCATATCCAGAATTGTGGCCATGCATATAACAGACAGGTGAGGGTACAAGGTCCTCCCCACAGCAACATTTTAACAAAACATATGTGATTTCCTGTATTCTGGTGCATTTTAAATGAGTAATATTTTAAGATGGGGCCCAGGGGGTTTAGGGGCCCCTTGGAATGGACCCTTGTCTGTCTATGGTCAAGCCTTTACTCATTATGAATCATAAGACCTGGATAGATCTGTATCATCTGTGAGGGAGTTTATCTCAGGAAAGCAATGCATTTTCTTATTATGTTCAAAATTACAGTTTGTATCAGTCATAAATATTCCGTAATAAACTCTGCAGACCGTAAGAACTGGCCTTTAAATCCAGTAAAAACAGCTGACTGCCACATTTTATTAATTAAAAACCTACCGTATTTTCTGGACTATAAGTCGCTCCGGAGTATAAGTCGCACTCGCCAAAAAATGCATAAAGAAGAAGAAAAAATGTATATAAGTCGCACTGGACTATAAGTCACATTTTTTGGAGGAAATTTATTTTACAAAATCCGACACCAAGAACAGACATTTCATGTTGAAAGGCAAGTTATAGTAATAATAGAAGAGAGAACACCAGGCTGAATAGGTGTGCGCTATGCTAACGTAACACATTGATGGTTATTCAGCTACATGAAGCATAAACAACGAACTGAATAGGTGTCTCGTATGTTAACGTAATATATTAACAGTTATTCACATAACTATAGCATAAAGAACATAATATAACAAGTTCACCAAACTCACCATCTCACTCCTAATCACTAAATCCTTTAAATTCTTCATCCTCGGTGTCGCTTCTGAACAACTCCGCCAACTCCGGAGGTAGACGAAGCGCCGCTTCCTCCTCTGCGTGGCTGTCGTCAGACTCAGCATCAGTTCCATTTCCAATTATTCCGCTCTTTCTCAGTTGTCTTTATAGCCTAAGTTGTTAGTGGTAATGTTTACATTTTAAATTGTCAGTGGTACAGGTGCAGCAGATGCTGGTACACAAGCCTAGAGCGCCCTCTAACCAACACCTGAAATATTTTAATATATAAGTCACACCTGAGTATACGTCACACCCCTAGCCAGACTATGGAAAAAAGTGCAACTTATAGTCTGGAATATATGCTAATCCATAAAGTTGAAGCACTAATGGCTTTATACCACTAGGGCCTATTCTAAAAACCTGCACTGAGGCCCCTCATTACTTACTTAGTTACGCTCCTGCTACAATTTATGGTTTTAGTTGTATCCAAATAGGGCCCTGGAGAAATGCGAGGCAGACTTTGTGGATACAGAGGTTGAAGTTACAGTGTCTCCTCTGTGTCCCGTGTCCTTCGCAGGTGAACAGCGGTAAATATCCCGGTCTGGTCTGGGACGACGACGCTAAAACCATGTTCAGAATTCCCTGGAAGCACGCTGGGAAACAGGACTTCAGGAAGGACGAGGACGCCGCCATCTTTAAGGTCAGCGAAGGGGGAAATGAACATTGAAACTATTTCTAACCTTCTCATGGCGTACTTTTGGTTCCTTAGTCCTTGATTAATCCTGGTTTAATTGGTGCCAAGAAATTAAGCTAAACATGCATTTTGTTCAAGGTTAGATTTGGTTTAGTCCAGGTTTATTCCAGGTTAGTCCTTGTTCATACCTACTCTTATTTTTCAGGCGTGGGCGGAGTTTAAAGGGAAGTTGACGGACGAGGAGCTGAATAATCCCGCCTCTTGGAAAACCCGACTTCGCTGCGCCTTGAACAAAAGCCCCGAGTTCGATGAAGTGAACGAACGCAGTCAACTCGACATCTCCGAACCATACAAGGTCTACAGACTGGTGCCCGTCAGCGAGCAGGGTGAGTTCTGACCCTCTGAGGCTGCCATAGTTTGAGTTCTGACCTTCTGAGGCTGCCATAGTTTGAGTTCTGACCCTCTGAGGCTGCCATAGTTTGTGTTCTGACCTTCTGAGGCTGTCGTAGTTTGAGTTCTGACCCTCTGAGGCTGTCGTAGTTTGAGTTCTGACCCTCTGAAGCTGTCGTAGTTTGAGTTCTGACCCTCTGAGGCTGTCGTAGTTTGAGTTCTGACCCTCTGAGGCTGTCGTAGTTTGAGTTCTGACCCTCTGAGGCTGTCGTCGTTTGAGTTCTGACCCTCTGAGGCTGTCGTCGTTTGAGTTCTGACCCTCTGAGGCTGTCGTAGTTTGAGTTCTGACCCTCTGAGGCTGTCGTAGTTTGAGTTCTGACCCTCTGAGGCTGTCGTCGTTTGAGTTCTGACCCTCTGAGGCTGTCGTAGTTTGAGTTCTGACCCTCTGAGGCTGTCGTAGTTTGAGTTCTGACCCTCTGAGGCTGTCGTAGTTTGAGTTCTGACCCTCTGAGGCTGTCGTAGTTTGAGTTCTGACTCTCTGAGGCTGTCGTAGTTTGAGTTCTGACCCTCTGAGGCTGTCGTCGTTTGAGTTCTGACCCTCTGAGGCTGTCGTAGTTTGAGTTCTGACCCTCTGAGGCTGTCATAGTTTGAGTTCTGACCCTCTGAAGCTGTCATAGTTTGAGTTCTGACCCTCTGAAGCTGCCATAGTTTGAGTTCTGACTCTCTGAGGCTGCCATAGTTTGAGTTCTGAGCCTCTGAGGCTGCCATAGTTTGAGTTCTGACCCTCTGAGGCCACCGTCGTTTGAGTTCTGACCCTCTGAGGCTGCCATAGTTTGAGTTCTGAGCCTCTGAGGCTGCCATAGTTTGAGTTCTGAGCCTCTGAGGCTGCCATAGTTTGAGTTCTGACCCTCTGAGGCCACCGTCGTTTGAGTTCTGACCCTCTGAGGCTGCCATAGTTTGAGTTCTGACCCTCTGAAGCTGTCGTAGTTTGAGTTCTGACCCTCTGAGGCTGTCGTAGTTTGAGTTTTGACCCTCTGAGGCCGCCGTCGTTTGAGTTCTGAGCCTCTGAGGCTGCCATAGTTTGTGTTCTGACCCTCTGTGGCCACTGTAGTTTCAGTTCTGACCCTCTGAGGCTTCTGTAGTTTGAATTCTGATGCTCTGAGGCTGCTGTAGTTGTAGTTGTGACTTTCTGAGGCTGCTGTAGTTTGAGTTCTGACTCTCTTAGTCTGCTGTAAGGTATATATTCTACTGTCCCCGATGTGTCCAGGAAAGTTAAAAACAGGATGGACAGAGGGACAGCTGATAAAGTTACTTTCCTTCTGCTAATATGATTTGTTAGTAATCATATTTACAAATGAAATACGCTGTACCTACATGTTTATATGAGATCTCTATGAGGAGGGAAACTGATGAAGACAGATGCAGACAGATGAAGACAAAAAAGAAAAAAAAAAACTTCTTGGGATAAATGTCATATTCATGAATAAATGAATGAATGAGAACAAAGCTAGTGTTTAGTGTGAGCAGTTGCTGTTTGAGGTTTTATGAGCAGAGTTTGAGTCAGCACTTACCAAAACACACAGAGCCTGATCTGTTGTTCAGATCACTGCAGCTGGTGCTGTAATGTATTTAACCACATCCGTCGAGATACAGTAATTAGGACTTGTAGACAGTTCAGTTTGGGCACCGCCTCTCTCTTGTGGTTCTGTTCAGTTTAATGTCATACAAAGAAATCTTCCCCAAGCACCAACAGCATTACCCTCTTCTTTTAAAACAAATTAGATAAAAGACTAAACCAGGACTAAATCAAAGACTAAACCAGCACTACATTAGGAGTAAATCAAAACCTTACCAAGGCCTAAACCAAAGCTTTAAACAGTACTACACCATGAGTAAACCAAGGACTAAACTAAAAACCATGTGCCTAAAAAGGAACTAAACCAGGACTAACCCAGCGCTAAGTCAGGGCTAAATTAAGACTAAACCAGGACTAAATCAAGGACTAAATTAAGGACTTAACCAGATCTACATCAGGAGTAAAATAGGAACTTACTAAGACTAAATCAGGACCAAACCAAGGACTTAACCAGGACTACACCCGGGGTAAACGAGGACTAAGGAGGGGCTAAACCAGGACTTAATTGGGACCTAACCAAGACTAAGCCAAGGACTTAAACAGGACTACACCAAGATTTAACCAAGGACTAAACTAAAAAACATGTGCCTGAAAAGGAACTAAACTAGGACTAACCAAGCTCTAATTCAGGACTAAACTTAAACTAAACCAGGACTAAATCTAAAAGGACTAAAAAGGTCCAAACCCAGGTTTAAGACTAAACCGGGGACTAAACTAGGACAAGAACCACAATGAAATAAATAAAAATAAGAAGAGACGAAACCAGGACTTAATCTAAACCATAATAAAAAAACAGGGCCTATAGAGTAACTAAAGCTGAACCTGGACCTAACCAATGACATAACCAGAACTAAACCAGGAAAAAAGTAGTTCCAAGTCAGGACTAAACCAGGACCAAACCAGGTTTAGAATAAGACTAAATCAGGACTAAACCAGCACCAAACTAGTTCTAATCCAGAACTTAACCTCCCACAGTGAGTTCATTCGAGGACACTTCCTCAGTGTTTCCTCATTTCTGTTTCCTGTTTTTAGACAAACACGACCCAGTTATTATTGGCTCACCCCTTTTTTTCTGTCACTGCAAAAACAACTGAATCCACTCCACTCTTCTGTTACTCAGCATGTTTCTGATGGAGATAATGTGATGGAAGCAATGTGTTTTTAATGGGACGTGTCTCACTAACAGTACTGTGCATTAGCTTGTTGATTTGTCCGCCAGCTCGAGACGATGCAAAGTCATGCAAAAGAGCTGCTGCAAGAAGCATCAGTGCATTGTTTGAATAGGAATATGGGAGAATGTAATGCGTCACTGTACTTTTGGGATGTGGCGGTTTAATAAAAACAAAAAAAAGAAGTGAAAAACACATTCAAACTTTTTATTCACTACCACAACCACATATTTGCTCATATACGGTCTAAAAGTAGTCCAGGTTATACAGTTCCTACAGCGTGGCCTTCTCAGACTAAAAATTTAAATCCCGTTGAAAATCTTTGGTGTGATTTAAAGGAAGGCAGCAGCAGCAGCACAGAGGCCATCAAACATCACTGAGTGGAGGCTTCTGCAGGAGAAGAATAGGCAGAGACTCCAGTGGAGAGTTGTGTCTAGTTTGTTAGCAGTGACCCAAAACATCTGTGAGAAGTGATAAAAGTGAAAGGACGCTCCACAAAGTCTCGAAGTTAAGGCCTGAATAATAATAATAATAATAATAAAACTGCCCATGGGCCTCAGTTTAAAGAAACACATTTTTTATTTGAACTTTAGATTTAAAGTCAAATAAAAGTAAAAGTATGGAACAATAAGTACTACTCCTACTCTCAGCAACAAACTTGTGAATAGCTATCTGCCTCCTCTACAAAGAAAAACATGGCTCAACACTAAAGCGGCAACTGTACCCATTGTGAAAACATTAAGACTTTGAATGTCCATGTGGCTGTTTTCATGTCGGCAGAACCAAACACAAACTTAAAGCCAGAGAAGCTGAGCACAAACAGGGCATCAGGACAGGGAACCCTCTGTACCCCATGGCGCTGCATTATAAAGACACTGATTATGGCAACTGTAACACACTAAAAATATGTGGTATAGAGCATATTTAGAGATGTGACGTTCATGAACGATTTATGAACGATAAGAGCCGAGTCATGGTGGCGCAGGAGCCGTTCTTTTTTTATTTTATTTTATTTGATTTATTGATTTTTACTCTTGTATCAAAATGAACAACCCAAAAAAAAACTCGTAGAACACATAGAATAAAGCTCAAGAGAGAGTCATACAGAAAGAGACGAGGGGAGAGAGGAGCACAGTGCTCGTGCTCAGACGCACATTAGACAGAGGTCTCTAGTTGTACACAGCGCCTAACCTTGGGTGCATGAAAGTTTATTGTTGCCTGCTTTGTTTTTAACTGACTTTTTTTTTTTTTGCATGGACATATGTAAATGGCACACATTTGCACATTTTGGACGTATTATAAATCCTAAATGTTGGTCTCACTCTGTGTACTGAATAAGACAATAATAATGTCCACCAATATAATATGTTTTATTCTGATTAAACTTAGAAATGAGCGGATCCCAAAGATTCGGCTCCCGTTAAAGAGCCATAAATCCCATCTCTAAGTATATTCCTGAGTCTGTAAGAGGTCACAGACTAAAAAAGCTCCTACAGAGAGAGTCCTTCTGGATCTAAACTCTCAAAGCTACTCAGTACCCAGGTCTCAATGGGGAACTTGATTTTTCCCCCTTCCTCGAACTTATTGCTCCCTTCACGTAGCTGCTATTTATCTATTTTTGTATAAAGTATATAAATAAAAGTTGATATGAGATTATGATGTAAAGAAAGTGTCTTATTGTTTATATTGATTTGCTATATGTTGTACACTTGACTGTTTAGGTCATGTACCAGGTGACTGTGTGCCAGCCGCTGCTGTGCATGTGACCAACAGGTTTACAAACTACTTCCTGGCATCCATCTCCAATTTGTCCTGATGAAGGCTTAAGAGCCGAAATGCGTTGGCATCATTTTAACTAACTAGCCATGCTATAATAAAGACTTTTTAATTATTCATACCTTTTTGAGGACTAAGCAGGGACCAAACCAAGGACTAAACTAAAAAATCATGTGCCTAAAAAGGAACTAAACCAGGACTAACCCAGCTCTAAATCAGGGCTAAACTAAGACTAAACCAGGACTAAATCAAGGACTAAACTAAGGACTTAACCAGATCTACACCAGGATTAAACCAGAACCTTACTAAGACTAAATCAGGACCAAACCAAGGACTTAACCAGGACTACACCCGGGGTAAACAAGGACTAAGGAGGGGCTAAACCAGGATTTAATCAGGACCTAACTAAGACTAAACCAAGGACTTAAACAGGACTACTCCATGAGTGAACCAGGACAATGCTATAATAAAGACTTTTTAACTTTTTGAGTGCCTCGGTTTCCTGACTTTTTTACCATGGAACGATAAGTAGTTTATTATTCTTGTTATCTTTCATTCATAGCATTATAATGTCTTTGAGGTGAAAGGGTTGAACATTTCTGATTGAAACTGCAAACTTTGCCATCCAATCAGCAACTAAACTGAACTTACATTTTCCTCAACTGTCTATCAGGCTAATGAGGCTAATCTAGTTTGAGTTAGATCCTTGGTTTAGCACAGAGGTTAAGGTAGACTTTATTGTGTCTTCTGCATTTGACTCATCCTTCAATCAAAGCCACTGGGGTTAAACCGGTCAGGATCAGTGGGCGACCGCTGTGAGGTGCCCAGGGATCCTTCTCCTGGTCTTGAGCCAGAATCTTAGTGGGGTACACAATATATCGCAAAATTATTGTTATTGCAATATCAGCAAAAGCAATATCCGTATCGCAAGAATCTAAATATATCACAATAACGCTGTGGTCTTCCATCTGACAGAGATTTACACTGAAGAATCATTTTCCACCAGAGCCTTAAAAGAACATGTGTTGTGACTAAATAAAAATGTTTAAAAAGTCCAGTTTTAGTGGTAATTTAATTAATTTAGTCACAGCTTAGCCTTGTTTTATTCCTGGTTTAGTCGGTGTTAAGTTTAGATTTTGTTGCTGTTTTGATTTGTAAATACAGGAACTTACATTTTTGTGAAATGTAGTGAATTTAACTTACTGTGTTCGAAAAGTAGGCTCTACTTTCAAATATGGCAATAATATCGTTATCGCAATTTTCAAAATAGTTATCGAATATCGCATGTTTTCTCCATATCGTGCCGCCCTAGTACCAAGCCCAAGGGAGCTAATTTGAATGCACAAAGTTTGCTGAGACTATAAATGAAGTATAGCTTATGGATGGTCATTAAGGATTGCAAACTAACAAAGAACTGGGTTAAATACTCACTCTGATTATCTTTAATTAATTTAGGCCACTAAACAGCAGTGTTATACAGGAGCCACGCACACTCAGAGAACTTTTTGCTGTTTATTTAACTTATGCGTGTTGCACTTCCAATCAGCCCATGCACTGTGTGGACAATAAACACCACAAACAGCAGTTTATTATAAGTCCATAGCACATTCTGGAAAACGGAGAAAGTTTTAGTTTAATTTGAGACAGATGGTGCAGATGTAGGTTGTTCCAAAATCGTCTACATATTCCTTTATTGACTTTTCCTAACCAGATGTCAGATGTCC
This sequence comes from Bostrychus sinensis, assembly GCA_020698575.1. Lineage (NCBI taxonomy): Eukaryota > Metazoa > Chordata > Actinopteri > Gobiiformes > Eleotridae > Bostrychus > Bostrychus sinensis. Next base: position 3,922,698 of record CM036259.1, on the reverse strand, counting down.
AAAGAGCTGTGAGAGCAGAGCTAATAGGCTGCAGATGTCTGACCTGGCTGGAGCATTAACCTGTTGTGGGGAAACTGCAAACTGAGCCAGACGCAAGGAGAACCTGCCCCACACAGGCTGGGAATCAAACCCGGGACGTTCTTGCTGTGAGGCGAGCGTGCTAACCACATTGCCACTGTGCTGCCTGAGGACAGCGTTAGATGCAGGCAGATCGTTGGATGTGGACACCTCTGAAGGGAACAGACGAGGGAAGGATAAATCCTGGTTTCTGGGTCAAGATTTAGACCTAGGTTTATCCCTCTTTTAGTCTTGGTTTAGTATTAGATTTAACCTTTTGTTTGCCCTGGTTTTGTCCCAGCGTATATCAATGTAAAATACTTTTTGCAGTACTAATGTGACAAGATCCGTACTCCTAAATAATAAAGAAAAGTACTTAGGTATTTTTGAGACTTCTTGTGCGTTATGTGTGTCAATCAGCTGTTTAAGTACTGTATATAAAAGCCACACATTTTGAGAAGTAAATGTTTTTCTAAAGGCTGTGTTTGCATTTTGTGTCTTCAGGAGCGCCACCGGTGGAGAAGAAGTGCCGAGAGAAGAGCGGCCGGCGACAGAAACGCAGGAGCTCAGACAGAGACGGGCCGGTGTTAAAACAGATCAAAACTGAGGAGGAGAGTCCCCAGAGCACTCTGCAGGTCGGACCAGGACTCGATACCTAACCTACTGAGCTAACACAAAACAAAGACTAAATCAGGACCTAAACCAGGGACTAAACTAGGACTAAACCTGGACTATACAAGGACTAAATCCAGGAAGAAACCAGGGTCAAACCAGAGACTAAACAGGGACTGAACAGGGACTGAACCTGGTCAAAATCCAGGAACAGGAAAATAATCCTAAACCAGAATTAAAACAGGATTTAACAAGTACTAAACCAGGACCAGTAGTAAACCACAACAAAACAAGGTGGAAACCAGAAGTAAACTAGATCTAAACAAAGACCAAGCCAGGACTGAACCAGGTCTAAACCAGGACTACACTTGGACTAAACCAGGTCTAAACAAGGACTAAACTAGGACTACACTCCAACTAAACCAGGTCTAAACAAGGACTAAACCAGGTCTAAACAAGGACTAAACCGGGACTACACTTGGACTAAACCAGGTCTAAACAAGCACTAAACCAGGACTACACTTGGACTAAACCAGGTCTAAACAAGCACTAAACCAGGACTACACTTGGACTAAACCAGGTCTAAACAAGGACTAAACCAGGACTACACTCCGACTAAACCAGGTCTAAACAAGGACTAAACCAGGACTACACTCCGACTAAACCAGGTCTAAACAAGCACTAAACCGGGACTACACTTGGACTAAAGCAGGTCTAAACAAGGACTAAACCGGGACTACACTTGGACTAAAGCAGGTCTAAACAAGGTCTAAACCAGGACTACACTTGGACTAAACCAGGTCTAAACAAGGACTAAACTAGGACTACACTCCAACTAAACCAGGTCTAAACAAGCACTAAACCAGGACTACACTTGGACTAAACCAGGTCTAAACAAGGACTAAACCAGGACTACACTTGGACTAAACCAGGTCTAAACAAGGACTAAACCAGGACTACACTCTGACTAAACCAGGTCTAAACAAGGACTAAACCAGGACTACACTCCGACTAAACCAGGTCTAAACAAGGCACTAAACCAGGACTACACTCCTGGACTAAAGCAGGTCTAAACAAGGACTAAACCGGGACTACACTTGGACTAAAGCAGGTCTAAACAAGCACTAAACCAGGACTACACTTGGACTAAACCAGGTCTAAACAAGGACTAAACTAGGACTACACTCCGACTAAACCAGGTCTAAACAAGGACTAAACCAGGACTACACTCCGACTAAACCAGGTCTAAACAAGCACTAAACCGGGACTACACTCTGACTAAACCAGGTCTAAACAAGCACTAAACCAGGACTACACTCCGACTAAACCAGGTCTAAACAAGGACTAAACCAGGACTACACTTGGACTAAACCAGGTCTAAACAAGCACTAAACCAGGACTACACTTGGACTAAACCAGGTCTAAACAAGCACTAAACCAGGACTACACTTGGACTAAACCAGGTCTAAACAAGCACTAAACCAGGACTACACTTGGACTAAACCAGGTCTAAACAAGGACTAAACCAGGGACTACACTTCCGACTAAACCAGGTCTAAACAAGCACCTAAACCAGGACTACACTCCGGACTAAACCAGGTCTAAACAAGCACCAAACCAGGAGGACTAAAACAGCTCTAAACCGGGGACAAACCGGGATTAAACCAGGACTACACCAAGACAAAATCATTAACTAAATCAAGAACTAAACCAGGATTTAACCAGGACTAGACCAGACACTGAGCTCTGTGCATCTAGTCTAAAGCTAAAATGAAACTGTATTTTCTGTCTTCTTAATCCAGAGCTCAGAGGATGTGTTTTTACCGACTGACATCCCAGTACAGAGCGAGGAGACGGTGATCAACCACATCCCCAACCCCTCAGAAGGTCGGACCCCGAAAACACACAGAAAACATTTAAAAAACATATTCTACTGCACTGTGTAAAAGTCTTAGACCGGTTTATAAGAGGACAAAGCACAAACAAACTCACAAATCTCACAAGAATGCATTAAAATGAGTTCTTTTAGTGAATGAAGTCAGTATCTTTGGTCTCAATTACTGACCTTTGCGTAATTATTAAAGCACTTTTAGTTCACAGCATTTTTCATACCTCACTAAAATACTTCAGTACTGTACCTATAGTCAGTATTTTCAGTTTTTTATACTTTTAACCATCACACATTGACACACACTGACTTTTTCTCTTGTCTGTGGTTGTTCAGAGATGGATGAGATCACACTGGACGTCCGGATCGAGGAGGCGGTCCAGACTCCACAAACAGGTAATTTTTTGAGTTTTAAAATTTTTTGGAAGTAGGATAAGCTGAAGTACATTTTCTGAAAAGCGTAAATGGGACAGAGCTGGTGTGTGGAGAGTAGTTTTGAAATACTTGAAATACTTTAAATACCGAAAAACTTCCCCACCTGCAGCAGAGTTTGGTCGTTGTGTCGCAGCTCCTCTGCTTCCACTTCATTGTGTGAAGTCACTGCTGTTGCACGACGTTGTTGTTTACATATTTATTAACAGTTACTTCATTATAACACTCAGATCTGAGTCCTTTCATGTTGCTAAAGTGAACTTTGGGGATTCTGGAATAAAAAAAGAGAGAAAAGAGTTGAACAGGCATGAGGTCATTTTGATAACGTTCTGTGTCACATTATTTTATACGGGACGTGCTAATTTGCAAAACAAATAAAAAACACAAACAAACCGCTCAGTTGTTTGTTGCTATAATAATTTTGTTTGGTTGGGATGGCAGAAGCTCTGTTGGTACAGCTTTGCGCCCACTTACTTGAAAGCTGGCAGATCAATCCTTGCTACCAGCAGTGCCCTTGGGCCTCGCCTCCAGTGTGTGTGGCACTGGTGTATAAATGTCAGTGTGATTGTGTTTCTACAGAAGTAGCTCACCACCACCATCAGAGTGTGACTGAGGAGTGAAGGGATGATGGATTCATGTAGAGGGCTTTGAGTGAGACTAATGGATTATTCATTATTCATTATTCATCTGTGACGTTAGGAGCTAATCCTTCTGTAGAAAATGGACTGTGGTCTGTTCAGCACCAACACTAAAATGTTTTACTCCTCCTTGTTCCAGAGCAGGACTCGTTCCGTGTGGTGGTGCACTACCTGGGTCATGAGGTGGTCCGGCAGCAGGTCTCAGGCTCCGACGTCCGGATCCTGTATGCGCCCTCTCCCCTCTGCCCTCCCTCGGCCGTCCCGCAGGGGGCGCAGTTCCCCCGCGTGCCCCTCCCCGAGCCGCAGTCCTCCCTGGGGCAGGGCGGGGAGCTGCAGGCCCTCCACACGCTGCTGCCCTTCATGGAGAAGGGCATCCTGCTCACCTCCACGAAGAGGGGCGTGTATGGGCGGAGGTACTGCCGGGGGCGGGTGTTCTGGACCGGGCCGCACTCCGACAGCGGGCTGCACAAGATGGAGAGGAACACGGAGCCGGTGCTGCTGTTCAGCAAAGAGGCTTTCAAACAACGTGAGTGTGAGAAACAAACTATTACTGCACCTTTTAATGTTTGAAAGTTAAGGTAATGGGCCACAGAGATAGAACACTAGAGAGGTCCATGGCAACCGCTTCGATGGCAATCCCGGCGGCCATCTTGTGACTGTAGGTTAATAAGAATAATTCTAATGGAAAGTAATGTAAAACACTGACATAACTTCGAAAAAATAAATGTTGGAAATTGAGAAACAGTGATATTTTTGAACTCATGATAAGTCTGGCAGTGTCAGTACATTTTCACTGAAATACAAAAATAAATATTAACATTATAAATATTGCAGTGGGCCTTTATCCAGATCCACTGTATATTTGTATTTATAAAGGTATTACAGGTTAGCCCCAAGGTCTTAAAAGTATTAAATATAATGAGTAGGTATTAAAATTTGTTCATCTAGGGCTTAAAATTTGTCAAAACATTATGTTAATATTACAAAAAGTAGTCACCACAAAATTCTCAAATCATTTATTCATGATTTTTTAATGCAACTCTGGAGTTCTTTCATCTGTGGTAGACTTTTAAACTAAAGAGAGTGATCCGGATAATTCCTTAGTGTAAAATTTATACAGATTATTGTTCTGTTGCTGACGATGCTGGCATTAAATTTCACTTCTAAGTGGCATTGAAAAGTCCTAAAAAGGTCTTTAATTTCACAAAATAAAACCTCGAGCTATCCCTGTGTTAGAACAGAGGACCATTGTACCAAGTATAAGAGAATAAAGACCGAATTAAAATGAGTCATTATACCAAGTTGGAAACCAGAGAATTGTCCAAAATGTCTCTGTGCTGAAGCAAGTACATTAAGTAAGACTAGACATTAGATCAAGCACAAATACAATAAAGTTATCAAATAACAAAATAAATAAAGAGAAGATAGTGAAAGCAGTGCAGCTCCTGTTTGTTTACATGGCCCTTGGTAGAATGTCTACAGTCATAATATGGCAGCTGCTCCAGAGTCAACAATACACAGTGAAGCCTGAAATTATTCATACCCCTGGCAAATTCTGACTGAAAGTTTCTTGTATTAATCTGGAATTCATTTGACCGGAAATGACACAGGCTTCTCCCAAAAGATAATAAGACGATGTACAAGAGGTATCATTGTGGAAAAAAATATTTCTCAGCTCTTTTTTTTTCCAGTCAAAAAAAACCTGCTGGTTGAATAAAAGTAACTTTACGTCAGAATTTGCCAGGGATATGAATAATTTCAGGCTTCACTGAATGCATCTTAATGAATTAGAACCACTGAAATAGAATATATCAACAGCTGAAGCTTATTGTAGAGGCTAATGTTGGTTAATTCCTTGAGTTCTTGGTTTTAACCTCTTCAATAAAAGAATGGATGACAAACTGTTTAATGCGTTGGACAACATTAAGACGTCAGCTGCATGCAGTAAAAAAAACAAGTGTCATGAACAACAAAAACACTTCTTCAGCTGAAATACATGAGGAAACCATAAAACTAATGAAACTATAGGTCCATGCCCGCTCTGTTTATTATTTAAATGACCATGAATTCTCAATTATAAATTTAACTTGTTTTTAAACAAATATACAAATTATTAAATGACTTCAAGCCTTATAAAATGGTGCTTACACTTGTATATTATGCTACTCTAGTCGTTTCTAATTGGCTCGCTTGACACCGACCTATCACAGCGTTTATCTGCAGCGCATCTTACAAAAGCTGAAAGATAATCTCCCGTCAGCAATAACCAAGATGGCTGTGGCTTATACAGACTGAATTTAATAACTTCTCTGACCTGATTAATGACGTTTAGTGCTTTCCTTCATCACCTGTTGGTTCTGCTGAAGAGTCTTACACAAACAAGTGACTTTACATTAATTAGGTGATACGATATTTAAAAAAGAGGGCTGTAAAATGCATTGTAATCTGAAAATCATCCGTGTTATCTTAAATAAATTGTTGTTCTGCCCATACAAATTAAACTCAAGGGAAGGACCAGACTTATTTCTTTGTATAGAATAGGAAAAAGAGTTTGTGTGAAGATTTAAACTATATTTGAGTCCTGACCCACCAGTTGAGAAACACAGCTCTGATATAATGCTTTCTAAATGTCATTAAGGCACTGAACATGAAGTTGAAGTATCATTATAATGATCTTAAATATCTTTTTCTGTCGGTTCAGAGCTGGACCACTTCTGTGCGAACGGCGGTGAGCGGCCCCAGTGCAGCTTCACTCTGTGCTTCGGAGAAGAACTGAGCGAAGCCGAAGACACCACCAAGAAACTCATCATTGTACAGGTACAACTTCTGATTTTACTACTACTGCTACTGCTAATGCTACTACTGCTGCTACTGCTACTACTACTGCTACTGCTACTGCTTCTGCTAATGCTACTACTACTACTTCTGCTAATGCTACTAGTACTACTACTGCTACTACTTCTGCTAATGCTACTACTACTGCTACTGCTTCTGCTAATGCTACTACTACTGCTACTGCTACTACTACTGCTTCTGCTAATGCTACTACTGCTGCTACTGCTTCTGCTAATGCTACTACTGCTGCTACTGCTACTACTTCTGCTAATGCTACTACTGCTGCTACTGCTACTACTACTGCTACTGCTTCTGCTAATGCTACTACTACTGCTAATGCTACTACTACTGCTACTGCTTCTGCTAATGCTACTACTGCTGCTACTGCTACTACTTCTGCTAATGCTACTACTGCTGCTACTGCTACTACTACTGCTACTGCTTCTGCTAATGCTACTACTGCTGCTACTGCTACTACTTCTGCTAATGCTACTACTGCTGCTACTGCTACTACTACTGCTACTGCTTCTGCTAATGCTACTACTACTGCTACTACTTCTGCTAATGCTACTACTTCTGCTCATAAAGCTATAATAAAACACTAGAGTGGACCTTCTAATGGTGAACTGCAGTAACTGACATCCAGGCACAGCCGCCATATTGTGACTGTAAGTTCTGCCTGAGCACAATGTAAACAAATAGGGAGATGCACTTATCTTCAGTAATATTTTTTAATATAATTTTGTTCATTTGGTGATTTTTTTCTTATTTGTGCTTGATCTCATGCCCAGTCTTGCTAAAAAATTATTTTAAGCTATTGCCTTTTTTTTTTTTTTTTTTTTTTACAATTAAAGCTAACACATTAAAAAGCTAAGCTAATTGATAATACTGTGTGAAATGAGATCAGTCACTTGATTTATAACTTTAATATTTGTACCTCAGTTTTTAAATGATTACACATTATTCACAGAGCCTATTTACAAATATGCATTTTATTAACATTTGCTTACATTTAGCCTACTAATTACATTGAACTTGGATTTTTGTCCATACAGTGTGGCTAAAAATCATTTAAAAGGAAAATATGAACAGTCGGTCAAGTAGCTGTTAGTAGTGTAGCTATTCTTTTTTTTTTCAAATTGATTGACAGCAAACACTTGTTCATAAATACATAATGATAAAAACAACACAAAAAACATAATTATTATCATGTTTGAAAATGAGTAAGAAGAAGTAAAACTTTTTTAATCCTACCCTAAAAATACAATACACATAAAATAAGTTATGTTTTAACTACAACTATATATTTTAACAGCATATGAAAAAATATAGTGTATGAAATGTTATACTACAGTAATTACTGCCTATGGCTTCATAGTACAAGTATACAATGAATTAGTATACATAGTATAGTAAACTGCTATAGTATATTATATTTCTAATACATCAAATTTTATCTTTTGTCCTGATCAATTATTATAGTAAATGTTGTAGTACATCAATTATTATGGCATAGCTAACAGATAAAAGTACATTTAATGCTGGAATGCTTGAAGTGATGATCAGTTATTACAGAGAATCAAATATTAATGTAATAATAATAGCTTATATTACCAAATACATATTAATTTAATTACATGCTATATTTTGATACTGTTTTGTATTATAGTCTCTTCATATTGGATTTAGATATCCCAGTAGAAACAATACCCTGCCTATCCCTGGAGGCTTTTATGCCCCCTCTCCCAAATTATCTTACGTGGCTTTAGAGAGTTAGATGATGTGTCCGATCAAGGAAAACCAAAGCCAAGTGAAAATGAGAATAAAAAGGAATTATAACTAGTCATTCTTAAATATTTCACAGCGATACATTTAATAAATACTAAAACAGCAGAACAAGGGGGAAATCCAGTTAGTGACTAAATAGCAGTCCTTTATGTATCAGAAACTCTGTATTTCAGGAGCAAACACGTACTAACCAAGACTTTGAGAGTTCACTGTATTATTACGAGTTGAAAACTATCACTTTATTTAAATTTCTGACTTTTATTCTATGAGACTTATGTCACTGTTTTTAGGTTACTTACCATTAGCATTAGTGTTATCCTACAGTCACAAGATGGCCGCCGGAATTGCCACCGAAGCGGTTGCCATGACCACTCTAGTGTTTTATTATATCTCTATGCTTCTACTACTGCTACTACTTCTGCTAATGCTACTACTTCTGCTAATGCTACTACTACTGCAAATGCTACTACTACTGCTACTGCTACTACTACTGCTACTACTTCTGCTAATGCTACTGCTTCTGCTAATGCTACTACTTCTGCTAATGCTACTACTTCTGCTAATGCTACTACTACTGCTACTGCTACTACTACTGCTACTACTTCTGCTAATGCTACTGCTTCTGCTAATGCTACTACTTCTGCTAATGCTACTACTACTGCTAATGCTACTACCACTGCTACTGCTGCTACTACTACTGCTAATGCTACTACTACTGCTACTACTTCTGCTAATGCTACTACTTCTGCTAATGCTACTACTACTGCTATTACTACTGCCAATGCTACTACTACTGCTACTGCTACTACTACTGCTACTGCTACTGCTAATGCTAATGCTACTGCTACTACTTCTGCTAATGCTACTGCTACTACAACTGGCACACTGAGGAGCTTGTACTGAGGAGTGCTATGTTTTGGGGTTGTATAAACAAGGAACAGAACAAAAATCTGTCAGATGTCAAAATAAATGACTGTAAACCCTTTCTGTGGATTTTAGACCTGGTTCAGTCCTGGTTTAGATGTGGTTTAGACCTGGTTTAGATGTGGTTTAAACCTGGTTTAGATGTGGTTTAGACCTGGTTTAGATGTGGTTTAGACCTGGTTTAGATGTGGTTTAGACCTGGTTTAGATGTGGTCTCTTCTATGGAACACTCTCTTGCACTTGCACTGAGAGGAATTTAGTCCTGGTTTAGTCCTGGTTCAGACCTGGTTCAGACCTGGTTTAATCCTGGTTCAGACCTGGTTTAATCCTGGTTCAGACCTGGTTTAATCCTGGTTTAATCCTGGTTCAGACTTGCACTGAGAGGAGTTTCTGAAGTCTGAGAAGCTGAAGTTCGTTGTTCTGTCCTGTAATCAGACACACGCAGTCATTGCTCCTGTTGGCTCCTCCGAACCGGGAGTGTACAGAATAAATCACTCTTCTAAAAACATCCTTTTTACTCAACACCAGACTGAAGCATTTCCTCTTTTCCTCTGCACAGATCTTTCTGCCGTGGGCCGAGCAGCAGGTGGAGAACTTCGAGTCCATCGTCCGTTCCATAAACTTCCTCCAGTCTTTGGCCGACCAGTCCCCGATGAGGGAGATCACCCTAGACCTGGTCCCGGTCTCAGCCCCCGCCGTCGAAGCCTGAAATTCCAAAGACTTTTCCATCCAGCACTTTTTTTCACCAAACAGCACTAAACTGGGATGCGGTATGAAAAAAATAGACTGAAAAATAAGCTCCACTACGCTGGTCTGATCCAACTTTGTGAGCCACACAGCGCCCCCTACTGTATAGCACATAGTTATAGCACTTTTATTGTAGTAATGAAGTTTTTATCCTTAAATATTTGTGTAAGTGGAACATATTTTGGTGACTGGACGCACTACATATAAAACCACTCTGTCTGTTTATAAATGTTACAATAATAAAATATGTACTGATTCATCGTCTTCACATCTTTTACGCAGTTACTTGGACGCTGAGGTAAAAGAAGACGCTCGTAGAAGCAAAAATGACCAAAAATGACAAATCAGCCTTAAGTCTAAAGCAGTGGTTCTTGAACTTTTTTGTTTTGGTTACCCATTTTGGAAAACTCACATCCAAGAAGCAAAAAAACAAAACAAAATAAATATTTTCCTTTAAAATAAAATCTCTAAATAAAAATAGTGCAACATAGACTCTAATTCTTCCTTAACTTACTTATTGTACTGTTTATTTTTGCTTAATTTACTATATATTTTAATAATTTAACACTGTACACGTGTTTGATGTTTGTGTTCAACTTTTGTGTGGTTTTAGTTTTTGTCCTATTTTATATACAAAACAACTTGAACATCATTGATTTAGTGGAATGTATATGATATATTCTGCTCAATAAAAAAATGTTTTGAGTAAAATCATTTAAAAATGTTAATAAAAAAAACTCAAATTTCCTACTTCATACATTTCAATAGTTTAATGTGAGGACTGCAAATATTGGAGAAGGCTTTTGTTTATTTTTATATATTGTTATGTTTTGTGACATGTGCTGCTGACATCTTGGCCAGGTCATCCTTGAAAAAAGAGATCCTGAGCTCAGTGTTTTTTTACCTGGTTAAATAAAGGTTAAATAAAAAATAAAAAAAAAGCAGCATTGCAGGATGGGTCAAATGTAGAGAACAAATGTACCTACAGGAACAGTAAAGTCTGTCTTACGCACAAAAAATGCATTACTAAATAAACTAAACCAGGACCAAGCAGTGTTCTGAGCCAGTGTTTCCCAACCAGGGGTACCGGGCCCCTGGTTGGCAGCTGTGTACCTGGAATTATTTCAGAATATATTTTCACGATAAGAAAATAGTTGTAATCTTTTCATACTGAACTTCTGACACTGACACCTAAAACAAAAGCAAATCCAAGTTTCATTATCTGATAAAAAGGATGTGAAACTTTTATGATTTAAAAAAGATAAGAATGATTTTTTTTTAATTTTTTTTTTTGCTTAACTTTCAAGGAGTTATTTAAATCATTTTTATTTATTATATTTTATTTTTGTTTAAGATTATTTAATTTGAACAAAAGGAATTTATATAGTCTTTGTTTTTTTAAGGACAGGCAGCTTATTTTTATTTTGAATATGAGTTTAGAAGAAAAATTAGAATTACTTTAGTAACATTTACAATAAAATAAGTATAAAATGTCCTTGTACTAACGCACAGATGTTTTATACAAACACTTTTTGAAGAATTATTAACACAGGTGAGTGAAGGGGAACTCATGGGACGACAAGTCTAAACGTCAAATATATTCTAACAAAAGCAGAACTTAACCAGGAATAAAACTGCCTCTAAATTAAACAAAATCAGGACTTGAACTGCAGAGAATTCCTGAGTACCACCATTGGGACCTGTACCCACAGTTTGAGAACCACTGGCGTAGCATTGCCTTTTGAAATTTTGAACTATTGAGTGACTTTAATAAAAACTTTCAAAAAATGAAAACAACCCTTGCAGAACATACATTAGATAAAAAAATAAAAAGAAAGTGTTGGCTCTAGCAACATCTCAAATACTTTTCACTTTTGAAAAGACAGACACTGAACTTGTTGGTCATTAATAGTTTATTCTATTAAATAATAAAAAGATTTTTTTTTTTACATTTTGAGACAGAAAAGCGCCCTCTGCTGTTGACTGGAGGCAGGACGAGGAAAAGAGAAATTCACCTTCATGGTTCGTGTTCGGAGCCAGAAAACTGATAAAGAGATTCTCCTGTACTGAGGGCTTCTTCTATAAAATCATTCACTTTGTAGTCTGTGCCTCTTAAAATAAACATGTTTTTGTAGGACAGCATAATGTAAGTAAATCTTTACACTCTAAAGAATTAATTGGTCTAATGACAAAACAAAATCCACAGTTGGCAGCACTTTGTAAAAACGATTAGTGACTACTTTACTCACAAAGCATTTCCAGTATATTAGTAATGGCCATTTATCTTATCAGTTTCAGCATAGATAAAGAGATATTAAGGTTGGTTGTGGACCCCAATTTACCAAAATATCTTTATGACACATGTATTTTAAAACGTGCTCTCTAGACTTCAAATAAAGCTTGAGGTCCTGACCCACTGGTGGAGAGTCAAAAAGAACCGCCATAACGTAAATATCTGTTTTTGTCCATGGTCGAAGTATTAAAAATGACTTCTAAGCAGTGGAGTGGCTCGGTCTGGTCGTTGGTGTAGATAAATGAGTGTGTAGTGTGTTCAGATGGCGCCGTTGGCCGGGGACGACAGCTCCGCGATCTTGTGGTTGAGTTTCTGATTGGTCCAGTCCTTGGTGATGTCGTCCAGGTGCGAGTCGAAGTCCACCAGCGCCATGTGGTCTCCGGAGTCCAGCAGCTGAGAGGCCACGGCTCGGGTCTCCTCCCACTGACGCATCATTATCCTGGAGGGAACAAAACAAACACGACACACGAGGGGGAGTCACAGTGAGCAGGGGTTCTCAAGCTGTGGTTCAGGTTCTGATTTCGTTTAATTTAGAGTCAGTTTTATTCCTGTTTGAAGTGTAGACCACTGGTTAGTTCAGGTTTGAGCTCAGTGTAGTCCTAGTTTAGTCCGGGTATTGTGCTGGTTAAGTCCTGGTTAAGTCCTAGTTTAGTCCAGGGTAGGCCTTAATTTAGTCTTGGTTTTGTCCTAGTTTACTCCAGGTAATCTGCTGGTTTAGACCTGGATTGGTCCTGGTTTAGACCTGGTTTAGTACTAGATTAATCCAGGTTAGTTCTCAATTTAGTCCTGGTTTTGTCCTAGTTTACTCCAGGTAATCTGCTGGTGTAGCCCTGGATTGGTCCTGGTTTAGTCCAGGGTAGGCCTTAATTTAGTCCTGGTTTTGTCCTAGTTTACTCCAGGTATTCTGCTGGTGTAGCCCTGAATTAATCTGGGTTTAGACCTGGTTTAGTACTAGATTAATCCAGGGTAGGCCTTAATTTAGTCTTGGTTTTGTCCTAGTTTACTCCAGGTAATCTGCTGGTTTAGCCCTGGATTGGTCCTGGTTTAGTCCAGGGTAGGCCTTAATTTAGTCCTGGTTTTGTCCTAGTTTTGTCTGGTATAGTCCTAGTTTACTCCAGGTATTCTGCTGGTGTAGCCCTGGATTAATCTGGGTTTAGACCTGGTTTAGTACTAGATTAATCCAGGTTAGGTCTTTATTTAGTCCTGGTATAGTCCTAGTTTACTCCAGGTATTCTGCTGGTTTAGACCTGGATTGGTCCTGGTTTAGACCTGGTTTAGTACTAGATTAATCCAGGTTAGGTCTTAATTTAGTCCTGGTTTTGTCCTAGTTTACTCCAGGTATTCTGCTGGTTTAGCCCTGGATTAACCCTGGTTTAACCCTGGTTTAGACCTGGTTTTAGTCCTAGATTAATCCAGGGTAGGTGTTGGTTTAGTCCTGGTTAAGTCCTAGTTTAATCCAGTGTAGGCCTTAATTTAATCCTGGTTTTGTCCTAGCCTTGTCTAGTATAGTCCTGGTTTAGTCCAAGTATTCAGCTGGTTTAGACCTGGATTGGTCCTGGTTTAGACCTGGTTTAGTACTAGATTAATCCAGAGTAGGTCTTGGTTTAGGCCTGGTTTAGACCTGGTTTAGTCCTGCTTTAGTCCAGTTTAACTATGGGTACAGAGAAGGTACAGTGAATGGTAGAAGGATGAGGCTGAGTCAGAGCTGGAGGCCTAGAGGAAGAGCAGAGAGGAGGTTTATGGATGTAGAGGAAGAGAACATGAAGTTCGTTTGGTGAGAGAGAAGAGGATGCAGAGGAGAGGGTCAGAGGGAGGCAGACCAGTGCAGAAGAACCAAGATTTTTTTTTTTATTATTAGATCCTAAATTTAAGCTGAATATTTTGCTGAGGTTAAGTTGCTGCTCAGGATAAATTGTGACTGAGGTCAGTTCTCAGGTTCACCACTGTGTGTCACTGTTGTTCTGTTTTTAGATGCTTGAAAGTTCTTTTTTTAGAAACTAATTCTCAAGGATATTTACAGAAGGGTAAACATCTCAGGTCATATTTTTATCTACCCTAAGTTTCAAACACATACACTTATTCATTGTTCATTCATTCATCTACTGCTTATTCTCATTAGGAGTCGCAGGTACTGTAGCGTCTGTCCCACTCACTCTCACATTCATTTAGAGTTAGAGTCACCAGTTCACCAAGCACATGCAGGTCTTAGAACGGTGGGAGGAAGCCAGAGAGAGCCCACCCAGATTATGTGATGACCCAAGGATTGAACTACAACCTCCTTGCTATATTTAAGATATTTACCGTTTTTTCTGGACTATAAGTCACACTTTTTTCCATCGTCTGGCTAGGGGTGCAACATATACTCAGGTGTGACTTATATATTCAAATATTTCAGGTGTTGGTTAGAGGGCGCTCTAGGCTTGTGTCCCAGCATCTGCTGCACCTGTACCACTGACAATTTAAAATGTAAACATTACCACTAACAACTTAGGCTATAAAGACAACTGAGAAAGAGCGGAATAATTGGAAATGGAACTGATGCTGAGTCTGACGACAGCCACGCAGAGGAGGAAGCGGCGCTTCGTCTACCTCCGGAGTTGGCGGAGTTGTTCAGAAGCGACACCGAGGATGAAGAATTTAAAGGATTTAGCGATTAGGAGTGAGATGGTGAGTTTGGTGAACTTGTTATATTATGTTCTTTATGCTATAGTTATGTGAATAACTGTTAATATATTACGTTAACATACGAGACACCTATTCAGTTCATTGTTTATGCTTCATGTAGCTGAATAACCATCAATGTGTTACGTTAGCATAGCGCACACCTATTCAGCTGTTGTTCTCTATTCTATTATTACTATAACTTGCCTTTCAACATGAAATGTCTGTTCTTGGTGTCGGATTTTGTAAAATAAATTTCCCCCCAAAAAATGCGACTTATAGTCCAGTGTGACTTATATACGTTTTTTTTTCTTCTTCATTATGCATTTTTTGGCTTGCGACTTATACTCCGGAGCGACTTGTAGTCCGGAAAATATGGTATGCATTTTAACAAATCACTATGTTGCTGAAAATCTATATAATTTCCAGGACACATTTGAACTTTGTAAAACGATTTAAAAGCCAGCGAACACCACTATGGAGCTTTAGTAGCAGTTCTACTAAAGGAGTATGAATGTTTGTCTGCTGTGTCTTACGTGTGTTTGTCTTTGAGCGTCCATCTGGAATCCTTGCGTTCGTACATCACTATGGGAGGAACCCTGTAATCTGGAGACATCTTACTGCCATCGAGCTGCAAACACAGAACACTCAAATAATACATCTGTTGATACATAACCTGTCATTTACACTTCTATGTTCTCTTACCATTAACAAAACTGCACTGTCGAACTGCTCGGCGATTTTATCTGCGATCTTCAGTGCACCGGGAGTCGGGCTGTGGATCAGATTAGACTGTTAAAAATCACAGAGACAATAAACCACACTCTAAACCAGTCACATTCACAAACCAAAAGACAGAAGTACCTGCTGTCTGAAACACAGGCGTTGGCTTGATAATATCCCACGATCCTTTGCTGCGTCTGTGAACACCACACGTCGACCTGTTACAGAAGAAGAGGAGACTGCATTAGTTCCAGTGCTAGCGTGATATGCTTTGTTGTTTTTGTCATGTTTTTGTTATTTTTAAGTGTAACCCAGGCAACTTGTCACAACGGAAAAATCATTACTAGAAAATTAGTAAAGAACAATCTGACATAGGCTGAAATATGTTCTAATAATAATAATAATAATAATAAAAAAAGCATCAGTCTCTTTCAGCGATTTCCTGGAAACTAAAGTCACTTTACACTACTTTATGATGAATTTAGAAACCCCTTGTTAAATGAGATGTTTGTCCAAAACCCTGAGATGTTCCGGAGCACAGATGATGAGAAGATGAAGTGGTTGTTTAATTTCAATGTGTTTAAATGTGTTATATTTGTTTCTATATTTGGTTCTTAGATGAAGTTGTTTGGATTATATATTTTTATGTAAATTTACTGTGCCTTTTGTCTGGCAACCGGTCTTCTGTTTAGTTGATGGTGGCTTATGAGCCCAAGTAAAGGGCTGGGCATGTTTCTATGCAAGACACAATAATAATAATTCATCCATTACTACTGCAATCATCTCTCCTCAGTCTCACTGTGGTGGTGGTGGTGGTGAGATACTTTTGCAGACTGACAGAGATAAGGCAGCCGTTCTGTGCCTGACACATTCATGCAGGCGACATCAGGCTGGGACAAAGTTATGCTGGAAACATGAATGAATGAATGCTGAAGCAGCCATTTAACACTCACATTGTTTGCTTTTGTATCTAGGGACAACAGAGATATAAAACGCCACAGCATTAACTGGAAGGAAACATTATAGACCAGGGGTTCTCAAACTGTGGTAGGGGTCCCACTAGTGGTACACAGGATTCTTCTGGTGCCACTCAGGAGACTTTATTCCTGTGGCCTGAAGTATAGATCGCTGCTCGGTTCAGGTTTGAGCTTAGTTTAGTCCTTGTATTGTGCTGGTTTAAAACTGGCTTAGTCCAGGTTTAGCTCTGGCTTATTCCAGGTTTAGTTCTGGCTTATTCCAGGTTTAGTTCTGGCTTATTCCAGGTTTAGTTCTGGCTTAGTCCAGGTTTAGTTCTGGCTTAGTCCAGGTTTAGTTCTGGCTTAGTCCAGGTTTAGTTCTGGCTTAGTCCAGGTTTAGTTCTGGCTTAGTCCAGGTTTAGTTCTGGCTTTTTCCAGGTTTAGTTCTGGCTTTTTCCAGGTTTAGTTCTGGCTTTTTCCAGGTTTAGTTCTGGCTTTTTCCAGGTTTAGTTCTGGCTTTTTCCAGGTTTAGTTCTGGCTTATTCCAGGTTTAGTTCTGGCTTATTCCAGGTTTAGTTCTGGCTTTTTCCAGGTTTAGTTCTGGCTTATTCCAGGTTTAGTTCTGGCTTATTCCAGGTTTAGTTCTGGCTTTTTCCAGGTTTAGCTCTGGCTTATTCCAGGTTTAGTTCTGGCTTATTCCAGGTTTAGTTCTGGCTTATTCCAGGTTTAGTTCTGGCTTTTTCCAGGTTTAGTTCTGGCTTTTTCCAGGTTTAGTTCTGGCTTTTTCCAGGTTTAGTTCTGGCTTTTTCCAGGTTTAGTTCTGGCTTATTCCAGGTTTAGTTCTGGCTTATTCCAGGTTTAGTTCTGGCTTATTCCAGGTTTAGTTCTGGCTTATTCCAGGTTTAGTTCTGGCTTATTCCAGGTTTAGTTCTGGCTTTTTCCAGGTTTAGTTCTGGCTTTTTCCAGGTTTAGTTCTGGCTTTTTCCAGGTTTAGCTCTGGCTTATTCCAGGTTTAGTTCTGGCTTATTCCAGGTTTAGTTCTGGCTTTTTCCAGGTTTAGTTCTGGCTTTTTCCAGGTTTAGTTCTGGCTTTTTCCAGGTTTAGTTCTGGCTTTTTCCAGGTTTAGTTCTGGCTTATTCCAGGTTTAGTTCTGGCTTTTTCCAGGTTTAGTTCTGGCTTATTCCAGGTTTAGTTCTGGCTTATTCCAGGTTTAGTTCTGGCTTTTTCCAGGTTTAGTTCTGGCTTATTCCAGGTTTAGTTCTGGCTTATTCCAGGTTTAGTTCTGGCTTTTTACAGGTTTAGTTCTGGCTTTTTACAGGTTTAGTTCTGGCTTATTCCAGGTTTAGTTCTGGCTTATTCCAGGTTTAGTTCTGGCTTATTCCAGGTTTAGTTCTGGCTTATTCCAGGTTTAGTTCTGGCTTAGTCTAGGGTAGGTCTTGGTTAAGTCCTGGTTTTAAAATCATGTTTTGTTTAAGTTTGGTCCAGTTTTGGACCTGCTTTACTCCAGGTTTGTCCTTATTTAGTAATGTTTATTTCAGACCACTGAAGACAGTACTTGTAAAGCTAAATGTGCTACTACTACTACTGCTACTACTACTACTACTACTACTACTACGACACCGGCAGCAGTATGTTCCTGCAGGGTTTCACACAGACCACCTCTGATATGAACCCAGCACCAGCCCTTGTGCAGTGTGGTACCTGTGTGAGAGCGAGCTGAGTGATGGGGGCCAGGGGCAGGTGTGAGTGCAGCAGGGGCACGCAGTCGGTCACACAGACAGCGCCCCCTGTGGAGCTGGAGGACAGCAGCAGGCCATTGATGCTGCAGCGGGGGAACAGACAGGCATGGAGGTACATCTTCACATAGGCCTGACAGGACAGTTCCACCTCGCCCATAGTGAACCGTTAGAGGACAACACTGGGTAACAGAAAAGAGGAAAAGATCAGCTGAAGAGGAAAATATACAATTAAAATACACACATTTTAAGGATTTATAAATAAAGATTTTTCAGGAAGCTCCTGGAGTGGCCTTCTCAGTCTCCAGATTTACACTTACTGCTTAACAAGTTCAAGCTCATATTTAATTGGAAATATAGTAGTTAGCAGCCAAAAAAAACTTTTGATTTTTAGTTCAGTTTCCATATTTTAAGTGATCATTTAGTGATGGGGCTTGGAGAGACAAATATTTATTGTGCTGGTTATCGGTGTGACAAGTTTAAATTATCAATAATGACTGACGGGCTCAGAAAAATCTTACAATAATAATATAAGGTTTGCTTAGTTTGCGATGATAAGGCCTAATGGTAAAGAACACCTTGTCGAGCCCCTGGTAGTGACAAAATGACGACATAAATGTAGGTCATAAACAAACATTAGACATTACTGTGTCCCTGTGTTCTCTAAGAAAACTGAGAGAAATATTTTGGATCTATTTCATTTCATTTATTAATTTTTGGTCAAATAAACTTTGTTAACATAGAATTCTTTACATTGCGAGTTCAAACAATATACCATAAGCACAGGTAAATACACACAAATGAGCAAAAGTATGCATGTACACATGAAACATAAAAAGTGCAAACTTGCATTTTTAATAAAAAAAAAATCTAAACAAAAACAATTTAAAAAGTAAACATTTCTCTTTAACCAAAGGTGCAGGTGGAAGCTAAAGCTTATTATGCCTACCCTTAGCTCGCACAGTAATGAATATTCATCATCTAAATCAAAAACATATAACTAATACATCATTAGGTAATATTGGCTTAATTCATATTAATCAGTAATGTATCTTTCCATTACTATTGTTTTAAATTGGAAGAGTGAAGTAGCATTTTTTTTAATTCCCCAGGGCAGCTCTTCCACAGCTGAGCTCCTTTAGCTGATAAACAGTTCCACCTTAAATTAGTTCTAATATTTGTCTACAAATCATGAGCCTCAGAGGACTCAGAGTTTGTAGACATTGACTTTAGTGCCTCCTGTAAACTATATTACTATTACCACTACTACTACTACAATACTATTTTACAACTTATGCAGTTTTTTGTAATATTTAACGTGTTTCCTGTTGATAAAGTCGTTTATGTCAACACCAAACACAATTTCTCCATTTTGAGGCTCATGACTATACAATCTGCTTTTTTATTCCACACATAACGTTAACTAACTTACGGCTGCATCTTGTAATTAAAAACGATGTCATAAAAGAGGTTTGACTAATGAATGAATTATTATTTAAATGTATATAGTAAAGCTAAGGTAAGCCTGAGCTGTTAGCATTAGCATATTAGCAACCCTCGAAAAGCTGAATCAAAACTTACCTGAAACGCGCTTCAAAAAACAATATTTTCCTCGGTGAATAAAGTGCTTCAATACGTGTACCTTAGCCGTTCATTTAGTATTTTAAATTTATTTCATGAAAATTAGCAGCACTAAGCTAACAGTGTCCGCCTGACAGTTCAGTAAAACGCTGTCTTACAAGTCCCGCCCATCAGAGGTTAAAGGGAGCCGTCTGATTGGCTGCTTGAGGAGCGTCCTGGATTTTGATTGGAGGAAACGTCTATCGGGCCATTCCTTCAACCTCTGCAGTGTTTATGTGCAACGTACAGCGCCTCCAGTGGAGTGGATGAGACCTTAAACAGAATTAAAATACAGCACATAAATCAACAACACACTTCCACTACTACTACACTACTACTACTGCTACTACTACTACTACTACTACTACTACTGCTACTACTGCTACTACTGCTACTACTGCTACTACTTCTACTACTACTGCTACTACTACTACTACTACTACTACTACTACTACTGCTACTACTACTACTACTGCTACTACTACTACTACTGCTACTACTGCTACTACTACTACTACTACTACTACTACTACTACTACTGCTACTACTACTGCTACTACTACTACTACTACTACTACTACTACTACTACTACTACTACTACTACTGCTACTACTGCTACTACTACTACTACTGCTACTACTGCTACTACTACTACTACTGCTACTACTACTACTACTGCTACTACTGCTACTACTGCTACTACTACTGCTACTACTACTAATACTGCTACTACTGCTACTACTGCTACTACTACTACTACTGCTACTACTACTACTACTACTACTACTGCTACTACTACTACTACTGCTACTACTGCTACTACTACTACTACTGCTACTACTACTACTACTACTACACTACTACTACTGCTACTATTGCTACTACTGCTACTACTGCTACTACTACTGCTACTACTACTACTACTACTACTGCTACGGCTACTGCTACTACTACTGCTACTACTACTACTGCTACTACTACTACTACTACTGCTACTGCTGCTACTACTGCTGCTTATAAAGTAATATTACAAAAGGATACAATAAAAAGGATTTATTGGTGGTGCACATGTGGTGCTATGGTAGAACAGTCCTGAGAGGTGTGTAAGTCCATGTAGTAAAAGAAAAACACAAAAATAAATTTATTCAAGGAAAATAACAATAATAATTAGAAATAATCTTGATATGAATCAGCATGATACACAAACCAAATCTTAAAAGAAGGAAGAGCTCCTTCCATTTACAGAGAAAAAATGTAAACTGCCTTCTCAGAGTCAAGTCCCATTTTTAATCTGTCCAGAGCTTAATCAACCAGGCCATAATTTAAATACACAGGCCTATATACAATTTTGTTCTGTGCAGTACAATTCATGGTTTGCATCAGTGCAAAAATAGCAAACAAAAACCAATACAAAACAAAGTCAATACTTAAAGGTACTGTAAGCAGCATCGTGGTTTGAAAACAGTACTGCAGTCTAAATCAAAACAATGGTCTCTTTTCTGATTGGACAATTGGCAATGCAGTTTTAGAACCAACAAAAAAACAAACAAAAAAAACATATTTTTAATTGTGTCTCTGGTACTCTACCATTGCTATCAGTAACACTAATATTTGATTTAAACATGTTTACATCATATCATGGCACAAATGTGGGTCATTTTTATAAAATATAAAAAATATTTTCTGCTCATAGTATCTTTAATACTGGGTTAATAGAAGTTCCTATATATATTATCTATAATATAATAAAAGCAGCAGCATTTGAAATACAGTGTGTGCAAATATAATGTAGTAGAATGTGAAGTGCTAGAAAAGTGAGAGTAGAAAAATTTGGGTCCATTTTCAAAAATATAAAAACTGAGCAGAAAAGGCTGAAACCCACCAACCAACTGCCTCTAAACAGGCACTTGGTTTCACATTAATTCATGTTTTGTGTTTGGCTCAGTGTCTTTGGCTGTCACTGTGAGGCTTTGGCTCGACGTAAAGTTCACCTTTACATCTACTCACAGTATTTCCAGTTGGCGCCTAAAACTACAAGCTGCAACTTTAAAAACAGGCAGGGACACATGCTGGTATCTAAGATGTAATACAGACAAAGTTCTTTAAAGTCTGCTTGTGAGGCAGGGATTTCTCTCTTTGCTACAGGTTGGTTATCATTTTGGTTTACTCATTATCTAAAAAAAAAACCCACTGGGCATTAAGTACAAGGACCCAAAATACAAATCATACACTAGTCAGCACATCTCCAGTTAGCTGCCCGTTTCCAGTGTGGTTGTAGTTATTTCCTCTGTCCAGATCATTGTTATGACCGTTCTGCTGAGGTCTTTGGTTGGACGTCCCCCCTCCTTGGGGGTCAGCCACCGGAACGTCATTCCTGAAAACACATTAACATGATTTCAATCAAAGAATGGCTGAAACAACTAATTTCAAATATTCATTCATTCATTTTCTACCCCTTATTCCCGTTAGGGGTTGCGGGTGACTGGAGCGGGTGACTAAATTGATCATTACTTATTAATTGCTTACTGGACCAGAGCAGGAGTTTGGTCTGCATTGCTGCCCTTTATCACCGGTTCTGTTCATTATCTTTATGGACAGAATTTCTAGGCGCAGCCAGGGGCCAGAGGGTGTCAGGTTTGGGGACCACAGGATCTCATCTCTGCTTTTTGCGGATGATGTTACCCTGTTGGCTTCATCAAACCAGAACCTTCAGTGAGCACTGGGGCGGTTTGCAGCCGAGTG
This sequence comes from Bostrychus sinensis, assembly GCA_020698575.1. Lineage (NCBI taxonomy): Eukaryota > Metazoa > Chordata > Actinopteri > Gobiiformes > Eleotridae > Bostrychus > Bostrychus sinensis. The sequence continues at coordinate 3,900,045 of CM036259.1, read as the reverse complement.
TGAAGAGGCTGGGATGAGAATCAGCTCCTCCAAGTCCGAGGCCATGGTTCTCGACCGGAAAAGGGTGACCTGCCCTCTCCAGGTTGGAGGAGAGTTCCTGCCTTAAGTGGAGGAGTTTAAGTATCTCAGGTCTTGTTCTCAGTGAGGGAAAGACGGAGCTGAGATTGACAGAACGATCGGTGCAGCGTCTGCAGTAATACGGTCGTTGTATCGGTCTGTTGTGGTGAAGAAGGAGCTGAGCCGAAAGGCAAAGCTCTCGATTTACCATCGATCTATGTTCCTACTCTCACCTATGGTCATGAACTTTGGGTCATGACCGAAAGGACAAGGTCCCGGATACAAGCGGCCGAAATGAGTTATCTCCGCACGGTGGCTGGCCGCTCCCTTAGAGATAGGGTGAGGAGCTTGGTTACACAGGAGGAGCTTGGAGTAGAGCAACTGCTCCTCCACATTGAGAGGGCCCAGCTGAGGTGGCTCGGGCATCTGTTTCGGATGCCTCCTGGTCGCCTTCCTGGGGAGGTGTTCCGGGCATGTCCCACCGGGAAGACCTAGGACACACTGGAGGGACTATGTCTCCCGGCTGGCCTGGGAATGCCTTGGAGGAAGTGTCCGGGGTGAGGGAAGTCTGGGGTTCCCTGCTTAGACTGCTGCCCCCGCAACCCGGCCCCGGATAAAACAGAAGAAGATGGATGGATGCTTACTGGAGTGTGTATGCAATACATTAACTATGGTTTAATAATAAAGAGAGTGGTATTTGTATTGCTGAGTGTTCATCGGTATCACATTTGAAGGTCCTTAGTCGATTAATCAGTCAGCGAGGTCTTAGTCAACTAAAATGCTAGTGGTCGATTAGTTGCATCCACTCTTTGCACTGAAAAAGCTGGTCTAATGTATTACTTTATAACTTTTATTTTTCATTTTATTCAAGAGAACAAAAAGTATTTTAGGTAACATATTTTACAGCCGTCTGCAGTTAATACTGTATCACCTAACTAATGTAAAGTCACTTGTTTGTGTCAGACTCTGGTAAGTCCCGCACAGATCCTTTGGTCGATTTCGGTCGATTAATCGCTGTGCTGGGCATAACTTCGGTCGACTAAACATAGGCGTTTCTTGTTGGATACTAATTTATCATGTCATTACACGCAACTGCTGTATCATGTTTTAACATAAAATACTTGAAAAAATGTGATCAGTTGATTTCTTGTAATAATGTAAAAACTCGTTAAAACTAAATAATCTTAATATTGTTATGATGTGATATATTTTTTACAAGATATTATCATGTAAAAACAGGATGCAGATTACATTTTGCACATTTTACTTATTTGTAAGTCCTTCAGTGAGTTTAGGTTTGCTTTGTTTAAACTGTAACTATAAAACATATATATAAGCAATTATCAAAATAACTGTTTGTTGCAGCCTTAAATCAAAGTTAGTCTGTGATGCATCTATGGCGGTAGTTCCTATGTTCATTAGCACTCTTCATGGAGGGCAGTACTGGGCTTTAGGCCTGGGTTGTGGGTAATGCTGTCTTTCATGCATACACAGACAGTAGATACACAGTAGATGCCCATAAGTTTGAATGCTTATAGGTTTATGATGAAGATAAAAGCTGACAGACATTACACATTGGTTTAAATGTCACTAAAACAGAGTACTCACGTTGAGGTAGGAGTGTACCCACTGTGCACCTGAGACAGAAAAGAAAAGATGGTCTCATTAAAGCAGCATGCGCTCTACTGGTTTAAAACGGTACTGCAGCCTAAATGAAAACTGACCTGTGGGTCTTTTCTGATTGGACAATCAGCAATGCAAGATTTAGGACCAAAACAAAAAATGTAAACAAACAACCTGGGCATTATGTAAAATATATTTTTAACTGTTAATAACTCACCTGTACCATAGTTATCAATAAAACTAATATTTGATTTAAATATGTTTATCTCATATCTGGGGACATGTGGAGGTAATTTTTTTTAATGAAATATAAAAAATACTGCTCATAGCACCTTAATATACTGAGTTATTTTACTTGAATAATAACTGAAGGAAAAAACTTAACTTTTAGTAACTTTGTAAAATTAGTAATAGTAGTTCTAGTAGTACTTGCAATAGTATTATTATTAGGGTTTTTCATGCTTTGTGTCATAAGTGTGTCATACGATGTTCTGATAGTACTGTTGTTTAAAATTAGTTACCTTTCTATAGCAACACCAGGCCAGGATGACCAGGACGACCAGGGCAATGATCAGAGGCAAAGCTATCCATATCCACAGATAAGAGTGATCCAGTTTGTCCAAACCTAGGAGCAAGAAAACATGCAACAATCATAACAATAACCAATGAAATACCTCCACCTCATGCCCTGGAGCTGAGAGACAGAGACAACACTGGTTCAGCCCTGGTTCAGCCCTGGTTTAGTCTCGTTCTAGTATGACATGCACAAGCAGGGACATCACCCTTGACTGTGTAGAAGTGAAACCATTACATTCAGACTCACTGTGGACTGACAGGTGGACGAGCCGGTCTGCTACGTCTCTGCCGTTGGAGCTGTTGGTACACCTGTATGTTTTTTGGTAGTGCATTTGGACTCCTCTGAGCAGCAGCGAGGCGTCCCCTGTAGACTGGCTCACGTTCAGAAACACTATTTCCCTGAAGCTGTGATGCTGGTGCAGACCCGAAGTATTGGGGTAAAATGCTATAGGGACTGGGTCTTTCAGTATATGCCACTGTACCTCTCTCAGATCCCCTCTAAAGTGGCACGGCAGGGTGCAGTCTTCACCCAAAACACAAGTGAAGTTAACTTCTGAAACACAGAGACCACAATCTTATGTTAATATTTTCATTTTAGTATTTCCACAAGTACCACAGCATGGCTCGGCAGGGGCTATACCCGGTGCACTCAAAGCCGGCCCTGGCTCTACTGGGGCCCGAGGCTCCAGTGGAAACAAACTTATCATCAGGTCATAAATAAAATGTCCTCACCTGTAAACTTGGCACTAGCATCTTGTGAGGTAAACCTTACAGGCTCAGCTGTAAAAATATGGGCTGAAACAGAAGTTAAAAACAGTTATAAACCTTACAATATTACATTATATTATCATTAAACAAAAGAAAAGAAGAGACAAGTTAAGTCTTCCCCTTTAACCCATGCAGTCTGTCCATTTAGCATTAGCGTAACGTAACGTGTTATGTTTGTTATTTATGCATTTGAAACATGAGCGTTCATAGATAAGAGAACATGGCTGACAGATAATGATGGGTTGAGTTTTTGTTTTGTGTGGAGCCAAGTTTCAACAAAGAAGACAGATGAAATGATGTATTATCAACTGTGATACTTTATTTTACACTGATCTGTAGACTTAACTGCCTATTTCTATTATGGACAGTATGGTTCTCTAACAAATCTCCAAATGCCATTCACAGCTGGACGAGTCTATTTTCAACCCATATTTTATAATATAGTAATAATAATAATGCATCAGCCTTACACAGCACTTTTCCAGACATTCAGTTGTTTTACAATTCCATGCATTATTAGGCCCGAGCCCCAAGGATGGCACAGGGCCTATTGTGTCTGCCCCGAAGTGCGCAAGTGCACAGAAAGAAAGCGCGAAGCACTTTCCCATGTACACAAGTACTACACAAACACATATACCTCAGGTATGGAAGCCACATACTTGTATTTGCTCAGAATGACGAGCGCGTAAGCATTCGTCATTGACATTTGACCCCACGGTCACGTGGGGGAACTCGAGAGTTTTCAAAAAATATATTTTGGGGGTATAATGTAAACGGATATATTGTTTTTGCTAAAATTATTATTATCCATCCATCCATCCATCTTCTTCCGCTTATCCGGGACCGGGTCACGGAGGCAGCAGTCTAAGCAAAGATGCCCAGACTTCCCTCTCCACAGACACTTCCTCCAACCCCAAGGCGTTCCCAGGCCGAGAGACACAGTCTCTAGTCTATTATTATTATATTTTATTATTTTTCTTCTGCTCTTTGAGCGCTAATTTGACCCCCTGAACATTTGTGAAAACTCACCAAATTTTGCCCAAAATTCAGGCGTGCGGAATTTTTTTTAAAAATATAGGCACCATACTGAACAACACAAAAGTGTCGCGACAGCGCCACCTACAAAATCACAAATACTCAGCCTAACGTAAAGTTTGTCGTAGACCCACCAAATTCAGTACACACATTGCTCAGGTGGAGCCAGACAAAAAATATTGTTATGGCCATGCCCCCTGACAAACCAGAATGTGGTGGCCCCAAACAGAAAAGCCAAAAGATTTAAAAACTTCTGAGTCTCAGCTCCTTTACTAGAGTAAAAGTAGTGACTGATGAGGTGAAGTATGTTTACACTCAACTGAAGGACACAAAAAAGGGTTTGTTTCAGGGTTTTATGATGTGGAGAAGTCACTCACCTCCAGAGACTGAGGTCACAACAGCCACAGTGATTAGAAATGGGTTGGCCATATTCCCCATGATCCAGCTGCAAACACAAAAGACACATCTCTTAGCTGTAGATTTGTATAAACTCTGTGTTAACAATGGGAGAATGGAAACCGAGCTGGCATGTACCTAGTGATACGCCAGTCGAGACCAAGACCAGGGTGAACCGAGACACAGTCAGGACTGAGACCAAAGCAAACTGAGACCAGGTCTCGGGTCTGAATGTGAACTGTGTGTGTGTATAATGCTGTGTGAGACACTGATAAATAAACAACATGTGGCACTTGAACCAGACAGAGCTCACTGGTCTTTTTCCTTGCGTAAACTTTGAGCATCACTCATCTAGACCTAAGTTTTAAGTCACTTAATTATCTCTCTAAGCTGGAGCCAGTTGTTTTCTTATAATGATTAGTACAAGAAAATTCTCAGAGACCAAAAATGCAGCCCACACCCAGACCTGCAAAGACTGGTCTCGGGTGCTACACAACATCAACATCACACTTTTAAAAACCTCACTGCTGTAGTAAAACTAGAGGAAGCCACAGATTTCTAATGGAGAACAGCAGCCAAGGTCAAGGGTAAAATAAAGATCCGTCCCAGCATTTTAAAAATCGCTTTTAAAAATCTTTTTGTTCACCCAAGCATTTGGCTGATTCTAATAGTTGTTTTTATTTTATGTTTTTAGTGTTTTTACTTGTTTTATTACACATTGTGTGCATTGGTTGCTTATTATTATTATTATTATTATTATTATTATTATTATTATTATTACATGTTAGTGTGGGTTCGCTCCAGGTGCTCCAGCTTCCTCCCACCATCCAAAGACATGCATGTGTTATGTGTTGAAATGGTGACTCTAAATCACCCCTAGTGAATGAATGTGAGTGAATGACTGTCTGTGTCTCTGTGTCAGTCCTGTCCAGGATGTACCCCACCTAACGCCCAAAGTTACTGGGATAGACTCCAGTCACCCATGACCCCTAACGAGAATAAGCAGAAGATGAATGAATGAATGAATGAATGAATTATTATTATATGATGATGATTTAGTGCCTCCATGAGACCAGAGTGAACTAACAGATGTTTGTAAAAACATCATGTCCACCACAGAAGCCAATCCTGAATCATAAAATGTACCATCTCTATTTTTTTAGTTTAGTAAAAGTACAGATAAAGGAGCAAAAACTTACTCAAGTAAAAGTAACACTATCACCTTAAAATTTCTACTTAAGTATAAGTATAAAAGTACTTACCTTTAAATGTACTAGTAAAAGTATTTGGCACAGACTCAGCTCATGAATGTGTTAAATGTGAGCAGGGGCGGACTGGCCATCTGTGCATTCTGGAGGATCACAGAACGGCCGGTCGCTGAGCCGATGGGCCGTTTTACATAGACTCCATAAACACAACACAACCAGACCAGAGAGGGCGCAGCCGCGCTGATGCGCAACAGCAGAGTAGAAGAAAGCAGAACAGCTGCAGCCACTCAATACAAGTCCGCAAGTCCGCCGACAGGCGGCCGTGAAGACGGCGGTGGCGCGTGAGCAGAGGCTGCGGTGCGTTTACGTCATGGATAAAAAACGGTTAATAAAACGAAAGGAGAAGGGCGGAGCAGAGAAAGTCAGGGAAAAGAAGTTTAAGTCGCTTGCATGTGAGGTGTCCAAGTGTAAAAATATAACAGAAGTGTTTGACAGCAGCAGTGCTAAAGCCACATCCACCAGTACAGCACAACATGAGGATGAAGAGGCTGAGTGTGGTGGGGGCCCAGCGCTGCTCAGGCTCAGGGACCCACAGAATCAGATGAAGTTTTACCTCAGTTAGAGCCGTGTACAGAGCAAGTGGTGAGTATAGCTTACTGTATGAAACACAGGGCTTTCATAGCTATTTAGGCTACGAGATATTTATTCCACTTCCTATACATAGCTCTAAAACACTATCATAACAGTAACAATATGAATAATAAGAATAATATTATATCTAATATGTCTGTGAAGACTCTCATTCATCCAGGCTGATTCCATTGTAATCATAGGTTTAAAAGCTGTCATCTGGACTTGGTTTTAAAGAGAGCTCTCTTACAGTCAAATTTCAGAATTGAGATAAAGGATAAAAGGTGAAATGTCTTCAACTTTAAAACCAAGTCCAGATGACAGCTTTTAAACCTACTATTGCAACTATATCTAATGTGAATTAAATCCAGGGATGTTCCCAAGCCCTCCAATAATAAGTCATAGTGTAATCCAGGACTAAACTATATCTAAAACATGACATAACCAGGTCTAACCAAGACTAAACCCTAACTAAAATAGGTATACGCTGTCCAAAACTATAGCTAAACCAGGTTTAAACCAGGTCTAAACAGGGACAAAACCAGGTCTTAATCAGGTCTGTGCCAGGATCAAATCAGATTCAAATCCGGGACTAAACCTTTACAAAACCAGGTCTAAACCAGGACCTAATCAGGTCTAAACCCTAGTGATGTCCCTGTATGAATCTAAAGGTAAGCTTTGATAGGAAAAGGGATGAAGTAGATTACATATTGACCTCTCTGACATTTATTAACCCTACATTTTATAGTGTTTACCCAGGTTGAGACCCATAAACAATTTCCTAAAGTCTTGAAATTATATTTTTTTAATTAATACGATCACAAACGACTTTAGAAGATCTAAAGATTTTTGATTTTTAGTTTACTATCATAAACAACTTCTAATTGAAATTGTGCTTTTTGCTTTATACAATCCAATTTTTTATTTTTTTATTTTTTGGGGTGGGGGGGGGGGGGGGGGGGGCTGGGCAGACTCCAGGGCTGTTTTTCAGTCCCAGTCCGCCCCTGAATGTGAGGGATTTTGCTGATTCCAGATGAAATGAACAAACTGCTGCAGGAGAAGAAACTGAATCTGTCTCTGAGCTCTGAGCTCTTTATTATTCTGATGTTTCTAAAGCAGTATTACTTTACTGCATCTGTTATATTTAAGTACTGTGTGTCTTCTGTCTTTATTATTCTGATGTTTCTTTACTGCATCTACAGTAATTTCCCTTGCGGATCAATAAAGTTTGTGTAAGACTTTTATATTTAAGGGCTGTGTCTATGAGGGCACGACAACAAAACATAATTTTAAATCAAACTCAAAATACTTTTTACTTCAAACCAACTCACAAATGAAGTGGAGAAAAAAGTAAAAGTACCCCTTGTAAAATTTACTCATGTAAAGTACAGATACATGAAAAATGCTCTTAAGTACAATCATTTAGTACTTTAACTTTGTTACATTCCAGCCCTGACTAAGGATCGTGTTCTTCACATTAACTCGGTTCCTTGGCCCTCGCCCTGTGAGTGCCTCTGTGAAAGCCTGTGACTAGTAACCAGTAACACACCTGCTCTGCCCAAAATCAAGCGGACGCCATCGAAGCTCCGCTAAAAATTCCCCCGCGCTGCCCAACACCAACACACACAACACAACACCGCTAAACCGCAAATCCTCTCTTCTCTTCACCATAACTTTAATAAACACGTGCGCTGTTATGTATTTGTTTAAACATGATATCATATTATACATGACATTAGATTAGTATTACAGTGTAATAGGACCTACTTTTTGTTGGGTTAATATACAGCACTATATGGTACATGCTATGTCAGCGGAACGATATGTTGTAAAAATGACACTTGTTCAGTAAAGTGCATTCGACTTTAACGGCAGTTCGTCTTCATTAATATTAAAGTTATGTAAGAGTAGCCAAGAAAACGGGAGGGATTTCAGCAGAGTACAAAACAACTACGGACCACTAATGCAGTACTAATGCGTTCATGGCACACAGACCGCGTCATTTGGTTCAAATGCACGTGAAAAGACAAAGTTTATAACTATCCCACTACTCACTTGTGTCCTGAAGTTCCTGACCGCGTCTGTCCGAGAGCTGCACCGGGGATGCTGAAGGTTACGGTGAATGAATGAGTTGCGCAGCAGCTTTCTGGAAGGAGGAAGGAGGAGTTAAGACCTGAATGCTTCAGACCAGTTTCAGGTCTTAACTCCTCCTTCCTAGAAGAATATAAACCAGCTCTCTTACCAGTTCATTTCAGAATTGAGAAAGCCTCTTGGATAAGAGGTGAAACGTCTTCAACTTGAAAAATCCAATCCAGATGACTGCTTTTTTAACTTTTGCGATGCATTTACCCTGGACGAGTGAGAGTCTTCACAGACATCTTCTTGACCCAACGTTTATGCAGAGTAATTATCCTTCCATACGGGACAATATGGATTATTTTAAAATGCCGTTTATAATCAGTTCAGAATCGTGTATTGTCCTCCGAGCAAGAAGTAGCTAAACAAATAAAAGAGTAAACCTGTGCACACAGGAGTCACGCCCCCTGCAGGACGTCTTGTCTGCACTGGACAGCAGCTTCAGTGACAGACTGCTCCACCCTCGCTGTGTGAAGGAGAGACACCGCAGGTCTTTCCTTCCTGCAGCTGTCAGACTCTACAATGAACACTCCTGACTGTAATCCATTCACCTGTGCAATATTGTTTTAACTGTCAGCACCTTCTGGAAACCTGTGCAATATTTATATTATTATGTGCCATAATTATTTTATTTTACTTGAAGCACCTATTCACAATGCACACTCTTTACTTATGGTACTTTGAATATATTTTAAAATAAACATATACAGATATAAATTATATTAAATGTACTTTTACTAAATGTTTTATGTTTATTTTTTTAACTTGTGACTTTAAAAATTTAATAATTTGAATAACTCCCCTTTGAAACAATCTAATAAACATAAAAATACTACAAAAAAAGGGAATTTTCAAATAATTCTTTAGCAGTTTCACAAATATTTTCTTACTCTCTTGTAAATAAATTATGAAATAATTCCAAGTACCCACGTATCTCTGGTTGGGAAACAGGAGTATGGGGACCTCTAGGGGTACGCGAGCACATTGTAGGGGGTATGTGGAGTTATATGAGCATTTATAGTACCTTATATATTTGGCTTTCAAAGACTAAAATAAATCTAAATCAGAACTAACCCACGTCTAAAACCAGAACTCAACCAGGAAAAATTTAGGCCTAAAACTAGGAATAAACCAGGAATTAATCACAACTAAACCAGGTCTAAACCAAGAATAAGCTAAGACTAAACCACGCCTAAAACCAGAACTAAATCAGGACGAAACCAGGACTAAATCAGGTCCTGGGGGTACACAAAACCAAAAAGGTTGGGAACCACTGGTCTAAAGGTTCAGATAAAAGTGACGCCCGCTGTATCTCTGCTGAAGAGCCAACGTTACACAAAAGAGAGAGAAACTAAGTCTTTCCAAGAGGAGTCTGTGATAAAACTGTCACTACTGAGTTTATCTGATCAGTGTCTCATTTATCTCTTGTTGTGTTGTCAGTGAGGACGCAGCAGCGCAGTACAGTGGGGTCAGAACCAGACTCTTGGACCCAGGGCAGTCCGGTTCTGATCCAGGTCTGTTCAGTTCTGAGAGGTGAGTCTCCAGTCGAGGCTGTGTTTTATTTGAGCAGTAGATTTTACACAGGAGGTTGTTGTTTTGGTGTCTGAAAGATTTATGTGAGCCAAAGCAACAGGCAAGATTTTAAGAGAACCACTGATAAAACAGAAACAAGTAAAACATGTTTGGTTAAAAGCTCCCATATTCTGCTCATTTTTAAATAGTGCTGGACTCCTGTTCATTAGTATTTCAGGTTTTATTATTTCTCTTCTTCTGTTCTGTGACTGTGACTTTGCAGAGAACACTTGGATTAGGAAAATGTCAACCGCAGAGACTGGACAGAGCATAAAATGGTACGGCTATTAGCAACATGAGGCTAACAGATGTCCAGTATATCCTTTATATCAATGTCCAAAGAACTATAAATCTATAGAGCGAGCCAAAAGGTAAACACTTTTACTACTCACAGGATGAAAAGGACACACAAAATATACAAAGAGACACAGCAAGGTCAAAAAACTGTGTGGCTCCACTCCACAGCTCTGTACTCCCATGGTGCACCTGTGTACAGCCTTCTTACAGAGAATACAGCACTAAATAAACACAATAAAAAATAACACAATTATTAAGCAATAACAGAAGATACTTATGATTTTAATTAAGAAATCATAATTATCATTACACTTATGAGTTAGAGAATAATTAAATATAATCATTTTGCAACTAAAAAAGTGCAAATAATCATGTTAACATTAAACAAAACAAATAATTTTACCACAAACATGAGGTGAATCCTAACTCAGGATCAAATGGGAATTATAATGACAACAATACAGATTACAGTTTTTTTGTTGTCGCTGAGCCTCCAAAGTCAAAATAAAAAACACAAATCTAAAACCTGACACTCAGCACAACTCTGAACACAGTCTGAGTCTGATCCAGGTCCTGAACCAGATCCTGATTAAGATCAGTTTTGATCTCAAAGACTCAAAAGCACAACGTGAAAAATAAAGGTTTATATTTTTATATTACTTTTATGTAGCATTATATTAGTATGCTACATTTTCTGCTGATGTTCCAGCATTTCTCAAACAGAAACAGTTCACTTCCATCAGAAGGACAAATGTAAAATGAGTTGTAGATTCATCTTTGCGTCTCCTCGGTGGTGGACAGATTTATCAGTGTGGAGACTGTTTCATGTTCAAGTGTAATTTTTACAATAAAGTCTAAAGTTTTTCACAGTGTCTGATTTTGCCTGTGTTCTGAGATGTTTATGACTTGAGTATTTAGTTTTGGAGTTTGTGTGTAAAGTCACCGGCTACAAGTTTTAGAAAACGCACTAAAGCAACTACAAAAAACTTTAATACCAAAATATCAAAGAAACACATTCAGGCTCCCACACAAGTACTGCTGTAACAAGTAAGGTTATTATTATTATTCACAGCAACTTGACTACTAACGCCTTAAGTTATTTCTGCAGCGGTAGATGAGGAGGCAGATGATGCTGATGAAGAAGAGAGCGACTGTCACGACTTCAATCACCACATGTGACCTTAACCTCAGAGTGACCTCCGTGACAACAGCAGACATCTGAGCGTCCGCTCTGAGGACACAGGAGTACAGTCCCTGATGGTCTTTGGTCAGATCCTTTAAAGTCAGGGAGCCGGACTCTGAGACTCCATCCACAAACGGTCTCCAGGACTCGCTGTAGACCAGTTCTGATCCGGTCCTGATTAAAATGATCTGATGATTGTTGAATGTCCAGACGAGGCTGTTCACTGTGGAGGTGGAGTCAGTGCAGGGGACGCTCAGCGCAGTCTGTGAAGCTGTGATTTCAGCTGAAACACAGAAGAAAGTTCAGTGAGTAAAGAAATAACTCTGTGTACTCTCTCTGTGCTCTGAACTCTCTGTAGCATGGACTGGTTCAGATGCACTGATGTAAAAATGTGACAAAAGCTTATTCAGCCATGTGTTTCCTTCATACGGAGGATTTTAGGACCACGGAAATAAAAATAGATTATCTAAACTGTAGCTGAAAAAACAAATTACCAAATGTTTCCTATTGCATTTATTAATCTATAAAATTGGCAATTTTTATATTATTATTCCAATGTGTATTTACAAAATATTTGATAGAAACATTAGTCCATGGTTTAAAAAAAAACAAAACAAAACATTGCAGAATAGAAGGAAATATTTCTATTAAAAAAAAAAAAATCTGTAATACTCACAGTTCCTGTAGGTGGCGCTCCTCCAGCTGTGCAGAGTGCTGACATTACAGCTGTGTTCATGTGGAGGGCTGTGTGGAAGTCTGACAGAGCTGACCACAGAGTAAAGACCATTCTCTGTTGTCTCTACAGTAGTGTGGTGTTCAGTAGAAGGAGTCCAGCTCACTTCAGGTTGTGGGTAGATTCCCTCAGATCTACAGAGCAGCTCCTCTCCTCTCTGCTCCAGACTCACATCAACAACAGGAGCTGCAACAAACCACTCAGTCCAGATTCACTCTGAAAGACAAACCTTTAAATAAATACTGTTTTTCTTACCTCTCACTCTCAGTTTAATATAAGTCACTAAGCTGGGTCTGCCAGCTGTGTTGGTGAAACACTCATATTCTCCTTCATCCTGAACTTTGACCTCTGTGAGCAGCAGTGAGGCGTTTCCTCTGGAGATCTCCTCCTCAAACAGAGAGGTCCTGTCTCTGTAGTTCTCATGTTGGTGCTTAAACTGGTTCTGACCATGATAATAACTGTGAACTGGAATATCATGAGGTCTCTTTAACCAGTTGATGACGGTGTTAGGTCCACTCCTGAAGCTGCAGGGCAGGACACAGCTCTCCATAAAAACACAGGACACTTCAGGATCTGAGACACAGAGACAGAGACATGATCAGGACAAACAGCTGTGAAGGACTGCACCATGTTTCAGTAATTATTATGAGTTTTAATAAAATCTTTTTTTTTTTTTTTTTGTGCAGAGCAGATTCTTTGTTTTTGTCTTCAAGGTTGATTTGGTTTAAATCTTAAATCTTCTTTTACCTCTGGTTTACACCACAACACATACTGCGCAGTAGTTTTTTTTTTTAACTTGTGGTTGTGCAGTAAGCAACCTGCAAGAATTAACTTCATACCGCAGATTTGCGAAATAAACACTCATTTGTGCCGTGATGCTTTAACTTTCGCCTCTTTACGTGTGTTTAATTTAAACTCTGATTTAATGGCCCATTTGAAGCAAAAATGTCGTAAGAAGAAAAGTTAAAAATTGACAACTACATTGTCAGGAAATGCGTACTTACCTTTAACTTCGCACTGTACACACAGCGGGGGACTGTAAATGGATGAATCTAATCACTGTGCTGTGCAAACAGCAACACTAGTAACCGTAACAGGAAGGTTATAATAATATTCTGCACAGTTTTATTCAAATTAATGCCACAAATAAAGACTGAAATCGGGGTTGATAATTTATGCATCAATATTAACGCTAATGCACTTTTCTGCAGTTTCTTACCTTCAGAAGCACAAGGTGATAAAAAAGAAAACAGGGTCCAGAAAAACAGACGGTAAGCTGATGGTGACATTTTTCATGCGAAAAAAAAAAAAAAAAGACTTTAAATACATTTACCCTTAACGTTGCCCTGAAATAACAACAACACCCATTTCCTGAAACTTGTGATGGGCTTCTGTCTGACAAAGAAAAAAACAAAGGTGTTGCGTTGAGGAGGTGTAAGTACGCCCCCTACCGGCCAACAAGATCCAAGCTCCAAATCTGTACTGACTGATGAGTGCAGCTTAAATCCGAACATAAACACTTTTACTGAAGCTCCTACTCCGTATTTTGTTCTTTGGGCGACATCTAGAGGTTAAATTAAAACATGACAATAAAACACGAGAGGTTTGTTTGTGGCTGACTCTGTACAGTTCATCTTCAGAAAACATGTTCAGAAACACGAGCACGTTCACAGAAATTAAGATTTTTATTTTGTTGTTGTTGTCAGAGCAATTGAAAAAAGTTTACAAAATAATTCCACCGCAACATTTCTGACCATAATATGAGAGAAATGGTACGTACCATGTTAGCAGCTTATACTCACCACAACTCTGAAGAAAATGTCTTTAACAAAACAAACACTAATAATACAATACAACCTGTCATAAAGCTTTGTACACTGGGACTTTTTACACCTAATATTATAGATTTGAACTTAATAATGGTGCTTGAAATACATTTTTTAGAATCAGACATTTTAACAAATATCAATTTAATGAAACAATATGAATATGGAGGCCAGACTTTTATTAATATCCCAAAACTATGATACATGAAAAAACATTTAATCCACATTATGAAACAAAGCTTATTTTCATTATATACTAATACTATTAACAGTAGTAGTAGAAGTAAATCAAATGTACATAAGTTAAACACAATAGAACTAATAAACAATACATCAACAATAATTCAAAGTTTATTCTGAATTTTGTTTAGAAAGAAAAAAAAGTGACTTAACCTGACCACACATCTTCCACTTTTATTTTCTTCATAAAGAACTAGTTTGGTTCCACTCTGAGCTGTGTTTCCAGGAGCAGGACAAACACAGATTAAACTGCCTCTGAATGAAACAGGACAGACACACAACCAATCAGCATCCAGGGCAGCACTGACGAACACAAATCTGCTTCAGGACCAACCACATTTGAAAAACAACCATCAGAGAAACCAAGCGGAGCATGAAGGCCGCCCCTTTTTAGATGAACACTCATGATTGGTCAGAGGTTTAGGTGAAAACAGGCTTGAATAGGAAGGGTTCAGTCCAACTTCACTTGTCCAGTTTTTTCTGGATTGACCTGTAAATAAATTCAAACACTGATAAGTATCCCTTCACTATGACAATATAACAATATAATTAACCTAGAAAACCTAATTTATCTGGGCTTGGAGCTGGCTTGTGACTCCCCATGTGCTTTATGTAAATATCTGAGCCAAATAAATCACGGTAATTTCTTGGAGGTGAGCTGTAACATGCTTAGAGAATGTGGTTACTGGTGGAGTGAATGTTGTAATTGTTCTGTCTGTTTTTTCCACGCTACCTTTTTCTGCTTCCAGCGGTAGAAGAGGAGGCAGATGATGCTGATGAAGAAGAGAGCGACTGTCACGACTTCAATCATCACATGTGACCTTAACCTCAGAGTGACCTCCGTGACAACAGCAGACATCTGAGCGTCCGCTCTGAGGACACAGGAGTACAGTCCCTGATGGTCTTTGGTCAGATCCTTTAAAGTCAGGGAGCCGGACTCTGAGACTCCATCCACAAACGGTCTCCAGGACTCGCTGTAGACCAGTTCTGATCCGGTCCTGATTAAAATGATCTGATGATTGTTGAATGTCCAGACGAGGCTGTTCACTGTGGAGGTGGAGTCAGTGCAGGGGACGGTCAGTGCAGTCTGTGAAGCTGTGATTTCAGCTGAAACACAGAAGAAAGTTCAGTGAGTAAAGAAATAACTCTGTGTACTCTCTCTGTGCTCTGAACTCTCTGTAGCATGGACTGGTTCAGATGCACTGATGTAAAAATGTGACAAAAGCTTATTCAGCCATGTGTTTCCTTCATACGGAGGATTTTAGGACCACGGAAATAAAAATAGATTATCTAAACTGTAGCTGAAATAGGCAATCCCTAAATGTTTCCTATTGCATTTTTCTATTAAATAAAAGAACATTTAAAGTAATTAAATAAATACATTACTTAAATACTTAATTAATTTAAATATTACAAATATTTTATAAATTACAAATAAATAAACACATTTTGCAACTAATATAAAATTCACAAAATGTATTTGTAAATACCATTTTAAAAGAGAAATTAAAAGGGGATTTATAATTTTGATTAATAATACAAACTTTAAAACTTTGAAATTCATTATTCCATTTGCAAACACATTTGCTAATTTATTAGTTCATGTAAAACTGTCCCTCAGATGAAAATGAGAAGAGTTCTTGATCCTCTGGGGAGAAGACACAGAGCGTTTATTAGATTTAATAAGTTTACAGAATACTCCAGTCTGTCTGCTCTGAACGTACTGTGCTGTCTGTGTTTGTGTGAAGCCACCTGAGATGAACACAGATCAGATGAAAACATGAGGGGCGTGGCTAATTCCAGTTGCCATGTACAGAGTTATGAGAGTTATGAGAGCCACTTGGATGTGGAAAACATTCTGGAGACTCAGGGCTCGCTCTTTCTGTCAAACTATTTAAAGGGAAATAACACAACTTCAGGGAGCACCTGTGATCCAAATGTGAAAGCCTCTGAAGCTTTGTGTAACTTTAGCTGCTCTTTAATATAACTTATAAACCAATTAAACTGAGTTTTTAACATGATACTTTCTACACAACACTATAAAGGATTTGTCACAAACTGTTACTTACTACACCTAAACCATGTTTACATGTCACCTCCTGTTTTCTCTAAGAACCAAAAAAGAACGAGTTCATGTAACACTCACAGTTCCTCCTGTAGGTGGCGCTCCTCCAGCTGTGCAGAGTGCTGACATTACAGCTGTGTTCATGTGGAGGGCTGTGTGGAAGTCTGACAGAGCTGACCACAGAGTAAAGACCATTCTCTGTTGTCTCTACAGTAGTGTGGTGTTCAGTAGAAGGAGTCCAGCTCACTTCAGGTTGTGGATAAATATCTGTGGAGAATGCACTTGAGCTCCTCTCCTCTCTGCTCCAGTCTCACATCCACAACAGGAGCTGCAACAAAACCAGTCAAGATTACTCGTTAAAAGAAAAACATTTAAATAAATAGACACTGACCTTGTACTGTCAGTTTAACTCTTATCATCCTACTCTCCTGTTTGGCTGAAGCAGTGTAACACCTGTATCTTCCTTCATCCTGAACTTTGACCTCTGTGAGCAGCAGTGAGGCGTTTCATCTGAGCAAACTCTGTCTTCAAGGTTAGTTTAGAGTTAAATTATATTTCAAGTGCAAGTTAAAATGGAGAAAACACTGTGAGAAAATGGCATAATTCACTTTTTACTTTCCATTTAACACCCGCACTGAGTGTAATCTGCTGATCACAGCATGAAGGTTACAGTAACATTCTGCACAGTTTACTCAACATTAAGGCGACAAACAAACAGAGAAATCCTTTGTTTTAGCACTAATTATTCTCTGCCATGTGCGACTTCAGAAGCACAGTGTGATAAAGAAAACAGGTCCAGAAAAACAGACAGTAAGCTGCTGGTTTCAAATGCACATGAAGGTCAAATTTATGGATTTTGACATAAAAACACATTACTGAGTTTGCAAGATTATGAAGTGCTTTAAAATGTTATAATAATTTGAAATGAGTGAAGCTGTGTAAGGACTGCAGTGATGTGATGTTTACTTTTTTGAGAAAAATGTAGGAAAAACCCTGTTCTGAGATCCCAAAGACAGCCTGAACTGTGAAATATAAACATTTTTTTCCATTTAAAATATGAATTCCTGCTCTGAGCTACATTAAATGCTGTATTATTACATCTCTCTTGCTTTCTTTTCTCCTCTTTCTCTTTTTTCTTGTTTCTTTTCTCACTGTCAGACAAAGAACTCCTAGATAACAAACTTCAGATCCAGGACAAACCTGCGCCAGAGCCAAGGGCTGAGAGTGAGGGCCCTGCATCACTGCCTGCAGTCTGAACTTGTTTGTTTGTTTAAGAAGCAGGTCACCTGCTGCAGAGTGAGAGGTGGGGCCCCTGCAACCGTCTACCACTCTTTCGAGAAGGGGGCCCTCAACTTTAATTTAGTTGGTTCTGGTCTTGGTTTTTTCCTCAGTTTTTTCTTCTTTTGCTAAAGTTTTAAGTCTGAACTTTTTACCAAACCTTTCAGAACTCAGTGTGGAGTTTTTTTAATCAGGACTTTAGCCAGGGTTTTAAAAATACTAAGGCACACTTTTTTACTTTATACAGCCTACTTTTTAAAATAATTCATAATTCATCTATAGGCTAATAACTATACAGGCCAACGTACAGTCCTGTCTCCAGGTTTCACAAATGAGTCATTTGTTATTTTAGGGCACAGCTCTCTCTCCTGCTTCAAAGTCCACCTAAAAACTCTGCTGTCTCTGTTGCATGTTGGTTGTAAATTGATTTTTATTGTTCAAGGCGACCTTTAGAGTCTTATTTATTATTATTATTATTATTATTTATTATTATACATTTCTGAGATCATAGGGCCCAAAGACACGCTTCAGTGGAACCGCTCTGATTGTTCAGCAAACGTCTAACCCACTGCTCTACTGTAAATATATAATAATTTAGTAAAATTCGACACTCACCTGTGCTTCCTGCAGGAGCCCACAGACAGGTGAGGACCAGAACTCTTCTAATCCACCTCAGGTGCATTCTGAAGAGACCTGACCACAAAGTAACACACAGGTTTGGAAGTGTTGTGTACGATCGATTTATATAAT
The DNA here is from genome assembly GCA_020698575.1 of Bostrychus sinensis. Classification (NCBI taxonomy): domain Eukaryota; kingdom Metazoa; phylum Chordata; class Actinopteri; order Gobiiformes; family Eleotridae; genus Bostrychus; species Bostrychus sinensis. The sequence continues at coordinate 3,881,672 of CM036259.1, read as the reverse complement.
ACTGCTGTGATTACAAACCAGTCTGACAAGTCTGTTTCTAAAAACTCCCCGACTGTTGCCCATATTTATATTAATACTCAGCTTTTAGTGCATCAAGTTTAGTTCCTGTTTTTATTCAGTATATGACAGTGCACATTAATTATTAACGTGTTCATCAGTCCAGCTGTAAATGCGCCAGAGTTAGCCACGGAGCTGAAATTCATCTGTAAACGACAAATCACATACAAGACACATGACAGAGACAGACGTTAGAGACATGTCAGAACAAACTGGTAAACATTAGAACATGCTAAAAACAGACTGAACAACCAGACAATAAAAACATCTGAGCAAACTCTGTCTTCAAGGTTAGTTTAGAGTTAAATTATATTTCAAGTGCGAGTTAAAATGGAGAAAACACTGTGAGAAAATGGCATAATTCACTTTTTACTTCCCATTTAACACACGCACTGAGTGTAATCATCACAGCATGAAGGTTACAGTAACATTCTGCACAGTTTACTCAACATTAAGGCGACAAACAAACAGAGAAATCCTTTGTTTTAGCACTAATTATTCTCTGCCATGTGTGACTTCAGAAGCACAGTGTGATAAAGAAAACAGGTCCAGAAAAACAGACAGTAAGCTGCTGGTTTCAAATGCACATGAAGGTCAAATTTATGGATTTTGACATAAAAACACATTACTGAGTTTGTAAGATTATGAAGTGCTTTAATTTCTGCTTTAGTGTCTACAAATTCCCCAACTCACTGCCCAGATTTATATTAATACTCTTGTTTCTGTTTATTATTGTTTTTCTTGTCCATGTACGTTTGTGTGTATCTTGACTGCTACACAAAAACTCTGTGAAGTTTGTATTTTACAGATCCTTTTAGTGTTTGTACAGGATTACTCAGACGTGTGAATGAAGCAAAATACAACTCCAGGTCTGTTTTTGAGGAGGATACAACTGTTATAACATGGTTAAAAGCTCAGAAAACTCAATTTAATCCAATCACTTTATTTATCGGTGAAGGGCAATTAAAAGGCACAGAGAGTAGAAAGCAAAAGCATTAACTCACATTAATAGATATACACTATGTCTGTACAACATAAAACAACATGGCTGCCAATATCAGACATTTTAACAAATATCAATTTAATGAAACAATATGAATATGGAGGTCAGACTTTTATTAATATCCCAAAACTATGATACATGAAAAAACATTTAATCCACATTATGAAACAAAGCTTATTTTCATTATATAGTAATACTATTAACAGTAGTAGTAGAAGTAAATCAAATGTACATAAGTTAAACACAATAGAACTAATAAACAATACATCAACAATAATTCAAAGCTTATTCTGAATTTTGTTTAGAAAGAAAAAAAAGTGACTTAACCTGACCACACATCTTCCACTTTTATTTTCTTCATAAAGAACTAGTTTGGTTCCACTCTGAGCTGTGTTTCCAGGAGCAGGACAAACACAGATTAAACTGCCTCTGAATGAAACAGGACAGACACACAACCAATCAGCATCCAGGGCAGCACTGACGAACACAAATCTGCTTCAGGACCAACCACATTTGAAAAACAACCATCAGAGAAACCAAGCGGAGCATGAAGGCCGCCCCTTTTTAGATGAACACTCATGATTGGTCAGAGGACTGGTTTAGGTGAAAACAGGCTTGAATAGGAAGGGTTCAGACCCACTTCACTTCCCACATTGCAGTCTTTTCTGGATTGACCTGTAAATAAATTCAAACACTGATAAGTATCCCTTCACTATGACAATATAACAATATAATTAACCTAGAAAACCTAATTTATCTGGGCTTGGAGCTGGCTTGTGACTCCCCATGTGCTTTATGTAAATATCTGAGCCAAATAAATCACTGGTAATTTCTTGGAGGTGAGCTGTAACATGCTTAGAGAATGTGGTTACTGGTGGAGTGAATGTTGACAAGCTCTTAAAGTGACAGAAATGATAAAGCCAGTTGTCCATATGGAGGCAGGGGATGTAAGGTGTTTTGTCGCTGGTGTATGCAGGGCTCCTAGTTGTGTCTGACACCAGGGGCTGGAACAACAGTTTCTGCAATGGTGTTTTTCAAAGTTGTGCTTTTGAGTCTCTCTCTGGATCAGGACCTGGTTCAGACTTGGTCCACAGCAGTGATCTTTTCTGTAGATCACTTGTTTCTACTGACCCTGTTCCTTGCTTTCCTTCTGGGCCTGTCTCTAAATGTCTTCACCTGTCTTCAGTCATTCATGTGTCCTTGGACTGGAGACTTCAGTAACACAGTGCAGTGTTGTGGTGGACAGAGTTTAGGACCAAACAAAGAAAGTATTTCAGTTTTACTGGGGTTTCAAAAGCAGAGAGTTGTGTTTAAGATTTTATGAAACATGTTGTGTACTGCTGTGATAAAGGTGTGATGGTGAGTTTAGAGCTGTGCAGATCTGAGCTCAGTTATTGCTCCCAGATTGTCAAGTTTCAGAATCTTTAGCCTACTTTTATTTTGAATTTAGAGTCAAAGCAAAAACAAAAAACTGTGTTTGCTAAATATTATGTCATCTCAACCTGCAATCATTTAACTTCAAATGCAAAAGTTCTGTTACCTTTTAAATTTGGGACATGACCAGTAAATGACTGCTGAATTGAACACAATCTGTGTTACCACAAAGGAGAGATAAACAAAAATCTCTCCAAGAGGAGTTGAGTCTGCAACAAAAAGTGAGTTATTATCATTTTTAAATACTACTACTAAATATTGTTTGGTTCATTTGTTGAGCATTTTACCTGACTTTGGTGTGATCTTCAGCTCAGTGTTGATAAGAAACATCTCTGTGTCAGTTCTGAGGACACAGGAGTACAGTCCCTGCTGATGTGGGCTCAAATCCTTTAAAACCAGACTGTTGTTGGACTCTGAGACTCTGACCACAAATCGTCTCCAGGACTCACTGTAGACCAGTTCTGATCCGGTCCTGTTATAGATGGTCTGAGAGTTGAATTTCCAAATCAGGCTTTTTATTTGAGCAGTAGATTTTGAACAGGGGACTGTTGTTTTGGTGTCTGAAATACTAATGTGAGCTGAAACAACAGACAAGAATTAATTATTGCCAAAAAACCTCCTATACTTCAAAAGCCGTAAGAGGAAGGGCATTCATAAGCTTTATTTTCCCTTTTTTTCATTATAATGACTCAATCCTAACAGCAGGAAAAAAAGTTATGAATGCAGAGCTGCTTACGACTTCCATACAAAACAACAGTCACTACAAGTAAAACATATTCAGATTACAGTTTTTCTCAGTCGCTTTGGTGCATTTCTCAGATCAGAGCTTAAAATCCCCCAAACTTTAAATGCATTTCTCAAAATTCACACACAAACAAACAAAACAAAAACCCTTCCAACACCATTAAGGATTTGTCACATACTGTTATTTACTACACCTAAACCATGTTTACATGTCACCTCCTGTTTTCTGTAAGAACTTAAAAAGAACACGTTCATGTAATACTCACAGTTCCTCCTGTAGGTGGCGCTCCTCCAGCTGTGCAGAGTGCTGACATTACAGCTGTGTTCATGTGGAGGGCTGTGTGGAAGTCTGACAGAGCTGAGCACAGAGTAAAGACCATTCTCTGTTGTCTCTACTGTAGTGTGGTGTTCAGTAGAAGGAGTCCAGCTCACTTCAGGTTGTGGGTAGATTCCCTCAGATCTACAGAGCAGCTCCTCTCCTCTCTGCTCCAGACTCACATCAACAACAGGAGCTGCAACAAACCACTCAGTCCAGATTCACTCTGAAAGACAAACCTTTAAATAACTACTGTTTTTCTTACCTCTCACTCTCAGTTTAATATAAGTCACTGAGCTGGGTCTGCCAGCTGTGTTGGTGAAACACTCATATTCTCCTTCATCCTGAACTTTGACCTCTGTGAGCAGCAGTGAGGCGTTTCCTCTGGAGATCTCCTCCTCAAACAGAGAGGTCCTGTCTCTGTAGTTCTCATGTTGGTGCTTAAACTGGTTCTGACCATGATAATAACTGTGAACTGGAATATCATGAGGTCTCTTTAACCAGTTGATGACGGTGTTAGGTCCACTCCTGAAGCTGCAGGGCAGGACACAGCTCTCCATAAAAACACAGGACACTTCAGGATCTGAGACACAGAGACAGAGACATGATCAGGACAAACAGCTGCGAAGGACTGCACCATGTTTCAATAATTATTATGAATTTGAATAAAATCTTTTTTTTTTTTTTTGTGCAGAGCAGATTCTTTGTTTTTGTCTTCAAGGTTGATTTGGTTTAAATCTTAAATCTTCTTTTACCTCTGGTTTACACCACAACACATACTGCGCAGTAGTTTTTTTTTTTAACTTGTGGTTGTGCAGTAAGCAACCTGCAAGAATTAACTTCATACCGCAGATTTGCGAAATAAACACTCATTTGTGCCGTGATGCTTTAACTTTCGCCTCTTTACGTGTGTTTAATTTAAACTCTGATTTAATGGCCCATTTGAAGCAAAAATGTCGCAAGAAAAGGAAAAAATTGACAACTACATTGTCAGGAAATGCGTACTTACCTTTAACTTCGCACTGTACACACAGCGGGGGACTGTAAATGGATGAATCTAATCACTGTGCTGTGCACACAGCAACACTAGTAACCGTAACAGGAAGGTTATAATAATATTCTGCACAGTTTTATTCAAATTAATGCCACAAATAAAGACTGAAATCGGGGTTGATAATTTATGCATCTATATTAACGCTAATGCACTTTTCTGCAGTTTCTTACCTTCAGAAGCACAAGGTGATAAAAAAGAAAACAGGGTCCAGAAAAACAGACGGTAAGCTGATGGTGACATTTTTCATGCGAAAAAAAAAAAATCGACTTTAAATACATTTACCCTTAACGTTGCCCTGAAATAACAACAACACCCATTTCCTGAAACTTGTGATGGGCTTCTGTCTGACAAAGAAAAAAACAAAGGTGTTGCGTTGAGGAGGTGTAAGTACGCCCCCTACCGGCCAACAAGATCCAAGCTCCAAATCTGTACTGACTGATGAGTGCAGCTTAAATCCGAACATAAACACTTTTACTGAAGCTCCTACTGTGTATTTTGTTCTTTGGGCGACATCTAGAGGTTAAATTAAAACATGACAATAAAACATGAGAGGTTTGTTTGTGGCTGACTCTGTACAGTTCATCTTCAGAAAACATGTTCAGAAACACGAGCACGTTCACAAAAATTAAGATTTTTATTTTGTTGTTGTTGTCAGAGCAATTGAAAAATGTTTACAAAATAATTCTACTGCAACATTTCTGACCATAATATGAGAGAAATGGTACGTACCATGTTAGCAGCTTATACTCACCACAACTCTGAAGAAAATGTCTTTAACAAAACAAACACTAATAATACAATACAACCTGTCATAAAGCTTTGTACACTGGGACTTTTTACACCTAATATTATAGATTTGTACTTAATAATGGTGCTTACAATTTTTTTTTTTTAGAATCAGATATTTTAACAAATATACATTTTATAAAATAATATTAATATGGAGGTCACACTTTTATTAATATCCCAAAACTATGAAACATGACAAAATGTTAAATACTTATTCTTTAATGTCATAGTGGTACTCGCACTAGTAGTAGTATAAGCAGTAGTAGCAGCAATAGTATAAGCAGTAGCAGTAGTAGCAGCAGCAGTAGTAGTAGTAGTAGTAGTAGGAAAAGCAGTAGCAGTAGTAGTAGTAGTAGAGTAAATGTACATAAGTAAAATGCAACAGAACTAATAAAATATTATATGAACAATAATTCAAAGCTTATTTTGAATCATGTTTAGAAAGAAAATCAAAAGTTGAAGCAGGTGTTATTAAATATTTCTGCAGTTTAATATAAATTTATTACAAATACAAACAGTAAACAAATCTGGAGCTAAAAATTCCTTCTGCAAATGTTTGGCTGCTACACGTTTTCCTGTAAAGCTCTCTGTGAGCACAAGTTTAAAGCAAGAGTAACACAAATCAACCCATAATAATGCTTCCAAATAAAAACATGACTTTCTATTGTATACAAAAAATAATACAGCGCCTTTAGCATCTGAATATTCCCTAAAAGTAATGGCACTTCAGTCTCTTTTAGTTTTACAGGTGGAGATCTTTGATTTGTGGATGGACGTCAGTGGAACCTCTTCATGGTTTGGTGGCTCTGTCCCGACCTCATCTGCATCACTTTCACTGTAAAGACACAACTCGTCTTCAGAACACAGGCTCAAGATAATCATGTTACTCTTCTATACTATTCCAATATCGGAAATTAATTTGAACAAAACCAGATTTTTGTGCAGCAGGTTTAGTTTGAGGTAACCCTTAATTTATGTCTTCAAGGGTGGTTCGGTTTTTAAAAAGGATTAAATGGAGCAATTTGATAATCAACCCATTGTTACTCTCTGAAAAACTGAAAACTAAGAGGTTCTCTGTTCTGCAGACTGGACTTTTTAAAACTTTTAGCCATGTTATGTCATCTTCTCCTCAAAAACAGGCCTGGAGCAGTATTTTGTCTCATTTACACGTTTGCTGAGCCGCTGCTCCTGCTAAACATACAGTTAGGTCCATAAGTATTTGGACACTGACTCAAGTTTTGTTATTTTAGCTTTTTTTACCAAAACTCTTTGAAATGCAGTTATATAATTGATATGTGCTGAAAGTGCAGACTCTCAGCTGTAATTTGAGAGTATTCACGTCCAAATCAGAGAAAGGTTTTAGGAATTACAGCACTTTAATGTGTAGCTGCCTCTTTTTCAGGAGCTCAAAACTAATTGGACAGTTGCTTCAAAAGCTATTTGTTGAGCTGCTTGGGCTTTCCCCTCAGTAATCCATCATAAACTGAGCAGGTAAAAGGTCTGGACTTGATTCCAGGTGTTACATTTGCAAATGTGTGACAAAAGCTGTTTCTGTGAAATCACATCATACAGTATCTGAATGGAAGTGAACCAGACCATCCTTAGCCTGGATCAAAAAATGGTAAAAAAAAAAAACTAAACAAATCTCTTCACAACATCCTCCTTAGAGCAGGACACTCTCCAGGAAGTAGGTCTATCAGAGTCTAGGTCCACCAGAACCAGAAGACTTCAGGAGAGAAAATACAGAGTTCACCACAAGCTGCAGACTTCATCTCAACAACAGAAAGAACCCAGACCTGGACCAGACTCAGACCTGGACCAGACTCAGACCTGGACCACACTCAGACCTGGACCACACTCAGATCTGTACCAGACTCAGACCTGGACCAGAATCAGACCTGTACCAGACTCAGACCTGGACCAGACTCAGACCTGGACCAGACTCAGACCTGTACCAGACTCAGACCTGGACCAGACTCAGACCTGTACCAGACTCAGACCTGGACCAGACTCAGACCTGTACCAGACTCAGATCTGTACCAGACTCAGACCTGGACCAGAATCAGACCTGGACCAGACTCAGACCTGGACCAGACTCAGACCTGTACCAGACTCAGACCTGTACCAGACTCAGACCTGGACCAGACTCAGACCTGGACCAGACTCAGACCTGTACCAGACTCAGACCTGTACCAGACTGAGACCTGGACCAGACTCAGACCTGTACCAGACTCAGACCTGGACCAGACTCAGACCTGTACCAGACTCAGATCTGTACCAGACTCAGACCTGTACCAGACTCAGACCTGGACCAGACTCAGACCTGGACCAGACTCAGACCTGGACCAGACTCAGACCTGGACCAGACTCAGACCTGGACCAGACTCAGATCTGTACCAGACTCAGACCTGGATCAGACTCAGACCTGTAGAATGATGAGCAGAGAAAAGTCTGGAGAAGTCTTGGAACGGCTCGTGATCCAAAGCACAGCACATCTTGTGTAAAACCTGGTGGAGCAGTGATGAGCTGCAGAACTTTCTCTGGCTCTGGGTCTGTGGTGTTTACTGATGATGTGACAGAGACAGAAGCAGAGGAGGAATTCTGAAGTGTAGAGGGAGAAACTTTCTGCTCAGATTCAGACAAAAGCCATAAAGTTCATGGACGATGCTCCACAGCACAGGTGGACAATGACCCAAAACTACTTTTTTAGGGCAAATAAGTAAAATATTCTGCAATGGCAGGGGTCAGTAACCAGATCTCAGAGCAATCGAGCATGAATTTCCCCTGTTTAAGACAAAACTTAAGGCAGAAAGAACCAACGACTGAAGACAGCTGCAGTAAAAGCCTGGCAAAGCAATTTAAAATAGGAAACCCATGTTTGGTGATGCCCATGGGCTCCAGTAAAGGATTTTCACCAAAAAAAAAAAAAAAAATTAACATTTTATTCATAATAATGTTCATCTGACCAATTCAACGTGTGTCTTGTGCCTGAACAAAGGGAGACGGTTACAGAACAAACGTGGAGCGCTGTGCAGGGCGCAGGAGGATGCGCCTCCAGCCTCCAATACACACCACAGCTCACTCGGCTTGAGACCTAAAACCTGCACTGATGCTGCTATAGAGGAGCTTTTGCATGGACTTTGCCACAATGTGAGGCACTGGAGGAATCGCGTAAGGACTAGACAGAAAGAGGCTCGCTGCTCTGGCCACTGTGGCCACTTCTGTTCTGTGTCTGATTCTTCTTGTGCTAAAACAATCTGGATGTTAGTGCACTGTAGCCTAGTTAAACATCCATCATCAGTGTTTATGTCACCTTGCACTAGTGCCCAGAGTGCACACCTCATTCCTCCAGAACTAAACAAGTCAAATAAAAGTAATAAAGTAGGCTAATAAAGTGCTGAAATGAGCAGCGATTATGAGAATACAAATACTGTATATCATCCTCGTTGTTGTTGTAACATTATTCAGTCAAACACAGCACAAACACAAGAGAAGCCCCAGTGGCAAACACACAGAGTATTCTAACCAAGGACTATAAAAAAACTGTTTTGACTGAGTTCTTATGCATTAGTCCTACAAACAAATTTCTACTCTTGTTAAGATTTATTATTATTAAATCTGATGAACTCTGAGATGAATGAATTGATGCCCTGGCTTTTTTTTTATCATCAGCTGTGCACCCCAGTGCTGTGTGCATTTGGCAGTAATAAGTACTTTATTAGTGAAATCCAAACAAAACTGGCTACAAGAAATGTAGATATGAGGTGGCTAATATGATTTAAATTCACTTTTTGCAATTGTTTTACTTTTATTGCATTACTTTATAGCATTTTTGGGACTTAAAATTAATTTAGTAACCTGTTTGAGCCGCCGGACGAGGTGGGGGGCTCCAGGAAAGAAGTCTGACATTATGAGATAGGGCCAAAGACCACAGCGGAGTATCTGATCTCTCAGTGTCAATGTCAATGAAATAGTTAATGGGCCATGAACAATATAAACCCCAGTCACTTTATACAAACATGGAGTTTTAAAGGCTACTCACTGAGAGGCCTGGCTGTGTAGATCCTCATGGACTCGACCAGACGCAGGAGAAGATCTTAATGCAGGAGGACTCTAGGGAGAAGACACAGATTCTGGCTGTTAGTGTAAATTATTACTCTGAATGAGAAAAACAGTATTTTTTTAGGCTGACAAATCACAGCTGAAATGTTATGATTTTCATGATGTTCATGAATAAATAAAAGCTATTGTAGGACAGAGTTCACCGGCTGTAGATTCTCAGGAGTATGGTCCTCGTCTCTGTCCTGGACCTCGGGATCTAAAGCCTGGTTCTGGTTGGACGTCTCCTGTTCCTGTGGTTCCTCTGGAGCTCCATTACTGTCTGTGGTGGGATTCATTTCTCTGTAAATAAAGTTATTAAAAAATAATTCTCACTGCACTGACTGTTTCTTTATGATCAATAAAAGAAGATAAACAGCAGCATCACAGTTCTCTGATAGGACACCATTTGTTCACGTGACCATGTTTAAAAGGTTAATGCATGTCTCATTAGCTTCTGTATTAACTCGTGGTTTTGCCATTCGTAGGGTTCTGTTTTTGGTTGGTTTGCTTGTTGGTTGGTTTGTTGGCTGGATTTTGATGACTATTTCAGGAAAGGTCAGAGGAGTTTTTAGTTTTTAGTTTAACTCTGAAAGGTTCCTGTTCCGAGTTTGTTTCCTGAAAATAAATTAAATTGAAGACCACATTTAATTAAAGTTAATGAACCAATCTGCCATGAGTGATGTGTGCTGTTTGCTTGTAGTAGCCCTGTCCTGGCAGAGTTAGTTTGTTGCCAGCCACTAATGTTGACGTCCTGCTGTTCCTGCAGTGTAGGTCTCCCCCAGACTCCTGTGGGAGCTGTGGGAGGAGCGGAGAGGACCTGGAGCTGCGCATTCACCTGAAGGACTGCTTCATTTGAAAAAGACATTTTTGAACTCAGGCTATTTTCTTAAACTACCATCTTTTAAATCCCACAGTGACACAGGTGTTACACGCCTTTCACGTGGACTGGGAAGGTTTTTATACAACTTTTTTTGTTATTTTTATCTCATAAAGTCCCCAAGTGACTCCTAATGAACCTCCTGATGCATCATGGTACAGGTCATGTGACTTTGTGTTCTCACTCTATCATTTCAAAGATGGCCGTGTAGCAGCTTAGCTCATGTGCCAGAAACAGCCGTTTTAAAAAAGTTTTTCTTCTTGCTAGAGATAAGATTTAACCATTTCAGTGTTCTGATGTTTACATAACATTCATTATTTATCATTTATTACATCTAACCTGCTGTGAATACATTTCTTTAACAAATTCATATAAAACTAATCAGATAAAAATCGCTGTGTATATTTGTCACATTGGGGCGTTAACTTTAAAATTGTCACAGAAAATCAGATGTAACTTATTTGTCACATTAAGTTTTTTGAGCTGTTTGATTATGAATGGCTTAACTGATCTTTCTGATTAATTGATATTTAGTTGATATGTTTTATTTTTGTTAATTTTAATGCATATTCAAACAGATTTAAACCAGACAAACATGTTATAGCCTATTAATTGAATTATTAAGCCCATCAGTAATTAACATACGCAGATAAACAATATTTTCAATCCCTTATGTGAGTCACACTTGGCCTAAAGGTGGAACTGTCACACGGTGATAGGACTGGTGTTGTGCATGCAATAGTTTTGTTCCTAAACTCTTCTGAGATATTACTTTGGCCAAGTCTACTCCAGGGAGAGTAGGGTTGGCAAAGCCACTGGGTACACTGACCCATCCCATGAATCTTGGAAGATTTTTGTTTTCATGTGACTTAATAAATAAAAAAATATATCAATGCAATACAATGCTTAGTAATTTTTTTGTAAATCTCCCTGCAAATTGATCAATACAATACATATTTTAGTTAATATTTCTGTATTAAATCTCTCAAGGAACACTTAAAAATCTAACAATTGAAGATTTTTATGACTTTGTATTGAAATGTCAGCTTTAATCCTGGTGGCTCACCAAACTCTGACCTGGTGGGCAACTGGAGCCACAAGACCACCTTTGACAGCTAATTTTTGTAAAGCCATATGTCACAGAAGGGTTTTTTACTAATTTAAACTGTTAGAAAACACCTTACAATGTGTGCAGATGCTTTAATTGTATTTCTAATTTATTTTGCTGTGACACAAAGACCACCTATGCAAAAAGTAGCTCGACTTCCCCAACTCTCCCCCTACGTCTGTTTACTACAACTGCAGTAAGAAGCTCTTTTATATGAGGCAGTCTTATTATGTCAGGCTGATTTTATTTCAATGTAGTAATAAAGTTACTATTAATATCCCAGTGTGACACTGACTAATGTGAAATTATTTATTTTTATGATAGTAGGGGGCAGTATTTTGTGAAGAAAAAAATTTAAATGGCAAATCCCCATTATAATTTTTTGGATGCTTAATGCCCAATGTGACATAAGAAACACTTACCTGAAATCAGTTGGTTTCAGCATTTGTTTTAAATCATTCACGGATTTAATGAGCTACAAAGGAAAGACAAATCATTATATTTTGTGTTACATGTTATAATTTAAAACACATAAGGTAGGACTTTTACCTTTTTTCGAGCAGTTAGGAAAATGGGAAGGCTAATGAAGAATAAGAGCCATCCTAATGTAAGAGAACTCCATAGTAGTACCATCAGGACAAACTTGGGACCTGTAAAAAACAGGAGTTAAAGTAAATAGTAAATGATTGTGTTGATGTGTTCAGTCGCTACAGATTGGACTGGAACTCACGTTTAATCTGAATCCTAATAAAAACCGTCTCTGTGTGTGCGTCAGTGTGGTGGAGACAGGAGTAAAGTCCCTCCTGATCTGAGGTCAGCTCAGATAAATGGAATTCCTCATCTTTCACTATGAGCACAGCTCTCCTCCAGTCGTATTTAGTGCTGACGTTACAGCTGTATTGTTTCTCTGAAAATCTGACAGAGCTGTTAATGTTGTACAGCCCATTCTCTGTTTCAGAAACGGTTGTGTTGTGTTCAGTGGAGGGATCCCAGGTCAGTGTGGGTTTGGGATAGACGTCTCTGGAAATACACTGCAGCTCCTCTCCCTCTGCCTCCAGGAAAACTTCCCTCACTGGAGCTGAGAGACAGAGAACAGTTTCAGAAACACTGATATACAGGAGTATAGAGAATGTGGTATTTAACACAGAGCTGCTCTCACCGTACGCTCTGAGCTCCACGAAGCTGCTCTGGACTCCGCTGCTGGAGCTGGTGGAACACCTGTACCTGCCCTGGTCCTGAACTTTGACCTCTGAGAGCAGCAGGGAGGCGTTTCCTCTGGAGAACTCCTCCACAAACAGAGAGGTCCTGTTGGTGAAGCGAGGGCGTTGGTTGGTCAGCTTGTCTCTGTGTTCAACGTAGGTGTGGACATTATAGTCTCCTGGAGTCTGTGTCCAGTGGATCATGTCCAGTTGTCCCTGGACGCTGCAGGGCAGCACACAGCTGTGCATCAATCTGCAGGACGCCACCAGATCTGAGACAGAAAGTTTCTCTGTTACATACAATAACATACACAACAGAGATTAATAACACAGAAAACAAGAGAGGTAGGGCTGGTTGTGGTGAAGCAGGTATGGTCAATTTAGTTTCCACCACAAAAAGTGTGCAGAAACCACGAGGAAGTGGGCACAGAGTTGTTGGCAGAGCCGCAGAGACTAACGAGGACGACACTGAACCAGAGGCTCATGGGCAACGGTGCAGGTAAGTTTAGACCACGACCCCTCTGATGAGGTCAGAGAGGACACAGAGGGGAACTAAGGATAAGGAGCAAATAAAAGAGAAAGAAAGAGAAAGGAAAAGCAAAGAGGCATTTTAAAATTCATGGTTTGAGGTCCTGTAAAAAATTCTATTAACCAATTTAGCCCCAATTTTCCCCACACATTAAAATATCATAGCCATGTTTTCAGTGCTCCCACACAGTCAGTTATGAGTTTTTACTTAATACCAACTTAAACCTCATTTGGGAATCTTATATTAGGGTTCCTATTTTTCACACACAGAAGATTGTGATTTGGCTTTTCACATGACTGGTGTGTCAGCATTTTGAGATGAACCACAAAAAACAATGATTTAATGTATTTTATAAGTTATGGGGCACACTGTTGAAAGAAGTACTCACAATGTGTACTTAAGTTACAACAATTAATTGAAAGACCTGAGTCTAGACCTGAACCATCTGTTTGTGAATTTGTGGAAAAAAACAGAGGCAAGGAAGACTTCTAACATCAAGAACCTGGAGATCTGAATAAAAGTAGAGTGGTCCAAAATCCAAGTGGAAATGTGCAAAAATAGTTTATTGTTAGGAAACAAAAGTATTTTTGTTAAGCGTTAAATCTCTCAGTAGATAATTTACCACAAAGTCTTCTTATGCCATTTGTTGTGTCATTTCCAGAAAGGACAGATGCATAAATAATTTTGGGCTTAACTGAATTTAACTACCAAGTTAAAAATACATAAAAATATTTTCTGTACAGAATATTTCAGTTTAAAATGTGAGGAGACATTTGAGTAAGTTAAATGTATGATTCACATCTGAAAAAAAGTCATATTCAATAAAAATTTGTAATAATGTAAAATGTAAAATGTTAAAAGTGAAAATAAAATGGTAAATGAACACAATATAATGATGTACTTCAAGGTAAAAAGTTAAAATAGCACAGTAAAACATAAACTGAAACTTGTTTTCTTTTTTACTTCAAAAACAAATACAAAGTAATAAATTATATAAGACATAATTTAATAATTAAAACTTACCACTGGACCAGGCTGAATTAATTTTGCAAAAAAGAAAACAGATCATAAAATCAGTGACAGACGCCATCTTGTTCTCTCTCAACAAAACAGGGAAGTTTCATTCGCTCACAAGACTTTGTATTTGACATGTTTCAGCATTTTTAGATTAGTTTTTTTCTTGTATTGGTTGTTCTCCTCATGTTATAAGAAAGAAAATGGGAAAGGGAAATTCCACACAGAAAGGCCCCACACCGTCTGGGAATCAAACCTCGGACCTTCTTGCTGCCCTGTGTGTGCTGCTTTTTTCAGGTGGATACCATTTATGTCAATTTTGTCCAATTATCTTCTTTAAACCTGTATTTTTACCTGTAAGAGTTCTGACTAAACCACAAGATTTTATTCTGTTTTTTAATTACCCAAAAATAAAAGAAAAATGAGTTAATGTGTATTTTATTTAACTTAAAACAAAACAAAAGTTGTTTAAATTACAGTAAATGCAGTAACAGCATATACTGACAGTGCTAAATGTTCTGCCACAGTCTCAGCTGACTGGATTCACTTCTGTAAAGAGGTGCAAAACGAAACTGACCACAAGACTGACATTTAGTTGTTTTGTATTTTGTGAAGACAGAAAACTTGGTCTGGACCTTGGTTTGGTTTGGTGACAGTAAAGACAGCAGGTTAGACTGCTGTAACGGTCTGCTCACTGGACTCATTAAACCAGCTGTGAGACAGCTGCAGGACGTCCAGAACTGCTCAGGTCCTGAACAAAACCAGGAAGTATGACCATATTAGTCCTGTCCTCAGGTCTCTGCACTGGCTTCCTGTTGCTCAGAGAACAGACTTTAGAACAGCTCTGCTGTGTACAAGTCTCTCCATGGCTTAGCACCAAAGTACATCTCTGACCTGTTGGTCCCATATGAACCATCTGGGACTCTGAGGACCTCAGGGACAGGTCTCTGCTGGGACTCTGAGGACCTCAGGGACAGGTCTCTAACTGAAGGTATAACCTGTTGTTGTTGTTTTTACCTAAACTGACCTAGTCTTTATGTTTAATTTAGTAAACATTGTATGGATTACATCAGTGTAGGCTTCAGTTTATTTAGACCAACTTTATTTAAGAATATTTAACCCACTGTTTTACAGAAGCAACACTTTTTCTAAATTTGGCTGCTGGAGTTTTACAGATTTACTGTAATGTGATGCTATAGGCTTCAAATAAGCTAAACATACTTTTGTAAATGGATTATTATGAAAGTGTTAACAGCTGATAATCACATAGTTATACACATTAGTACCACTGGCTGCAGAGTGAGTGTGAATGGGCGGCGGGGACAGTTTTTGTCACGTGACTGGCAAAGAGAAGGCAGTTGTTGGGTCAAACTTAGCAAAAACCTCTTTCACTTTCAAAGCCAGACAATGTGTGTGACCTAAAATCACCACCAGATGACGCTATTTAAGCCTAAATAAAAACTCATGTAGAAGACATAAGATAAGCTTTATTACAAACATACAAGCTCACAAATCTATTCAAAGCACCTCATGTTGGTTTAATGCACAAATAAATACAATTATTGAACAAGTGAGTAGCAAAAAGATCTTCAGTCTGGCCTTTAAGCTATGCACCACTTTATACTTGTGTCTCTCTTGTTTTGAAAAGTCTAAAGCTGATGTTAAAGGTTTTTTTGCTTCTTATATTTCACATGAATTATGATAATAAATAAAACAGGCAAAGGTCAACTAACATCAGTGATATTACAGTAACATTTTATGCCTTATTAAGCCACACAAAAAGTAATATAATGTAACGTGTTGTGTCCAGTTTAAAGACCTGTCTGGGTCCTGCTGTTCTCCTCAGTAGCTCCTGGGAAAAGCACCTCATGTTGGTTTAATGACTAAATTTATCACAAATCTTTTACAAGAAGTTCTTCAGGATGCACTGCCACACTGAGAACCCCTGTGCCACCAAACCCAGTTCCCTGCCACTGTTGTTTTTCTTTTTGGAGTGTGGAAAACAGAACAAGACAGAAACAGAAACAGGAGGTCGTATTATCAAACCTCTTCTCTGGACTCATATGTCTTTCACAGTTTTCTGAAAATCTACCAAAACGTGTATAAACTCGAGGCTGTGATGAGCGCTGGAGACCATCTGCCTTGTATTAAACAAAGATGTCATTCTTCACAAATACCTGAGGTTGTACAGAGTTTGTTCCTCAGATAAAACAGACCTGGTCAGGTTTTAATACAGAAACTTCTTCAGTGCAAGGATTTGAGAGTTGAAAGTCGCTCACGTTTGTCCAACGGCACCATTAATCCTACTCATCTCAATGTTTTGCTATGGATTATTTCTGGAGGACTGGTTGTTCATTGGGACATTCTCCTCTGGTGGTGATGACCTGCTCAAACAAAACACAAGATAAAGAGATGACATTGGAATTTCATCATTTTCATCTTCTGCATGTCACAGAGATGTGTTTATGAACTATACAACCAAGACATAACAGCTCTTCTCTGCATCATGGAGTCATTTTATTTTTATTTTCAGTGTCTAGGGGGAGGGACTTTCTCCCTCTCCTCTTCGTCTTTGGAGTGACTTTGGGAGATTTAAGGTGTGGATCGTGGTTCGACAAACAGCTGGACTTTGGTTTAAAAAGAGGTGGTCTGGGTCTGGACTGAGGTCTAGTTTGTGTGTAGAGTGAAGGTGGGTTTTGTGATAGTTCAGAGTTTTGGACCAAATCCGGGAAGTGACATGAGTTTGAACTCGTAAAGACGAACAAGCGTAAGAGTGAAAGACAAAAACTTATCATAGCCAGCCTAATTATTTTCTTATTCTCTACACAGAAGTGAGTTTGGTCCTTTCTCCTGAGTTTCAGTTCTATGAGCGGGACAATCACAGGTGGCATACCCAATCAGAGAAGCAAAGGGCGGGACGTTAGCAGTTTGCCGCTGACCTGTATCCAAAACAAAAATGGACACTTATGAAGAACGGTTGTCGGTTTTGTAATAAAACACCAGAATATGCAGTAGAAGTCTGTAGAAGATTGTGGTGTGAAACCAAAAGTCAGTGTGAGTTGTTGTTCTGAATGCGGAGCTTGGTGCAGACGCTCAGGTGTGAAGACGCCTCAGAACGAGACTTTTGCCTCTTTTTCTGAAGCAATAAATTGGCAGAAGTGGTCGACTCATTACCACTTAATGCTTGTAATGCATGGATTATTACTTGTGTGACCCTAATATGATGTGATAAATTTCCATATGGAGTAATGATGGCCAGTTATTATTTGAGGTCTTGGTTTCTGGGCAGTTGTACTTATAAATATGTAATGTGTAGTATAATAAAGGAATGTATTGTAGTAATAACTGTACTCACCCTGCTGCGCTGTATCTGACCTGGTTCTTGGCCTAAAGCAGAAACACATGATCACCATTTAAACAAAACACATTAATTTAAAGAAACATGTTCCAGTGACTTTACCTTTGATCTCTTCTTTCTCTGAACTATTACTATTACTATTACTATTACTATTACAGCTAAAGCAACCAGAGCTGCTACAGATCCCAAGATGATCCACTTGGGGTGATCTTCTGAAACAGAAAACAGAGACTTTGAGTTGAACTTTTCACAAACAACGAGATACACAGTAACTCTGTGTTGTTGCACTTGTGTGGTCAGTGAACCTCTCTCAGTCCAACGCAGGACACTATTCATTCATTAGTTTATTCATCTCCTCCCGCTTGTTCCCGTTAGGGGTCACAGGTACTGGAGCCTGGACTTGAGGACCAATCTCACAGCCTCTTTATTGGGAGGCATCTGCTCTGTCACTGTGGCCCTCAATATTCTCACAAATTAAGCATAATAATAATAATAATACAGGCCCAGTTAACTTTAAACTGGTTTAAAGTGTGGTTTAACTCAGATTTCTGTTGCACCAAACTCACCAAAACCACATTTTAAACTGTGACCAGGGTTTAACTTTGGTGCATTTTAATATGAATTTGGCAGCAAAACACAATATTATCATAGTTTTACAGTGATACTGAAAAGTCTGAAAGCCATAACAGACTAATGAAATGGAGGAGGCCGTTTGGTTCATACCTGTGGGTGGATCTGGTTCTGTGAGTTTCTTCACATGTCCCACTGTGTGGACGGAGAAGGTCTCTGTGTCAGTTCTGAGGACACAGGAGTACAGTCCCTGATGGTCTGAGGTCAGTTTCTTTAAAACCAGACTGGACTCTGAGACTCTGTCCACAAACTGTCTCCAGGACTCATTGTAGACCAGTTCTGGTCCAGTCCTGTTACAGATGATCTCAGTGAGGTTGAATTTCCAGATGAGACTCTTTACTGTGGAGTTGGAGTCAGTGCAGGGGATGGTGACCTCTGACCCTGTGGCGTTGATGGGAGCTGCAGGGAGAGACCAGAAACAACTCATTTATTTAACTGTACATGAAACTGACAAGGACAGTTTATACAGTAATCCTCACCTCCCATCCTGTAGGTGGCGCTCCTCCAGCTGTGCAGACTGCTGACATTACAGCTGTGTTCATGTGGAGGGCTGTGTGGAAGTCTGACAGAGCTGACCACAGAGTAAAGACCATTCTCTGTTGTCTCTACAGTAGTGTGGTGTTCAGTAGAAGGAGTCCAGCTCACTTCAGGTTGTGGGTAGATTCCCTCAGATCTACAGAGCAGCTCCTCTCCTCTCTGCTCCAGACTCACATCAACAACAGGAGCTGAGACACAGAGAACAGTATGTAATAATAAACAGTATGTAACAAACATTATGTCACTGAGTAATTAAGAAGAGGTCAGGTCTGAGCTCAAGAGTGACCACTGCATCTGGTTCCAGAAGTAAATTTCCCATTCATTTAACCCCACTCACTTTTCAAAATAAATGTGTATGTTAAGTGTTTAAAGGCTTGATGGAAATTAATCCGCTATAACATTACAGCGCCCTCTACAGGAGCTGCACCACTCTGTCTAGACTTGATAGAGACCTGAAACTAAACAGAGTTTTAACCTGGGGTCTCATCTATAAAGCTTGCGTTTGCCCAAAACGAGGCTGAAATTGGCGTATGCAGCTCTCTGCACCAAAGGTGGAACTTATATAAAAGCAACTAGATGTGAAACCTTGCGTATCCCTACGCCAGTTCTCACTCGTGCGTATGCACATTTTGGAGACACGGCACAAAGGCGACCCTCACGGCGAGCTGCTGAAGTGAAGCAAGTCTGACAAATCCATGTTTGCTGCGCGTTTGACACAGTTCACTTTCACTTTATATCTCTCTCTAAAAAAAAAAAAAGAAAAAAAAAAAAGATTTGATTCAGGCATTGTTATTTAAAAAAGTAATGAATAAAAGTGTGGGAAGGCATATGATTTTTCATAACTTCACTCAGTATTCATGACAATTAAGTGGTTCGTAGCTGTGCACGTTCACAGGGCGCTAACAGGAGAGGTGATCTCTGATGAATCTATGACTGGATTTATAAAATAATGATGGGACATGAGCATAAACAACTCTTACAGACGGTTCATATCAGAGCTGTGTGGTTTTAATGAAGCACAGAATCAAAACGAGACTGAATGGACATCTGATATTTGTCTTTACGCACGACATGCACCTGCACCACAGCTCTGTGCCCTTTCTTTACACAGTAAAGTTGTGACACTGGACAGAGGAGAGTTTTTGACCAAACCATTGAATTCTTACCATGGACTTTCAGATTTATATAAGACTCCTTAGCGTCTCCGTCTGTGATGCTGGTGAAACACTCATATCTGCCTTCATCCTGAACTTTGACCTGTGAGAGCAGCAGTGAGGCGTTTCCTCTGGAGATCTCCTCCTCAAACAGAGAGGTCCTGTCTGTGTAGTTTTCATGTTGTTGCTTAAACTGGTTCAGGCCATAATAATAACTGTGAACTGGAATATCATCAGGTTTCTGTGTCCAGTGTATGACAGGATCATCTCCACTCCTGAAGCTGCAGGGCAGGACACAGCTCTCCATAAAAACACAGGACACTTCAGGATCTGAGACACAAGAGAAATCCAACACATCACACTATGGACCACAAATTCACTTTTTAGTTCCTGCAGATGGAACGGTTCTGCAGCAACAAAAACAGTCAGAGTCACATCAAAACCAACAAATAAAAGACATGAACTACAACTATATGGATGCTAAAAAAACAAAAAAACAACCCTTAAATATAACTAAGACAATGAGATAAAACACTGCCACTGGAGAAATACATTTGGAACAAAGCTTTTCCAGTGACATTTTGTTCTGCTCTCTGGGACTTGAACTCAAACAAATAATAGGTATATTGTGTGTTATTGTGCTGATGTGTTTCTACTCTTCCTAAACAAAGAATTAGTCTGGTGTCTGGAATAAATGGCAGAGGTTTAACCACATTTCATATAGACATAGATATATAGACATAAACTAATCTGAATGGTCAAAAATACAGGTGTAATGATACAGTAACTGTATTGATTTTTTTCCCTATGATACAACTACATTGATACACATGACCTTGTATTCAATTGTATCATTTTATAGGAAGTGAATATTGATACACATGAAGTATCAGTCGATAATACTGGAAATATCGAAATTAGAAATTTGTATGTTAAAACAAGATATGGATTTTTGGAGATAAATTTTGTGTTTTTAATTAAATAATCTCTTTGGCTGCTGGACATAATCAGCCCCGGCCACGATGCTAGTAAACTTTTATGATTTTTGGAAAAAAGTTGCTGTATCAATTATCGATACGAAGGTGTTGCACCGTATCTAATCGTATTGTTCCAAATTAGCCAAAATTGTTCTTGAATCATATAAAAAAAACACTTGGAATTGATACATAACGCATCGTTGCAAAAACATATCGTACCCCTAGTCAAAAACATTTCAACAAAAGGTGGCTTACGAGGTTAAGACAGTACACTGATCAGGCATAACATTATGACCACTGACAGATGAAGTAATAACACAGAGTCTCTCTGCATCATGGCTCCTGTCAGTGGAGGGATTTATCAGCAGCAAGAGAACATTCTGTCCTCAAAGTGGATGTGTTAGAAGCCGGAAAAATAGGTACAGATCTGAGCGAGTTTGACAAAAGGCCAAAACTGTGAGGGCTACAGACGACTGGGTCAGAGCGTCTCCAGAACTGCAGCTCCTGTGGGTTGTTCCCGGTCTGCAGAGGTCAGGATCTGTCAGAAATGGTCCAAAGAAGGAGCAGAGGTGAACCAGAGACAGGTGATGCAGGTGAGGAGAGAAGGCTGAGGCTGTGTGGTCCTGAAGGAGTTAATGTTGGTTCTGATAGAAAGATGTTAGAATACACAGAGCAGAGCAGTTTGAGTATGGGGCAGGTGGCCATAATGTTAAGTCTGATCAGTGCAAGTCATACAAACAACAATATAATATTAAATTATCTGCAATGTACAGCTGCATCCTGGAGACATATGTCCAGAAAACCCCAGAGCAGAACTTTGGGGAAGTTCACAGGGAATGGACTGAGGCTGGAGTCAGAGCATCAGGAGCCTCCACACACAGATGGATCAAGACATTTATCAACAACTGAGTCAGGGCTTTCCTCAACCAGAGACAGGGTCAACAGCATCTTTACTAATGAGAGTGAGCAGGTCACTGTGTTTCCTGAAGTATAAAGTCAACACAGCCTTTTTCACTGTGAAGGTTTAGAGGACTGCAGGCTTCCTTCTGCTCACAAGCTTTATGGAGAGGCTGATTTGATCATCCAGCAGGACTTGGGGTCTTGCCCACTCTACTGGGTTTTCTCTAACTCTGTGAGTCATATTCAAACATATCAAAATGATAAAAAAAACAAAGCTTGAAATGTTTCACTCTCTCTGTACTGAAACAATAGCAAATGAATGTGTTTGACTTTTTTATTGAACCACTGAGAGAAAGGGGAGGGGGACGCCTCCTTATTGTAATTCCCTCAGTCTCCCTCCGCAGCTCAGAGTAAGGAGCTGCCCCCTGAACTTGGGTTTTCCATTGCATTTTATACCAGGAGAGGCATCATAGTGACATTATTCCAGCTCATGCATACTTCCCTGTTTTCTGTGCATTGGCGCCTTCGCATGAAGATACGTATCTTATTTAGACTCGATAATGAATTGTTGAAATTAATCTGCTTTAAATTACAATTTGACCATGCAATAAGAACATAACAAAGCCAGCACAAGATGGAGAACATGCCTCGAGGACAAATACCAATTCACTTGATCAAGACAATAACATATTGTAACTTGAACTTGAAAAATAAGCCAACACCAGATGCCTAACACATAATGGCATAACCAAAATAAAGTTTATTAAAATGCAAGAGCTAGCATAAACTTATGAATGAACATATGAATCACATATCAATACATGAAACTTAAAATCATTATGGCATAAACTAAGCAAACTTTAATGATAGATAATGAAATGGCTGAAGCTAAACAGAATATATGAACTAAATGAAGTTGACCCTTGACCTTAGCATTAGCCAAAATAAATCCAACAACATGCTCATCATATTTAAACTGAACAACTACACTGCTAAAATAAACATAGGCTACAAGCTCATATCCTACTTATCAGTAGTGTTAAAATGACATCTGACTTATTTAAACAGGTTACAGCTGTCATAATCATCATGTGTAGTGGCCATTGTGTCAAATGATTTATTATTAATCAAGAATAACAAAGCTCAACCACAGCTGATAAGGGAAAATAGCCGGGGACATGCTAACGCTCTGAACGGTTACCCACTGCTGCTCATATCTGACTTATTATAAAACAACTGAGCAGATTTACTGTATATACAGTAGATGGATTATATCTAAACTGGTTATGTTCAGATATTCCAAATGTTGGGTATTAAATAAAAGGGAAATTGTTGCTCCATTAAAGCTGAAACCAAAAACAGGGTCAACCAAAGCTGAATTATCTCCATCAAAGACATCTGTTTACACATCGGTTATTAAGCCTATACAGTATGATCAGGAATTAACTCCTCACTCAAATCCCTTTTTACTCAGACTCCTCTGTTCTTTACTCGCAACAACACTGTCAAAAAAGCAAAATAAACTTACCTTCTCCATTTGTAGTGGTCCATAACAAGATAAAAAGAACAGTAGCTGCCTGAATCGAAGCCATCTTTACTTTACCACGAAGACTCCAGAGTTAAAACCTCCAGTACAATGTGTGTAATGATCAGCTGGTCCTGGCATTAATCCAACACATTGTAAAACCGGTTTCTCTCTCTGACGTCAAATCAAAGAATGTTGTTTAGAAATTCCAGCCAATGTAAGTAGCAGTAACTTTTACTATAGTACTATCTGTCACTGCCTTACCTCTGTAGTAATATGACGAGCTCAGCACATGCAGCTTAATAATTACAGACTCTACTCTGCTTTAACCTGGAGATTTCCTGCATCTTCAAGTTGTCATTGTTTACGCTGACAACACTGACAACCTGACAATTGGTCAAATAATAACAGTAGACGTCATGAACACAATGCAATTGTTACATTAACTGCTGCAGAGGCTGAATATTTATGTTCAGTTCATTTAAAGCCTAAATACAGTTTTAATGACAACAGATGAAACAGATACTACTGCATACTCTACCAGTCAGATGTTTTAATACACTTTTCCATTGGTTTTATTGAAAGTCCAGTTAACAGCTGTGATTGTATTTTAGCCTGTGTTTTATTCATTGTAAATAAAGGAGCTCTGAATGAGTTGGCAGTGAACGCATCGCCAGTGCTGCACACCAGCGCTACCTATGTTGTCAAAGTTATGCACAAAGGCCTTTTATGATGTGAACAGAGTGACACACGTCTAACTTCTGCAGCAGAGTCAAAGAGAACCTTCTGAAGAATATTTGGTTTCTGTTGTAGAAAGATGCCAAAGTCAAAGGCTGACACTGTGAGGAGCCAAAAGTTTAGAAAACATTTTGGTTTATGAACTGTTTCCTTGATTTCTTTTGTAACTTCAGCTGTGTATTTGTTCTGTGCTCTCATGTTCATTCAGAGCATAAGGCATTAAACTACAGACATTTCAATAAAAAAATGGAAAAATGGGTCGTTGTAAAACCTGTAGTCTACATGTGTCGTAAAGATGGGAGTAAAATAATGGGGCTTTTAGTCTCTTTTTTTTTTTTTTTGTTTGTTTGTTTTTTTTGTAAGTATTAAGACTAAGTTTGTTAGTTTACAAATTAGTTCTAATTATTTCTAATTATTATTTTGTTTATTCTGTGTAGTTTAGAATGTTTTCTTGTGTTTACTTTTCATCTCACTGTTTAAGATTTTCTAGTATTTCTTTAATAAATACACTCAGTACAGACATGGACGCGGGAAGTCACTTTCACATGGGGGTGCTGCCGTGCTGGGCTGCATGCGACACCTTTATTAACCTTTCACAGCATTTTTAGATAATCTTACTGATAAATAATGGACGTATTAACACCACACTGTGTACTGTTTACACAAGAAATACAGCATTTTTTTTTTTTTTTTAAACAGAAGACATTTGATCTGTGGGTGATGTTGACAAAGCTTTTTGCGCCTGTGTTCAGAATGTCTCCGCCAGGACCTGAGAGAATACAGTGATAAAAAATAGCAATAACAATAATACAATAATTTTAACACCGTGGGAGAGACATGGAAGGGATATTTCCAGCTGCTCCACATGCTCTGCTGCAATCAACCTGGTAACCTTCAAATTTATATTTAAGCTATTAAATTGAGTTCTATAATTTTAACATCATTTATTTTCTTAAAAGTGAGTGAGATTGGGAAAGGCACAGGCCCGTAAATGGTAAATTAGATGTTGCACCGCCGTATGGCTCAGTGGTGCAGCTGCAGGGCATAGGCAGCTGTGGCCTCGGTGTCATGGGTTTGGGTTCTGGACTCTGGTGGTTTGCTGGGTGTCTCTCCTCGCTCTCTCCCCTGATTTCCTGATTTCCTACGCTCTGCCCTATCCAGAGCCGGCTCTAGCCAATTTGGTGCCCTAGGCGAGAACGGCACTGTATTTAGGGAGCATGTGTTTTGAGGCACGGTAAAGTGCCACTTATTTTTTTATTATTTATTTATTTTTATTTATTTTTTTTTTGGGGGGGGGGGGGGGGCAGTAAAAGTCGATAGTGAATCTTCGCGTGACGCTAATCTTCACACTCACATCCACGGAGAGAGGAGAGACAGGGACAGGTGTGGACAGGAACAGGGTGAAGCAAGAATGGACTAAAAACGGCTTCCTCCTCCCAGAGACCTGCTCAGAACCAGAGTCTCATTGTTATGGGCCTTCATTAAAAACATCAAAATTAAGCTTCACTTTGAAACCAAGCCCAACACTGCTCAGTTACAGCCTCACAGCTGCAGTCACAGCACAACACAGAATTAATCGCAAAGTTTAAAAGTAAGAGCTGATTATTATTTTTCTTAAAATAGGTTTTCAGAGCAATCAAATTTAATTTAAAATTATATTTATTGGATATAAGAATAGAGAATGTACCTTTTTATTTTATTATTTGAAATATAATTGAAATATAATTTAAAGAAATGCTATTTGAAGGAATAAAGAGACCTTGTTGTGTTCTGGACTTAACTTGAGGACATTTTCACAGATTGGCCCTCAGTGAATGTTTATTTATATCAGGGCAGCTATGGATGCAGGCAGCTTGTTGCACTTTTAAAGATACACAGTTGTTATTGAGAACAAGTGCGGTGAGTGTTGACCCGGCCCTCGGCAACCGGCCCAGACTCAAATGTGGCCCTCAGGAAAAAATAATTGCCCACCCCTGGTCTAATAGTTATGATACATAGTCCAGGCTAAATAAACGTGGCAGCACACTCACTGTCTTTAATTACAAAGTAACACCGTAACACGCAGTGGCCAGCTACGGTGTAGTTTATTTCATCTTTGCTCGCCTCGTAGCTTGTGCAAATGAAAAGTTAAACAGCAGTTTTTAATGTTAGAATAAACAACTACATACCTCTACTTTGGGCCTTTTTTCCTCCTCCTCTTTTCTCCGCTTTCTGAAAGCAGCACCTGATGCTTGGACGCCTTTTCATGATAAAAAATTGTCAAACTACTTGTTGATGTAACATCCATCAGTTTAGAGACCGCTGCTGTGATGCGCGTCAACAACACACCCATCCCCCGCTTCCACCGTGACCCGTGTCAGTCAGGTTCAGGTCAATCAGAAGTCATTAGGATTTTTTTATTTTCATATTAGAGTACAAAGAAGAAATAACACCATTCACTTGACTTTTAATTATTTGTCATTTATTTAAAAATATACCTTTTCTTTTTTTTTTTTTTTTTTTTTTTTTTTGAGGGGTGCAGCTGGGCGCCTCCTCCAGCAGATGGCGCCCTAGGCAACCGCCTGGATGGCCTATGCCTAAAGCCGGCTCTGGCCCTATCATTAAAGCCTAAAACGTCCCAAAAGTATCTTTTATCTAGGTTTTACTCTCTGTCCCTGTCACAATGTCTTAAAAATAAAAATTAATGTAAAGGACAACGAAGTCAAATGAACTCTAATTCATAAGGTTAATGCTTTTATTTTGATAACTTCCTTTGTAAGCGGAAGTCTTATTGTGAAAAGAGCTTAAGCGTGTGTATATTAAAGTATTCTTGATTTATACGCAAAAGACGTAGCAAAAAGCAACGGTAATGAACGGAGAAAAGTTAAAAAAGACAAATCAATTTCGATAGGAGAACAAGGTTGGTAGCGATGGGGAAAACGAGGCTTCATGAAACAGTAAAACGTTTGAACCAAATGTATCGAAGCTTCGAAACTCTTTCTACAGTGACCTCTAGTGGCAAGGTGCGATTAAAACGTTTTGTTTCCAAAAAACAAGTTCACGTTTGCGTGTGTGCAACTGATGTATTTCTGTTTCTAAAATAAAGTTCAATAAACACTGTTAAATGTTTTTTGTTCACAACTCTATAAAATATGTTTTTACAGTGGAAGGATGCATTTCTTTATAGTTTAATTTCTAATAAAATAAGTTCACGTCTGTGTGTGTGCGTGTCATTGATGCATTGATCTAAAACTGTTTATATGGGCCGTGATGTCTGGTGCTAATTTCCACCACTTCTAAAATTCCCCAATTGAGTAGCAGCACTTCTCTAAGCATTCAGCATTCAGTTCTTACCATGGGTTTACCACTACAGGACTCTAAATTAATGAGAGGACCGGCACTTATTTATGCCCACTTAAAGCACTGATCTGAAATAATAACGTCTCTGCCTTCATGTTGATTGTGTTTACATGCTTTAAAGAGTCTTACATGCGTGTACATGCCATCTTTTAATTCGTGCGTAATATCTGCATATTACAATTGTACTAATTCCGTGTAATTGCCAGACTCATTGATGGATGCTCCAAAGTACTTTCTATGTTACTGTAACAATGAGAGTAAATTATTGAATGTTAAATCTTAAATAAAAACAGTTTTTTATTCAAAAATATAATTTTTTCTGCAGTGGAAGGATTCAAGTCTATTCCTTTTTTTGCTGATTACTTCTCCAGCTTTTGAAAAAACTCTTTCACATGGGACACTGGTTGCTGGTATACATAAGAATTCTTTTGACAATATATATAAATGTGGATATATATAAATGTGGATATATGACAGCCCTGTCTTTCCAATAAAGCAAAGGGTCATCAGTCCGAGGAAGAAAGTTATCTTGTAAGTACTTCTTTACTTCGACAGTGGCATCTGCTGTAATGCTGTGTCTATTTGAATGTTACTGTGCTAACTCTGTGTCAGTGTACATTTACAGAACCTAACTAAGTTGTAACAAACTCCTAACAAAATACCTGACCGACTAACTAACTACTAGATCAAAGATCACTGTCACAATCATGAATATCTCTCGCCTCTCACAAACCCAAAAGGAGAGACGCACTAACTTCTCTTTTAAACCTTTTGGGAGTGAGTTGAGACAGCTCGTGCTGCTCTGTGGTTCGTTGAAAACGCTGTCAATCAAACCCATGTTCGAGCCGAAGGCCCCCAGTGAAACACTCACGAAACTACTGCGGCTCGTGAACCGTCTGAGTCACGTGACAAGCTTCATGAACCACCTACGTCACGTGACAAGCGCTTTGACTCGCGTTTTTGCCCATCACTAGTCGGGAAAACACAGTGGAGATGGCGGCAGTGTTGGTGGCGCTAAGGTGGGCAGAGTTTAGTTAGGAATGGTGTTAGTGTGCTCAGATTCAGCTTCAGTTCTTTAAAGCATTAGGTCTTTCCATCCAAACACTCGACAGGATATTGTTTATGACATTCTCATTACCATTACCAGAATCCATCAGCGTGGCATCAGGTTCAGTTGAGAAGCACGTGGACTGCATGTCGAAAGAAGAAAAAAAAAACGTCACAGATGGGTATTTAAAGTAAGTATAGCAAAATATATCTATATATCTTTACTAAAAAGTGGCGCACACTCTCGTTCACAATAAAACAGCGCATTTCATTGCTCAAACTTAAATTCTCTTAATCTAAAGTGAAAGTAAACGCCCCAGGCTGCATCAGGTGCATCCTTCGCGGCCCAACATATCCCATGATTCACTGCGCGCTGCTTGTCTGACGTTCGAAGATGGCAGAGGCGGAGAGAGCTGCTCAAACTCCTCGAGGAGTAAATTAAACAAAATAAAAAGTAAAATAAGTGTAATTTCTGGCTCCATTTATGCTCATGTGACCAATGAATAAAGTGAATTAGCGAGCAGCTGCGGTCCTGGTTGCTAGGCGACAGCTGGCGCAAACGTGAGAGGAGGAGCAGCTGTTGACGTACGCTCCGTGGACCGGACCGTCCCATTTCGGCTCGGCCTTTGCGGTCCACGAAGGCCACAAGAAGGAGTCGCCTCCGTGGACCGCGACCTTCGAAGGCTGCAGCCGTTGAATTGGGACACAGCTATAGTTACATTTGTTCATTGAACATGAGAAGACCACAGACTTTTTTAACCATTTGCAACATCACTTATTTGACCACCAAAACATAACACATCAACATTTTTGAAAGATTTTTTTAACTATGAAAACCCAATCAACAAACAACTTGAATTTATTATTATTTTTGTCTTGCACGTTAATTATTTCATTCACAAACAGAGATTCTTTAAATTTAGTTTTGTCTTTTAAAACTGGAAATATTTATTGAAATTTCTTGTTGAATGTATTACCAATAATAGAAAAAATGATTGTTGTAAAATGACTTGTTAATCTCTTTCTCTAAGATATGTATTTTATTTGTATCCCTCTCATATGTTTATCTGTTTATTTGTGGTATGTGTTTACATTGTAATAAGCATTTTTATTGTTTAGTCAATAAAAAAGGATGGGGTCCTGAACCTGGGTCTGGCCTGTTACTCCAGACCCTACCAGGGCAAGAGGCCCCTACAGTAGCTCCTAATAATTTAACCATCCATGACAAAAAGGCGGTGGTTCAAGGGGGATTATTGATTAATTCTGTTAGAAAAAGTACACAGTTTTGAGATAATATTATGTGCAATGTACAATGTATATTTATGTGGCCTATGTGAAATTTACCTAGGCCCATCAAAATTAAAAAGCTGACAATAGATTGTCTCTTTTTCTATATGGCTCTCAAAATACAACATATTCTAGATCTAATTTATACTTTTTGGGAGATGTTCCACACAATATCTAATTTTTACTTCTAGAGTTTTCTGTATAATACAACTTCCCGTGACCCACTTTGGGACCCTACCATTTGCAAACCACTGTTCTAAAGCCTTGTAAGATGCTTATAGTGCAGATGTATAGAATAATTAAACATCTTTCTGTATTTTATTATGACCACATCATTTCATCTTCTACCCTTTAGTCATTTGTAAGCTAAAGCTACTCAAAGATATGTTAGCTATCCTACATTATATGGGATTAATTTTACTGATGAATTTGTAATTATTGGGATGTGCTGCTGAATAACAACACACACGAGGTGATGAAGATACAGCTTGATGTAAATGATCTTGTCCACTTTATCTCAGTTGAAAACATTTGTATCATCTACACACTGTGCCTATCACTAAGAGAAGCTGTAGTTTGTAAGAAATCAAACCTGTGTTTCTTTGGTATATGCGCTCTACGTGGTGAGCCACTGAGGCGTTCAAGCTGCAGATATTTATGGCATTATTATTATGTCAGTGTTTAAGTATCTAGTTGTCTCTTTGCAGTTGTGCTGTACTTCTGTGGGACGATGTGGTGGGCAGCCCTCATTGTTCAGACTCTGGTGACTTCTGTTCTCTTAACTTCAAGAAATGGAGGTGAGTTTATCACCGTGTTTACTGGGATAGACATCTGTTTCATACACAGACATTCATTCAGTGTTGACAAATGGCTTCATAATAAGAAGCGTGAAGGCCTAGATGACGTATGTCTCTTCACAGTTATGTTGATTATTATAACTAGGGCTGTGAATCTTTCAGTGTCTGCTGATTTATTTAATTTCTGATTCTTGGGGTGGATTCGATTCAGAGCCATTACTTGATTGGATGCAGGCGGATGGTGTTGTTGTAAATTTAGCCAAGAAAGTGGGCATAAGGTTAAGTAATAAACTCATGAAGAAGTTTAAAGTTACATTTATTGCAAACATTTCCTTCTCTAGTTCCTGGGCCAAATCATTTTAGATTCATGTTACAAATAAAGTTACATTCTGTTTAAATGAAATCGGCAGACTGAGAGCAGTGAGCGAAGGCTCAATTAATGTAATTTGAAAAAAAATATATATATTTTTGAGCATTTTGAACTGATCTAAAGACAAGAATCTCAATTTGATTAAGAATCTATTTTATTCAACATAATTTATTGTTATTATAACAAATTAAACATTTTTACTTAAATGGTCACATAAGAAGAACCTTTTTTGTGCACTTTTTTCAGCTTTATTTGGTAGGACACCCGAGTAATGATGAAGGGAGGGACATTCGGCAAATTGTCGGAGTCCAGACACTACCAACTGAGCTATAGCGCAGCATATTCAATTCAGTAGGGCCTGAAGCAGAGGCAGCCAAAATAATAATAAAATATAAAAAATATATATAATAACACCGGCACAAATGAAGTCAACTAGTTTTTTTTTGTGAATTAAAGCCCAACTCTGTTTATTGCTGTTCCTACAGAATATAGATCTACTGTATATTCCTGTTTGGTGATGGTTTGTTCTTATTTTCAGATGTTGCTGTTACCTGTGTTTTGGCAGAGAGCTGCCTCCTGCCGTGCCACTTCCAAGGCGATGTAGAATATATTTTGTGGTTTAAATTAGGAGAGAAGGCTATTGAGTATTACTTCAAAACCACAGCCACAATTCCTCGACATCCAGAGTTTACAAACCGGACCTCTCTCTTCATGGAGCAGATCACCGCAGGGAATGCATCACTACTGCTCCATGAAATTCGTATCAAAGACCAAGGCACATACAAGTGTCACACCAAATCCAGCAGTGGCATTAGGGACACGTTCATCGAGCTGAGAGCACACAGTAAGAACTACTCCCAGTACAACACAACCTCACTGCTTTATAGTGCATTATAAACAGAGTTAAGCAAGCTTTATATGCATACACCCAAAACTATTACCACTAACAGAAATGTAGTTGTGTAGTGTTCGAAACCACTAATTCAGATCATGAAATTGTTCATTAAATAACAGAGCATAAGGTCCTCATGCAACCCTCTGTCCATTTGTCTGGGCTTGGGACCAGACAAAGAGTAGAGAGAGGCTTGTGACCCCTTATGGCTGGAATATAGGGGACCAGGACTGAACTGGACTAATTCACTGTTTTCAGCTCTGGTTGGCCCAGTTGTTCTAACTCTGTTTATTACATTATGTTTATCACATACTGTTTATTACATTATGTTTATCACATACTGTTTATTACATTATGTTTATCACATACTGTTTATTACATTATGTTTATCACATACTGTTTTCTCCTCAGCTCCAGTGGCTGAGGTGGAGCTGCAGCAGCAGGAGGAGGAGCTGCTCTGTAGATCTGAGGGAATCTACCCACAACCTGAAGTGAGCTGGACTCCTTCTACTGAACACCACACTACTGTAGAGACAACAGAGAATGGTCTTTACTCTGTGGTCAGCTCTGTCAGACTTCCACACAGCCCTCCACATGAACACAGCTGTAATGTCAGCACTCTGCACAGCTGGAGGAGCGCCACCTACAGGAACTGTGAGTAATTCCAACTCACTTTGTTTTGTGAGTCCTTTGTCATGAGAGCAGTGAGTGAGCATTACTTTAGTGTTGCAGCAGTGTTCAGTATTTGCTCTGACACACGCTCAGGTGCAGTGATGGGACATGCTATGGATAGAAATCCTCAAATTAATACTATAAAAAATCCACAACCTTATTGCTTAAAATATGTGTATTAAAAATAACATCTGCAGAGAATTGTTTTCAAAAATAGCTTTTGTTGTAAAAGTGAATTCTCAGCTAAAATGAAGAGACTTATTGACGTTAAATAAGTATCATTCTAAGGACAACACTATTTACTGTTGGTAGATTAATGTGTTTATAGATAGAACAGACATCTACCAAACTGTTTATGTTAAAAGTATTATTGTACTTGTAATTGTTATTTGTATTGTTTTCTCACAGCTTGTCCAGCTCCGGGCAGGAAACACGTTGTACTGTTGTGTTCTGTTTATTTTCTGTCCCATTTCTGCTGATATTAATAATCTTCCTGGTCCATCGCTACCAAAGACAGCTGCAGGTAAAGATCGTTTACTCTCTGACCTTTACATGAGAAACACTGTCGCTTCATTTGCTTTAATGAACTCGAGGGAAAAACATGCTGCTGGTCATTGTCCGGATGTTACTCCACCTCAGGCCCATAGTTGTTGGTATAGACTGCAGTAAATTTTGCCAGAACAGTTTAATGGTTGTATTTGTTTTATTTTTAGCAGAAAGAACATTGTTGCATTCATTAAGGCTAACCCTGTGTTTTTCTTTTCTAAGCCGCACACAGACAGCGCTGATACCTCTGGGTGAGTACTTATGTTAGTTAGCTCCTGACAGTTTCATTCAGGCTTACAGTCCATATATATAAAACTGTCAAGCTGAACTAAACTTGTAATTATATAATAATAATACTCATCATTTAATTCCAGGAGAAGAAATGGAGACCTTGAGACCACTGTACCATCAAACTTGGAACAAATATTTCTGACAGTCTACCAACACTGACCGCCCACAGAATGGACTTCCAAACGGTGACCTGCACACATCAGTTTTAGACGCAGTAAACCTGCTGCCTGAGCCATGATGTATTAGATACAGCTTTGTAATAATAATGTGGTTATTACATATATAGAGTACAGCTCTGTAAAAAACAAAACAGAAACAAAAACAAGAGACCACTGCCAAATTATGAGTTTCTCAGGAGCAATATGGGGAACACGTTATTTTTTTGATCTACTGACAATGTTTCTGCTTTTGTCCAAATAAAACTATTGTTAATTAGAGCAATATATTACAATACATCAAAATATGAGAAATTAAGCATCAACTAGAAGGACTTTAACAGACACTGACCTGGAATAGTGGTCAGACTCAGAGGCTGAGAGAAAAACAAACTGCAGTGGTCTCTTAATTTTTCAAGAGTTAAATAATAATAATATATTCATTTAATACATGGAGCATTAAAATTTGGTTTCAACATATACATTTTAGTGGAGAACGACAAGATTGAATCAGTTTTAATGAAAAAGACTGACTATGACAATGCTGGCCAGAAAAACGCAACAGTTATGCCGTTTTTGATTAGCGGCTACATGGAAACGCTAAAAACAGTAGAAAGTGTGAAAATCTGTAGTAACACTGTGAGTCCATAAAACGATGCTGTTCACCGCTGCAGACAAAGTCACCGCTGCAGACAAAGTCACCGCTGCAGACAAAGTCACCGCTGCAGACAAAGTCACCGCTGCAGACAAAGTCACCGCTGCAGACAAAGTCACCGCTGCAGACAAAGCCTCAGCTTAACACTTTCACTTTAATGTTTACATGGTGTTGTCCTCTTGGGCAGGACTGATAAACTGTGAAGCATTATTAATGATGTAAACATGTGTTACTAACAGGAAAGTATAACTATGACACTATAAAGTGTAAAATGGGCGTTTCTGGCAGTTGTTTCAGTGGACATGGCTGTTACATCATCGTTTAAAGTGAGGGCTCATTTTCACAGTTTACATGAGTGTGGAGCGTCCTGAGCAGCTCCGAGCGCCTCCCTGCTGTGAGACCAAAACACCTCGTTTTCAAAAGATGCTGTATTCAGAAAACGGAAACTCTGTCCTCATGTAAACAAAAGTTCAGTGCGTTTTCGGCAAAGCATTGTCCTCTAAACTGCCCCTTAGTGTCAAAAGCTAAAGGTGCAGTTATAGTTGTGGGAATAAGAAATATGGAAATCTATGTGATCCACTAACACAATACAACAAAACTTAACACAGACACATCACCTCTGCCAAGTTCTAGTAAACAGCCATAACAATTATTCTTAAGAGTTTTTTATAATATATAATTATATAATTTAATATAAAATATAAAATTATATAATTTCTTGTACTTATGGTGCCATTGAAGTTGATGCCTTTCTACATTTCCAGTAGTACAACAGTACAAACCACTGAATGAACAAAAAGTTGTATTAGATCTAATATTTTAAATGTGCTTATTATACAGAGTTTTTGCCTTTCAGCTGTAATATTTTGAAGAGATTTTTTTATTGCTTCAGTCCAGTCTTCCTGCGTCAGCCTTAAGGAAGAGAAGCACTGAACTAATGTGTGCCTTACCAAGTACAGTCAAAGTACACTATTACTTGAAACATTAAAGGCATGTGCTGCCGAACAAACAAAAATGAAAGGACTAAGGAATATTCTCATCGATAAAACATTTCTATATCCTGTTATAGTATATATCACAGAACTGACGATTTTATTAATAGTTGAAGTCTGAATGTAATGTACTGTAATCTCTCAGGGAAATTTGCTGTAAAAATGGTACCATTCTTTGTTACATGCTTGTTAGATGCTTCAGTTTGTCTCTATGCTGATTGGCAGGAGCTCTTAGTTTTACTAATGTATTGGACAAACTAAAGGATAAGTTACGCTTGCTTTAAATCACTTTATTAGAAGTAAAATGTCTTGCACTTAGCATTTACCTCAGGCTTACTATATTCCATTGGGAGTTTGAGCGTTGGCCCTCTGAGGCTGCAGTAGCATAAAAGAAAGCTGTTTCCAAAACCACGCCCCAGTCACTAACTCTTGACACTCAAGGGCAGCACTAAACCCTGTTTTTTCTCCATTGCTAATAATCATGTAATAGACTCTTGAACGTCACATGTTTTTCTCCCATTAGGTGTAAAAATTCTGAGACATTTTGATTCTGAAAGATAAGCAGATGCCAATACATTTTGATTGAAAAAGGCATTTGAAAACAGAACGTACAAATTCCACACAGAAAGGCCTCGCATGGTCCGGGAATCAAACCCACGACCTTCTTGCTGCGTGGCAGGAGTGCTAACAACTGTGCTGCCCATTTAGACACCAACACAAGCTGCATTAATCAGTATTAAACACTTATTTCTCTGTTGAGATGAGGGAGTGGTTCTGGACACAGCCTAATAGAATAATTTTAATAATGCACTTTAAACTTGAATGCTGTCCATACTTGCCTGTATTATTATTATGTCATGTGTTTCTGCTGCGAGTGTGGTGTATTGGTTACATCTGTACTTGTTCTTTAAATGAAACTAGTTTTTAAATTTTATTGTAACTAAAGTAGCTCCTTAAAAAGGAAATTTTTGTCTTGAGAAACATTTCATAAAATTTTTTAAGTGTTCTTCCTAACCAATATTAAATACCTATAGAGCCATATGTTTTTAATTACTTGCACATGTATTGTTAGTGGGTTGTCTTCTATGAGGTGTGGAAGTAACAAAAGTAATATTTTATAAACCCAAAAGTCTATAGTGCTTTTATGAAATATGCAGAGAAGTGAATAAGCTTCAGCACACTCCTAGTTTGGAGAAATCGTGTGTTCTTTGTGTCTGGTAATGTGTCCAATGAAACACTTATTTATTTTAAATATTTGTTTTCCTGTAGCATTAATATGCCACTGTTGTAAAACTGTTGATGCCAAATTAAAGTGATAACATGAATGTACTGAATCTCCAGCACGGTTAATGTCTGGCCTTTTCTCAATATGTTTGTTTTCGCAATAAAAAAAATACAATAATATTCCACTCCCCTTGTAGTAATGCGTGATATTTTGTCCCCAACACTGACCCTCCTTTATAACAACAGGGAACGTTCATGTTAAAAGCACTAACAGTCCAATAAGTTTTACTGTGTTATTACTTTTACATAACTTTAGTCTACAGCAGTGGTTCTACAACTTTTCACACCCAGTACCAGAAAATACTTGGATTTCTGCCTGTAAGTACCAGCTATAACTGAATAAAATGAGCCTAAATCTGGTCTAATCCAGGTTTAAACCAGAACTAAATCAGGTCTAAACCAGATCTAAAATGAGACTAAACTAAGACTTAACCAGGTCTAAACCAGGATGAATCCAGGACTCAACTCTTTTTAAACCAGGTCTAAAATAAAAGGAAAGCAGGAGAAATAAAAACTTCTCTAAATTATTCATTACCATCTCTAAATCCTTCTCCCTATGCTCACTGCCATTCCCTGCCCTGGTGTGTGCTTATATGGGGAAGGGTGAGTGAATGAATGTGAGAACAGTACTATTTACAGGAACATTCATTCACTCAGAGAACAAAGTGTTTTTAACCAACAGAACAAGGACAATTTTTGGTTAACAGTGTAAAATGAATGATATTTGATATTGATATTTAGGGCTGACCTTTACCTACAAAAATACATTTCAATTAGAGTAAATATAATATTTAATAGCTTATGGTGTGCACTTTCCTCACAGAGGTCGACAGGTGTGAGTATATAACCTATAGCACAATATTAATGCATAGTATTTGGTATTTTTTATGACTGAAGCTGATAAAATACTAAATATATATGGTGAAAAAATTGTCAACAATATTGGGCCTGAGAGCAAATGATAAGCTTTTGGTGGTTAGGAAGGACATTTTTGCGGCAATACCCAAGATAAGCTGTTTAGGTAAATTTTAACTTAAATCGACTAAATATACAGAAAATAAAGACAAAACATTAAATAAATGTATAGTTTAAATACTTCATTAACCAGATAAAGCTAAGTCAGTTGTCTGTTTTTTATATCGGCTAAGAAAATGCTCAGTTCCACCTTAAATACTGTGGGAAAATGGAAAAGACATTGGATTAAACTGTTGCTGCTTTGCTGTTTAGATTGTGAACTTAAAATAAAAGTGAACTCGTGGAAAACTGAAGTCACACACTGTATTTACTTTCTAGAAAAAAAGCTTTTGATGTAAATGTGAAACCGCTGCAAAAATGAAGAGAAATGAAGTTGAACCAATGTATGGACAACACTGTTTACTGCTCACAGTTTAATGTTAGTGTTCTAGATAGAAGATTAAACCAGGACTAAAGCAGAAAAAAAGCAAACTGAATTCTGATCAAAATCTGAATTAAACTAAATCAGGAGCAGAAGAAGCATCATCTTGAATATTCTGGTGCTGCTTCAGTGAAGATCAGAGGAGCTGGTCTCATTTACAAAGTCACAGATTTATCTGAAAATCTCTTTATTCCTCTGTAAACAAGAGACACGAGTCAAAAGACATTCAGTGCTTTACTCATTATATAATCAGTGAGGACTCATTATCAATATATATTTACAACAACCAGGTCAACAGGCAGCATCTACACGTTTATACAGGAACATCATTACCACAAAATACAAAATGAACAGCACTGTCACATACAGAGCAGGAATAAATAAGCTTCAGTGATAGTCGCAGCTGATTCCAGTCACTAGAAGCAGAAATGTGAAGGACGGTGCTCTAAGGTCCAAAGTCCACAGTAAAAGAAAGTACTTAAAAAATGTATTTAAAAACTGTTTCCCCTTTGCCACTCCAACAACCTGACCCTGGAGCCGCTGCCTTTTATAGCTGATGGGAGCTGGGCCACAACCAAAAATGGTGTTGGGGTGACACTTAGTGGTGAAATGCAGTTATAAATAAAATAAAATAAAATAAAATAAAAAATGGCAAAATGGCTCACATACTGCTTAAAATTTTAAATGTACATTACAATAAGATGCATTATTACCAGTAAAATAAAGACAAAACCATTCAGTAACACTCATAGTTTACATTACAAAAATTATATTTTTTTTCCTTCGGCTTCTCCTTTGACTCGGGGTTGCCACAGTGAACAACTCGTGCAGTGATTTGAGGTTTGTTTGTTTGTTTACACATGGGTTGCCCTTCCTGTCACAACCACCCACACAGTGACTGGAGAAGGTAATCAGGGAATCTTACCCAGGGACACAACGGCAGTGTGCACCTCAGCCGAGATTAAAACCGGCTGCCCTACAGCTGCCAGGAGAATGCCAAACCCACTACGCCACTGTCAATATTAAATACATTTAAACTTTTTTAATCAGTACATCTGTTGTGTGTGGACAATGGTCCTGAGGGCCTCAGAAAAACCTGGACAAACTTAAAAATGACACAGCCCCAAACCTCCCTCTAGTGCAATGGTTCCCAATCTGGGGTCCGGGACCTCTCCAGGGGGAGTGCCAGAGATTGCAGGGGGTCTACAGAGCCCTGTCTGTTCTGAGGTTGAAATTATCAAAATTATATTTGTGCAAATCAAATTATAAAATTAATAATATTTCCACAACCCAATTTAAAAACAAATGGAATAGGAACAAAAATCTACCACTACTGCTGATTAATTTTAATTTGGTCAAATCAGGGTTATAGCCATCGCATAAAGCAGAGATTCACTGTACCTCTGTTAAGTTCACAACTTTAAATCTTTTTTTCTCATTCATCATTAGAACTGCTGCAAGGCTCTTGCTCTGTAAACTCAGGTGGTCGTTTTCTCCTGTTGAAAACAAAATTCACAGTTAATCCTTAAAATAATTATTATTTTAGTGTCAAGGATGAACAAAGGACAAAATATAATTTGTTGTATTCTCAAAAGAATGCCATATCTCTACAGCTGAATTTAAAAATGAGATTAAACAGAATATACTCACGGCTCATGTTTTAACCAGCATGGGTCTCGTGAACACTAAAAAAAAGAACAAGTATCACTGAGTCTCAAGGTGCATTTTAATAGAAATTCTACCAAAAAACTTTCCACACACTGTCCTGTTTCTGTCATCACACAGCTGTCAGACACATCTGCATTATACTTCTAACAGAGACAGAGTTTAACCTGGGACTCCTACTGTTTTCTATCACACAGAGAGGTCTCTGGCTCCTGTTCTTACTCACCTTTGGTTTTACACATCTGTAGATGTGGATGATGGTGAGGATGATGATGATGATGATGATGGGGATGATGATGATGATGGGGATGATGATGATGAGGATGGTGATAAATGCAGTGATGACTCCGAGCCTCCCATCTGAGTCTTGTACTGCAGAAAGAGAAGAATCTATTAAAACCATTTTAATCAGATAAATTCAGGAGTCACTGTTCAGACTGGACTTACTTATGATAAATGTTTTCAGGTCAGTGAGCTCTGTGTTGATCAGAAACGTCTCTGTGTCAGTTCTGAGGACACAGGAGTACAGTCCCTGCTGATCTGAGGTCAGATCCGTTAAAACCAGACTGTTGGACTCTGAGACTCTGTCCACAAACTGTCTCCAGGACTCACTGTAGACCAGTTCTGGTCCAGTCCTGTTATAGATGATGTTGTGGTTGAATTTCCAGATGAGGCTCTTTATTAGAGCTTTGGAGTCAGAGCAGGGGATGGTGACTGTCTCTAAAGCGTCTGAAAATCTTGAGCTGAAACAATAAAACAAGTAAATAAAGTGAATGTGCATCACTCACACCACAACATGAGAAATAATTGTAAAACTCACCTCCCATCCTGTAGGTGGCGCTCCTCCAGCTGTGCAGAGTGCTGACATTACAGCTGTGTTCATGTGGAGGGCTGTGTGGAAGTCTGACAGAGCTGACCACAGAGTAAAGACCATTCTCTGTTGTCTCTACAGTAGTGTGGTGTTCAGTAGAAGGAGTCCAGCTCACTTCAGGTTTTGAATAAATATTTTTAGAGATGCATTTGAGCTCCTCTCCCTCCGGCTGCAGCTCCACCTCAACCACCGGAGCTGCAATAAAGAGAGATTGTTTGTTTTTAGATGGCAAAAACGACTCTGAGGACAGTCCCTCCACAGTCGGCACTCTTGGTAGAGACAAGATTTTGACACTAGAATGGAATCTTCTTCATTCACACAAGCGTATAGGGGGAAAAGCTATAGCATGATGCAGTATATATACAGTAAGTTTGCTTTAAATGGTGAATAATCACAAGTTAAAGACAGGAACAAGCTAGTTTCCTCCGAGGCCATGTTTGGACATAGATGGGACATGACAGATCCTGCAGCAGCCATTATTCAACCGCACTCTTAATGTCATATACAAACTTACAAGCTCATACATGCAACTTATTGTTTTGGTTAAAATAGCATTTAAGTTGATTTATACAGAGCTATTGTATCCAAACAGGTTACAGGTACAAGGTAGGTAGGTAGGTAGGTACAGGTACAGGTTGGTTTTCTGTACAATTCTGAAAATTCTGATCAAGTGTTGCCTGTTCTTGAAGAAACTGTAAGCAATACTCCATTTTTTAACTTTACACCATTTACTACAACAGAAGTTTTGAGAGCTCTAAAAGAGCTCAATACTACTTAGAACAGTTGTTCTTAAAGCTAGCAGCAGAAATCATAGCCAGACCACTGTGTCACATTTTTAACCTTACCTTGATTTCAAATGAAATACCCTTGGATTGGAAGTCTGCCTTTGTTATCCCCCTTCTAAAAGGAGGGGACCCTTGTATTATAAATAATTACAGACCGATTTCTAAACTTTGTGTTCTATCAAAAGTGCTTGAATCACTGGTCAGTGAACAGGTTAAAGAATTTTTAGCCACAAACTCAATTCTATCACAATTTCAGTCAGGTTTCCGCAAAAATCACAGTACTGTAACTGCTGCCATGAAAGTAATGAATGATATAACTGAAGCTCTTGATAAGAAGCAATGCTGTGTATCTCTGTTTATTGATTTTTCAAAAGCTTTTGATACAGTTGATTATGATACTCTAATCAGACGCCTTTCAGCTGTTGGTTTTTCGCAACAAGCAGTTGGATGGTTTTCAAACTATCTCACTAGCAGAACCCAAATTGTTCAAGTAGAAAGTGTCTCTTCAGATGTATTACAAGTTCAAAAGAGTGTGCCTCAAGGGTCTGTACTGGGCCCACTATTATTCACCTTATACATAAATAATTTAGGACTGAATATTCCAAACTCAACTTTTCATTTTTACGCTGATGACATTGTTATATACTGTGCAGCACCTACTCCTGCCGAGGCCTTTCAGTATTTACAACATGCATTTGATAGCGTTCAGGAACAGCTTTGTCATCTGCAACTTGTACTAAATTCAGACAAGTTCTTTACTACTTGAGTAAATATGAGATCTGCACTATCTGAGAAATTTTTAACAAGAAAAGGACAACAAATTGAGTTAGTGTCAAATTTTAAATATTTAGGATTTTTAATTGATGATCAGTTGTCTTTCAAGGACCACATCTTGTCTCTTACCAAAAAACTGAAACTTCTGCTAGGATTTTATTATTTTTTATTATTATTATTATTTTATTATAGAAATAAGAGTTGTTTTTCTTTTAGTGTAAAAAGGAAACTGGTGGAGACAACCTTCTTACCTATTATTGACTATGGAGATGTGTTGTACATGAATGCTTCTGCTCACTGTCTTTCAAGGCTTGATGGTGTGTACCATGGGGGACTAAGATTCATTTCAAATTGTCGTCCACTTACTCACCATTGTGTACTTTATTCTAAAGTTAATCTGACTTCCTTATGTGCCTGATGCCTTGTTCATTGGTATGTATTCGTTTACAAAACCATTTTGGGTAGTATT
The DNA here is from genome assembly GCA_020698575.1 of Bostrychus sinensis. Taxonomy (NCBI): domain Eukaryota; kingdom Metazoa; phylum Chordata; class Actinopteri; order Gobiiformes; family Eleotridae; genus Bostrychus; species Bostrychus sinensis. The sequence goes on along the minus strand of CM036259.1, from coordinate 3,839,341 downwards.
CCATCATATTTATCTAGTCTTTTAATAAGGAAAAATGGAAGTTACAATCTTTGATCTCTAGATGTTTTACAATTTACTGTCCCCAAAGTACGAACTGAACTGGGCAAGAAAGGATTCAGGTTTTCAGCACCAAACACCTGGAACAAATTACAATCTGAACTTCAACTTCAAGCACTTGTTACACTGAATGAGTTCAAAGCTCTTGTGAAATCATTGCAATTCACCTCATCTGTGTGTAAATGTTTTATGTGAGAAAGTTTTAATATTGTGTTTGTGAATATCTGTTGTAACTTGCTGCTTCCCTCTTGGCCAGGTCTCCCTTGCAAGAGAGATTCTTAATCTCAATGGGACTAACCTGGTAAAATAAAGGCTAAATAAAATAAAAATAAACAGCAGTCAGACTTGTCAGGAATGTGTAGAGACCTTTGTGTTGGATAAATGATCACTCAAAACCAAAACCAAGTATTACCACAGCTAAATAATCTTTTTAAATTACCTTATGATACCTCTAACAGGAATACACAGAAGTATTGGTAAACAAGTGTAAGTAACTGTCGATCAGGAGTTGATCCTCCATCTCTAAACTAAACCTGTTCTATCTTTGCACAACACTATAAACAAAACAAAGTTCTCTTACCTTCTCCATTTGTAGAGGTCAGTAACAGGAGAAACAGAACGGTAGCTGCTAACCAGCTAACGATAAGGATTTATTTGGATTTTTACAGTTTTATAACTTTTTTTTCCTTGAACTTTTATGTGGCTTTTGTAAGGACCATCTTTACTGAGCCAAAATCTGGACTAAACCAAGACATAAAATAGAGATCAACAGAGAAATGGAGACAAAACAAGATCTAAACCAGGACTTAAGCCAAGTCTAAACCAGTACTAAACCAGAACCACTGGTCTTTAACTTTTGGTCATCTTGAATATTCTGGTTCTGCTTAGCCACGTTTACAAAATAACAGTTTTATCTAAAAAATATCTTTTGTAAAGAAGAGACAAAAGTGAAAACACATTCAGAACATTACTATTTAACCTTTATTTAACCAGCGTGGTCCAGTGAGGACTTTATCATTATTTAGAATGACGACTAGGTCAAGAGGCTGCATTTATTTATTTATTGGTTTATTTTACAGGGACAATGTACATTCATTAACATTTCTGTAAATGCACAAGAGTTAGCCAAACAGCTATTTTTCATCTGCAGTCCCTGGACAGATGTTAAAAGGTCAGCCTAAAACAGAGATACAAATACATCACATTAGAATAAACAATTCATAAAACTGTAGAGTCTATATACATACAATTAAGCCACATGTATATACAGGATCAAACCATTTACCACAAAATACAGTAGGAACAGTAGTGTAGTGAACTGTTTATGTAGAGTCTTTAAACAGCTCTCACTTAAATACACGCACATAAATGGTTGATGGATAAACAAGACTTTTTTTAATCAGCAGAAAAGAGAACAGCATGGATATTTAACTGGCTTTAGGTAAACGAACCCACAACCTTCAGCACACTGCTCCTCTTTGAGATATTTCTGCTGCAGTGAAAAAGACAAGAAATCAGAGATAAATGAGGATTGATTTAAAGCAACCCCCCTAAAGCAAGATTTTTTAAGTCTAACTTTAAGTGTAATCTTTGGTTTTACATCAGATGACAATAATGTTTGCTCTTTGAACTCTGACCTCTGTATGAAGTAAAAACACTGAAATAAATTGATGATATTCAAACAAAGATTTGTCCAATAATATTCTGTCTTCAGACGAAAAAAGGCATGACCTAACAGTGGTTTTAATTTGTGAATGAAATGTTAAAATGTCATTAATGTGTTAAAAGTCACATTGAAATCTAGGAGCATGATACAGAAAAACATACATGAATTTATTATCTCCACTGTAATTGTGTTTTATCAGACTGTTCAAATACTTTACATCTTCTCTGAAGTAATTGGGGCAGAATTCATGATGTGTTCTTTTAATTTGGAGCAGCTCTGTTAGATTTGTTTTCACATGAACACCACAGACAGAGGAAGAGACAATGGCTTTTCAAACTCAGCTGATGACTTCCTCACTGACTCGGACATCTCTGAGCTGAGGGTCAGGCTCACATAAAACACCAGAACATGCCATATTATGAGCAGATCTGTACTTATTACTGAATGGGGACAGCAGCAGAAGCCAGCTGTACAAAGACTTGTGGAAAAAGTAGTTTTTCGTTAGCTACATTGCATTTCAACTGAACTTAGCTGTTATTAAAATGGCAACAAGACAAAGAAAAAAAAATACACAGAGGAGTGAACAACAACGAGGACTTCAGCAAAACCAACAGGCAAGAAGAAAAAGCTACAAACACCAGTAATCAGGTCAGATAAGTTATTAAATTAGCTTGGTAGCCAGTGCTATCTTGATTTGCTCTTCTGCTTTCGTAAGCCGCGTTGCAGATAAATGACTGTGATTGGCCATTTCCAAATCGAACGAAGAAATGCTCTGCTCTGAGAGGGCAACAAGTAGGACAGTCTGGCTCGCCAGGCTAAGCGCCCTCCGGTGTTAATTGTAGATCACATCATTTAGATTTTAAAGGTATGGTCTCAGTCAGTTTCTCTGTAGATTCAGGTGGCCGTTTTCTCCTGCTGTAAACAAATTTCAGTTAATCATTGTTTTTCATGTAAACTTGACTTAACCAGGGTTATTAAGGAAAAGGTTGATTCATTTTAAAATAATTATTATTTTAGTATCCAGGGTGAACAAAAGATGGAATAATATTTAATGTATTTTTAAATTCATGTTAGATTTCAGCTAAAATTTAAGATGAGAGTAAACAAAATATACTAACCGTTGAACAGTGCAGGCTCTGACTCGTGAACACTGGAAGAACAAATATCAGTCAGTCTGATGCTTTCTAATTAGTAATTATGAAATTCTACTTGCAAAAGTAGTTCTGTCCTCTGTAGCATATGAATACTATCATCCCCCACCCTGACAAATTTATGTTAGACCCGGATGAAAAACACTGCAGACATAAAACTGTCAAAAACTGAAGTGAACCTCTCTGTACCAAGATAATAAAGTTCATATGTTTGTAATTAGTGAGACAGGGACATCTCATTGAACTGTCATGGATTAAGACAGAGACTCTATGCGAACTATGAGAGCTACCTGAACTCAACAAAGTCCATTTAAAGAAGCTGATTAATCAGTGTACATAGATGACATGTTTTATACACAGATTCTGAAGGACACTGTAACTGTGTGAATGAACTCAAACATTGCCTTGTAAACACATGTAAATATATTATTTTCTTTGCAGGTATAATGACATGTATATCATTTGGGTTTGTAATGTTTATGATTGTGTGATTTTGGTTTAAGCACTATAACACATGCACATGTAGAAGTGGGATAATTTTGATCTCTTCCTTACGGTTTGTTTCCAATGACCATATAAACACTCAGATGTCACTGACTAAAGTAAGACCTCTCCTAAACTTAAAATGTAGGTTAATCAAAAACATTATGGTTACAATATGTAACCATGGGTGAAGAGACTATCTCTCCACACAGTTAATGTTCCACATGTACAGGGACATAGCAGGGGTCAGTGGAGTGCAATGTTGCCGGCACCAAAAGTGCTCAAACAAAAAGACAACCAAGTGCATGAATTGTGTACATCTACAACAAGTACCCATATGCAGAGTTCTGTTGCTTCGAGCCCTGGCGCCAGATGCAGCCAAGGGGCCACAGCCCCACAAGATGCAGAGGTTTAATCTCGAAAATACACCAAAACAGGCAACTACTTCCGCCAGACGCAAACTGTTGTTCCAACCCCTAGTGTCAGCCACAACTAGGAGTCTCCAGCCCTGCATACGCCAAGGTCAAAACACCTTACATATACTCAGAGATGTGCAACACGCACATGCGCAGAGTCAAGTGGCATACAGAGATACTCAGGCGCAAAGACCAACACTAACAAACACACAGTGGATTGAAGAATAGCACTATCAATCCATTTAAAGACGGCTCAGACCGAGGCCAACCTGCAGCTCCAAACAGACAAGCACCGGTATAATCTAGGTGCCTGTGTCCAACACATTTATTACATCTTTGGATTTTGTTTGTCTGCGTTTGTCGCGCTGACCCTCAATGGTAGTCCATACAAATTTAATCTTTTGTACTCTTAGTATAGCTACTTTTTGCATGCCCTTATTTGTATATACATGTAATTTTTTTATTATGATATATTGCACTATCTATAGTGTTTTACTTACTGTTACTTGTTTGTACCGAGGGTTTGAGAGTAACGCAATTTCAATTCTTCGTATTTCCTTTACATGTAGTAGAACTGACAATAAAGCAGACTTTGACTTTTTGACTTGACTTTGTAGGTCTCTGGAGCTCCAGCTTGGACCAGGAGTCTAAGCAGGAGTGCTGTGTGCCTGGCCAGTCCCTTGCCACCTGTGGCAACTCACTACTGCACTGAAAACCTCTCGTGCACAGTGTCAAGCTTCATGGGCCTTCTCAAACATGGCCATTGGATTGACTGGCAGTTTCAACAAATTGATCTGATCCTTTGGCTGCAACCTCGACTGGAACAACCATAAATGACGCCTGGTCACACAGGGGGAAGCCATCCCCTTCTCCACAGCTGCCACCTGCTCCTTCATGAGCTGTGCCATGACAGAGGAGACAAGCTGCACCTCATAGACAAGGTCTGCATTGTGCCCCATGTCTAGCACACATGCCAACAATCAGGTCAGCATTAGTTAGCTAGGTCTGAACTGCAATAGCCCTATGCACTCTGGCCAGTAAGGTATCCAATAGTCTTTCACCCTTGAACTTAAAGGTAGCCTTACCCAGCACTGAGGTAGATGGGAATACAAGAGCTGCAATGGCATGGACCACTTGGGGAAGAGCAGCACAGCCCATTCTCTCATGATCACTTCAGAGGGTCTGTGGGTCAAGCAAACCAATCTTGTACCAACTCTTCCATATTGGACAGGAGCGGCACTGAAAATGGGGCAGACAGTCTACTGCAGTCAAAACCATAATGGAGCAGAATCAGTCTCAATTCACATTACCTGAACTGCTCTTCTAATCAGTCCCCTGAATAGACATGATGACAGGCCTCCAGAGCCCGTGCCGTCATAATAGAAAAATTCATGCAGGAGGAAGGAGTTGTTCTGGCTAAAGAGGCATGATGTTTCCCCAGATATAACACACACTTGTCATGGTCGTTGTCAGAGAGCATTTGCACCCCACAGCCCCTGCAGTTATTTGACATTTTGCCAAATCTTGCTACACTACACGCGAGATCCCGAACCCAGAAGTGCCTAACGGCAATCCACCTCACCCAAACAAAGTTGTTTGTTGGTATGTTGTGCTTGAACTTATGGCGCATCGTCAGTTCTACAACTGCAGAGCAAAAACACAGCTCTGCTCCACAAGGACAGCTGGCTTTCCCGCCCTATGTTTGCAAGGCTCTGTACCTATGGTGCATCAGCCCCTCATCAGAGCAATATGCCTGGTAACATACATCGGAGTTCCAAGAGTGTGCACAAGCCAGTCAGTAACCCATTGCCCCCAATACGTGACATAGAATTATGGCCTCTTATTTAGTTGGGCTATGTGCAATCTTTTATTGCACTTTTTCTTCTTGGGTTATGTGCAATGCACTGCAGCACCTACTTATGAGACACTAAGGCAGTATGCAATCCTCTGACAAGTACCCCAGTCTATGTGCCCGCCTTTAACCAAATTACATCAGAGTCTGTGGTTGTTAGCCTGATCTCCCATTGTGTCTATTTGTTCTTAGGTTTTATTGTTACTATTTGTATTTGATTGTACTTGTTCTGTGTGTTAACATCAACCTGCTGGGGACAACAGATGGAAATTAACCTTTGGCTTGAATTTGTCATATTTAAATATCATGTATATGTTCATTAAAGTTACACTGTGTAAGATTCCCGGTCTTGCGCCTCTAGAGGCCACAGGTGCCACTGCACCGTCGCAAAACGTAAACACTAGGGCCCCTCCTCCTTCTGAAACTGTGCGAGCCTGCGTCTATTTCCATCACTGTTTCAACTTTAGTTGACCTGCTGCTACCTTTGGAAGTTTGGACTGGATCTTCTATAGAGTTAGCGCTAGTGTTAGCTTATCAACAAATATCGCGCAATGGAAAATAACAACGCTAAAAGTAGCTGGTTATACCTGCGCCTCAAGTCGTTCCCTGTCACGTGACTCTTCCTCAACAGTGGAGCGCTCCCGGCCAAGTTGCGAGGGCGGTTTCTCAGTACAGAAGCCCTGCTCGGAGCAACAGACCGCGCCTCAGGCCTTATAATCGCTCAAAAAATCACAAAAACAAGTCAGTATGCCCCACATATTTAGGAGAAAAGTTACACAGTGTAACTTTAACATGTACTGTCCCTTTAAATAAACAAATAAACAAACAAATAAATAAATAAATAAATAAATAAATAAATAAATAAATAAATACATAAATAACCTGACTCCCATGGGTCAGTCTCTCTACATATGAAATGTGTAACTGGGTGGAGAGATACAAGAGTCTCGATACAACCAAGAATTTATTTCACACATATTTGCTACACCTCTGACCTGAGCAGTCCTTCTCTGAAACCCCTCATCCCACAGCTGTTAGATACATCTGCATTATACTTCTAACAGAGCCAGAGTTTAACCTGGGACTCCTGCTGTTTTATATCACACACAAAGAGTAAGAAGCAATAAATAAATGTCTCCAACTCCTGTTCTAACTGACCTTTGGATTTTTTCTCCAGTAGATGGTTATAGCGATGATGATGAGAACTGTAATGACTGACAGGACTCCACTCAAACCAACACGCATTCTTACCCTCCAATCTGAGTTTTTTGCTGCAGAAAGAGAAGAGTCTATTAAAATCATTTTATCAAATAAATGCAGGACTCACTGTTCAGACTGGACTAACCTTTCATTAATGTTTTCATTTCAGTTACCTCTGTCATAACAACATACTGCTCTGTGTCAGTTCTGAGGACACAGGAGTACAGTCCATAATAATCTGGGGTCAGATTCTTTAAAACCAGACTGTTGTTGGACTCTGAGACTCTGACCACAAACTGTCTCCAGGACTCACTGTAGACCAGTTCTGGTCCAGTCCTGTTACAGATGATGTCGTAGAGGCTGAATTTCCAGAAGAGGATCTTTATTGGCGCTTTGGAGTCAGTGCAGGGGATGGTCACTCCAGTGTCAGAAATACTTATTTGAGCTGAAACAATAAAACAAAAGTAAATAAAGTGAATGTGGATCACTGACATTACAGGATGAGATATAGGAGAGAGGCCACAGAGCTCTGGACTCTGTGAAATTTATGAACTTAAACTAATTGTAACACTCACAGTTCCTCCTGTAGGTGGCGCTCCTCCAGCTGTGCAGAGTGCTGACATTACAGCTGTATTCATGTGGAGGGCTGTGTGGAAGTCTGACAGAGCTGACCATGGAGTAGACTCCAGTCTCTGTTGTATAAACTGAGGTATATGGTTTATCAGAGTCCAGAAGGTCAGGACTGTTAGTCCAGCTCACTTCAGGTTGTGGGTAGATTCCCTCAGATCTACAGAGCAGCTCTCCTCTCTGCTCCAGGCTCACATCAACAACAGGAGCTGAGACAAACAGAGGATCAGTGCTGAGCTGATAAAGAACTGAGATAATGGAACAGTTTGCACTTTATCTTACCTTCGACTATAACATTGATGTAAGTCTCTGAGCTGGGTCTTTTGGCTGTGTCAGTGAAACACACATATTGTCCTTTATCCTGAACTTTGACCTCTGTGAGCAGCAGTGAGGCATTTCCTCTGGAGATCTCCTTCTCAAACAGAGAGGTCCTGTCTCTGTAGTTCTCATGTTGGTGCTTAAACTGGTTCTGACCATGATAAAAACTGTGAACTGGAATGTCTCCTGGAGTCTTAAACCAGTGTACGACAGCGTCAGTCCCACTCTGGAAGCTGCAGGGCAGGACACAGCTCTCCATAAAAACACAGGACACTTCAGGATCTGAGACAAAAGTTAAAAATTAAATTGGTTATATTAGGCTTTTATTTATCTTTTTAAGATTTTCTTGGTCACCTCTAGAACAGCAGCACATTTTACAACCTTAAAAAAACATGTGACTAAAAGAGAATGAGAAGAAACATATTTCCTTATTATTTCCTTTCTGTACAATGCCACAGTTTTTTAGATAAATGAATGAGAGCGAGTGTCATTTCTAATTTGTTGAGCAGATGAGATGCTTGTTGAAGTATAATATCAATACATGTGTTGAAGAATGGCACAAGTCACTGTTGTCATGCAACATACAGAAACTTATGCATTTAACCATAAATATTTATTACACATTTTTACTGTGACCCCTGATTCTCTGAGCCCTGGGCTCTGGCTCTGGCCCTGTGTCACTGTCTGTAAAACTGTTGTGAATGATGTTTTTATTCTCTAAAAGTACAGCCTGTAAAGCATCACTTTTTTTTTAAACATCTTTATTGTACATTAGGTAGGTATATTATGTACCTTTTTGTTATTCATACTCTCAGAATTGTAATCTAAAAACTTTTTAAAGATTTATGCATAAGAAAAATGACGTTGAAGTTGAATGAGGGCTGGTCTACAAGTTTGTGCCAATTATCAGGAGTTTTCGTACATCTTTAGCACCTCAAAAATGTGATTTACTTGGTGAAAAAAGAATAATAATATAAGAACTCATGACCAGTTCTCTCCTCTCACACCTTGTGCTTAGGCCCAAAGAAGTAGCAGTGTCGATCAGGGGTGAAAGTAGATTTTTGCTTATGCCGGTACTATAACAAATTATGCCTACATATATATTTTTAATGGCAGAAAAAGCAGATATACGAGGTTGAGAATGAATCTTGACTATAAATGAAAAATATAGACATGGCTTATACAGGGTTTAACAGGGTCTGAAAACAAATCAAAAGCACATTATAAAGGCCAACACACACCAGACGCACGTCAAATAATACACACCTATTGTTTTCTATGAGGCGCACGGCGGTGGCTGAAAACACATGGTCCCTGTACTTCTGCAGTAACAAAGTACTTCTGCAGTAACAAAGTACTTCTGCAGTAACAAAGATGGTTCTCTGCTCCGTGTGACACAGACACACAGCTGTAAACACTGAGGGACAGTAGCTGCTGCTCGGGGGGACACAGGCAGCAGCTCCTGACTCCTGCTGCAGTCAGAGCACGGGGAAACTCCTTTCTGTCGCTAACTCGCTAATAACCTGCTATAGACAGGGGCGGCTCCAGACAAATATCACTGAGGGGGCAATCGGGGGTCCATATTTAATAAAGAGGGGGCAAAGAAATTCTGACGCAACAACATACACCAAAAACAATAGGCTAAAATCAATAAGCAAAATATAAATTACCATTAGTATTGAGCAACAGTTCCATCTAGACCAGTGGTGCCCAACCTTTTTCGGCTTGCGATCTACTTTTAAAGTCATCAAGGCCAGGAGATCTACCTTTATTTTTTTTTTTACCCCTTATTTCTATTAAACATAGTGGGCATTTATCAGGGTTATTATTATTGCAGTGGTTAAACCTGAAACTAAAAATAGAAATAACCACTTTAATAAAGTCACATTTTATTAAACTAAAATGATAAACATTAATTATTAACTCAGGACAGGAATAACTGAATCTAATAAATGTAGCATATAAAGTTTTGTCAGTGACAGCATTCCATCATCTCTTAAAACTGCTGATTATTATGGATTACAATAGGCCTGCTATATTTATAATTAGGCCTGAATTAAGCTGCAGTATCAATGCAGCTTATCATCAAAGCTCAGCATTATTTTAGTAACATTGGTGATTGACAGGAGCTCCATGGTAACGCTCAGGGGAGGAGCTTGTGAGACTTCGACAAAGTCAGCTTTCCTCACGCACGGCAACAACAAACTACTGCAGGACAAAAACAAAGCAAACAGGTGACATCAGGCTCTGCCACATTCCTCACCTTCACCTGTCTCCTCCCTGATACCACTCCTCCTGTGTGCATGCGTGTGTGTGTGTGCGTGCATGCGTGTGTGTGTGTGTCAGCCCCATGGCAGTGTTCAGCGCAGCCGCCCGCAGCCTCCACAACAGAACTGAAGTGAAAGCGGCCAGAACTCTGATTGTTATTAAGTTGCTTGTATTCTGTTTAGTTCGTAGCTCGTGCGGTTTTCTCGCGCTTCCGCGGTGTCTCGTGTGTTAGAAAGAATCTCAGACTGATCCATCTGCGTGTCATTCACATGCCATAGGCAAATGACTTTATTTGGAAAGACATGGCTCCACCCGCACTGCTTTTACGATCGACGGTAGATCACGATCGCCGGGTTGAGGACCACTGATTAAAACCTTCTCAAGTGTTTGGTGTAATTTGAGGCGGCGCTCCAGGTGTGCTTTGGGCTTAAGACGCGCATGCTCAATGCGTTTGTTTAAGGAAGCGAGACAATCAGTGAATGATGAGAGGGGAGAGGGACATTCTGTGCATTAAATCACATCACGGAGCGATCATAAGCCACTAAAAACCACACAGACACATATATGATGAGATAAAGCACTGCCTGGTTCACATGCTTTAGCGTCAGATTTTTTTTTCTCATAAAAGCGTCCACAGTCCGTGGCTGCTTTCTAATGTGTGTAAAAGCTGCAAAGACCTGCCACAGCTGATCTCTTTCTACCCAGTACTGCGTACCCCCTCTAAATCTTATGCCGGTACGTAGTACCGGGCCGTACCGGCTTACTTTCACCCCTGGTTACAAATCTTGTCTAAAAGATGTATTCATCCTTTTAATCCTTATGCCCTGTTAAGGGAGATTTGTGTAGTTGAGGGTGCATTTATTGAGAAAATTTTGGCTCTGATTGTTCAATATCCATGAAGATTGGCAAGGAAGTGTGTTTTGCAATGAATTTTGAGATTTCTGAATTTCATCCATATCTGATGTATTTTGAATGTGTAAGGTATTTTTGTTACGTTCGTACTGTTAGTGGAAATTTGTGTACCGTTTGTCCACGTAGGGAAATTCGTTCTCTGCATTTGACCCAGGGGCAAGAGTGCCAACCACTAAGCCACGGTGCTGCCACATTTAATTGTGACTCTTTACAACAAATAGGCACTACTGTGTAGGTCATGGCTGCAAACCAGTTAAGAAACCATTTTTTTCACCTAAAACAATTTTGATGTGTAGTTAGTGCTGTCCTCTTTGAGTCTGAATAATTGAAGTGAAATAATATTTTCGAGGAGTGTGTCTGTGTGTAATCAAATCCCAAACACTGAATTCTTTACGTAAAAAAAAAATGCATATTTGGAAACTCATAAAAAGCCATAAAACCAGTATTTTTTATTCCTTGGCCATGGCAGGATAAAATCAGTAATCAAAAGGGGCTCAAAAAATTTGTTTTGAATGGAAGTCTATGGTACACAAATTTCCACTAACAGTACGAACGTAACTTTTTTATTCAATCTGACATTACACAAAAACTAATAATCTTCTCACCGATTATTGAGATAGTCAGGCCAGCCATACTGATAACAGTAAAAGCCAAATTTGTTTTTAGAATATGGAGTTATAGTGTATTTCTCATGAAAGTGGCCAGTTGTACATGTGAAAAACTTTGCCTGGAAATTCCAGACTCACCGCTGTACCAGTGATGAGTCTGGTCGCCTTACAATCAATTCGATTTCTAGGGCGGAGCAAACCCGAATTAACGAACAGCGGAGTTAGCCAATCAGAAAATGGCGGACGTGACATTAACAAAGCGACAAGAAAGTGAGAAAGTAAACAAACGGAGTAGTGAAGCCACGAGGGAGGAACGAGGAGTTATTTCAACATTACGTACCATACCGCTGATTGAAACAAACTCTCGGCTCCTCGGTGCGCCATCTTTATTGTTGTCGGCGAGGAGACGTGTACGAGTGACGCTGCTCGTGAAGAACACGTGACTTAAATAAACCAATCAAAATGCACGGTACGGTTGGGATTTGAGTAAACCACTGCGGACGGCGGTGACCAGACTGATATTTCTCTGTAGAATAACACAGAGACATATCAGTCTGGATTTTCCAGGCAATGAAAAACTGGCATCTAAAGGTTTAATCATTAGTGGTGAATAATAAAATCATTATATAAATTAATTAAAAAAAACCTTATAAAAAATGAAAAATAAAAAAATAAAAATGTTGGGAGGGAGGAAAAATATTGATCTTTGATTTTTTTTATTTTATTTTTTTTCAGTTTAAAGTTCAAAATACAAATCTTGTAGTTAACAGTACAAACATAACCTGTTAAAAGCAGGGTATAAGGGTTAATAACAGGGTCAGCATGTGTCTATGATTTTTCAACAGTACTGAGTCAAAACCAAAAGCATCTTTCGATTTGAAGCTTTTAAGTGAGCTTTTGACTGAAAAATTTCACTTGGGGAAAACATTGGTTGAGAAGTATTTAATGGCACAACATTTAGTGAGTCTAGAGGTAGACTATATTTTAACAACTTGAGAGAATACTTGTTAAGAACAATTAAAATTTGTAATGGACCTTGTGTTGAACATCTATTTATATGCAATTGTAATTTTTAATCTGTATTTTCCTGTTCATTTCTGACCCCCAATGACTTTGCTTTGCTATGCTTTGGCGTGTCGCCATTCTTTTGTTTCTCTGTTTCTCGGGCTGGGTACCTGAGCTCATCATGTATTTGTTTGGATTGTAAAGCTGTTTTTAAGGCCTGATCTCTTTCATTGATTTTATTATATCTTCATTTATCCAGGGGAGCGTACACTTTTTACACTGTCAGAGACTGGTGTCCTTTTTGAATATAACCTGTTATGGTTTGGATTGCAGAGATAACCGCGTCAGTCAGCTCTGTCAAGTCCCCACCATTGCCAGCAGGGGGCGACAGACACCTAATCCAAGCGTTCTGCAAATTGTAAAAGCGTTTTCCACATTATTTTAAGTTATAAACAGTGGTGGACAAAGTACTCAGCTTCACTACTTGAGTAAAAGTATAGCTTCTCCTGGTCAAATGCAAGTAAAAGTTGCTAAGTCAAATTTTTACTGGCGTTAAAGTACTGGAGTATGTCCTGTCAAATATACGTAAGTATTCAAAGTACTTTAAAAAACTTTTTTTCACAGTGTATTTCAGTTGAGTGCAGTCAAGAATTTTTGTGACTTGAATGTAGTTCAAGTCGGCACCACTGTGTAGGTCATGGCTGCAAACCAGTTCAGAAACCATTTTTTTTTAACCTAAAACAATTTTGATGTGTAGTTAGTGATGTCCTCTTGAATGTAGTTCAAGTTGCAAATTTGCAGCTACATTTTACATAATTTTAATGGAAATGTGGGGATAAACTTGTAAAACCATAACTAATAAGATTGTTCTACAGCAAAAACAAGCCATATGTATTATAAAGAAGGCTGGGTATTTTGATCATACTAATCAATTATTTTTAAATTGGTTTATTATAAATTTGTGCAAATAATGTTTAAAGCAAAAGCTAAATCGCTTCCAGTTCTTTTTAATTCCTTAGAGCAAATATGAGGACAATTGGAATTTTTTCAGATACACTTGGGGATTATAGTAATACAGTACTTAAATATTTATCACTTATTTAGTCTTTTATAGAGGGGGGGAGTTCACCTGGGGTGGGGGTGGGGGGTTCACATTTTTCTTAGTGGGAGGCAGGGGCGGACTGGCCATCTGTGCATTCTGGAGGATCACAGAACGTCCGGTCGCTGAGCCGATGGGCCGTTTTACATAGACTCCATAAACACAACACAACCAGACCAGAGAGGGCGCAGCCGCGCTGATGCGCAACAGCAGAGTAGAAGAAGAAAGCAGAACAGCTGCAGCCACTCATTGCAGTCAGGCACTCGAACAAGCGCGAAGTCCGCCGACAGGCGGCCGTGAAGACGGCGGTGGCGCGTGAGCAGAGGCTGCCGTGCGTTTACGTCATGGATAAAAAACGGTTAATAAAACGAAAGGAGAAGGGCGGAGCAGAGAAAGTCAGGGAAAAGAAGTTTAAGTCGCTTGCATGTGAGGTGTCCAAGTGTAAAAATATAACAGAACTGTTTGACAGCAGCAGTGCTACAGCCACATCCACCAGTACAGCACAACATGAGAATGAAGAGGCTGAGAGTGGTGGGGGCCCAGCGCTGCTCAGGCTCAGGGACCCACAGAACCAGATGAAGTTTTACCTCAGTTAGAGCCGTGTACAGAGCAAGTGGTGAGTATAGCTTACTGTATGAAACACAGGGCTTTCATAGCTATTTAGGCTACGACATATTTATTCCACTTCCTATACATAGCTCTAAAACACTATCATAACAGTAACAATATGAATAATAAGAATAATATTATATCTAATATGGCTGTGAAGACTCTCATTCATCCAGGCTGATTCCATTGCAATCATAGGTTTAAAAGCTGTCATCTGGACTTGGTTTTAAAGAGAGCTCTCTTACAGCCAAATTTCAGAATTGAGAAAGCCTCTTGGATAAAAGGTGAAACGTCTTCAACTTTAAAACCAAGTCCAGATGACAGTTTTTAAACCTACTATTGCAACTATATCTAATGTGAATTAAATCCAGGGATGTTCCCAAGCCCTCCAATAATAAGTCATAGTGTAATCCAGGACTAAACTATATCTAAAACATGACACAACCAGGTCTAACCAAGACTAAACCCCAACTAAAATAGGTATACGCTGTCCAAAACTATAGCTAAACCAGGTTTAAACTAGGTCTAAACAGGGACAAAACCAGGTCTTAATCAGGTCTGTGCCAGGATCAAATCAGATTCAAATCCGGGACTAAACCTGTACAAAACCAGGTCTAAACCAGGACCTAATCAGGTCTAAACCCTAGTGATGTCCCTGTATGAATCTAAAGGTAAGCTTTGATAGGAAAAGGGATGAAGTAGATTACATATTGACCTCTCTGACATTTAATTAACCCTACATTTTATAGTGTTTACCCAGGTTGAGACCAATAAACAATTTCCTAAAGTCTTGAAATTATGTTTTTTTATTTAATACGATCATAAACGACTTTAGAAGATCTAAAGATTTTAGATTTTTAGTTTACTATCATAAAAAAGTTCTAATTGAAATTGTGCTTTTTGTTTTAAACAATCCAAGACAACTTTGTAAAGTTTTTTTTTTTTTTTTTTTTTTGGCCAGACTCCAGGGCTGTTTTTCAGCCCCAGTCCGCCCCTGGACAAACCTCAACAGATTTATTGTCTTCTGGCTGTAAACAAACACATCACTTTTGACTTAAAGAGCAGCAGTCAGCTGTAGCTCCACTCTGTTTGCAAAAACACACAGCCTACTGTGGCTCTGTGCTGCTCTGTGCAGCTCTGTGCTGCTCTGTGCTGCTCTGTGCTGCTCTGTGCAGCTCTGTGCTGCTCTGTGCAGCTCTGTGGATGCAGCAGGGATTGGGCGGGGTCAAAAGACATCTCAAGGTACGCACAGTGCTGCTGTACACCTGCAGACACCACTGGTGTTAACAGTGGTGAAGAGATGTTTCAGTTTGACGTGAAGGTCTTTTCCACCAGATTCCCTGTACGCTCTATAGACACGAATTACAGTGCAGGAACAGTCAGTGTTGAAGCGGATTATTGTGAAGGGCTCAAGCGTGGCTTTTATGCTTAAAACATATGCATTTCTGTGTAATTACACCTCTGACCTTCAACACAGGTTTAGGAGGCCAAAAGAGTCAAATGTAGTCCACACTTTGTTCTGAGCTGTGCCTGAGTTAGCGGATCCAAGCAAACAGTTGCTGGATCTGACCGTGACAAAATAAGAGAGTTTCCGGATCCTGTTCCGGCTCAAATTAAGCCCTGGTCATAAATAGAAAGTGGGCTATGCAAGGTGCCAGTTTCCATGGGAGGCCTGGGAGTTTGCTGGGCCCACGCCATGTGTGGTTGTGATCAAAGGCTTTGTTAGCTTTTTTATAGTTTTACATGGTGTTACTTTTAATTTAGTAAATGCATTTTTTAATTTGTTATTTTGTGGTAGGACCACGCTAGGACTTTAAAGATCTGTCGACCTGTGACTGAGGAATGACTGTGGTACATTGGTAATACAGGTTTGAGAAATATTAAAAATGTTTAGATTGTGTTTTGTAATTTGGTATTTTATGTTTTTACATTTGCGTTATTGTCCCTGCTGCCCTTTAGTTTTGAGTTAGATCAGTGTTTTATGTTAGTCTGCCTTGCCTTGTGGCTTACCTGCCTACATCTGTAAAGGCTTGGTACTAACACAGTACTTTTTCATTTTTGTTTGTTTGTTTTTGTTTGTTCCGGTCACTTCCCACAACAGTTACTAAAATATTTAATGGTCCTAATGTATAAATGCCGGTTGTTTGCTGTGAACCAGTGTGTGGTGTTTGCAGTGTTGTAAACTCCTCTGAAGTGCAGTGTGGGTTGTGCAGGTTTGTTCCACCGTACACAGGTGGTGTTAATTCGGGTTTGTAGAAATTAGATCCATATGGTAACGTATGGGAATACAACCACTTCTATGTTTGTTAAATAAATATTGTCAACTTTAATTTGGGTCAATTTGATCTCTCGCACCGCTAACACAAGCCTATTACTGACAGACCCTTTTCAAGAAATGTGTCTGTTCAAGATAGAAATATTTTTGTCATTATGATTTTATGATCGGTATTATTTTAACCTAAAAGTGTGATGTCCCTGAACCTCTCACATGTGAGGCCCTGCCTCCTCTCTGAGACGCTGCAGCAGCTCCTCTCCCACTGCCTTCTCATGCTTCATCCCATCCCACCACTAACAGTCAGTACTAAGTAAATATGTCTTTTCTGATTGTTTTTGAGTAAAACATTAGAGATACGATTTGAAAAAGTCGGGAGGGTTTCACTGACATCGCTGTTGCAGTGCGTCTTTTATTAAAACCTTTTAAACTGTTTTAAAGCTTTAACAAATGATATCTCTGTGATCCCTGCAGGTAGATTCCTGAAACAAAAACTGTCAGAAAGCTTCAAATCTGTTCTATCACGAGGTCACTGTATATCTCCATGTGTTTTAGTTTTGTAAATAAAGAAAATGTCATTCAGTCACACAGCAGCTCAGTCATCTCCAGCTCAGTTGCTGTCTCTGTGACAGTGAGACAGCAGTCTGTGTCTGCACTGAACAGGTCCACTATGAACGTGATCTGTGGTCTTTTTTTCTCAAACCAGGCAATAAAACTCACTGAAGTTTTGGTTTTGTGGTAAAACCAAACTTCCACACCGGCACATAGGGTTGCTTACAACAGCAACACTGAGCTATTTTGATCTTCATGTAGTGTTTTAAAATTATTTTAGTGGCTGATCGACTCTGAACAGTGCAAAGTCCTCCCCTGAAGCACTTTTCATTTCTATTCTTTATGGTCTCCTCCTCACCGACCTGCACCGTCCCAGCTCAGTGTAAACGCTCCATATTTCTGTGTAAAAGCCTGGACATACAAGAGAGAAACAGAGAAATGTGTTCTGTCTCCCACAGCTGCAAGAACAAAATGACTTCATTTCAAGCTGTGCTTTGGGCAGAACTTTTCTTGTATGATGTTGTTTCAAACTGAGCCAATATTGTTATAATTCACATGCAATATCCAACTGGCTTCAGATTCTAGGCAGCAGCCAGTCACAGGTCTGACACAGACACAGACAGACAACCTTTCACTCTCTCATTCATTCACTATGGGCCTTTAGTCTCCAGTTTTCCTGTACATGTGTGTGTTTGGACAAAGAAGAGGAGAGAACACAGTAACACAGGGAGGACAGACTCCACTCAGAGAGAGTCAGCCGTCCTGACGATCTTCACACAACATCCCACAAACTCCTCACTGAGAGACACTAACCACTCTGCCACTGTGCACCACATCAGATTACAACGGTGTATAACAAAAAAGAACAACTCATTTCCTGTTGTTCCTCAGTATGTGAGGCACTGAGCCGAGATGACGATCAAGTCGGCATAATGTGGAACACAGTTCACCAACACAAACCTAGTTCTTAGACTGACCACTGTTTTTTTAAGAGTCAAAAGAAAACTGATGAACCATAAGCTTCAACATCAAAAGAAATATATATCTCTAACACTACTACTATAGTTATATTTTTCATTTTGTCACTGTACTTTAAATATACAAAAACAGACCAAGATTCAACAAAATATTAAATATGACATTACTTATAATAAGGAACAACTTACCACTGCTGGCACTGGTTAAAATGACAATGTCCAGAGTCAAAAAAATCACTAAACATTTAATCCACTTCATCATTCGTCTAAGTTGTTCACATTGAAAATGCAGAAATAAAATGGGACCACAAATGTTTCAAACAGGATGTGTTTGGAAACATTTCCTGTCAACTGCCCACAGAGACACAGATAAATCAGCTCAGAGCAACATCTCTAAAGTGCAGCATGTGACTCTAGAGCGGTGGTTCCTAACGGGCAGCGCTGGGACCTGTCACTGGTTTGCAAAGTCACAAATAATTCTCGAGTCGAGTCACAAGTCCCACACTTTTAGTTTCAAGTCCTTTCAAGTCTTTTTAACCCTTAGGACTCCAAACTTAATTTAAATTAATTTGAAGATTGATAAAGTGAATACTGCCCACTACAGTTTACTGAATAGCGACACCTGTGGACAAACACAGAGACAACGCTGCAGAAAACTCCAGCTGTGTTCACTTTCACTGTTTTCTGTCTGAGGCAGAGGGAGCTCACTGTGCTCAGGTAAAGATCTCTGTGTAATCACATAAAGCTGAGTGTGAGTCACGTGAGGTAACTCTCTCTCAGACATCTCCACATACTCGCCTTTAGACCGCTGTTGCAAAGAGTTATTTATTGTTTTTACTTTTTTTGTTTGTTCTTTTTGTTTTACTTTTACCTCAGTCTGAACGGTTGAGTCACATTTCATCAACTTTTATGTAACGGACGGCACAATTCTGCAGTGGAAGAGACGGGAGGTGGCACAGATCAAATGATAACAAACATCACAGACAGAGCTGAAAAAGTGAGCTTTTAAACTTAATTTGTATTGAAACCAGGGGCGGACTTGCCATCTGTGCATTCTGGAGGATCACAGAACGGCCGGTCGCTGAGACGGCCGATGGGTCGTTTTACATAGACTCCATAAACACAACACAACCAGACCAGAGAGGGCGCAGCCGCGCTGATGCGCAACAGCAGAGTAGAAGAAGAAAGAACAGCTGCAGCCACCATGGATACATCCATGGCAGCCACTCATTGCAGCAGGCACTCGAACAAACCTGCAAGAAGCGGCCGACAGGCGGCCGTGAAGACGGCGGTGGCGCGTGAGCAGAGGCTGCGGTGCGTTTACGTAATGGATAAAAAATGGTTAATAAAACGAAAGGAGAAGGGCGGAGCAGAGAAAGTCAGGGAAAAGAAGTTTAAGTCGCTTGCATGTGAGGCGTCCAAGTGTAAAAATATAACAGAAGTGTTTGACAGCAGCAGTGCTAAAGCCACATCCACCAGTACAGCACAACATGAGGATGAAGAGACTGAGTGTGGTGGGGGCCCAGCGCTGTTCAGGCTCAGGGACCCACAGAACCAGATGAAGTTTTACCTCAGGTAGAGCCGTGTACAGAGCAAGTGGTGAGTATAGCTTACTGTATGAAACACAGGGCTTTCATAGCTATTTAGGCTACGACATATTTATTCCACTTCCTATACATAGCTCTAAAACACTATCATAACAGTAACAATAAGAATAATAAGAATAATATTATATCTAATATGGCTGTGAAGACTCTCATTCATCCAGGCTGATTTCATTGCAATCATAGGTTTAAAAGCTGTCATCTGGTCTTGGTTTTAAAGAGAGCTCTCTTACAGTCAAATTTCAGAAGAGAAAGCCTCTTGGATAAAAGGTGAAACGTCTTCAACTTTAAAACCAAGTTCAGATGACAGCTTTTAAACCTACTATTGCAACTATATCTAATGTGAATTAAATCCAGGGATGTTCCCAAGCCCTCCAATAATAAGTCATAGTGTAATCCACTGGGAACCTGACCTGTTCTCAGTGCATGTTGGACTCCGGCAGGGCTGCCCTTTGTCACCGGTTCTGTTCATAATTTTTATGGACAGAATTTCTAGGCGCAGCCTGGGGCCGGAGGGCGTCTGGTTTGGGAACCACAGGATTTCATCTCTGCATTTTGCGGATGATGTTGTCCTGTTGGCTTCATCAAGCCAAGACCTTCAGCATGTGCTGGGGCGGTTTGCAGCCGAGTGTGGAGCGGCTGGGATGAGAATCAGCACCTCCAAGTCCGAGGCCATGGTTCTCGACCGGAAAAGGGTGATTTGCCCTCTCCAGGTTGGGGGAGAGTTCCTGCCTCAAGTGGAGGAGTTTAAGTATCTTGGGGTCTTGTTCACGAGTGAGGGAAGGATGGAGCGTGAGATCGACAGACGGATCGGTGCAGCGTCTGCAGTAATGCGGTCGTTGTATCGGTCTGTTGTGGTGAAGAAGGAGCTGAGCCGAAAGGCGAAGCTCTCGATTTACCGGTTGATCTATGTTCCTACTCTCACCTATGGTCATGAGCTTTGGGTCATGACTGAAAGGACAAGATCCCGGATACAAGCGGCTGAAATGAGTTTTCTCCGCAGGGTGGCTGGCCGCTCCCTTAGAGATAAGGTGAGGAGCTCTGTCACCCGGGAGGGGCTCAGAGTAGAGCCGCTGCTCCTCCACATTGAGAGGAGTCAGCTGAGGTGGCTCGGGCATCTGTTCCAGATGCCTCCTGGACGCCTCCCTGGGGAGGTGTTCCGGGCATGTCCCACTGGGAGAAGGCCCCGGGGAAGACCTAGGACACGCTGGAGGGACTACGTCTCTCGGCCTGGGAACGCCTTGGGGTCCCCCCGGTAGAGCTGGAAGAAGTGTCTGTGGAGAAAGAAGTCTGGGCATCTTTGCTTAGACTGCTGCCCCCGCGACCCGCCCCGGATAAAGCGGAAGAAGATGGATGGATGTGTAATCCAGGACTAAACTATATCTAAAACATGACACAACCAGGTCTAACCAAGACTAAACCCTAACTAAAATAGGTATACGCTGTCCAAAACTATAGCTAAACCAGGTTTAAACCAGGTCTAAACAGGGACAAAACCAGGACTTAATCAGGTCTGTGCCAGGATCAAATCAGATTCAAATCTGGAACTAAACCTGTACAAAACCAGGCCTAAACCTGATGATTCAAGTTTAGGGACTTGAATTTGATGTGTGGACCATGTGTGGTTTAGTCCTGGTTTAGAAGTCAGATCAGTCATTTTTTTAAAAATGTATTTATGTATTTATTTATTTTTTTTTACATTGTACAATCATGAACAATTTCCTAAAGTCTAAAGATTTTTAGTTTACTATCATAAACAACTTCTAATTGAAATTGTGCTTTTTGTAACTTCGTAATTTTTTTTTTTTTTTTTTTTTTGGGTGGGAGGGGGGTGGGAGGGCTGGGCAGACTCCAGGGCTGTTTTTCTGTCCCAGTCCGCCCCTGTATGGCTCCATAATGTTGGGCCAACACTTCAAGACTGACAGAAACCATTTACTCTCAGAGACACTCGTCACCTGCACACAAGTCAAATATACAGGAGCTATCCAGTAAATTAGAATATCATGTGAAAGTGCATTTTTCTCTCAGTGGTCCATCTCAAAAAGTCAAACACATATATTTATAGTTTCAGTGCCTCCAGAGTGACACATTTCTACTTCCTGCTTCTGTACAGTGCAGACGTGTCTTCTCACTGCTCCTGCTCTGTCTAGTGCTTGCTCCTTTTTTTGTCTTGTCAGACTTTTTCTTTTTGATCCCCTGCTTTGCTGTGCTTCTGAAAATACTCAAAATGGAATTGATTAACTGGTCACTCAGCGCTATTGACAACATTTTCTCCCTAAGAGAGGTGCGCCGGGGGAACCTGCCTGCCCCGGACGGGACTTTCGCTGCGCGTGACGCCTGGACCAGCTGGCAGGTCGTGTGCCTGGAAGTCCAGTCCGTGGAGGATGTGGATTTATTCATATTTGGAATTTTTGATAGCGGGGTTCCTATTTGGCCCTGGGACTGCCCTGACCTATCAGAAGATTTGTAAGACAGCTGCCAGCAAATTCACCCAGCTGCTGTCTGTGGAAATTAAAGGCTGCTTTGGGGATGTGAGTGACCGACTGAAGAAATTCACTCCATCAGCCGGATGTACGCCAGCGACGCTGAGGTCCAGAACTGATTGACTGAGTATGATCCGGACAAAATTAACCGAAGATCAGCTTAAATGGATTAAAAATTGTTTATCCCCCTCACCTTCTCCCTATATCTCCTCCCTCGGCAGGAGGTCAGCTCACAGCTGGGTCTTCTTATCTCTCCCTGTGCACTGCCAGATCTCCCTTCAAGGACAAGACACAGAACTGAACTTGTAAACATCTGAGTCGTGGCTCCAACATTCAGTCACAAACTCAGACTCTTACTTGCATCATACACCCCCCCCCCCCCCCCATCTCAGCCCCCCTTCTATCCGTCTGCCTCCTTCTTTTTCACCCCTCACCCAAGTCCAAACAAAAATTCCATCACGTGACCACGTATACTGTGTCTTGTTATGTTTTGTTTGTATGTAAATGTATGCATGCCTTTGCAAATCTGTATTTAATTTTCTGGAGAGCGTGTGACAGCGCTGACAAATAGCTGCGGCCCAGAGGCTTGCCCCAAGCAGAATTTTGCTGTACTTTTTTTGTGCATGTGACAATAAATTTATCTATCTATCTTTCAAGCCATGTTTTGATAACTATGGCTCACAGTTAAAGAAAACCCCAAATTCATTTCACAATTCATTCACAAAATTGGAATCTTGTAAAAAAATTGAATATTGTAAACTATGGGTGTCAAACTCAAACTCTAAATGAAATGAACACATTTGTAAAGGTTTCCCGAGCCTTTAAATGATCTTAGTCTGGTTCATTCGGGTACAGAGTCCCGGGGATGGCTGTGGATAGTTGTCCAGTCACTGACCCCTCCACAGAGAGGACAAACCACAAAAGGTGATTGAGAGAGTGCTGTATTAAAGCATGTTTCTAGAAATTTGAGTAAAAAAAAATTGTTGGAGAAAAAGAGGCACAAGGAGCAAGGACAGCTGCATCCTGGAGACATATGTCCAGAAAACCCCAGAGCAGAACTTTGGGGAAGTTCACAGGGAATGGACTGAGGCTGGAGTCAGAGCATCAGGAGCCTCCACACACAGATGGATCAAGACATTTATCAACAACTGAGTCAGGGCTTTCCTCAACCAGAGACAGGGTCAACAGCATCTTTACTAATGAGAGTGAGCAGGTCACTGTGCTTCCTGAAGTATAAAGTCAACACAGCCTTTCACTGTGAAGGTTTAGAGGACTGCAGGCTTCCTTCTGCTCACAAGCTTTATGGAGAGGCTGATTTGATCAGGTTTACCGTATATACAGTGGAGGGATTATACCTAAACTAGTGGTGGGACTCGATTAAAAAAATGTATCTAATTAATTACAGGCTTTGTAATTAATTAATCGCAATTAATTGCATTTTTATCAAATAGCAATATTTATAGGTCAGAAATAAAATATAGGAGCTTATTTATATGTTCTGGCGTATTTTAACTTGATTCCAAACTAACACTGCAGTCAAACAGGGCAGTAATCAGTGTTTGTGCATCAATCTCCACCTCCCGTGCACGTAGTAACATGTAGCGCGCCTCTCTCTCGTCTCCCCTCTTGTGCTCTGCGTGTGACCTCCTCGTGGACCTGTCCTCTGTACTTCGCCTCTTAACCAAACAGAATGCTGTCTCCTGTGTGCGTCAGTCAGCTGTCATCGTCGGAGAGACGATGAGCGGCGACTTGAAGCACCGCATTTGAAAGTGAAAGAAGAGTTGCGCTGGTTGCACGGAGGTGGCCGACCTCTGCCCCACAGTTCCCTGTAGTGCAGTCTGTAAGCACATTATCCAACTGTTCACAGCTGAAATCCACTCCCATTTTGTGTTTTGGTCGTGTAGATGTCCAGCGCTGGTTACTGTGCGCCAGAAACTAGGTCACTGAGAAAAGTTCCATGTTGTCACAGACAAGTGCAATTAATTGCGATAATTTTTTAAAACGTGTTAATTCTCTGTAATTAATTAATTGTGATTATACGTTAAAGTCCCAGCCCTAATCTAAACTGGTTATGTTCAGATATTCCAAATGTTGGGCCTTGTATTAAATAAAAGGGAAATTATTGCTCCATTAAAGCTGAAACCAAAACCAAAGGTCAACCAAAGCCGAATTATCTCCATCAAAGACATCTGTTTACACATCGGTTATTAAGCCTATACAGTATGATCAGGAATTAACTTCTCACTCAAATCCCTTTTTATTCAGACTCCTCTGTTCTTTACTCGCAACAACACTGTCAAAAAATATCTCTTACCTTTTCCATTTGCAGTGGTCCATAACAAGAGAAACAGAGCAGCAGCTGCCTGAATCTCAGACATGTTCATTTTACTTTGAATACACCGGAGTGAAGAGAGACTCAGCAGGTCCTGGCATTAATCCAACACCATGTAAAACCGGTTTATTTCCTCTGATGACAAAACAAAGAATATTGTTAACAAAGAATAAGTTATGCACAAAGGCCTTTTATGATGTCAACAGAGAGAGAGAGAGAGAGAGAGGCCCCTGAACCAGAACGGCTCAAGCAACATAATGACCCAAAACAAAAGTCCAAGCTCTGCCAGAACAAGATGTGGACTTAAAAACCTGGAGTACAGCACAGTCTCCAGAACTAAAGCCCATGGAGCTGGAAGAGTCAAAGCAAAGTCACACACGTCTAACTTCTGCAGCAAAGATGGAGAGAACGTGTGTCATAAAGGTGGGAGTAAAATAAATAATAATAATAAAGACGTGGGAGCTTTTAGTCTATTTTGTTTTTGCTTATTAGTGTTAGGACTTACTTCAGTAGTTTACAAAAAGGAAGACCAGAGGAAGTTTATGGAGGTAGTGACAGAGAACATGAAGTTAGCCATGAAGTCATTTAAGCAGAATATTTTGCTGAGGTTGAGTTGCTGCTGAGGAGAAATCGTGACTGAGGTGAGTTCACAAGTTCACCACTGAGTGTCACTGTTGTTTTGTTTTTAGATGCTCGAAGGTCCAAGGAAGTTATGTTTTCAGGGGTGTTCATTTGTTTGTTTGTTTGTTAGCAACAGGTTTGGATATTCAGGAAATGTCAGAAATGGATTAAGGAACAAGTGATTACATTTTGGGGGTGATCCAGATCACCATCTGGATCTGGGAATTTTTGTAAGGATTCTTGACTATTGGGAGATGGGGCTAATTTTGACTTTACAGCTTCTAACTTAACAAATACTGCCCAGATTTTTTGGCAAATAATTACAAGATGACATCATGGTAGATGTTATAATCTGACATAGTTTGACCCAGATCATGTTTTTATTCTGGTTCTGGTGATCCAGAAGGTTTTAAATATAGGGGTGTAATGCCCCCTAGTGGGCATTTGGGGTAGTTTATCTGGCCTGGCACACCTGTGGGCCCCAGGACGTCCAGGTCAGGTTTCTGTTTAGGTAACGCCCATACAACAGTCAGTGGGTACAAGGAAGGCCACAGACCATGTGAAGACCCCCACGGCCACTGGCACTGCCTGCTCTGTTTTTAGTTTGGTTTAGTTTGAGTTATGCTATAGTCTGGTTAACTATTTTTGCTACTTAGTATAGTTATGTTTAGTTAGACATTTTACTCAGTTTTTGCACCTTTTACATCATGGCACACTCATTCACCATTCACCTTCAACACTACTACACCACTGATACTACTTTCACACTTCATATTGTACTTTATTTTCTGATTTGGCTTTAATCCTTAGTTCATAGTAAACTTAATTTGGTCCAATTTTGGTTTGATCATATTTAATTTGGTTTAATTGGTTAAATAAAGATAATTTTGTTAACCCTTATTTTTTTGTCTGGTGTGTCCTCCTTGGTTGCGACCCCGAGAGCCAGGGGGGTACAGAGGAAATTGGATGTTACACAGCAACAAAAGTAGCTACACAAATAACGTCAAGTGAAAGGTGAGGTTTTTCTCTTTCAGTAGTTTGTTCACAGATTGGATGCTTCTTTAATACTTGCTGACCTAGATCCAGGCTTTAGGACTTTTCCTCAGGTGAGTGACCTATGGCTTGGCGGAGGTCTGCGCTCTCTGAGTGCTTCTAGTTTTTGTTTTAGAAATTAATTCTCAAGGTATTTACAGAAGGGTAAACATCTCATGTCATATTTTTATCTATCCTATCTCCTAAATTTCAAACAACACATACACTCAAGTTTCATCTTCTTCCTTGGGGGTTGCAGGTTCTGTGGAGCCCATCCCAGCAACTATGGGCCTCAAGTGGGGTACGCCCTGGACAGTGGACAGTTAGGCTGGATCCCATTTCTACCCCTCAGCCCTTTGCCTTAGCCCTAGCCCTTCATTTTGCGCGTTCACGAGAGACAAAGGGCTATCCCAATTCTCTTTTGCAGTAAGAGCAACGGCTAAGGCGAAGGGCTGTACACCCCTCCAAACGGAGCTTTTCCAGATGCACACTTAAAACCAAGGGGTAGGAGGAGTTTACCATGTTACGTCGTGTTTATGGGTAACATGACGTATATTCTGCATTTATGACCATTTTAAGAGTTATGACAGAGTTATTTTGTGTTTCGTTCACCTTGTGCTCATTTAAAATAATGTAGGATAAATAAAATTAGCTCTGGTGCTCTGGTGTTACATTTGTGTTTGAGCTGAAGCTCATTCACCCACAGTTCTCCTGTTGTTCACATGCGCCCCCTTCAGGCTAATGTAGGCTTGTTTTAAAAAAAAAGTATTCAGTATAAACTGAGCAAATGGTTTGTTCAATGATGTATAGCCTAATATAGCAGTGTAGGGGTGTGCCATTTCTTAGGGGGGTATTGTCAGCCCTACCTCTTACCCCTCTGTGTTAAGGTCTAAGGGGAAGGCGAAGGGCGAGGAGTAGGGGAAGGGGTAGGAGTAAAAATGAGAAATGGGATTGGGCCTTAGTCTCAGGACTGACACAGACAGACAACCATTCACTCACTCATTCATTCACTCGGGGGGATTTAGAGTCACCAATTCACCAAACACATGCATTTGTTTGGACGGTGGGAGAAAGCCGGAGCACCCAGAGCGAGTGGGGACCAACCTATAAAACTGTAACAGGTAAGATTGTTTTACAGCAAAAACAGTCATACGTGTTATAAATCAGGCTGGGTACTATGATCATACTAATCCATTATTTTTAAATTCACATGTTTTGAAGTTCAGAGATTTGGTTTATTATAGAATAATGCAAATAATGTTCAAGGCAAAAGCTAAAACACTTCCTGATTTTGTCCAGAGGTTCGTTTTAGTTCCTGAGAGCAAATATAAGTTCAGAGAAATCTGTAAATTCACAAAAAGCTAAAAAGGAAGTTAGAAGGAGATCTATTTCTGTCACTGGAACAGAGCTAACTTGGCATTAAAAACATGTAGCTCACTTTTCATGTTTAAAAAAATATTGTACACTTCTATATTTGAGAGTTATGGCTTTTTTTTTTTTTTTGCTCTTCTTTGATATTATATTTTTCAAGTGTAGGAAAAGCCGTTATAACTAGGCTGGCATTAATAAGCTTTGCTTCTGTCTGAGCCTTTTCAGTCACAGTTTCATGAAAACTGTTTTGTTGTGGTTTACTGTGCTCATTGTGTTGTGGGACTGAACAAACTGAACCCACAGGAACACAGGGAGGACACGCAGACTCCACACAGATCATGTGACGACCCAAGGACCCAGGGATTGATCTCACAACCTCCTTGCTATATTTAAGATATTTTGTTAAATTGTTAAGTTACTTATTTCCAGGACACCTTAGAACCTTTTAAAACGGTTTAAAAGCCAGCGAACACCACTGTGGAGCTTTAGTAGCAGTTCTACTAAAGGAGTATGAATGTTTGTCTGCTGTGTCTTACGGGTGTTTGTCTTTGAGCGTCCATCTGGAATCCTTGCGTTCGTACATCACTATGGGAGGAACCCTGTAATCTGGAGACATCTTACTGCCATCGAGCTGCGAACACAGAACACTCAAATAAAACATCTGTTGATACAGAAGCTGTCATTTACACTTCTATGTTCTCTTACCATTAACACAACTGCACTGTTATGCTGAATCTAAAAGTCTTCAATTAGAATAGTTGAACCTTTGTCTGGTTCAAATTTTGTAAAAAAAAAAAAAAAAATTTAATTTATTTTTTTGTACTATTATTACCAATCTTAAGCCGGAACATTAAAAACCACATCAGCAACTCGTCATTCTTACAGCACCAGGTCCTAACACATTTACTCACACTTCACTGTCAGATTCTTAATCGTAAACTTAATCGACTGATTAATCAATTATCAAAGTAATCGTTAGTTGCAGCCCTACTCTAAATTATTCCAGATCATGACTGGAACTGCAAAGACTCCTGCGTACCACTATTGGTACCCGGACTACAGTTTGAGAACCACTGAGCTTGTGTTGGCTCATATTTAATTGAAGATATTTAATGACCTAAACTTTTGTATTTTACTGCCATTAAGTGATGGCACATGAGGAGACAAATATTTACTGAGCTGATAATCGGTGCAACAATTTGAACTTATACTAAAAAGAACAAGTAGTGACAAATTAAAGCACATAAAAGAAAAAAGATATATTTTGGTCATATACAAGCAGTTGGAATTAGTTGTGTCTGTAACCAGTTGACAGAGGAATAAATTTGCCGGGCCCCGTGTCACTTCCTGTTCCTGGTCTTCCTGCTTTCTGCTGTGGCTGTGCATGAGGCAGGACTTGTCACATGCACATCTCCATCATTGTTGTGTTACAGTAATCCTGCGTCAGAGGTCGTAGGATAAAGCTTTTTTTTTTTTTTTGGTTTTGTTTTTCCTCTTCCCTGGATTGTGAATTTATTTTGCTTTGTATTATTTGAAACAAAAGGACTTAAACAAGGATGAACTCAAATGAGAGAGACTGAACTCTCTCTGAACTTAAAGGAATCTGAACCTAAATCAGAAAATAACTGAACTGTCTGAACTATAAACTGGGGTCAAAGTATATCACTATTGTGCATTTTGTTTCTTTTATATTATATCTATGTTGCTCCATATTCCCTTTCCCCTTCAATATATTTTTGCACTTAAACTCACATTATTGTTTCCTGCCTTTTCATTCACCACAAGCTCCATAAAAGAACCACTTTTACTCAGCTGAGTACAGTCATATTCATCCATCGCAATACACCTGAGCCCTAATTGGTTCCCTGTGTTGAAAAATAAATTCAAGGCTGTAGCTTGTAATCAAAAATATTATGAAAATGAATATATGATTGAATTATTACTTCATTGCTTCAAAGAATGTAGGTAAACACAGATAAACCAGAGAAAAAGACAATATTCACCAATAATCACGCCTATAATCAATGCAGTTGGTTTCTTTGACAATAAGAAACATTAAAGATTTACAAAGTGTGTTCTGTAGAGTACTGTGTGACATTTGTACAGCGCCTCCAGTGGATTGGATGCAGACTTCAATGAAATAAATATAAAAAAACAAGAATCAACAACACTTCCAGTTTGAGGAAGTAGACAGAAGCAGCACTGTAGACACTAAATCATGTCAGGAAATTAATAAAACCAGTAAAAAAACAAAAAGTGCTAAGTTCTGACGTATAAATGAGGAAATGAAATAAATAAAAATCAGTCATGAGGTAAATAACTTACGCTAAACCACGTCACGAGCACACACTTGCACTGAGAAGAGTTTAGAAAGTCGGAGAAGCTGAAGTTTCTTGTTCTGAACGTGTTTTCCCAGTCCTCTTTAGCACACATACTGTATATAACACAAAGTCATTGCTCCTGTCTGCTTCTCCAAACTGGAAGTGTGCTCACAGTTACCTGCTGCAGGGGAAAAGTTACTTTCACCAAAGATCACAGAGATTAAATTATTTTAGATAATGATTTGACAATGATTGACAATTTAATGAACTCCATTTGACTTTAGCCTATGAAATAAAATATTACACCTGGACACACCATAAAAAGAATAAATAGTTTATTAGAAGAGCACAGTTGTAGTGGTATGCGGTACAAACACACCGCATGGGAAAGTTGTGTAGAAAGAAAAGCAGATGATGATAATGAGCATGAACCAGAGCTTATGTTCTCTAAGACTTCTCAGTTTGTACATATATACATATAATACATATACTATTTACAGTTTTGCATCACTGTCCTGTACAATTCATATTTTTACAACAGCTTGTCAGTGCAAAAAGAGCAAACAAAATAAAAATAATTGAAAATCCTAACAAATATGTTAAAACAGCACAGTTTGCCATGACTGTGTTCACTAAACTAATTCACTAAACTCATCATTTATGCTTAAAGGCACAAATAACAGAGTAACAATAAATACTACACTTGGTCTATTCATGTGCCTTTAAACAATTAAAAACACTGTTAAAGCGTTACCTAAATAAATATACTAACAATTTTATAGTCCCTAACTCCTCCTGCGTGTACACACACTTTTAAAGAACTCTGAAAAACAACCTGACACAATAAAAGGAATAAATATGCAACAATTTAGAGAGTGGCTCATCCAATAACCTGTAGGTTGCCAGTTCAATCCCAGCTCACATCGCTCACATTGTCAGAGTCAGTATGCTTTATGTAAAGTGCTAGAAAAGTGTGAGTAGAAACATTTTGTCTTATTTTCAATAAAAAAAATAAGTAGAAAATGTTACAAACAACTGGCTCAGGCACTAAGTTTCATATTAAATCATGTTGGCTCAGTGTTGCTGTAAAGGCTTTGGCTGGAAGTGGAGTTATTCTTGTTTAACGTCCATTAACTAAATCATTTTTGTGGACATTTCAGCACTAGATGCTATCAAAAACTTCACACTGCACCTTTAAAGCTAACTGGGGACATAATGCTGGTGTCTGAGATGTAAACAGGTCAGTTATGTAAAACCGACTGATGGCCTTCTGAGTTCCCCAAACCGTACAGTACCCCAGTCCCCAAATACCAAAAACATGAATTTAATGATTCATTGGTCACACCCCAGCTCCTTCAGGCCTGAGGCGGAGGACGCCCTGGACAATGGCCAGTTAGTCTCAGGGCCAACATTCAGGGACATTCATCACAGTCAGGAGGAATGGGACGTTCATCGCGATAAAAACAGTAAAGATTAATTGGTCATGGCAATTTTTTTATCATCGTGATAATCGTTCAAGATAATCGCTGTTTTCCTCATATGAGAGAGTGTGCCCTCTGCTGTTCACTACATTTACAGCAAAACATGATTCAACAAGGCTCAAAGCTCGTCTTCAGTCCAATTTCCTACAGGAATGGTACTTGATCTACAGCAGAGCAGGCAGATGGACTGTGAAGCCGTCTGAGGATTGAGCAGGAGCACTAAATGTTTGTAGCGCTAAATGCTAAGAAAAACGGATAACTTACAAGGTAATAATAAGTTTACCATTAAATATAAACAGTAACACTTTGACTTTGTGAAATCAAGCTCGAAATGAAGTTAGGAAATGTGTTCTTCGCTTGGGAAACGCGTCTCACACAGCCCCATTGTGGCGTAGTGGTTAGCACTCTCGCCTTACAGCAAGAAGGTCCCGGGTTAAATTCCCGGACCGTGTGGGGTCTTTCTGTGTGGAGTTTGCTCCCCACTGCTCCTGACAGGTTTAACTCTGCAGTATTGAAGGATGGGTCAAATGCAGAGCACAAACTTCGCTACGGAGATCAGTAAAGTAAACCTTAACTTAAACGTATCTAAGCTACGGCTGCCACAGCTAATACTGTTCTGTCTGTAGTACTGAGTGCTGTCTGAACGCCTCTCCTACCTTCACTGAAGTGCGCTGTACACACTGCAGCAGTTTAACAACTCACCGCGTTATCCAGGTCACTACAGCTGTCGTTTATGTGTGCTCAACAGTTTGGCCACAAGGGGGAGCAGTGTGTTTGCAATATTTATCCTTAAATCAAAAACTTGAGTCTGCTGTGTCACTGTAAAGTAATTCTGGTACGTTTTAGCTACAGTGAAGCCCGAAATTATTCATACCCCTGGCAAATTCTGACTTAAAGTTACTTTCACTCAACCTACATGCCACTTTTTGTTTAAATGTAAAAAAAAAAGCATTTTTTTCCACAATGATACCTCTTGTACATCGTCTTATTATCTTTTCGGAGAAGCCTGTGTCATTTCCGGTCAAAAAAAAACTATTTGATGGGTATGAATAATTTCGGGCTTCACTGTACATTTTCAAACTGTAAGCATAATTTCATAATTATTGTGATACTACTGTTAATCGCAATGACTGTGGCCAAGATAATCGTGACATAAACTTCTAATATCGTCCCATGCCTAACAGATAGACAACCGTTCACGCTCACATTCATTCTCTACGGGACATTCTCCAGTTCTCCTGTAAATGTTTGAACAAAGGTGGGAGGAAGAGGAGAAGACCCACAGGAACACAGAGTGGACAGGAGTCAAACCCATGGCCTTCTGCTTGTGAGGCAGGGGTTTCTCTCTTTGGTTGATAATCGTTTTGGTTTTCTTGTATCAAAACATTATCCCTAGGCTCAGAAATACTCTAACCACATGTTAAACACTAGTGACTGCCTCATGTCCGTTTAGCTGCCCGTTTGCAGCGTGAGATGTAGACGCTGGTGTTACTTCGAGCAGAACATGGTTAAAACCATTCTGGTGAGATTCTTGGTTGGGCACTGGTGGATTCAGTGGTGTACGAGTCCCCTCCTGTTCTTCATTTCTGAAAACACATTTACATGACTGCAATTAAAGTTAGTCTGTGATGCATTTGTAGCAGTTGTTCCTAGGTTCCTATGTATTTCTCTACACATACCACCTCAGAAAATATTTAGCTTTCCAATCTTTAATCGGCCAAAATGAGACAAAACCAGAACTAAGCCAGGTCTAAACCAGGATTAAACCAGAATAAACATTAAAATTGGGGATTAACAAATGGAATGCAACAGGTTCAGGCCTAAACCAACACTGAACTGTAGCTAAAGCAGGTCTGAACAATGGCTAAGCCAGGTCTAAACCAGGACTAAAACGACACTGAACCAGGTCTATAAACCAGCAGCACCAGAGTAAGAATAAAACTTGAATAAAAGTGCCTCTGAATCAAGATCAAACTGCATTTATAGTTATTTCTATTAAGTAAGTGGTGGGTATAATGCTATATTTTCGCTAAACAAAGGCCCACAATGCCTGAATAATAGAAATGTCACAAAAACTTTAAGTACTCACCCTGAAGTAGAGGAGGGAGTGTCGCCTTTGCACCGCTTAGACAGAAAAGAAAAGTTGGTTTCATTAAATGTTTTCATGGGTTGTTTTACATTAACACAATTGTAACACAAAAAACACTCAATCACTTTCAGTAACCGTTTAAAAAAAATAGTAGAAGGAGCTCAGTTTAAAAGAAAAAAACACAAGTAAAATGTAGTTTAGGTATAGAATAGATATAGCAATGAAATACTAATAGAATACATAAAAATATAGGATTTGCACATGCATAAAAGAATAAACATTTGTTGCAGAAGTATTAGTATTGAGGGGAAGCAGGGAATTAACCACGACTACACTGACGGGGCACAGTCAGGCCGAGGTATTTTGGTGTAATGTTTTGTTGATTATAATTCACTGTCAACATATTAATAACCAGAGGAGGGATGTTTTCTCATCATTCACTCGGTTACATTTGCTCGAGTAACTGTTTTAAATAAATTGTACTTAGGGTGGTTTTATCACCACGTACTATTTTACCTCTACTACAGTAATATTATGTTGCATTAACAGTACTCTTACTCAAGTACAGTTGTTGCTGTCTCTGTGTTGGTTTCAAAAGCGTCAAAATTGGAAACAGATTGTGAAATTTGTTCCCGATATTGTTTCAAGTTGAAAGTGCAGAAGTATCTCATTGTTTAACCACATCAAAACTGAAACTGAACCTCAGACACTGCGTCCAACAGAAGTTTTTTCATCAAATACTTTCTTACCCCAGGTTGAGTAATACTATTTTGAAGTTACAATAACTCAAACGTATATATCTCCAAAGTTTATGCACTTACTAATGTTGGTAAGTGACAAAAGTGAGTGAGTTATCCCAGATGTGCCTCAGTGTGTGCAGATGAAACCAAATAATGAGCACAACATTATTGATAAACTGTTTACATTAGGGTGGTCCTTACTTTTCAACTTTTGAAAGTTCATGCTCTTATCCCACAAATATGTTTGAATCAATCAATAAAAAAAATGGGCACAATGTTATAAATATTAATCAATATTTAAAGGTTGCTCAAGCCTTTTGAAGTTGAACACATTCTGTGCATATTCAGGATTTTTCACACATTTTGTGATACATTACGCTAGCAAACCTAGCATGTATAATTGTTTAATAATATATGCTTATGGCAGTGATGGATTTATTTGACCATGCAGTCAATGACGATGTGCATTAAATATTGGTGACCACATGTGATGGTTTTACTTACATCCCTCATGAATCTTAGAATGGGAATCCCACATTGTCCATGTAATTTTACAAAGCTGATTTGGCAGTGATTTCCTGATCTCATCTGCTAATTCTGATATTTCCCTATAATATGCTGTTCTGAGCAATTTTCACAGCAACTGTTGTTTTAGTTGTGACTTTCAAAGCAAGAACACTTCAGTGTGATTATGAATCAGACAATATACACTGACAGCAGGGGCGATTTCTCTTTGACAACAAGGCAAGCTGAGCTTCCCCTAAAATTTCATTAAAGAAATGGTCAAATACAGAAATATTCAAAGGCCTTGAGCAACCTCTAGATATTCCAGGAACAATTCAAAATGTTGCACAATGTGTTTTTACTGATATCCTAACACATGTAGGGGGTGAGAGTTGAACATTTCAAAAAACATTTTTTTGAGCCCATATAAGGACAAACCTATTACATACACAAAGAAAAAGATTACTATTTACCTTCTTACGGCAGCAGATTATGAGGACCACTACTGCAATCAGGGGAACAACAAGAACAACAAGAATCCAGAGATAACTTTTGTCCGGAGCTGGGTCACCTGCAAGAAAACAGATCCATTTAAATTTCAATATCTGACATGGAACAAATATGTTATTTAGAGACGTGCTGCCTTCTTGTAATGTAACAGAATCTATACTGAAACTCGTACTCAGTACTAACTAACTTTCACTTTGACAAACAGAACCACTTTTCAGTCATTTATGAAAACTCATGTTAAGGCCTGGTTCAGAGCACTTCACAGATATACAGCATGTGGAAAATTACACATTTTACAAATGTTATAGCTCGAGACCGGTCCTAGTCCTGAGACCATTTTTTATGGACTTGGACAAGTCTCGGCTGCAGTTTTACTCTTGGTCTTGGTCTTGAATCCAAATTTAATCAGTCTCGTCTCGGTGGTGGCGGTCTCCAAAATTCTTTAAACCAAAATTCATAATTCTAAAGTAATTAGTTGAACCAGGAAAATGATCAGTCTCTGTTTGTTTGTGGAGTCTGTTGCATTAAGTCATTAAAATGATCATTATTGTATTTAAACCAATTTTCTATTACTTTCTTGTCTTAAGTCACAGTTTGGTGTCGACCTGGTCTCGGTCTTGACTCGGTCTCGGCCCCTAAAGTTTCGGCCTTGTCTTGATCTGGGTTCAGGACTGGTCTCTGATTAGCATCATCCTGACTACAACAATACAATTTTACAACGTCCTCTAATATTTTGTCAGAATAACAGATTTGATTAAAGCATGAAGACAGCCCTTCACTGGAGATAAGGGGCCTACAGTTTATATGCGTGGCCAAAAACGTTTGTATTTAACGTTTGTATTTTGAACTACCCGAATTTACTCCTCCTGTTACACCAAAATCTGTGCCTTAAAGCATTTCAGACTCCACCACTCACTCACTAATAACAACAGTAGAGCGACTTCTATGGTTTTGTTATATTAAAGGTCTCATATTCTGCCTTTTTTAGGTTTTTTGAAACAGTGTTGGACTCCTTTGACTTTACAGATTGAATACTCACGTTGTGGTTTGATCGTGGCCGTCCCTGAGCTGTGAGGAGTGCTGACAGAACAGTTGTATTCTTCTGCAGGACTCTCTGGGAGTACGACAGAGCTGAGGACGTTATAAAGCCCCCTCGCTGTTGGAATAACGGTCGTGTTGGCTTCAGCAGCTGGAGCCCAGGTCACATTGGGCTGGGGGTAGATTCCCTCAGCTCTACAGATCAGCTTCTGGCCGTTCTGCTGCAGCTGCACCTCTCCCACTGGAACTGAGGAGGCAAAGTCAAAAATCTGACTTTTTAAAGGCCACAATACTGTTTCTGTCTATCCATGTGTGTGTGTGTGTGAGTCCAAGTCTTAAAACAGTATTAACGGAAAGCAGTAGAAGTCAAAAAGTAAAAGCCGTTCCACTCACTGTGCACTTTGAGTTGGATGAGCGTGTCCCTGGTGCCGCGGCTGGTGGTAGGCGAGCAGCTGTAAGTGCCCTGGTGCTGGGTCTTGACTCCTCTGAGCAGCAGCGAGGCGTCCCCTGCAGATTGGTTCACGGACAGAGAGACGTTCTCCCTGAAGTCGTGGCGCTGGGAGAGCCCCAGGGTCTCGGGGTAAAATGCAATAGGGATCAGTTCTTTCCCATTGTACCACAAAACCTTTTCAATCTGACCTTCGAATGAGCAGTGTAAGGTGCAGTTCTCCTCCAAAACGCACGTCTCATTGACCTCTGTAAGACATCAGAGACATTCAAGAAATGACATGTATTGTTAAACATTTGCTCCAGTTCAGGGCACGGCTGGGGTCAGGACAGAGAACAGGACAGAGAACAGACCGATCTCCGTTCTGGACAGTAAACTGAATTATTATCTGTCAGACTGATATGAAACTGTGCTCACTAACATTATATCAGTCTGGGATGTCTCCAGGTGAAGCAAATTAATTCATTTGAATTGAATATTATTGAAATAACTTTGGTGCTTAGACCCTGGCAGGAAAGACTTTATGCCGTGTACTGAAGGTGCGGAGCAGGGTAGAAAATAAAATTCTTCCCCCCAGAGCCAAGACACAGGTGCTGGTGGAGACTGTCAATTAGTTTTTAGATTCATAATAACAATAAAATAATAAATAAATATAATAATAATAATGGTAAAACTCATGTAAATGCTTGATGACCTGCTGGACAAACGTGTTTTTTATAAAAGTTTAACAAGATGAAGCTAGAAGTGAGTTACTCGAGGATGAAAACAGAAGAAACAAAAGGACATTTTCATTTCCTGTTTCTTGAGCTTCACTGCTCAGGCTGAACAGAAGTACACAGACGAAGCCAAACATAGAACCACTACGATGATAAAACAATGGAATAAAAAGATTTCTGCTGTTTTGGTAAATGTATAGCAGCATACGTTACATTTTTTGGCGTCTCCATGTTGTTAACAACCATCACTAAGAGGCTTGTTGCTGTTGGAAAGCCTGAACATTGCCCACTCGCCCACTTTTACTGCCCACCTGTGGCAGTGCTGTTGTGCAGACCTGAAACTAATCAGTTTTTGCCT
Source organism: Bostrychus sinensis (assembly GCA_020698575.1). NCBI lineage: Eukaryota > Metazoa > Chordata > Actinopteri > Gobiiformes > Eleotridae > Bostrychus > Bostrychus sinensis. The sequence goes on along the minus strand of CM036259.1, from coordinate 3,801,621 downwards.
GACAAGATGTTCTTTTGTGAGTTTGTGAATTCAGCTCTTCCCACTTTGGGGAGAATGTATCCCTTGATCCCGTTACTGAGACCAGGGTAGCTCCAGGTTTTGTCTCGTGAAATTTAAGACCTTTTTAAGACTTTTTAATGCCTCTTAGAATCAAATTTAATGCCAGGATCGCCCTCAAATATGGATGAACAATTTTGAAAAAATATCTAATTGCAATTTTTTGGGACAGATACTGCAGTTACGATTAGATTTGCAATATATTTTGTAAGATCAATGTTCACTTCACAGTTTACAGTTTAAGCATGTGATGGAGCATTGACACTTGAAAAAACACAGAAATATTCACTGCTGAACTAATACAAAGAATCACAGGCCTTTCAGATTATTTTGTAGAGGTCTAAACTACAGCTGTAGCAAGATTTATGCAGATTAAGATCCATTGGGGACGGGATATTTTGTTCTCTGCAGAGGACATTATGGCACTGCAAACCTTTGTGATTTGCTAATTGTTACAGTTTAAATTGCAATTTCGATCCGATTCCAATTATTTGTGCAGCCCTACCTGCAAAAGAACAATAATCTGTATTCATTTAACACTAATGAAAGTGTTTTATTATGAAAACCTAATACACATGACATAACTGAAGTGCTGCATTGAAAAAAGTAAAACTGAATTTTAATCTTAAGTGATAAAGTATAGTTTTTTGCAACATTATGCAGCAAATATAAACAGTAGAGCCGTCATAGCATAAGCTTTCAAAAACACACAAACTAAAGGCACATTCGAGAGAGGAACTTTTCAGACATTTTAAATCCACTAATGAAAGTGTTTAATGCCAATTTCACATAAAACTTGCAAAAAAGGCAAAATTTTCTGTTGTAAGTTATAGTATTCCTCCAAAATGTACTGTATTTGTAGACACGTACATGGGTCTAGTTGAGGCTGAACTTGGGTGGTACTTTTAATGACACTTGTATACATGTAACAAGAGCACAATAGCACTTATTATTACATATTTTGAATAATTTATTTCACAAAAAAAATGTTTTGCTAACAACTAGTCCACTAATCTTATTCCTACAAACTGCAGTGACTTGACTTAGATGTCAGTGTTTGAAAATGTAACGCACAGAAGAACAAATTTAATACCTATCCACTAGAATTTAATACTTTTAAGGCCTTGATTTTGACATCAAATATAATACCTTTTTAATGCTTTTAAGATTTGGGGCTAACCTGTGAGACATAGGAGTGCTAACTACTCTGCTACTGTGCACACGTCCAGTTCTTTTACACATTGCTTTCTAGAATTTAATGATGACAAGATCTCAGACGGAGGGCAGGGCCTGTATCACTGTAAAGGTGATAAACTGTGATAAAAGTAGCCACAGCTGCTCGGGGGCAGACTGAGGAAAGCTGTGGCTGCCAATCTGTGGCCGCACTAACGTTCAGGGGGTGAAGTGTCCTCCTGTTTACTAGAAAGATATATTTGTAGAGATATTAACCATAAACCAGGCCAAGACATCTGCATTTTGAGTCTTTAGCAGCAGATTCAGGAGTTACTGAGCCAAACTGAGCACTGAGCTGCTCCAGTGGAAACAAAGTTTATAATAATCAGGTAATAACTAAAATGGGATTTTACCTTTAAACTTCTCAGCTGCATCTTGTGAGGTAACTCTTACAGGCTCAGCTTTGGGAAGATGAGCTGAAACAGAAGAAAAAAGAAGTGAAAAACAGTCAACAAACTAATAATTCAACATTGTATGATCATGGAACAGAAGAAAATCATCTTTGTTTTAAACACGAGCCAGGAACAAATTAGGTCTTCTCTCTTATCCCATACAGTCTGTCTGTTAGCATTAGCTCATCTGTTAGCAGTACAATAACATGATTATCAAACTAAATCTAAGTTTATTTATTATTGCATCCTGAATTATAACTGCTTATAAAAAAAACAAACAGTTTGAAATAATTTAGCAGTGGCTGACTGACTACTATATTTTGAGTTTTTATTTTTATTTTCACATATTTGGGTTGAAATTGAGATATATTTTATATAATATTGACCATATAGGACAAGACCAGGACTAAACTGTGACTAAACCAGGATTAGCCCCAACAAACTGCAGGACAAAAACAAGTAAAACTGAAAAAGAGGCCCGAGTACCACCAGCAGTACCCACCACTGATCCACTCTGTTAGAGCTTGTAACACAAACTTTAATATTAATATAAAAGAATAAATTAATAATCATATACAGTACAGTAGTCAGTGGGTGACACTTTAAGGGCGTAAGTGACACTCTGACTAAAAATGACAAAATATTACAATAATATTACTGCTCAGTTAGGAGGGGACCAAACCTCAAAGTCCTGTCTCTGCACAGGACTCAGTCAGAGCCAAAAGAGAACCACTGTACTGTTCTACTGGAGCTGCAGTCTAAAAGCTGCATGTGATTTAAAATAATGATAAATATATAAATTCCTAATGGTTAACTGTCCAAAAGCAGGAGATATTATTGTAAACATGTTCTGGTGTCTGTAAAAAGATTTATTTCAGGGTTTTATGATAGAGACTCACTCACCTGCAGAGGCTGAAGTCACTACAGCCATAGTGGTTACAATTAGGACGGCCATACTCGCCATGGTTCACCTGCAAAGGAAAAAGACCAGAAACATTACCCTTTTTTAAGATGATAAAAGAGAAACAATAATATCTTCCCATAGCTTTTAATCATACTACACTGTGAGAGCCATGTTTGTCAATGACACATTTGACTCATTAGACTTTATAAATGAGTAATTAAAAAGTAAAAGACAATAATTGAAAAATAATAACAATAAAAGACAATAAAAACATTAAAAGACTGTCAGAGGACCACACAATTCTCATGCCAGGTTAAAATCTCGTGAGTAAAAGTGTAAAAGACTTAAGTCAGACAGTAGGTATTGTAACTTTTCTTTCGATACCACAAACTTTGTTTAACAGTGCCCAGGCCTAATGGTCAAAGAAAGAGACATTTTAGCACAAGATTTAAAAAAAAGGCAACATGCTGTGAGTTACTCAGCAGCACCTAAGACCAGAGTGAACCACAGTTACACAGATATTAGGAAAAATGTCATGTTACATTCGTAAAATGCTCTATTAAAGCTATGATAAAGAGCAGACATGTCCAAAGAGCGGCCCTTGGCTTCTATAAGAAAATGTATTACTTATGGCCTGGCAGTGGTTCTGTTTCTGTAGGTTTCTCCGTACATTTATGCATCTTATCTACTTTTCTAATAAGCTTTCTAATAAGTTGGTTGAAAAATAATTGCAGTTGGAGTGTTTTTGCTCAAATAGGTCATTTTGTTTGGACCTATTTTAGATTTTGCTTTATAATTTATAATTATTTGGCGTTTGCAAAGAGAGGAGGGACTGTTGGCCCTTGAACATTTGCACATCTTGGCCCATTTGCAAATCTGGCCCTTTTGGGAAAGAGTGCCATGACCAGTGGTGGATAAAGTACTCAACTTCATTCAAACACATGCAAATATAACAACAACAACACCGCTGACAGCTACAGCAGACCTGTTTCGCGTGCGTCCTACTCCACTATGGCGGGGCAGGCACAGGCAAAATGAATGGGTTACAGCTACAGTGCGCACTAACGTGTTCATGTCTTTATAAAACATCTCTATTCGTACACAGACGGTGAGGCTTTGGCTCAGATCACGACATAAAAGTTTACAAACAGCCCACTACTCACGCGCACAGTGCTCGGCCTGATTTACGGAGCCGTGTTTAGGACGAGGTGGAAAAGCCGCAGTTTTCTCTTCTTTTTGTCCACTTCTCGGGGCAGTTCACGCTCGTGCGAACACAACAGACTGTAACATCTGTCTGGACATCTTTCTGAACCTCTGTCCCGCTTTCTCTTGTGCTAAAAATCCACTTTAGCGCAGGTGTAGCGGAGAAAAGCGGTGTTCTTCCCGTAAAGTTTTCTACACCAAGGTTGCCAGATCTGACTGACAGTTTCCAGCCCAACGCAATAAAAACCCGCCCAAATCACAACCATTCTACAATCTCAGTGTTAAAACTGTAATATATACGAAAGAACATATTTTGAGCACACAAAACTTCACACCTGCCAATGGAAAAAGTAATAAAACATTCTCCACAATGAGTGTAATCAGAAAAACAAATAGCTCTCTCTCATGCTTGCGCTCCGTCGGGACAGGGGTGATCCACATTTTTAGCTCTGGGTCAGGGGATTTCGTGTCTTTCCTCCACTTCATGTTTTTAACGCTAAACCTCCAAGCTTGAGAGGAAACAGTGTTGGCCCGTCCACACTCACGGGGCTTTTTTCAACCAATCAGAGGTTCATAAATAGATATGTGACTGACAACTAATGACACTAACATTACTACTTCTTTTTTACAAATACATTTTATTCATCAATAACCAGCCAATATATATAATAACTGATCAGGAAATAAAAGAAAGTTTATATTATATTTTCAAAATCCTGCCAAATAGGCCTAGAAATTGCCCAAGTATTATACACCTGGCAAACGCTTTTTTTTCCCGCCGAGAGCAAAAATAGCCCAATCTGGCAACACTGCGAGGCGCACCGCTGTACGGGCGACGTAACAGCAGAGACGCTGCTGTCATCTTTCTCCAATTTTTCACACTTCCCAGAAGCACCCAGGCTTCACACACAGACGGAGGCGACGTCGAACAACAAAAAATTACGCGCCTGGTATTTAATGCCCTCGGTTGAAATGACCGAGAGTGACCCCACGTCACCTGGAACAACCCACTACAGAGTATTTCCAGGAAAAAAGACGGCAAACGAGTCGACATCCTGCAATTGCTATTTATTCTACACATTTTTGTCACATTAAAAAGACTTCAATGAACACTTTTAATGTGGTTTTAAAAATGAAGAATAGGCTACCCCCTTCCCCCCCAAGTTTTATTTAGATGCTTTCACTGTTCAGTAAACGTCTGTGCCAAAGATGTGTTGCTGCATTTCTATGTGGTTTTGAGTCAAGAGTTACCTTAATGCAGAAATTAAGGTATTATTCATAATTACACAAGAGGAAGTAGAAACTCTAGGACACAATACAGCAATAAAAAGACAATTAAAAAAATCTACATAAAGTGAGCTCAGCACACTCAGGAATCTCATTTACAGCTCTCGGTAAGAGGCAGAAGAGCTAAGAATATAAACCAAAATGCCTAAGTAACAAATATTGTTAACATTAAAACTAACAAACATCACAGTGGCAGTGAGTGAGACCTGGGAGACCTGAGCCATTCTGTAAAACCAAGACTCTTTACTGAATCCTTCAAGAAGCAAAAACATTAACAACACTGCACAGACATTTCTGTCTTTTGTGCAAATTACAAATTTATAATTACATGAGGAATAATACAAATAATAATAATAAAATTATGCATGGAAAAAAATATAATAATGCATGGACTCTTCCCCACAATGAAATGTGTAGTATATCCCAAACTTTTAGAAGGTTTATTTTGTTTATAACCAGCTCTAAGTTGTCAAGCATGATGTCTTCCAATCCCAGGCTCAGTAGTATCCCCGAGTATCTTAGGTTTGTTGGAACTCATTGGAAAGTCAATTTTTAAAATTACTTTTATAGCAGAAGGGCATCACTTCACATTTGGTCCAGTTTATTCTATTCCCAGACAGCTCCGAAAACAGATCATCAACCAAATCCAGCAATGAAGACAGGGATTTCTGAGGATGTGATATCAGGATAAGTACGTCATCTGCAAAAATTAACATTTTATTTTCCTGGCCACCCTTTGTTGTGCTTCTTATTGGCTCACTCTGTCTGACAGCAGAGGTTTGAGAGCAATAATAAAAAGCAGTGGCGAGAGAGGATCCTGTTGTTTTGTCCCAAGGAGAACGAAGACGATCTCAGTCCATTAACTGTCTCTACAGCTTCTGAAGACTTCATTTCTGATGAAGCAATGTCTTTGGTCCTTGTTAGTTGTGAAACAGGACTACAGATGGAAATGAGAAGTCTTTATACAAGGTCCTGATGAATAAATACATAAATAAACTTTAAAACCCTGGTCCTGACTTTCACAGTTTCACACGGAGCGGCTCCTGCTTCTGTCCCAGACCTGATCCAGCCTCATAGTCCCGCGCTGTCTGAGATCTTCAGATCAGGACCTGCTGATGGTCCCGTGCACTTGTTTCAGGACTCGCTGAGACCAGTCTTTCTAAGCACCGAGACTTTGGAATGAACGTCAGCTTTCCCTGCACTCACTGGACTCTGTAGCTGCTTTAAAAGACAACTTAAAGCTGCACTACCTGATTTTGTGACTGTAAAAGTGATGTGTCAAAAAAAACAAAAACAAAAAAAAAAACACGCTCTATCACAGTCTCACACAAACCTGGAAGTCTGTCCACAGCCAGGAGCTGTCACAATAACACAGCACACATCTGGAGTTTGCTTTTAATTTTAAAATAAAAATACTGTGAATAAGCTATGCATTTTGTAATAAAACAATAGCTCCTTCACATTATTCCTGATTGATCCTAGTTGTGGATAGATAAAGGATGTATTGACCAATCAGAGCACTCCTGTCCTATGAAAGCGTGTGATTGGTTAAACTGTTCCTTCCCTCGCTCTAAAACAAAAACCCTTATAACACAGCCCACAGGTGAACTCAAAGTCTCATTTTTTCTCTGATGACTTCTGTTATGCTGCACTAATAAATATTATCTTTACCAAAATACAAGGAAAAAGAAATCAGGTAGTGCAGCTTTAAGAGTTTTTTATTCCTACAGGCGTTTTAGCTGCAGAATGGTTTTGGATTATGTGTGTTTGGTGCACCGTCCATCTGATATTTTGATGCATTTTGTTATGCTTAAGTAAGTAAGTTAAGTGATGCCCATCTGAGGAAGGTGCTATGTAAAGAGACCACAGGACCTGACCGACTCCATGTTTTGCATAAAAACAAACTGTCTGCCTGTGTAACCTGCTGTGTACCCGGCAATGGGCTGCCCCACTGACCATTTAAACAGTAAACAAAACAAAAACCCGTAACCCTGTGGTAAACATGGACCCGCTCACAGCTGCACTGGGGAGAGATGCAGTATATCCAGGGCTGCTTCAAATGAAGTCAAAGTCAAAAGTTAGAAACGTTACTGCCGGTCTCCCAGGCGCTTCCATCGTATCCAGAAGTCTGGCTCCAGGTCTCAACACGTGACCTTGTCTCCAGACTGAGGTGGGACTCCCAGTCACTATCGGCCAGTTCAATCTCAACTAATGCACCTGACTGCTGAGGTTCTTCAATTCCACGATCCCTTTAAAAACAAAGTGAAATAAATTTAGTTTTGTACAGGTGAATCATCAACAGTGTTGTTGGAGTAACTGAATAAACTTGGTACTCACAGTGGAGCTACTTCTTCTTCTTCTTGTGCGGCCACTACTCTGGCAGATTCTTTTCTGGCTCGTAAACACTAGAAAAAAAGAGCTTCTGTCAGTCCGATGTGTTTAATAAATGTTAGAAAACACAAGGAAATACAACCACCACCAACAGATCAAACATAATCAAGAGCAATTTTCCCAATCATTTTTGTAAAGGGGAAGACTAAAAAAGATTATTTTTAAATGCTCGCTACAGTAAACGTAATAAAGCAGGATTTGTGGTGATTAAAGGACTTAATCAAAGCAAACACTGACAAACTAATGAATACATCTCTGTCACTGCTGCCCAACAGAACATAAACATTCATAAACCTTTAGTTTTTGCACTGCTGCTAACTGCTACATTAAACAAAACGACTGAAACTCAATGCACTCGCTAATGTTTTCTGCCCTGGGACAACCAATACACACATGTATTCATTCATTCATTCAGCTTATAATCCTGTTAGGAGCCTATCCCAGTAACTATAGGCCTTAGGCGGGGTACCATTCACTCTCTCATTCATTCACTAGGGGGCATTTAGAGTCTTCACTTCTCCTGTACATGACTGTGTTTGGACGGAGAGCAAAAGGAGAGAACCCACAGTAACACGGGGAGGACATGCAGGCTAGGGGTGAACGATAATGAAAAAATATCTAACTGCGATTTTTCTGACAATGTACAGTTTATATTTTAAGAATGTGATGGAGCATTGACACTCGAGAGAACACTCACTGCTCAACTAATACAAGGAACCAGTCTGTAGAGGGCTAAACTGCAGCTGAAGCACGATTTATACACAGTAAGACTCTGCGGAGACAGGATATTTTGTCTTCTGCAGTGGACATTAAATCACATCTTTTGCTATTTCAATTCAGTTTTAATTCATTGTGCAGCTCTAATGCACACTCCACTCTGAGAGATTGTGTGAAAGCTCAAGGATCGACCTCACAAACTTCTTACTGTGAGGCAAGAGCACTAACCACTCTGCCATCGAAAACTACTGGTAAACAAAACAAGTGGAACCTTTAAGCTTCCTTTGCATGTATGAATCAAATAAATAACACAGAATAAATCATACAAACTACTGGTTTTAACTCACAGCTAAGAATTTTCCTCTAAAAATTGGTCTTGATGATTGTAGAAGATGAATTAGCTCACCATAGGATTGGAAAATGATTGCTCAGGCACCGATATCGAAAACCAGGTATCGTTTAAGAACTGGTATCGAAAAAATCTGAACAGTACCCAGCTCTATACTTCTGGGGCACACACATCACACACACGTACCTTCCGACGTATACACAGAGAGAATGGTATGATGAGGATTACTGAGATCAACAGAACTCCACACACAATAAATGGTGTTAACCATAGCTCTGTGCCAGAAGAGAACAATGTGTTAATCTTTAAAGGATTGTAAAGCATCAGGAGTCACTGCTCAGACAGGACTTACCTTCTACAGCCCTCTCTGTTTCAGTGACCTCTGTGTTGATAACAAACGTCTCAGTGTCAGTGGTGAGGACACAGGAGTACAGTCCCTGATGGTCTGAGGTTAAATCCTTTAAAAGCAGACTGTTGTTGGACTCTGAGACTCTGACCACAAACTGTCTCCAGGACTCACTGTAGACCAGTTCTGATCCAGTCTGGTTTAAAATGATCTGAGTGTGGTTGAATTTCCAGATGAGGCTCTTAATCGGAGCCTTGGGGTCAGAGCAGGGGACGGTCACTTCCGAGTCTGAAATATTGATTTCAGCTGAAACAATGAAACAAAACAAAGTAAATGTACATGACACACTCTAACACAGAACACAAAAACATCAGATAAACCTGTGTTAACATAACTAACTTTATATGTTTTACTCACATTTTCAATTCAACCTATTCCATTTGCAATTGTCTTTTTTTTATTACATCCTCAGAGGCAGTAAACATCAAAAAGGAAATACATGTATGTTACTTATTTCTGCCACAATGGTGCCATTGATCTGGACTTGGTAACAAAATGTTTTGAGGTATTTAATTTAAGTTTCTCTGAACAAAAGGTTATAGATGTACTGTTGTTTGGGCCAAAGGAAGAAACTATGTCCACTGTATGTAACACTCACCTCCCATCCTGTAGGTGGCGCTCCTCCAGCTGTGCAGAGTGCTGACATTACAGCTGTGTTCATGTGGAGGGCTGTGTGGAAGTCTGACAGAGCTGACCACAGAGTAAAGACCATTCTCTGTTGTCTCTACAGTAGTGTGGTGTTCAGTAGAAGGAGTCCAGCTCACTTCAGGTTTGGGGTAAACATCTCTGGATCTACACTTCAGCTCCTCCTCCTCCTGCTGCAGCTCCACCTCAGCCACTGGAGCTGAGGACAAACAAACAAACAAACAAACAGGAGGTCAGTGCTGATCTGATTAAAAACAAACTGAATAGAACAGCTTACACTTTTTGTTACCTTCCACTCTCAGTTTAATAAAAGTCACCCTTCTCCCCTGGCTGGCCGTCTCGGTGAAACACTCGTATGTGCCCTGGTCCTGAACTTTGACCTGTGAGAGCAGCAGTGAGGCGTTTCCTCTGGAGAGCTCCTCCTCAAACAGAGAGGTCCGGCCTCTGTAGTTCTTATGTCGGTGGTCGCTCTGACCATGATAGAAACTATGAATTGGAGTATCATCTGGAGTCTTAAACCAGTGTACGACAGGACCAGTCCCACTGAAGCTGCAGGGCAGGACACAACTCTCCATGAAAACACAGCACACTTCATCCTCTGGAATATAAAACAGAGACATGATCAGGACAAATAGGCTCTGAATTATCACTGCACCATGTTTCAATATTTAACATGAAATCTGCTTTTTGTGCAACAAAAGTTAGATCAAATGCTTTGAGTTTTCTGTCTTCAGTGAGTGGTTTGGTTTGGAGAAGGCTGTACCACGATGTTAACTCCACACCGCTCCCTGCACTCAGTACTTTACATTCGCTCCACTGCTGTCCAGATTTTTTAGAGTTGATTTTAAAGTTGTATTGTTTGCTCTGAAGGGCATCAGATCTGGGGTGGATCTGGGCGATCGGGCCCTCTCTGGTGGCCCCTGGTATGCACACCATCACAGACTTCGGTCTTCATTCAGACAGGCTTTTAACACAGTGCTGTAACATTTTATTATATATTATAGTCTTTTATGTATTTCTTTGTTTTCTGGTTTTCTTGATTTTATTTAGATATTTTTGGGAAGCACTTTGGTCACCTTGAGTGTTGTAAATGGCTGTATAAATGAATGAATGAATGCTGATTAACTGATTATTACTCTGAACATTCATTAATTTTCTTCCACTTTTTCCCATTAGACTTCACAACTGGAGCCTCTAAAAACAAAACGTTGCTTGTGTAAATCCAGTGTGGTTGGTAACTTCTGAAAACGCCCGCTGCTACAGTCAGGGCCGCACGCACCACAGAGGTCACAGAGACCACACCTCTGTATTTGTCTATTACTAGTCTAAACTAGGACTAAACCACATCTAAACCAGGAAAAAACTGAACTAAACCAGGTCTAAACCAGGACTAAATCAAGAAAAAACTCGACTAAATCGGGTATAAACCATGTATAAACCAGGACTAAACCATGATGACTGAACAAGGCCTAAATCAGGACTAAACAAGGTATAAACCAGGACTATACCTGGTCTAAACAAGGTCTAAACAAGGACAAAAAACAGGACTAAAGCAGGTCTAAATATAAAAAAAAACAGTCTAAACCAGGCTTAAACATGGACTAAACCAGGCCTAAACAAAGACTAAAACTAGGCTAAACCAGGCCTAAAAACAAACTAAACCAGACCTAAAGACATCACAAACTAAACCAGGCTTAAACATGGACTAAACCAAGACTAAACCAGGCTTAAATTTGGACTAAACCAGGCTTAAACATGGACAAAACAAGGACTAAACCAAGACTAAACTAAGTCTAAACATGGACTAAACCAAGACTAAACCAGGCTTAAATTTGGACTAAACCAGGCTTAAACATGGACAAAACAAGGACTAAACCAAGACTAAACTAGGTCTAAACACAGGCTAAACATGGACTAAATGCGGACTAAACCAGACCTAAACATGGACTAAACCAGGACTAAACCAGGCCACATGGTGAACCTCAGTATTTCTAAAATCCGCTGTAGGGCCGTGGCTACAGTGGTCAGAAAGTGAGCAAATATGTAATGTAGTCGTGTAAAAGTCAAAAGTCTGCATGAAAACCTTCGTATCCCAACACAAGTCGAGAAGTAAAAAGTTAATCTGACCTGTGATGCTTATATTACATTATTATTATTATTATTATTATTATTATTAACATGCAGTGGAGACCGGGGATGGTTATCGCTCTTTTTACTCATCATCGAAACATCTTCAAGTGTGTCAAAAGTTATTAACCGTCAAAGACACTGACTCACCGTGACAATCAGCCCCAGGTGAGGATTGGTCGTCACAGTGAGTCAGTGAAGGATTCAACAGAGTTTCAGTGCAACAAAATGATTTTGAAAAGACAAAATAAGTTCTGAAATACATAATGATCAATTCCTGATGTGTTCAAACCATAATTTTGAACAAGGTGAATATTTATTAGAAGTATTCTCTGGGATGAGATGGAAAATGAAGGAATTTACAGAGCTGAGAAATACAGCCTTTACTAAAGCTACTGTTTAATTTAACATGAGCATAACAACAAATTCATACAAAATTGTTGTATCTTTGCCATTTATGACTCATGTGACAGCTTAACTTAAAGCTGTGATCTTTGGCTTTTTACTAATGTTAGCTTTTTCAGAAGCTAATAAACTACAAGCTTTAAAAACAAAACCAACATGAAAAATTACTTAGACCCATAAAAATGACAAATTATCTCCTCACCTCGATGTTATTAGTTTAAATGAAAAAAAAAAAAATGCAAAAAAGCAGAATGTCCAACTAAATATTGGATAATAAGCCAAACCACAGCGCCCTCTAGTGTGGCTGTAATAAGCACTGAGACAAACAGCCTCGGTCTCTAACCTCACCTGTGTGCATTACTTACAGGTTACAGCACTAATTCCTAAAACAAATAGCTAATGATAATTTACATTTACATTTCAAGTGCACATGTGTCAGAAATAATCATGATTAAACAGTCCAGAGATCAACCAAGACCTAAGTTATTTTACACTTTCGATTTCGTGGACGCCTGACCCAGATTGTAGTAAATCTGTGCGAACAATGTAACAAGCAGAAGATCAGTTTTCTTTAAATCAGTGACACTTGAGAACTAACGCAGAGGAAAGACAAACACAGTTACTTTAGCCATTTGTTTCAGCGCTTACGTACTTTTCTGCTGTGAGTTTCGACTTACCTTCAAATGCACAAAGCAATAAAAAAGAAAACAGAGTCCAGACAAACAGAAAAGTTACTGACTTCATGATCTATGCTAAAATAAATTAACTTTATGGATTCAGAGAAAACCTAACCACACATCCGCCACATTGCTCCACAGCTTTGTCCTAAAACTAAAAGCATTTCCTGACACTTTCTGGATGTGGTAAGCTTTATCACAGTATCGCCCCCTACTATCAAAATGATGAACAACAGATAATAGACCAATAATGTAACAAGTTATTATGGGTTATTGGAAAAATACATATTTACTTTGCTCAGACTTTATTCATTGGAATAAAAAAAGAGGGAACAGAATAAAATCAAAGTTCTCAGTCTGCATTTTCTCAAAACAACCCAGCTCCAGGAGAGGCCTGTCCTGAAACACAGAGGCGGCAACACAACAGCCAAATATTCCAACATATTTATTGATTTTATTTATTTATTTAACAAACACATTTATCTTAAAAAGAAGAAATGCTCTACACCAGATTTAGCTACAGCTATTTTCCATCTACAGTCCCCAATATCAAGATGGGACGCTCACAAATATCTATTCTACACATGGCACAAGGAATAATGACCTGACCTTGTTCTTCTTAACTTCAGTCTCTCTTTTTATAAAATCCACTGAGCACCAATGAAACAGAGGGACATTCTCTTAATCAGTGGGACGCAGGGACAGAGGATAAATGGCTGCAGGACAATCTAAAGTGGGACAGATGGTCACCCTACTGTCACCACTAGAGGGCTCACGCTGGTCTGTTTGGCTTTAACAGCTGGGGTAAGAGACCAGACTCCTGTCTCCAGGACTCGTGCAGACCAGTTCTGATCTGGTCTGGTTATAGAGAAGGTCTGAGAGTTAAACGAGGTTTGTTTTGGTGCCTGACAGATCCTACCCAGACAGCAAAATGCATCTGGGCCGGACCCGGGCCAGATATAGGAGGGCGTTTGGCCCGGATCTGGCACACGGATCCGGCCCGGGGTCTTTTTTTTCCAACGGGCCAATACTGGCGCGGATCTGGATTACGGATCTGGGATGGATTTGGGCCAGATCTGGGCCAGAACTGCAAAAAAGTTACAACATTCGGCCCGGATCTGGCGCAGATATGCAAAACGGATTTCACATTCAGGTGGATTTGGGCCAGATATGGCCCAGTGTCATTATGAATACTTCCACATCTGGCCCAGATCTGGCGCAGATGTGCAATATGGATTTTACATTTGGCCGGATTTGGCCCGGGTTTGGGCCACACTTGGCCCAGTATCATTATTAAAGCTATAAAATCCCGGATCTGGAACTCACAATCCTGGATCTGGCACAGACAGCTGGTCTACATGTAGCATATACATACACATTACACAACATTTGTTGTTTTAAAACTGTTTATCAATAGGCTAAATAAACAAATATCATTCAAAACATTGGTAACTGACCTACCCCTAAAACTCGTCATCACATGTCTTCATCATGGGAGTTCCAGGCTCCTTGAGCCAGTTCTTTAACAGTCACTCAGATTTTCCAATGCAAAGAGACATCTTCACTCTGGTGTTGCTCCAGAGGCAGGACAGTTTGTGGCAGCTGTGGATTCACCTCAGCGCTTTAGAGATTTGATGTGTTATCTTTTCCTTATCCAAAAGCATGAGCATGTGGAGGTCAGGAGCTACAGGAAGAGCATTAAAAGGTCACAATGAGTGGACTAGACACAAATGAATAAATAAATAAATAAACATTTACATGTGCAGTGAGCTCGCTCCTGGACCCCAAAGAACTGCGTTTGTGGTTTACTCTTGAATCCAGTCTTTGCTGTGAGCGTGGGTCACAAGGTCAGAAGCTACAGAAAAACACAAAAATGATTACTGACCACTTACACGTGTAGGGTGTCGTCTCTCAACACTTTTAGTTCAGAATCCATGCTCTCAGCATGTGCAGACCAGAAACTACAAAAAAGGGCAACATAAAGACATATCAGGCAAAACCAAAGCAAAATGAGTCCACACTTCCATGTGAAGGGATCGGGACGCTCTCAACACATTTATGAAGTGTAGTACTTTGAATCCAGCACCTGCTCTCTTCTGTTATTCCAGAAAGGCTGTTGAATTGAAAGAAGCATAAATCATTGAAATACATATTCAGAAACAAGATGTAGGAGACACCTTGTATTATTACTATGATAAACAAAATATACTAATTGACAGCAATAACTAAATCTTGCAAAGAAACAATTTAAAACATTTTTTTTTAATATGATCATCGTACTTTTTCACAAGAAACATAAAACATGACGATGAAGCAAAGATGCAAAGTTTTGATGTAAGCAAAGTAAGCCTAGTTTAACTGAGTGAATTCTCATGTCAGGACCCCTTTCAGTCATGATTTGTAGGCCTAAAGTCTTCAATGTTATTACAACACATTATTTTAATATTCAGTAATTGGCTTTTATAGTCTGATCTACAGGAGGACTATCTGTTTGCTCATCAGCTGCCTGTCTCACGGCTAAGTAGGCTATAGAAATAAACAAAACATGATATCAAACATTTAACACTAAATATCACTTAGAGTAGACTTACCCAGAACTCTGCTGCTGCTTGCTGCAGTGTCCACGGTGCTTCTGAGTCGTGTGTTAAATAAAAAAGTTAAAAAAATAAATAAAAAAAAGTCAGGTAAAGTTTGAATTTGGGCGCCTCCGGTTTGCGCCGCTGAGCCGGACCAGGCCCAGACCCATGTTGCCGAGTGTGAAACAGAGCTGTACAAATGAGTCCGGCACAGACCTGGCGCAGATCCGCATCACGGGTCTGACTCCTATGCGGATCTGGCGAAAAATAAGGAGGCTGATGATTTTTTTTTTTCTTAAAGCTGATTTGTGCAGGTTTGGATTGGAAAGATGACAGCGCCCCCTGCAGTTTGTCTGTGCGATTGACAAAGGGACAGGAGCACACAGTAAACTCAGGAAAAGGGGGACATGTCTCACAATTCTGGATCATGAAGTTTAATTTGTGTGAGTGGTTTCGTTTTCTTCCGATTGTCTTTGTCTTTGTCTTTGTCTTCGTCTTTGTTGTCGTCTGAGCAGAGATATGGCTCTTCGACCGTCTCTGACATACAACTAAAGAATGAATGAAGAAAGGATAAAGTCACATACTCAAATAAAAATTTTAACATTATTAATATGTTTAAAGTTTTAATACGTACATGTTTTATTAACACAGATAAAACAAACTGAATATATTTACCTCTCCATCTGTAACCTTCTGCATTTCAAACACTGGAGAGTGAACAAAATAAATCAGTCTTTGTGTTTTTATATAATACTAATATACAACAAGAGCTACTCTACTGAGAAGTTCTTACCCTTGTGTAGATGATAACGATGAATGCAACTACAAGGAGTATCGTTGTTACCATGAACGTTATGAATAGAGCTGCAGCAGGAGAAATTCACATTTAAAATAATTAACTAAAAAGATAAGTGAGGAGTCATTTTTACAGACACAGCAGCGTACCTTCTCTGATTCCTGTGTTGATTCCTGTGTTGATTCCTGTGTTGATTTCTGTGTTGATGACAAACGTCTCTGTGTCGGTCCTGAGGACACAGGAGTACTGTCCCTGCTGATCTGAGGTCAGATTCATCAGAACGAGGCGGTTGGACTCTGTGACTGCATCCACAAACTGTCTCCAGGACTCACTGCAGACTGAGTTAGATCCAGTCCTGTTGTAGATGATCTCACGGTGGTTAAATTTCCAGATGAGACTCTTTATTGGAGATTTGGAGGCAGCGCAAGGGATTATTGCGTCATTTCCTGAAGTATAGATTTTATCTATAAAACAAACAAACAAACAAACAAATGTGCTTGTGTCATAAAACAGAATGTAGGAGACATGTTTATAGG
Source organism: Bostrychus sinensis (assembly GCA_020698575.1). Lineage (NCBI taxonomy): Eukaryota > Metazoa > Chordata > Actinopteri > Gobiiformes > Eleotridae > Bostrychus > Bostrychus sinensis. Next base: position 3,784,920 of record CM036259.1, on the reverse strand, counting down.
TTAGTACGTTGATACATTGTAGCCTATGTTTGTGCATCCCGGTGTAGAGGGGCGTGGGTCATGTGCTGTATGGGCAGAGGTTTGATAAAGCACACGCTCACCTGCCTCACCATCACCACCACATCTGTTATTACTTTGGTCTAATTATTCATCTCTCTGTTCATTCATCTGTCACATCACTGTGACAGCTCAAAGTTGTTTTAAACACAACTAAACACATCCTGGGTCTCAGCTCTCTGTTGTATTCTTCTCAAAGCACATCACAAATCTGCAAACTACAGGATCCTCTCTCACTTTCTCAGTGGCTACAAGGTTTGTTTTGGAAGTTGCAACACAGAATTAGCTAACTTGAAGTTAGGTTTGTTTGTCACTACACTGATGCTACAGGACATAACATTACAACATAACACAGTTCCTGAAAAAAGTGCACTGACCTCTGCCAAGACATCAAAATAAGTTAAGTTAATAACATTTGTGACTGGAGTTAGTTTTATGTTGAAATGATTGTATTTCTCTGCGACAAGCTGGCCCCTGTCCAGGGTGTACCCTGCCTACGGCCCAAAGTTACTGGGATAGGCTCCAGTCACCCGCGACCCCTAACGGGAATAAGCGGTAGAAAATGAATGAATGATTGTATTTCTCACCTCCCATCCTGTAGGTGGCGCTCCTCCAGCTGTGCAGAGTGCTGACATTACAGCTGTGTTCATGTGGAGGGCTGTGTGGAAGTCTGACAGAGCTGACCACAGAGTAAAGACCATTCTCTGTTGTCTCTACAGTAGTGTGGTGTTCAGTAGAAGGAGTCCAGCTCACTTCAGGTTTGGGGTAAACATCTCTGGATCTACACTTCAGCTCCTCCTCCTCCTGCTGCAGCTCCACCTCAGCCACTGGAGCTGAGGAGAAAGGCATTCTGTCATAAAACCATAGGACTCAATGAGATTTTTTTTTTTTTTTTTTTTGTACTTTTTTTTACCAAATACATTCAAGTTGATGAAAGAATCCCTGCTCCCCTGCTGTGCTGTGCTGGTGAAACACAGATATCTTCCTTCATCCTGAACTTTGACCTTTGTGAGCAGCAGTGAGGCGTTTCCTCTGGAGATCTCCTCCTCAAACAGAGAGGTCCTGTCTCTGTAGTTTTGGTTCTGGTGTGAGAGCCGATTCTGACCATGATAAAAAGTGTAAACTGGAATATCGTCTGGTGTTTTAAACCAGTGTACGACAGGATCAGTCCCACTTCTGAAGCTGCAGGGCAGGACACAGCTCTCCATAAAAACACAGGACACTTCAGGATCTGGGGCACAAGACAGGGATTAAACATTATTTTAAGGTTAAAATGTTTTTATTTTAATATATATTCAGTAAATATATTTTGTTTGGCTTTTGGCCAGATACATAAGGAATAACAGTATATTGTTTCTTTTTGGCTCCCGTTCTTTTCTAATCTGTGTATAGTTTGTTTACCAGTTCATAGTTGTTGTTTTTTTTTCTGATTGAACTCAAAACAGAAAATTCACACATTCACACAGAGAAAAGTGACATGGACTGGGTCACAACCATCCACTGCCCGCTCATAAACTCCCCTCGTCTGCTGTGTGCTGCTGCATTTCGTGCACGCAGCAGCCGCCATTTTGAACAGAACAGAAGCAATTCTCTGAAGTGGATTATGATATGAACAGTCCACCCCAGGACCGGGAGCTTTTTGTCGGCTACAGAGGAGCACATCATTCTTTATGTATCTGACCTGAGAAGCTCAAATGGATCTTTGGCCAACACATTATCACAGTTCATTTCAAATCTTTTAATTCTTTTTAATTTGTAGTTAATAATTGCAGATAACTTTTTTTTTAACCTTCCATCTGTTTACAAAAGTCTCCTAAAACCCAGACCAAAACATTTCCCTCAGGTCATTAACACCAGAAGCAGAAGACTGTGATGATTAAAAAAATAAAATCCATTTGTTTTATAGTCTTTTTTCTTAATTTTTCTAACTCACAGATGCAGTAAATAAAAACACCTACAAACATATTATTTATACAGTATTTATTTTTTAATAAAGAGGAAAAAAATAAATGTGAGGTAAATCTTTTATGTCACATATACTGACTGTGTATTGCTGCATTTTCAAGAAAACAATGGCTGTTTTCCTAAAATCCTGAGTTATTTTTGTTATATTAAGAAAAACTATAGGTTAGCTGTTTTCGTGAGTTTTTTTTTTTTTTTTTTTTACTTGAGAAAGACATTACTACACTGATCAAATGCATAGACTACAGTTTAAAACACTCAGCCTCGCCTGAGTGTGCCATGTGAGGTTAGATTAACAGAAGCGGAAGTCCATACTTTAACTAAATCATTTAATAATTCAGGGAAAAAATACCATTAAATTTATTATATATAAAAAACAACTATTGTTTTCTTGAGATATTTTTCAATCTATAATTGATTGTAATTAATTGACACCATAGGAAAAAAAATATGTTGGTAAAAGATCTATTATTGTCTCGAGATAATAAATCCTATTATAGTAAATTTGATGAATGCAAATTTAGGCTTCCAAACAAATATATATTCTTTCCCTTCTTTTTAAACATTCGACGCTGCTCCAACTCCACTGCTATGATTATTACAGTTTTTTTGCTACCGTATTTTAAATGCACAAAGCAAACAAAGAACAACTAAAATATTATTAGTATATTAATTGTAGTAACTTACCTTGGCTGGTTTTGGTTAAAATAACTTTGTACAAAAGAAAAACAAACACAACACTGATCGACGACATTCTTCTTCGAACGGTGAGTTCTTTATGAGTGACAAAGGAAATCAGGCTTCACCACAAAGTCACAACCCACACAGGAAGTGCACTCTGCTGCATAACGTGCATGAATTATCATAATAATAAATAATATCTTTACAAAAATCATACATGCAGACACAATAAACACAACTCTCCAAATATTCTCACCTATTGCACAACAGAAAAAACAAACATTGTACCCAAGTAAGAGTATTGTTACTTAAAAATAATTGCTCAGGTAAAAGTGTGTTGCAGTAAAACTTGGACGTAGCTTAACCAATGATGTTTTTTGCAGTAGCTTCGACCTGGTTGTTTATATAATTTCGGGTTATAGATTTGTCTTTCTTAGATAACCCGGAAGTTTCAGCCACAACCACAGGAGCCATAACAACAGCAGATCTGATACTGTGTTTAAATCCAGAGAATAACAGCAGAAGATGCACACTTTTGTCTTTTTATGAAATTGGATGTACGTATGTTTCCAGAAATAATCAGCTTTTTGTACTTTTATTTATTGAAGAAATGTAACAGCAACATTTAATAAAAGAAATGCCAGTGATGTGACACAGTGTTTGCACAGATAGTTCTGAAACTCATTTCTCTGAAACCACAAACACAAATGTGGAAATGGTTGATGCTGACGTCAAAACTAACACACAAAAAGCTACTGAAATGCACAACTCTAACACCAGAAGCCTCTAAAATCCTGAAAAGGGAGGAGTAAATTATCTTGAAAGGTAGACTTTATTGTCCCCGTGGAAATTTGTCCTCTGCATTTGGGCACCTGTCAGGAGCAGTGGGCCAGATCTGAGCCAGGATCCTGGTCAGGACCTAGCTGCAGGATTATTGAGTGTGTTTTAGGTTGATGAGAGAAACCAGAGCACAGGAGGAAACTCACTCAGACACAGAGAGAACATGAGTGAGGCGAAAGCGCTAACCACTTTGCCACTTTGTTTGCTCTAGTTTCAGAAATCAAAATCTGTAAAGTGACACTCAGTTAATTGTGGGAGTGTCACAGTATGGTTTATAATGGACCCAATAGCACGACAAACACAAATAAAAGTTTCAAGAACTTTAATGAAAGGGAAAGCACAGGAATCGGGGACCAAGATAAAGACTGGTTCGGCACTGATTGGCAGGAAGAGGGAGCTCCTACAAGGACAGCAGAGGTAAGTACATGCTCATTACAAGACAATGTGAGTAATAAATTGTCAATACTCACAGGTGAGCAGCGGGAGTCTGTATGGAGGAGGTAGGTATGGAGGTGGACTTCCAAGGCAAGGGAGAGGGGCTAGAGGCAGGCAGATAAACAGACAAAAGGTTCGGGAAAAAAACAGAATCCAGGTGACTATTTCCAATAATCTTACTCTTTATCCAGTCCAGGTCAAAGCCAGTTATCCAAAAACTTTCTAAGGTCAGGTGTAGAAAAACTCAGACTTACAAATCCAAGGGAGCAGGGAAAGGCAGAGGTTCACAGGAAGAAGTATATCAAAATAAAAGCTGGGACAGGAAGTCAGCACAACTGTGACAGGGAGGCTTGTAATGAAGTCGATCTATATTTTATGTTTGTCAGATTTATTTCTCATGTATAACAGTTTTTGTTGTAGTTGCTTCAAAAGTCAAAATGAAAGCACACATTCAGAAACTGGACACTGAAGGAGAAACACCTCAGCTAAACTCTACACACTCTCACACTTTTATCACAACACCACACACAGTTTTGTTAAATCTAAGACACAACTATCTGCTTTAGAAACACAGGTCAAAACTGAAACACTTTCTTTACAGTTCTACTCTGTCCATAAACCTGAGACACATGAGACAAAAATAATACAAAGAAACCAGAATCTAGAGACACTTTTAGAGCAGCTGAGAGATAAAATGCTCTGAGGCACAACAAATAAAAAGAGAATGTAGTTGATATTTTATCAAATATTATGTTGAATTGTTTGCAGAAGCACATTCTCTTATAAGTAAAAAGTGTTGTAGATTTCTCAGTGCAGTGTCTTGTTGGGATCTGTATCAGTTTGGTCAGATTTATGTCATATTTAAACAATAAAGTGTTATAGTGTCTAAAGTTTTTTACACAGTGTTGGTTTTACTCGAGTCCGGAGATGTTTTGTGACTTGAGTATTTAGTTTTAGAGTTTCTGCCACTGGCTACAAGTTTCAGAAAAGCACCAACGACTCTAGGTTTGGACGAACTCGGGATGAAAGCGTTTGATAAAAGAGTTTGAGCAATGGAGTGGCATTTAGTGAAAACTGACTCATGCGCTCCTGAAAGTGCAGCATGGTTTATTATTTCTAAAATATTGTACTGAAGCTGTGAGGCTGTGTCGTCTTTGGTCCAGGACACTCGTCTTTATCACATCTGAGGCCACTCAAATGTGTGAAGCTGGAGCATACAGAGTTTATCATTAACATTTAACATTTCATGGAGTGTGTCTCACCTCTCATCCTGTAGGGGGCGCTCCTCCAGCTGTGTAGAGTGCTGACATTACAGCTGTAAAACTGCCCCACACATGAACCTCAGTGTGTGGATGTAAACAGGTGGAAGTAACTCATTCCTGTAATGGAGGAGAAACATTTGGTTCCCTGGTTCCTCAGGTCCTCACATTTATCACAGACAGGCTCAGTGTCCATGAAGCCAGCTGGGCTCTTTAATGAAAACTGACACAAACACACAATAAACACAAATGTATTTACGAAAACAAAACAATTCTAACAAATGACCAACCAATAAAAGGCTAAACACAACTTCTAACTCATCTAATAATGAGTTGTGTAGGAGCTAAATGTAAGAGCTACATATTACCAAATGTATTTAGTCTTCTGTATTTTCTATATCTCTAAATTTTACTAAAGCAATGTCTGTGTTACCTTTTCCCACCACTAGATGTCACTGTCTTAAAGCTACACAGAAGAAGGATCAGCAGTGAACAGTTCCTCACATTTCTCTGTTCATTCAAACCTGGAAACATTTAAACCCTGAAGGAAGGTGGTCAGATACTTTCAGACAACTTTTTAAATACATACAGTTTCAAAGTAAAATTTGCAGTCAGTGATTTTTCTTGAGTAATAATTTTGTTGAGTACTATATTATTATAGTACTCACTTGAGTAATGCAACAAAGCCTGGTTTACTTGTCTGTTAGCCCCGCCCACAGGGAGATAACTCACCCCCATGTGGGCGGGGCTGAGAAAGTGAGGCTTTGAGAATCGTGTTTGTTTGGCTGCTTATGTGGTTTTATCAGTAGCTTGAAGACACTTTTGAACAATGCTAAGTCCACTTTCCTCCTTTTACACAACTGCTGACCTTTACTTACAACATACAAATACAAACATTACCAAAGTCTGCCTTATGTTTTCTACAACAGTTGTTCACAAAGCAACACTAGAATAATATCACAAGCTTGTGTACACTTTGTGCCAGTCCCAAGCCCAGATAAATGGAGATCACTGTAAACTCTCTGCCAAATGTAAACCATTGCACACTATAGGAGGCACATGTCCCAAATATCAGTAACTAAGTAGTAATAAATAAATACATTTGCAGTAAAATAGCTCAGTAGAGGTAACACTTCCCTGAGATTAGAAAACTATAGGCTGCTATATTAAATTCATAAAGTAAACTTGTGTGAGAATCTGGAGTCTCTTTAGACACAGAGAGAGGCTGGAGTCCTGTGCTCTGTACTGAAGAGAGCAGTAATAAATACATCTGTTATACCTCACACCAAACCTGTTCTGTGTTGGTTACACCCAGAGGTGAAAGTAAGCCGGTATGGCCCGGTACTACGTACCGGCATAAGATTTAGAGGGGGTACGCAGTACCGGCTAGAAAGAGATCAGCTGTGGCCGGTCTTTGCAGCTTTTACACACATTAGAAAGCAGCCGGGACCGCGGACGCTTTTATGAGGAAAAAAAAAAATCTGACGCAAAAGCATGTGAACCAGGCAGTGCTTTATCTCATCATATCTGTGTCTGTGTGGTTTTTAGTGGCTTATGATCGCTCCGTGATGTGATTTAATGCACAGAATGTCCCTCTCCCTCTCATCATTCACTGATTGTCTCGCTTCCTTAAACAAACGCATTGAGCATGCGCGTCTTAAGCCCAAAGCACACCTGGAGCACCGCCTCAAATTACACCAAACTCTTGAGAAGGTTTTAATCAGTGGTCCTCAACCCAGCGATCGTGATCTACCGTCGATCGTAAAAGCAGTGCGGGTAGATTGCGGAGCCATGTCTTTCCAAATAAAGTCATTTGCCTATGGCATTTGAATGACACGCAGATGGATCAGTCTGAGATTCTTTCTAACCCACGGACACCGCAGAAGCGCGAGGAAACTGCACGAGCTACGAACTAAACAGAATACAAGCAACTTAATAACAATCAGAGTTCTCTCCGCTTTCACTTCAGTTCTGTTGTGGAGGCTGCGGGCGGCTCGCGCTCCGCGGCTGCGCTGAACACTGCCATGAGACTGACGCACACACACACACACACACACACACGCACACACACACAGTCGCACTCACACGCACGCACACACACACACACACACACACACGCACACGCACGCACACACACACAGTCGCACTCACACGCACGCACACACACACACACACACACACACACACACACACGCACACGCACGCACGCACGCACACACACACACACAGGAGGAGAGGCAGTGGTATCAGGGAGGAGACAGGTGAGGAATGTGGCAGAGCCTGATGTCACCTGTTTGCTTTGTTTTTGTCCTGCAGTAGTTTGTTGTTGTTGCCGTGCGTGAGGAAAGCTGACTTTGTCGAAGTCTCACAAGCTCCTCCCCTGAGCGTTACCATGGAGCTCCTCCCCTGAGCGTTACCATGGAGCTCCTGTCACTCATCAATGTTACTAAAATAATGCTGAGCTTTGATGATAAGCTGCATTGATACTGCAGTTTAATTCAGGCCTAATTATAAATATAGCAGGCCTATTATAATCCATAATAATCAGCAGTTTTAGGAAATGATGGAATGTTGTAAATATCACTAACAAAACTTTATATGCTACATTTATCAGATTCAGTTATTCCTGTCCTGAGTTGATAATTAATTTTTATCATTTTAGTTTAATAAAATGTGACTTTATTAAAGAGGTTATTTCTATTTTTAGTTTCAGGTTTAACCACTGCAATAATAATAACCCTGATAAATGCCCACCATGTTTAATAGAAATAAGGGGTAAAAAAAAATAAAGGTAGATCTCCTGGCCTTGATGACTTTAAAAGTAGATCGCAAGCCGAAAAAGGTTGGGCACCACTGGTCTAGATAAAACTGTTGCTCAATACTAATGGTAATTTATATTTTGCTTATTGATTTTAGCCTATTGTTTTTGGTGTATATTGTTTCAATTTCATTGCCCCCTCTTTATTTAAAACAGACCCCCCATTGCCCCCTCAATGATATTTGTGTGGAGCCGCCACTGTCTATAGCAGGTTATTAGCGAGTTAGCGACAGAAAGAAGTTTCCCCGAGCTCTGACTGCAGCAGGAGTCAGGAGCTGCTGCCTGTGTCCCCCCGAGCAGCAGCTACTGTCCCTCAGTGTTTACAGCTGTGTCTGTGTCACACGGAGCAGAGAACCATCTTTGTTACTGCAGAAGTACTTTGTTACTGCAGAAGTACTTTGTTACTGCAGAAGTACAGGGACCATGTGTTTTCAGCCACCGCCGTGTGCCTCATAGAAAACAATAGGGGCATATTTTTTGACGTGTGTCCGGTGTGTGTTGGCATTTATAGAGTGCGTTTGATTTGTTTTCAAACCCTGTTAAACCCCATATAAGCCATGTCTATATTTTTCATTTACAGTCAAGATTCATTCTCAACCTCGTATATCTGCTTTTTCTGCTATTAAAAATATATATGTAGGCATAATTTGTTATAGTACCGGCATAAGCAAAAATCTACTTTCACCCCTGGTTACACCTTTAAACATTTCTGACAGATGACTATGACAAAGCCATGACTTGCCTGAATAATAAAGTAGATGTGACAGTACTGTTACAGTCCTCCTTCCACCTCTGCAGTGGGACAGAAGCAGGTCAGAGGGACTGTTAAGTTAAACAGCTGTGAAATAAAAACTGAAGACACATTTGATAATTTCTGTGTCTCTGCAGAGTTTGTGTCTGAGCAGAAAGTGGGCTGGATGAAGTGAGTCTTTAATGATGCTTTCTGCTTTTTCCCAACAGCGCTCTGTGTCCACAGAAGGAAGTGCAGTCCCAGTAATCCTCTCTGCTGCCTTCATGAGTGTTTGAAGAGCCTTCCTCTCTGCCTGTGTGCTGTTAGCGTACAGTGATACGAGGATGCTCTTCAGTCCTTTATAGCCCTGCGTGAGCGGGCGCAGCTTCAGTCCAGAGCAGTCTGAGGAAGTAAAGTCTCTTCTGTGGCAGCAGAGTTCAGTGTCCAGGTCAGGTGTTATCTGCAGGAACTTAGCTGTCAGCCCTCTCCACCTCAGTCGCTCTGATGATGAGGGGCCGCAAAGGAAAAGGTTTTTTTCTGGAAGTTTTATTACTGTAAAGAAACACAAATAAATTCAAATGAATGCATCAGCTGCTTAGTATCTACATTTTGTTTGAACATTCATAGCAACATGTGTTTGACTCTCTTAGACTGAGTAAGTAAATGAATTGTAATAATATAATAAGAATAAGAATAAGAATAAAAATAAGAAGAAGAAGAATAAGAAGAATAATGAGAAGAAGAAGAAGACAATCTGCGCCTACAGCCTCTCTGACCATAACCAAACACAATCACACTGACACAGTCATACAGTAGCAGGGATCGAACCGCCAACCTTCAGGTTAGTGGGCGACTTCTAATGTTAGCTTTATCCCAACATACACTGCAAAAAAATCAATAACTACTTTATTTAATATGATCTTTCCATGGAGTAAGGACATTTTGCTTCATTTTAACTAATGTAGAGATTGATTTTTTCTCCCAGTTTAGAGTGGTGACCTCTGCACAGATGGAAGCTGGCACTCACTTCACTGAGTCTATGAGCTGTTAACCTCTCATTTATATTTGTGATTTAATCCATAAAAACCTCAAAGACACACGATGGCAACTTATCTTAATGGGAATGCTACTGCTGTACTAATATATGATCACAAGTTTCCACTGCTGAACTCAAATGTAGAGAGGAACTCACCTGTTTTTTATCTCTGGTGTGAAACTAAAGTTTATACTGAGGTCTCCTCCATGTTCTCATCCTGGTCTCTGTCCTGGTTCTCGGTCTCTGCAGTCTGGTTCTCGGTCTCTGCAGTCTGGTTCTCGGTCTCTGCAGGCTGGTTCTCGGTCTCTGCAGTCTGGTTCTCGGTCTCTGCAGTCTGGTTCTCGGTCTCTGCAGGCTGGTTCTCGGTCTCTGCAGGCTGGTTCTTGTTGGACGTCTCTTGTTCCTGTTGTTCCTCTAGAAGTTCTTCAGTTTCTTTGAGTTTAAAAGGAAAATCCAGGTCTCATTGCCTTTGTATTAACTCAGATTTCCAGCTGGAAGAGTCAGCTCAGACGGAGAATACAGAAAGATCTTTGTTTTACTCGTTTTAGTGTTGGGGCATAAACTTGATGTAAAGTTGACTTAAAGCTTAGTCCCATGTTTAGTTTTTTGTCTTGATTTAGTCTTGATTTAGTCTTGTTTTAGTCCTGTTTTAGTCCTGTTTTAGTCCTGGTTTAGTCCTGGTTTAGTCCTGGTTTAGACCTGGTTTAGTCCTGGTTTAGACCTGGTTTAGTCCTGGTTTAGTCCTGGTTTAGTCCTGGTTTAGTCCTGGTTTAGTCCTGGTGTAGTCCTGGTTTAGTCCTGGTTTAGTCCTGGTTTAGTTTTATCACTGGATGTAGATGACATTTTCAGTAAAGGTCAGTAATGGTCCAAAGTGGAGATGGTTAGTTTTAGTTTGGATCTGGATCCAGGAAAGGACTCTGTTTCATTGCGAGATAGGGCCAAAGACCACACTGTGTGTATCTGATCTGTCAGTGTCAGTGTGATGAAAGATTAGACAGGTCATGTATTAGTCCCAGTCACTTTATACAAAGATTTAAATAAAGGCTACTCTCTGTGAGGTCTGACTGTGTGGATCCTCATGGACTCGATCAGACGCAGAGTTATATTTTACCTCAGCAGATCTCTGTAGTGAGACAGAGTCAGGCTGTTAGTGTTAATGATTTAATAAGACACACTTTATAAGATCAACAGTGGCTCTTTAGGCCCACACAGAGGATTCTGCTCAAATGCTGTTATGATCAGTTCTAACATTTATATTCATGAACATGAGTAAAATATAGAAGGACAAAGCTCACCTCCTGTCCATTCTGCTGCAGTGGTTGTAGCTCTGTGTGATTTGCTGCTCCATTAGGTCGATTATCTCCTCTGAAATTAGAGAATTTTATATACAATCATTGCTTTTATTTTTTGATGATGGTCATTTTGTGTCCTGTTATGTGATCACATGACACAGTTGTCGACTGTGATTGGCTCGTGTCACTGACTCTGTTTCCATGTCTCCCCAGAGAGTTTCTGAATGATATCATCTGACTGAGATAATGGCCACAGATTCACAGCCAATTCATGTAAAGCTTCGGTACTTCGGTTTTTTTTATTCCTGGAGTTGTGTAAAAAAGACCCTACACTGAACAGTTGTAGTTCATGGAACTGTGCTTGGTTTGAGATCACTTCGGGTTTAACTTCTTGGTTCATCCTGAAGCTGGTCCACTTAAAGTCAAGGTTTATTTCTGTGGATATACTGTGTGCTAATGCTAAAACTGACTGAACGACTGTGATAATGCCTTTATCCATTTATTATTCCTTTAATCTGTTTAACTTCATATTTTAGCAGTGGGCTTCACATTGTGTTTATTTAGTGGATAGTCCTGCTGCTGCTGTGCTGCTCCTTCAGTCCACAGGGCTGTTTCTGTAGTTTCCACTTGGTATAAACTGTTTCTGTCCTGTCGATGTGATTGTTTCACATAGAACAGGTAAATATTGAACATCACTTCATTTCTCCACAAGGATATTTCTGACACAGTACCGGTAGGACATTTTCCCCAGATGTCCACACAGACAGAGAAACCAGAACAGATCCATCAGAAACTCAGTTCTGTAATAAAAAGGACTGACACAGGGAAAGTACTGAAGACATGAAGAAAGTCTCCATCTGAGATCTATCAGTGATCAGAAAGCCTCCTGCCTCTGGTCTGAGCTATAAAAAGGTGTCTCTTTATCAAACAGGAGACATCTGATGATGGGTAAAAGCACAGAGCTCTCTCTTTAACCCTGTTGTTGCAGAAGCTGCTGATGGCTCTGGTCACAGAAGGATTTCTGAACTCCTGAAGGTCACAGTGAGCTCTGCTGGGACCAGAGTCTGGACGTGGAGAGAACATCACTCCACCAGAAACCAGCCATGACAGGGAAATATTTGTCAAGAAACAAGTTGATGTGTTCAGTAATAATGTTGTCTGCTGTATATAAGAACAGAGGGGGACACAGTGGCAGAGTGGTTAGTGCTCTCGCCTCCCAGTAAGGAGATCATGGGTTTGATCCTTGGGTCAGCTGACTCACAAACTCTCTGTGTGGAGTCTGACTAAGACACAGAGTTACTGGGATATGCTCCAGTACCCACCACCAATACTGTGAATACACAGAAGAATGAATGAATGAATGAATGAACAGAGCTACACAGAGGTTGAGCTGAGTTAAACCAGTTGTTTAGTTATATTTTGTGTAGAAGTGGACAGGGCCCTGACTTTCACATTTAAACTGACAATGTACTCACAGGTCTGTGTGGTCATCTGTTGGTGATTGACCTAAAGAAGAAATACGTCGTCAGGCAACAGAACATTCAGAAAGAAATGTGTGCAGTGAGATTTACCTCTGCGTCTGCATTGTTTCAGTAACACTGCTACGAACACTGCAGCGAGGACTAACCCTGCTCCTACAATCCATCCTATAATGGCCCCAAGAGAAATTCCTTAAAGAGAAAACAGAAGTGAGACTGAAATGAAAAACTGAGGAAGTACTACTACTACTACTACTACAACAGCTACTATTACATTGAATACTATTACTACAACTACTACTACTATTACAACTGCTACTACTAATATTGCTAATAATATTCAAACCCGTCAACAGGAGGGTGGGGGGCAAAGGGGTCTGTTGTCCCAAGCCTCAGGGTCAGAGGGGCCCAGAAACCTGTCGATGGGCCTGCTAATATTATTATTATTATTATTATTATTATTATTATTATTGATAAAAAATAATTGATTTGATTTATATTGTGCTTTTCAAGCTTCTCAAAGTTGCTTTATATTTTACATTAGGCAAGGTAGCTAAAGTGTCTTGCCCAAGGACACAATGGCAGTATGCAATACCCGTAGCAGGTATCAAACCTCCAACCTTCTACTGTCCCTTAGGTTTAGAGTGAAGTAGATTCATGTCATTGTTTCTGTCTCAGCGCGAGGTCGCTGTACTCACAGCAGAGGCAAAGGCTTTAAATCACTCTGATGTTTTACTGTGACACTGAACTTCACAGAGGAGACCAGAAACTAAAGAGAAGAAGGATGAGGCTGAGGTTAGAGCTGGAGGCCTAGAGGAACACCACAGGAGGTTTATGGATGTAGTGAAAGAGAACATGAAGTTAGTTTGTGTGAGAGAAGAGGACGCAGAGGAGAGGCTCAGAGGGAGGCAGAGGATTCACTGTGGTCATGTGACTTTTTCACAAACCTGGTTCCTCCAGTCGTGTGTTGATGGAGAACATCTCTGTGTCAGTTCTGAGGACACAGGAGTACAGTCCCTGATGGTCTGAGGTCAGATTCTTTAAAACCAGACTGGACTCTGAGACTCTGACCACAAACTGTCTCCAGGACTCATTGTAGACCAGTTCTGGTCCAGTCCTGTTACAGATGATCTCAGTGAGGTTGAATTTCCAGATGAGACTCTTTACTGTGGAGGTGGAGTCAGAGCAGGGGATGGTGACTGTCTCTAAAGCGCCTGAAGAATCTTCAGCTGAGAGAATAAAACAAGTAAATAAAGTGAATGTGCATCACTCACACCACAACATGAGAAATAATTGTAAAACTCACCTCCCATCCTGTAGGTGGCGCTCCTCCAGCTGTGCAGAGTGCTGACATTACAGCTGTGTTCATGTGGAGGGCTGTGTGGAAGTCTGACAGAGCTGACCACAGAGTAAAGACCATTCTCTGTTGTCTCTACAGTAGTGTGGTGTTCAGTAGAAGGAGTCCAGCTCACTTCAGGTTGTGGGTAGATTCCCTCAGATCTACAGAGCAGCTCCTCTCCTCTCTGCTCCAGACTCACATCAACAACAGGAGCTGAGACACAGAGAACAGTGGTTTAGTCCCAGCAGTGACAGTGAAACTTCTCTGCATGGAAACAGAACAAACAACACATTTCTCACCAAATACTTTCAAGTTGATATAAGACTCCTGCTGCTCCCTGGTGGCTGTGCTGCTGTAACACTAGTATCTTCCTTCATCCTGAACTTTGACCTCTGTGAGCAGCAGTGAGGCGTTTCCTCTGGAGATCTCCTCCTCAAACAGAGAGGTCCTGTCTGTGTAGTTCTCATGTTGGTAGCTTAAACTGGTTCTGACCATAATAATAACTGTGAACTGGAATATCATCAGGTTCCTTTGTCCAGTGTATGATAGGATTAGCTCCACTCCTGAAGCTGCAGGGCAGGACACAGCTCTCCATAAAAACACAGGACACTTCAGGATCTGAGACACAGAGACAGAGACATGATCAGGACAAACAGCTCTGAATTTTGACTGCACCATGTTTCAATATTTAACAGGAATTTCTATAAAACCATATTTTTGTGCAGCAGGTTAAGTTTGAGCAAACTCTTTGTTCACACTGCAGGTCTTAATGCTCAGTTTAGATTTTTTTTGCTGAAAACATTGTTTTTTTTCCTTGTTCAGATTAAATTTAAAAAGTGACCTCCATCTGTCTCAGTGTGAACGTCTCTGGCCCTGATGTGACCCGCAGGCCCAGAAAAGACAAAGATGGAGCCAGGAGTTGTGGGATTGTGACGTGAGAGGCTTCACTGAGTTTGTCCATACTTTCAGGATATTAAGGAAAACATTTAAATGCATCTGTCAGAGACACTCCTCAATCCTAATTCATTCATATTTCTCATCTCAGGTTGAACAGAACAGAATGACAATTCTGTGAGCTTTTGAACCTAAGTAGTATTTAAGGATTAAAAACTAATTTAGTTCAACCTCACTTTCTTTCCACTGAGCTCCATCAAGTGACCTGGGTCAGACTCGTCCTGTTCACACTGTCATTAAAAATCAGATACAGCTCACATATGGGCAAAAAGTTAGATTTGGGACACTTTTGCCTGCAGTCTGAATGTTTTGGTTTTTAAAGAGGATTAAACTGAAAAAGTTATAATCAGCGTCATAACTCTGCTAACTCTATTTATTTTGTTAATCAGACATGAAAGCAAAACAATGAACGTAGCTCATATTCACAACAATTCTACTAAAAATAAAATCATAACACTAGGATTCCTAACACCTTTATGTATCTTAAATCAGTGATTCTCAAGTGGTGGGTTGGGACCCAAAAGTGAGTCTGTGAACCATTTTCAGTGGGTCGCCGGCCTTTCCCAGGGCAAAAAAAAGATAAAATGTTTAAGAATATACAAAATAAATTTAAAAAGGTGGCAGTATGGGATACAGAGGAAATCCAAAAAGCAAATAAATAAAATAAAATAAAATCCAGGTTGATAATGTCACTGTTTCACTTCTAAGGCCAAACCTGCCCTGGGGCCCCACATTACTAAGTTACTGTGTAACGGTGGTACCTGGGGGTGTCATAAACAGGGCTTAGTTTGTAAATCAAACGATGCCGGAACAAAAATCCTGCTTTGACACCGGAGTCCACAAGGCCAACACTGTTCCCGGAACGTACACACAACACAATGCTTAGGCGCACACACACATCCCAAAATACCAAGCAACCGCTCATTTATACTCAATTTTATATTATATTTTAATATATTTGTTAACATTATTATACATTATAGCGTTTCACTTCAGTGTAATGTGTCAGTGTACGTATGTTTGATTGCTCAGTTGATTGAGAAGTTAGCTGCTACGCATGATTACTGCGCTTTTGTAGACTCGCTCTGTCATAGACCGACTGTGTGCAGCCACCAGTCTGAAGCAAGAACACAGACTCATGCAGCTGTGGTCTGTAGAAACAAAGTCTAGACTAAGAAAGGGAGCACACAGCAGCAGTAAGCGTTCAGCCTAATCATGTTTCTCCTTTTGCTTTCGCTTCTCTTTAGTGACTGCTGTGGAGCGCGCAGTCTTCGGCTCCAGGCTCTGTGCCCCTCAGCGCGTTAGCTCGAGCTTTCATATGCATTTGAGTAAAAGAACAAACTGACGTGGCTCTGCCATGTCCCGTGCGCTCTCGGGCACAGTGGGGAAATAACACATCACGTAGGTCCCCTCCGCGTAACCAAAGTCAGGACAAACCTCAACAGATTTACTGTCTTCTGGCTGTAAACAAACACATCACTTTTGACTTAAAGAGCAGCAGTCAGCTGTAGCTCCACTCTGTTTGCAAAAACACACAGCCTACTGTGGCTCTGTGCAGCTCTGTGCAGCTCTGTGCAGCTCTGTGCTGCTCTGTGCAGCTCTGTGCAGCTCTGTGGATGCAGCAGGGATTGGGCGGGGTCAGAGGACATCTCAAGGTACGCACAGTGCTGCTGTACACCTGCAGACACCACTGGTGTTAACAGTGGTGAAGAGATGTTTCAGTTTGACGTGAAGGTCTTTTCCACCAGATTCCCTGTACGCTCTATAGACACGAATTACAGTGCAGGAACAGTCAGTGTTGAAGTGCATTATTGTGAAGGGCTCAAGCGTGGCTTTTATGCTTAAAACATATGCATTTCTGTGTAATTACACCTCTGACCTTCAACACAGGTTTAGGAGGCCAAAAGAGTCAAATGTAGTCCACACTTTGTTCTGAGCTGTGCCTGAGTTAGCGGATCCAAGCAAACAGTTGCTGGATCTGACCGTGACAAAATAAGAGAGTTTCCGGATCCTGTTCCGGCTCAAATTAAGCCCTGGTCATAAATAGAAAGTGGGCTATGCAAGGTGCCAGTTTCCATGGGAGGCCTGGGAGTTTGCTGGGCCCACGCCATGTGTGGTTGTGATCAAAGGCTTTGTTAGCTTTTTTATAGTTTTACATGGTGTTACTTTTAATTTAGTAAATGCATTTTTTAATTTGTTATTTTGTGGTAGGACCACGCTAGGACTTTAAAGATCTGTCGACCTGTGACTGAGGAATGACTGTGGTACATTGGTAATACAGGTTTGAGAAATATTAAAAATGTTTAGATTGTGTTTTGTAATTTGGTATTTTATGTTTTTACATTTGCGTTATTGTCCCTGCTGCCCTTTAGTTTTGAGTTAGATCAGTGTTTTATGTTAGTCTGCCTCGCCTTGTGGCTTACCTGCCTACATCTGTAAAAAGGCTTGGTACTAACACAGTACTTTTTCATTTTTGTTTGTTTGTTTTTGTTTGTTCCGGTCACTTCCCACAACAGTTACTAAAATATTTAATGGTCCTAATGTATAAATGCCGGTTGTTTGCTGTGAACCAGTGTGTGGTGTTTGCAGTGTTGTAAACTCCTCTGAAGTGCAGTGTGGGTTGTGCAGGTTTGTTCCACCGTACACAGGTGGTGTTAATTCGGGTTTGTAGAAATTAGATCCATATGGTAACGTATGGGAATACAACCACTTCTATGTTTGTTAAATAAATATTGTCAACTTTAATTTGGGTCAATTTGATCTCTCGCACCGCTAACACAAGCCTATTACTGACAGACCCTTTTCAAGAAATGTGTCTGTTCAAGATAGAAATATTTTTGTCATTATGATTTTATGATTGGTATTATTTTAACCTAAAAGTGTGATGTCCCTGAACCTCTCACATGTGAGGCCCTGCCTCCTCTCTGAGACGCTGCAGCAGCTCCTCTCCCACTGCCTTCTCATGCTTCATCCCATCCCACCACTAACAGTCAGTACTAAGTAAATATGTCTTTTCTGATTGTTTTAGAGTAAAACATTAGAGATACGATTTGAAAAAGTCGAGAGGGTTTCACTGACATCGCTGTTGCAGTGCGTCTTTTATTAAAACCTTTTAAACTGTTTTAAAGCTTTAACAAATGATATCTCTGTGATCCCTGCAGGTAGATTCCTGAAACAAAAACTGTCAGAAAGCTTCAAATCTGTTCTATCACGAGGTCACTGTATATCTCCATGTGTTTTAGTTTTGTAAATAAAGAAAATGTCATTCAGTCACACAGCAGCTCAGTCATCTCCAGCTCAGTTGCTGTCTCTGTGACAGTGAGACAGCAGTCTGTGTCTGCACTGAACAGGTCCACTATGAACGTGATCTGTGGTCTTTTTTTCTCAAACCAGGCAATAAAACTCACTGAAGTTTTGGTTTTGTGGTAAAACCAAACTTCCACACCGGCACATAGGGTTGCTTACAACAGCAACACTGAGCTATTTTGATCTTCATGTAGTGTTTTAAAATTATTTTAGTGGCTGATCGACTCTGAACAGTGCAAAGTCCTCCCCTGAAGCACTTTTCATTTCTATTCTCTATGGTCACCTCCTCACCGACCTGCACCGTCCCAGCTCAGTGTAAACGCTCCATATTTCTGTGTAAAAGCCTGGACATACAAGAGAGAAACAGAGAAATGTGTTCTGTCTCCCACAGCTGCAAGAACAAAATGACTTCATTTCAAGCTGTGGTTTGGGCAGAACTTTTCTTGTATGATGTTGTTTCAAACTGAGCCAATATTGTTATAATTCACATATGCAATATCCAACTGGCTTCAGATTCTAGGCAGCAGCCAGTCACAGGTCTGACACAGACACAGACAGACAACCTTTCACTCTCTCATTCATTCACTATGGGCCTTTAGTCTCCAGTTTTCCTGTACATGTGTGTGTTTGGACAAAGAAGAGGAGAGAACACAGTAACACAGGGAGGACAGACTCCACTCAGAGAGAGTCAGCCGTCCTGACGATCTTCACACAACATCCCACAAACTCCTCACTGAGAGACACTAACCACTCTGCCACTGTGCACCCCATCAGATTACAACGGTGTATTACAAAAAAGGACGAGTATGTGAGGCCCCTACGTCCCGAGAGGACTGAGGGTCAAGTCTACACAATGTGGGAAACAGTTCACCAAGACAATAAGGATTAACTTACCACTGCTGGCGCTGGTTAAAAAGACAATGTCCAGAGTCAAAAAAATCACTAAACATTTTATCCACTCCATCCTTCCTTTAAAATGTTCACACTGACTAAAAATGGCAAAACAAAACTCAATCATAAATGTGTGGAAACAGGAAGTCTGCTCCAGTGCCCACAGAGACAGAAACAAATCAGCTCAGAGCAAAATCTCTGAAGTGCAGCACGTGACTCTAGAGCAGTGGTTCCTAACTGGTGGGTCAAGGGCCAAAAAGGAGTCATAATGGTTGAATACAGTTTTACCAAAATGTTAAACTTATTCAAAGTCTGAATATTGTTTTAATGACATAAAATGGTGAGTAAAAGATTATAGAAGTGCAATAAACTCTCACCATAAAGGTTCAGTAAAGAAACAAATGATTGTTTTATTGGCATCTTTGAGATTGTGAGGCTTTAGAGCATTTATCCCTGAACTAGAAGGTCCCTGGTTTGAGTCCAGGTCTGTGCCCTCACTGGGATTGAATTTTGTTATACATGTTATTTTATTTTTTTTAATGTATCTTTTCAGTTTTCAAACCTGTCGTGTACAGTTTTGTAACAGAGGAATAAAACAGAATCGAACAAATAAAGAATAAATATAACAAAGGGTAATGTGGAAAATGGAAATAAAGAAGACTTTGACAAGAAATATCAAGAATAAGAAGAACAGGAAGTTACAATAGGGAGTGGTTTACAAAAAGGTTGAAAAAAGGGAAGTTACAATGTAATTTAAAAATAAAACTGAATAAAAGTTTCATTTTTTTTTTTTTTTCCAGAAAAAAAAAAGAAGTGACATTTACAACATCACAGCTGTGTTCAGACTGCAGCCTAAAGTGACCCAACCCTGACTTTTTGTCCATATGTGACCCAAATCTGATGTTTTCAAACCAGACCCAGGCCACTTTCACACGAGCTCCTAAACCAGACTCATATCTGATCTTTTACAGAGCGACCTCAGTCTGAACGGTTGAGTCACATTTCATCAACTTTTATGTAACAGACGGCACAATTCTGCAGTGGAAGAGACGGGAGGTGGCACAGATCAAATGATAACAAACATCACAGACAGAGCTGAAAAAGTGAGCTTTTAAACTTAATTTGTACTGAAGCTAAACCTGAGGACTTGTATCCAGCTGCACTGAGGAGACATGAGAGCAGAGAGATTTATGAAATGTTTGGATTTGAGGAGTGTCACTGACAGATGTTTACAAACATCTTCCTAATATCCTGAAATTATGGACAAACTCTGAGTGAAGCCTCTCACATCACAGTCCCACCGCTCCTGGCTCTGTCTTGTCTTTTTATGCAGGTCACTTCAGGACCAGAGACGCTTCACTCACTGAGACTTAAAATATAATGTAGACCACCACAAAAAATAAATAAAACAGATTTCAATAAAACATCAGAATTGAGCAATAAAATCTGCAGTGTGAACGTAGCCTCAAGACTTCATCAGGTTTCTCATGACATGTCTGCTCACTGTGTGTGTTATAATATAAATATATTATAATCATCTAAATGTATAATCATCTAAAAATATAATAATCTAAATGAACATCTAATGTGAGTTTGAGACAAGACACAGTGTATTCTGCAGAAAATTTGCTGCTTGTCCTTAGTTCATTAAAAATATTTGGTAAAACTTTAGAATAACAGTGTAAAGCATTAAGGATCAGTAATCAGTTAACAGTGTGACAGCCCCAGAGCAGGCTGGGTTTTCTCTGCCTCTGTGGGCTTTAACTTTTACCTCCAGGTTTCTGTCCTGCTCCTCTTGCTCCTCCTCCTCCTTTTGTTTGTGCACTCTTTAGTTTCACTTTAGCTTCCACATCCAACTCTTACACACACAGCTGATGCTACAGATGACTCAGGTTATACATTTAGTTTTGTTAATACTTCATTGGTCACTTTATTTAAATAAACTATAATTTGTATTGGCTTCCATCCTGTCTGTGTTTTGCTTGTCAAGTCGTACGAGCCAGGCTTGACAATAGATTATTTACTAAGCATTATTTTAACATGAAAGAACACCACTGAGCTATAAACACTGTTATTAATGTTTCATTCTTAAGTTATAAGCCCTGGTAAATGAATGCTATTACTGCTTTATAGTGGTGAGTTATTCTAAAGTGTTACCTGAGTGACTCAGTGAGATAAACATAACAGACCTGACATATTTACACAGGGACAGTGCCAGGTTTTATGGGCCCCCTGCAAAGATATAACATTGGGTCCTATACCAAGCTAACCTTTAATTATTATTGTAACATTTTCCTGGGCCCCTGACAGTCATGGGCCCTTAGAATCATCCTAACCTTTTCCCCTCTTACAGCGTCACTGTGTATAAGGAAATTTATCAGTCCACTGTCATTCAGTGGTGCAGGTGAAAAATCAATGTCCACACACATTATATTGTCCATTTATAAAAAGAGAAGTAAAGAAACATAAATAATTCAAAACATGACACCAGATGACACTGAAAGCTGCACATTTCTGAGCCCCACAGTCACAGGATTCAAGTACAAGAGCACCACCTACTGGCCAACCACTAAACACATCCATGAGCTCTAAACGCAGATCAGATTAAAGTCATACATCATATTCTAACATTAGAGCTTTACCTGTGGTGTTAACATCAGGAACAGCAGTCTGCAGCATAAAAGCAAAACTACAGACTATTCACAGTTACACCTGACCCCAAAACTACAGCCTGAACCTCATTATCAAGGTTAATACATGGTTATCTTTTACATTTAACATGAATAAATCCTGTGGGGCCATTCTGTCATCAGTATCACGTGACCAGTGCATTATATCAAACGTAACATTTTCCACTTTAATACTGCATTGGATTTGGGTTCTCACTATAGTTTAAAGTCTTTAAATCTAAGGTCTTCATTTAAAACAAACTAAAGACTCAGCACAGACATGAATTACAAATAAAAAGAGCAAACAGATTAATTATGATGAATTTCAGTACATTCACTCCAACCTCGGCCACAGAAGTAATGAAAAAAGAGTATTCAGTAAATAGTCAGCACCAGACTGCTCCTGCCTCTCAGTCAGGAGGTTGTAGGTTCAACTCCGGGTCGTGTTACTGTGGGTTCTCTCCTCTTCCTCTCACCGTTCAGAGACAATAATGTACAGGAGAACTGGAGAGACTGAACTGAGAGTGAATGGTTCTCTCTCTAACTGGCTGGGGTCCAGGCTGTTCCCCGCCTAAGGCCCATAGTCTGTGGGATAGGCTCCAACCCGAAGAAGATGAACGAATGAGTGAAGAAGCTGCAAAAAGAAATGTAACTGTCCTTCATTCACACCGCTCTGCTTTAGTTTCAGAGAACATTTGGCCTTTTGTCTTCTTATTCCAGGTCACATCTTCAGGGTTAATCTTCTTCAGTGTCAGTGTTGGAAGCTCTTCAGGGAAACGCTGGCTCTGTTTTCTACTCATTTTTATTACTGTAAAGAAACACAAATAAATTAAAAACAAATGCATCAACCGCTCAGTGTCTATGTTTAGTTTGAACATTGTTAACAACATGTATTTCTTTGCAGTTACTCAAAAGACACATGTGATTAGATAGGTAGTAATGAGTTATATGTGCTGTGTTAGACTGAGTAACTGAATAAAATTGTAATAATAATAATAATAATAATGTATTAGATTTATATTGTGATTTACTGATTAATGCACTTTAAATGAATACATTTTTACTTCACTCCTCAGTCACTGCCAACCTTCAGGTTAGTGAGCGACTTCTAATGTGAGTTTTATCCCAACATACACTGCAAAAAAAATATTATTTAATATGACTTGAATTCACATTATTAATCTTTATTCAAGCAATTTTCACTAGATTGGATTTATTTACTTATTAGGTTATGTATTACTAAATATTGGATCATTCAACAATTTTTACCTATTTCAAGCTAAATTTTCTGTCCATGGGGTAAGCTAATAACTAATGTAGAGATTGATTTTTGCAGTGTACGTTTTACTTCTCCCAGTTTAGAGTGGTGACCTCTGCACAGATGGAAGCTGGCACTCACTTCACTGAGTCTATGAGCTGTTAACCTGTCTCATTTATATTTGTGATTTAATCCATAAAAACCTCAAAGACACACGATGGCAACTTATCTTAATGGGAATGCTACTGCTGTACTAATATATGATCACAAGTTTCCACTGCTGAACTCAAATGTAGAGAGGAACTCACCTGTTTTTTATCTCTGGTGTGAAACTAAAGTTTATACTGAGGTCTCCTCCATGTTCTCATCCTGGTCTCTGTCCTGGTTCTCGGTCTCTGCAGTCTGGTTCTCGGTCTCTGCAGTCTGGTTCTCAATCTCTGCAGTCTGGTTCTCGGTCTCTGCAGTCTGGTTCTCGGTCTCTGCAGTCTGGTTCTCGGTCTCTGCAGTCTGGTTCTCAATCTCTGCAGTCTGGTTCTCGGTCTCTGCAGTCTGGTTCTCGGTCTCTGCAGTCTGGTTCTCGGTCTCTGCAGTCTGGTTCTCGGTCTCTGCAATCTGGTTCTCGGTCTCTGCAGTCTGGTTCTCGGTCTCTGCAGTCTGGTTCTCAATCTCTGCAGTCTGGTTCTCGGTCTCTGCAGTCTGGTTCTCGGTCTCTGCAGTCTGGTTCTCGGTCTCTGCAGTCTGGTTCTCGGTCTCTGCAGTCTGGTTCTCGGTCTCTGCAGTCTGGTTCTCGGTCTCTGCAGTCTGGTTCTCGGTCTCTGCAGGCTGGTTCTCGGTCTCTGCAGTCTGGTTCTCGGTCTCTGCAGTCTGGTTCTCGGTCTCTGCAGTCTGGTTCTTGTTGGACGTCTCTTGTTCCTGTTGTTCCTCTAGAAGTTCATCAGTTTCTTTGGGTCTAAAAGGAAAATCCAGGTCTCATTGCCTTTGTATTAACTCAGATTTACAGCTGGAAGAGTCAGCTCAGACGGAGAATACAGAAAGATCTTGGGCAGCAGTAGCTCAGTAGGTAGTGGTCCATGAAAAAGGCCATAAACAATCACTATATACATAAGATTCATTTTTGTTGTTGTCTTTGTTATTCTTGTGTTTTTGTGTTTTGTGTCATTTTACTCACTAAAACAGTGGTTCTTAAAATGTGGGGCAGGTCCCAGTGGTGGCACACAGTGGTAGGTGCTACTCAGAGATCCAAGTTTGGATTTAGTTCTTACAGACTTTTTGTTTTACTCGTTTTAGTGTTTAAGGGCATAAACTTGATGTAAAGACGACTGCTTAGTCCTGGTTTAGTCCTGGTTTAGTCCTGGTTTAGTCCTGGTTTAGTCCTGGTTTAGTCCTGGTTTAGGTTTATCACTGGATGTAGACGACATTTTCAGTAAAGGTCAGTAATGGTCCAAAGAGGAGATGGTTAGTTTTAGGTTTGGATCTGGATCCAGGAAAGGATTCTGTTTCATTGCGAGATAGGTCCAAAGACCACACTGTGTGTATCTGATCTGTCAGTGTCAGTGTGATTGGCTCATGTCACTGACTCTGTTTCCATGTCACCTCAGAGAGTTTCTGAATGATATCATCTGACTGAGATAATGGCCACAGATTTATAGCCAAATAATGTAAGCAGTTCATTTTTAAGGAAGTTTTGAGACTTCTCTGTTTTTTTATTGCTGGAGTTGTGTAAAAAGCACAGAGCTCTCTCTTTAACCCTGTTGTTGCAGAAGCTGCTGATGGCTCTGGTCACAGAAGGATTTCTGAACTCCTGAAGGTCACAGTGAGCTCTGCTGGGACCAGAGTCTGGACGTGGAGAGAACATCACTCCACCAGAAACCAGCCATGACAGGGAAATATTTGTCAAGAAACAAGTTGATGTGTTCAGTAATAATGTTGTCTGCTGTATATAAGAACAGAGGGGGACACAGTGGCAGAGTGGTTAGTGCTCTCGCCTCCCAGTAAGGAGATCATGGGTTTGATCCTTGGGTCAGCTGACTCACAAACTCTCTGTGTGGAGTCTGACTAAGGCCCAGAGTTACTGGGATACGCTCCTGGGAATACACAGAGGAATGAATGAATGAACAGAGCTACACAGAGGCTGAGCTGAGTTAAACCAGTTGTTTAGTTATATTTTGTGTCGAAGTGGACAGGGCCCTGACTTTCACATTTAAACTGACAATGTACTCACAGGTCTGTGTGGTCATCTGTTGGTGATTGACCTAAAGAAGAAATACATCGTCAGGCAACAGAACATTCAGAAAGAAATGTGTGCAGTGAGATTTACCTCTGCATCTGCGTTGTTTCAGTAACACTGCTACGACCACGCAGCATGCAGCGAGGACTAACCCTGGTCCTACACTACATCCTATAATGGCCCCAAGAGAAATTCCTAAAAGAGAAAACAGAAGTGAAAAACTGAGGAAAGGATGAACAACTTTTTCTACTACTACCATTACTACTACTACTATTACAACTGCTACTACTAATATTACTAATAATATTCAGACCCGTCAACAGGAGGGTGGGGGGCAAAGGGATCTGTTGCCCCAAGCCTCAGGGTCAGAGGGGCCCAGAAATGGTTCCTCTTCTTATATTTTTTATTATAAGGGGCCCCATGTGAAGCCTTCTTTGCCCAGCAAAGAAGGCTTTAGTTTGTGTGAGAGAAGAGGACGCAGAGGAGAGGGGCAGAAAGAGGCACAGGATTCACTGTGGTCATGTGACTTTTTCACAAACCTGCTTCTTCTATTCTCCGTTTCACTTCCTCCAGTCGTGTGTTGATGGAGAACATCTCTGTGTCAGTTCTGAGGACACAGGAGTACAGTCCCTGATGGTCTGAGGTCAGTTTCTTTAAAACCAGACTGGACTCTGAGACTCTGACCACAAACTGTCTCCAGGACTCACTGTAGACCAGTTCTGGTCCAGTCCTGTTACAGATGATCTCAGTGAGGTTGAATTTCCAGATGAGACTCTTTACTGTGGAGGTGGAGTCAGAGCAGGGGATGGTGACCTCTGACCCTGTGGCACTGAGGGGAGCTGCAGGGAGAGACCAGAAACAACTCATTTATTTAACTGTACATGAAACTGACAAGGACAGTTTATACAGTAGTCCTCACCTCCCATCCTGTAGGTGGCGCTCCTCCAGCTGTGCAGAGTGCTGACATTACAGCTGTGTTCATGTGGAGGGCTGTGTGGAAGTCTGACAGAGCTGACCACAGAGTAAAAACCATTCTCTGTTTCATTTATTGATATGTTTGGCTTTTCACTGTCATTGGACAGAGTCCAGTTCACTTCAGGTTTTGGATAAATATTTTTGGATGTGCACTTGAGCTCCTCTCCCTCCTGCTGCAGCTCCACCTCAGCCACTGGAGCTGAGGAGAAAATGGGATAATCTTTAAACAATACACATATTTTTAAAAGAGGTCAGTTTAATAACTGGTGTTCCATGATTTGGAAAGTTTTTGAGAATTAGACAAAAGTTTAAATAGAGCTCCCTCTTTCTTATATATTCACATTTCATTAGTTTAGTGTCAGATTTGTGCTTCTCTTTTTTCTGTATGTGTTTTGTTTTTTGTTTTGTTGTTTGGGTGGGGTTTTTTCTGCTGTTTTGTGGTGTGAGCAGTTGGAGCCAGCTCTGGATTTGGTCTCTTTCCAGTCGGACTCATCGCTGCCATTTCTCCAGTGTTTAAAGACAAAGCAGGATGGGACCGCCCCCTTTGTTCTGAGCCTGTGTTTGGTCCAATAATCCAGTCCCTGCTCTAGTTCCCCCTCTGTCAAAAACACTTTATAGTAAAGTCCAGACGAGGTTTCAGAGTCTCATTTTCTCAGAGACGACTTCTGTTTTGCTGCTGTTGACTGAATAATGAGTTTTCCTCAAATACAAGGGAAAAAATCAGGAAGTGCATTTGTAAAGTGAGAACTGATCTGATATGAACTCAGTAAACTGTGAATAAAACAGAATGTTACAGACAGAGTAGAAGACAGAAGCAGGATCAGGTTGTGGAGAGATGGAGAGTTTGGGGTAAACTGCAGTGACACTGGACAGAAGAGGATTTCTGACCAAACCATGAGTTTATTCTCTTACCATAGACTTTCAGATTTATATAAGACTCGCTGTTTCCTTTGTCTGTGGGGCTGGTGTAACATCTGTATCTTCCTTCATCCTGAACTTTGACCTCTGTGAGCAGCAGTGAGGCGTTTCCTCTGGAGATCTCCTCCACAAACAGAGAGGTCCTGTCTCTGTAGTCCTCATGTTGGTCCTTAAACTGGTTCTGATCATAATAATAACTGTGAACTGGAATATTACCAGGTTCCTTATACCAGTGTATGACAAGACCAGGTCCACTCCTGAAGCTGCAGGGCAGGACACAGCTCTCCATAAAAACACAGGACACTTCAGGATCTGAGACAGAAGAGAAATCCAACACATCAGATGAACACTGAAATCAGTTCATTTGACCTAATGATACTTGTAGATAGATTTGGTTTGAATCTGGCATCCAGACTCGAGCAGGAATCATGTTTGCACAAAATCACAACTGAACTGATGCCAAGAAAACTAAGATAAAGACAAAATGATAAAATGTGTACTTAAAATGTTACATGGTTAAAAAAACAAAACAAAACAACAACTCAATAACAAGTAAAAGTACAAGTCAGTAAATATTATTTAAAAAAAAAAAACACAAAAAACCTCTTTATTATAAATTGTGTTTTTATGTTTAATGACGTAAAGAAATCTATGATATGCATCACTGCCTCCAGCTCTGACAATGTTATAAATCTGCAGACTCGGAGCCTGCACTCAGAGACCCGCATTCTCAGACCCCACGTTTCTCAAGACTGTGCCCCCTGCTGTTTGGAAGATCTCATAACACCTTGATCCAAATGTGTAAAAAAAACAATAGGATGCAATAGGTATCGGGAGTTTGTGCAAGGATTTTTATTTTTTTATTTTTTTTTCTGTCAGAATGTTTTAAAGACTTTCAGTTGTATAAATAAATTACAAAGCATATTGACAAATTCATAAAATTAATATAAAAATATAGCCTAGTTTTTTACAGAAATATTTGCAGTCCCTGCTCAGTGCTGAGGGAACATGAGCAAAAACTTTCTCAATGTGTTCCTTGATCTTCAGCTTTACAAACTGACGCAGAGGTTAATGTGGCAACTCTGTGGAGGATTTTTAGGACCACATAAATAATAATAAAGGATTTAATAAAACAACATTTAAATTACACTTTAAATAGAAAATTATTAAATGTATTTGCAATTTAATTTATTAATCTTCAAATTAAAAGAGAAATTCTTAAAATATTTTCTAAACAATTTAATTGTTCATTACAAGTCAATTTAAACATACAATTAACGAATTCTGCAAGTAATACTAACTTTACTAAACTGATTGCCAAAAGCCCTTTTAAAAGATAAATAAATAGTTAAATTTATAATTTTGATTAATAATACAAACTTTAACTTGCAATTTAAAACAGCAATTCCATTTGTTAAAGCATTAGCCATTTCATTTGCCAGTACAGTAACTAAACGCTTTAGCTTCTCCATGTAGCTCTGACTTTAGCTTTAACCTGGTTCTTTTGACTCACGGAGCTGAAAATGGCAAATCAATGCAAATGAGCCGTGCACGAGCTCAGAGGAACACTTCTGATTGGCTGAGAGAACAGCACTACTTCTTTGGCGGAGGGATACTCAGGCCAGACATCTACTGAAAACAATCGCTTCAACTTTTCTACTTTCTACATTTACAGGTTTTAAAGGGACATCGCGATTCATTTTTTTCTGCACCGATTCATTTTTTTTTCTTTAGCATCGATTTTTAACCGATTTACGAAGAATCATTACATCCCTAACTGTCACACATTTATGAAGATTATCTCATATTTACACTGACGAGCTGTCGTCACTAGAGAAGTTTGAGTGTTGAAGGCTGTTTGGTCGGATTATTGATCAGTCATACCAGTGCTACCTGAGGCAGCGTTAGCATGCTAGCGTTAGCGCACATATGTTTTATATCCTCTGATCTGAAATATTTGTCCTGACAAAGTTTCTAAACGTGAGTTACCACTGAAGCAGTTTGGGCTTATAGTGTGAGGGTTACAGACAGTTTGGTGGAAATGTACTGTTGTAGTAGAAGTAGTGAAGATTACAGATTACATGGTTTAAATTATACTCAATTACAAGTGAGCTTACTGTCCTATAAATTTACTAAAAATTACAAATTCACAATAATTACAGTAATGTGAGTATTTATAATTCATTACTTCACCTCTGAGCAATTCAACAGCATACTTAGCCATTCTGCTTTCTTTGTATGACTTATCTAAAGCCTTGTTAGTCAAACAGATTGCTTGTATAATATTCTGTACACAGACAATTAACACAAAGCAGTAGCAACATTTATTTTGCAGTATTCTGTAAGTGAATCTGTTGGGCATCAAATCCACTGCCTCTAAATATCTCTGTGACAGAAGTGAGTTTATACAACAACATATGATTATTATTACAGTGTATGCAACATGAAACTAAAGTATTTTACCCCAAGGCCAAGTAAAGGCTTTAGTTTCATTCATTCATCTGCTTCTGCTCCTGTTCAGGGTCAAGGTAGTGTTGTAGTCAAGACTAATCGAGACCAAGACCAGTCCAAGTCCAGAGTGAACCGAGACCAAGACAAGGCTGAGACTTTTTGGGGTCAAGACTGAGGCTGAGGCAAACTG
Organism: Bostrychus sinensis; assembly: GCA_020698575.1. NCBI lineage: Eukaryota > Metazoa > Chordata > Actinopteri > Gobiiformes > Eleotridae > Bostrychus > Bostrychus sinensis. The sequence goes on along the minus strand of CM036259.1, from coordinate 3,755,154 downwards.
AGACCAGGTCAAGACCAAACCCTGGGAAACAACACTAAATGAAGGGGGAAAAGTGTTTCAAATACTTTAATGATTATTTTAATGATTTAATAAAACAGACTCCACAAACAAACAGAGAACTGCACTTTTTCATTGTTCCAAAATTATGATAAATAGCATTTTCTTATAATATTTTCTAAATAAAAACTCTGAGACTGCCACATCCGAGACTGAGACAAGACCGAGTAAAACTGGATTCCAGACCAAGACCAAAGGGTGCAACCAGTCACAGAGCTGGCACAGAGACTCTGACAGACAACCAGTAACTCTCACTTTCATTCACTAGGGGCAATTTTTCGTCACTAATGTTCACCAAACACATGCACGGTTTTGGACAGAGTGGGACAAAGCTGGAGCACGAAACAAATGAGCCACCATTTTAATTCAATAGCACCACTTCCAGTAACACATAACGCTGACGCATGCTCAGACATTTCATTCATGGCTGTGTTCCATGTGTGCAAGGTGCAGGTCCAACCCTTTGTTTCCTGGAACAAACAAGAATGTTCCCATAGTGACTGAATGAATGAATGAATGAATGAATGAATGTGAGAGTGCCTAAGGGTCAGGTTTATCAAAGGTTTGCTGCACACTAAATGAATAAAAATAAATGGCGCGGCAGTCGCTCAGCTGGTAGAGACGATCCCCCACAAACCCAAAGGTTGGCGGTTTGAGCTGGCACTGCATACTGGCATTGTGTCCTTGGGCAAGACACTTCCCCCACCTTGCCAGTGTGATTGTGTCTGTGGTGGCTGGAGGGGCTGTAGGTGCACAATGGCAGCCACACTTCTGTCACTGAGTGTAACTGAGGAGTGAATGAATAAAGCAACTTTGAGTGTCTAGAAAAGTGCTGTATGCAAACCCATGCTCAGCTGAAGTTAGCGTCTCTCACAGGAGCTGAACGAGTGCAGCGCAGATTTTGTTCCGGTGACTCGACTCTCGACTCTCGACTCTCGACTCTCGACTCGAATGCTACAAAATTCAAGGTGTGTAAAATGCTAATTAAATTGCTTTGCGGTCGCTGTTTGATTTATCACGAGTACAGAGCTAAATCTGTGTGAAAATTTAGCATAAGAAAGACTTTATGCACAGATGGGGCGTTGAAAATAAGGTAAAACTCTTTAAAAGGTCTCATTTACAAAGATACATCAATAATGTGTTGATTTGGAGGTGGAGGTAACAAAAAGACTTGCGCTTGCTCTCTGACTCACGTTAAACTCTGATTTACAGATCAGATGTGTGTTGTTGTGCAGTTTCTCACACAACGCGGCCACAAGTCGCTAACGCTATTTTTAAAGATGCACTCGTAATTTAGCACCTGTCTTAGTAAATATGGCCCTAAGTGTCTGTCTAGGGTGTGTCCCGCCTAAAGACCATAGCGCTCGCCTCTAAACAAGGAGGTTGTGGGTTCGATCCCCTGACTGACCGAGTGGAGTGTGTGTGTCCTCCCCATGTTATTGTGGAATCTCTCCTCTTCCTGTCACCTTCATCCAGACACACTCATGCACAGAGAAGTGGAGAATCTAAATGTCTCATAGTGAATGAATGAGAGAGTGAATGGTCGTCTGTCAGTGTGTGTCTCTGTCCAGGGCACACCCCGCCTAAGGCCCATAAAGAAGATGAAAGAATAAAATTATTACAAAGTGACTGCATAGAAATTTGCTCTAGAAAAAAGGATTTCCTGGATGAGAAAACCTGGGACTCCAGATGAAACTAAAGTCTAAATAAAATCTAAAACTACTGCATGAGTAAAGGAACCGTGATTCAACAGAAAACGAGGCTGAGAATGTCATCATTCTGGTTCAGACTCTGGTCGGTGTAAACCAATCCTCTTCTGTGTAAAAACACACCTTAATTCATTCACAAGTCGTGGGTTTGTAATCCGATCAGATATAGGTTACAACTTATTCTTCATGTTTTACTTTTACTGCTTACTTCCATATCTGTGAGCTGGCACATACAGTATACAGTATCTCCCACACACCAAGGATTTACAACTGTTTATGTAATACCTTTGGACTTTTGTGACTTTACAATCTGTAATAAAATATTTAGAAAGGATTATCCAGCAATTATCAAATCTCTCAGCAACAGCAGCGTTCTTTTCTGCTCGGTCGTGTTTCCAGCTGACGAAAGCAAATGATCCGTGTAGTTGTTATTTCAACAACAGAATGGAATCTTCTTCTTCCATACAATAAGAGTATGGGGGCAAAAAAGCTACAGCATGATATTATGTCATGCTCGGTGACTAAGTTTGCTTTAAATCATAAATAATTACAAGTTAAAGACAGGAACAAGCTAGTTTCCTCTGAGGCCATATTTGGACAGAGATGGGACGTGACAGATCCTGCAGCAGACGTTATTCAACCACACTCTTAATGTCATATATAAACTTACAAGATCATACATGCAACTTATTGTTTTGGTTAAAATAGCATCTAAGTTGATTTATACAGAGCTATTGTATCCAAACAGGTTACAGCAGTCAGACTTGTCAGGAATGTGTAGACGCCTTGTGTTGGATGAATGATTTGTCTAAAGCAAAACCAAAACTGAGCTTAAACACAGCTGAATATTCTATATAAATATTATAAACATGATTTTTTATGCTATCACCCAAGAATACACAGAAGTAGATGAATGTCTCTAATATCTCTAAACTAAACCCGTTCAAACTTTGCACAACACTGTAAAAAAAACAAAGTTGACCTACCTTTTCCATTTGTAGAGGTCAGTAACAGGAGAAACAGAACGGTAGCTGCCTGAGAGGAGGACATGTTCACTTTACCTCAAATACACCGGAGTGAAAAGAAACAGGTGGGTTGGTCTGATCATCTGGTCCTTGAAGGAACAGGTTTTTTGCATTGACGCACAATCAAAGAATGTTGTTTAGAGAGTCCAGCCTCTAGAGTAACAAGAACTTTCACTATAGACGTTTACAGCTTTAGTCTCTGTAGTGAAAATGATGAGCTCAGCACACGCAGCTTAATGATTACAGACAGATCTACCACAGAATGACAGTGTTATCTTGTATCACCTGATTTCACCTGGGGACTAGGACACCCTGCCTCTTTGCCAGGTGGTCATGGTAAACATGAAGTGCTACTGGTAAAATAAACAAAGTCAGGACTTCAGTGCACACAGAGTAAAGTCATTCAAACCTTTTGTTTGTTTAGACTGGTAGCAGTCAATAGGAGAAGACAAGAAACTCCAACTGGAAGTGGACATTTACACTCTTCACCTTTACATGCGTCTGTGGACATTTAGACATTCAGAGACCAGTGTTGAGGGTACTCAGATTATTTTTTTTGAGTAAGCACAGGGGGGTTGTGTATAACGTGGTGAGTACAGTGGCTTTATGTTTAGATGTCAAGCTCTGGCTGTGGGTAAAGCTTTAGGCTGCTCTTTACTCTGTCCTGCAGGATCAGCTCAGCTCCGTGTGCGTTGCTGTTTATGCTGTGACTTGGCCAGCAGTCTGTGGTTAAATACACCGTGTCATAGCTAAAGTTTTGCTCCATGATGTGAGTGTACAGCTGCAGCGCCTCACTCAGCTATTTGGCATAAAGTAAAGAAAGTTGCTGGACTACAGTAAAACAATGGCAGTGGTTCTTCTTCTTCAGCTTATGACAGTGGACTGGTGCCTTTCCCAGGAACTATGGGCCTGAGGCGAGGTAAACAGAGGACAGTCTCAGGGCTGACACAGACAGACAACCATTCACTCTCTCATTCATTCAATAGGGGACACTTAGAGTCTCCAGTTCTCCTGTTCATGTGTGTGTTTGGACAAAGGGAACAACAGCAACACAGGGAGAACATGCACACTCTACTCAGAGAGACCAGGAGTCTAACCCACAACCTCCTTACTGAGATCCGAGAGCACTAACCACCACTTGGTGTTTAGTCTAATCATAAATTTTAAGCCTTTAGAAATAAAAAACAAAATCAAGATCATACATTTTACAAAAAATAAAATGGAATATATTTTATTTACAGCACACAGAAATATACAAAGTATTACATAATTTTAACACCGAGAGCCTGTAGCACTCTTTAACATCATTTAGACACATTCATTTTCAGGCCAAATTCATGTATTCACAATTCATGCTGTTACCTGTAATCCATATGTTGTACACAAGCCTGGCCAGACGAACTCTTTTCCTGTTCCATACAAAAAGTCTGATCCTTTCTCCTGAGTTTAATTTCTACAGGCGTCTCAATGACAGGAGGAGTAACCAATCAGAGAAACAAAGGGCGGGACCTCAGCAGTGCACCGCTGACCTGTAAGCTCAAAAAACATGGTGGATTCTTACAGGTTTTGCCATAAAACACCAGAATTTGCCGTATTATGATCAGCTCTGTTCTTATTTGTGAACGAGGGACAGCAGCAGAAGCCAGATGTACAAAGAGTTGTGGTTAAAGTTACACATGTGTAACTTTTCTCCTAAATATGTGGGGCATACTGACTTGTTTTTGTGATTTTTTGAGCGATTATAAGGCCTGAGGCGCGATCTGTTGCTCCGAGCGGGGCTTCTGTACTGAGAAACCGCCCTCGCAACTTGGCCGGGAGCGCTCCGCTGTTGAGGAAGAGTCACGTGACAGGGAACGACTTGAGGCGCAGGTATAACCATGAAGCTACTTTTAGCGTTGTTATTTTCGCCAGTTCGTCAGGGCCGAAGGACACAAGAAGATGAAGACAATGTCGGACGAGGCAAGAAAAAGAAAATGTGAAAGGGACCGCACCAGATCACAGACAAGAGTCAACATCGGACAGACTTTTGCTCGCTGGCGTCAGATGAGAGACAGAGAAGGCTGCAAATCAGATCACGTTTTTGCTTCTTTATTGTTGGGCAGGTAAATTAGCCTCTTTATTTTTTCTTTAGAACGTGCTTTTTCATACAGTTATTAGTTGTTTTTACTGCGACCATTGCGCGATATTTGTTGATAAGCTAACGTTAGCGCTAACTCTATAGAAGATCCAGTCCAAACTTCCAAAGGTAGCAGCAGGTCAACTAAAGTTGAAACAATGATGGAAATAGACGCACACTTGCAGTTTCAGAAGGAGGAGGGGCCCTAGTGTTTACGTTTTGCGACGGTGCAGTGGCACCTGTGGCCTCTAGAGGCGCAAGACCGGGAATCTTACACAGTGTAACTTTAAAGTGAGTTTGTTTGAATGTGGTCGATACGTGAGACATCAGCGGGACTTTACTGTTGTTAAAATGGAAACATGACGAAGACAAAAATCTTCTTTTCACAGTTTCACTTTGACTAACAACAGATCATCAGCATCAGGGAGCTTTTGTTTTTTAGATATTTTATTCTATATGTATTTTATCTATATATTTATGATTTTTTATGGTAGGCATAGTGTCTTTGAGAGCAGTAGACAACAACTGCACATTTCCTTTGCGATTAATAAAGTTTTATGTCCATCTATTGCAGAACTTTGTGCTGTGGGTTCAGAATCACTCCAGAGGGAAAAGTTATTACCGTATTTTCCAGACTATAAGTCGCAGTAGCCAAAAGATGTATAATGAAGAAGAAAAAAACATATATAAGTCGCACTGGACTATAAGTCGCATTTTTTGGGGGGAAATTTATTTTATAAAATCCGACACCAAGAACAGACATTTCATGTTGAAAGGCAAGTTATAGTAATAATAGAATAGAGAACAACAGCTGAATAGGTGTGTGGTTTGCTAACGTAACACATTGATGGTTATTCAGCTACATGAAGCATAAACAACGAACTGAACAGGTGTCTCGTATGTTAACGTAATATATTAACAGTTATTCACATAACTATAGCATAAAGAACATAATATAACAAGTTCACCAAACTCACCATCTCACTCCTAATCACTAAATCCTTTAAATTCTTCATCCTCGGTGTCGCTTCTGAACAACTCCGCCAACTCCGGAGGTAGACGAAGCGCCGCTTCCTCCTCTGCGTGGCTGTCGTCAGACTCAGCATCAGTTCCATTTCCAATTATTCCGCTCTTTCTCAGTTGTCTTTATAGCCTAAGTTGTTAGTGGTAATGTTTACATTTTAAATTGTCAGTGGTACAGGTGCAGCAGATGCTGGTACACAAGCCTAGAGCGCCCTCTAACCAACACCTGAAATATTTTAATATATAAGTCACACCTGAGTATACGTCACACCCCTAGCCAGACGATGGAAAAAAGTGTGACTTATAGTCCAGAAAATACAGTCCTGATTTTAATAAAACACAAATTATTCAATCAAATTTTTTGGATAAAGAATATTGAACAGTCCTTGTTATTTTTGGCCCATTAAATGAAGAAACAACAGCGTTATACAGCAAAATATGTCATTTAGGGTCAGGTTCCATCAAAAAGTCATTGACATCTTCAGGTGTTCTGCAGAATAGAAAACAACAGTTCATTATTTCACAAACAGAGGAGAGGATCAGATGGTGCAGAGGATTCACTGTGATGAGCAGAGGAAGGACAAGATTCTTGGTTTACAGATTTGTTAAGTTATGGAACCAAGTTAGGCTCACTTTTTAATGACAGTCCTTTGCAACATCTACATAAATATTTAGGTAAATTTGATGTAGGCCTGAGATTGAGATTTCTTTGTAAAATCCAAAACAGTAAAAAAAAAACATAAGGTTACAAACTGTGATCCTTCCTGTAATCTTAGTCAGGAACAATAAACGTGTGCAGGGGAACTACCAGCAAAAACAGCCACAAGTCACACACGTTTATGGAACTTCTGCAGCAGAGTTGGAAAGAACTTTCTGAAGAATATTTGGTTTCCATCATTGTAGAAAGATGCCACAAGTTCAACTTTGACAACAATTTAGAAAAGCTCTTGATTATGAACTGTTTCCATGATTTCTTTTGTAACCTCAGCAGTTTATTTGTGTTTGTGTTTGTTTATATGAGACACTGAATTGCAGACGTTTCAATAAAAAACTGGAGTGTTCTAAACTTTATGCTGCAGTGTATGTACTGAGAAAATTGAGAGATTCAGCTATAAATATTATATATATTATAAATACTATTAATATTACTAGAAATATGAATAACTCTGTAAACTAAATATACTGGATAAAAACTAGATCTATGTTCTACCAAAATCACAATAGCTCCTTAAAAACAAAAAACAATGCTCTGGTGTGATACTGGTCTTTTAGATATAAAGACTTATTGGTGATTTGGGGTCTGAACCCCTCCCAAACCTTAAATGAATCCACCTGACCGAACAGTTTATCAAAAACAACAACAGTTTATCTTCATCACTATGTGCAGTTATTCTGTCTGTAGAGATATGAGAGCAGCTCACTTACACTGTGCATGTAAACAAACCTAAACAGTTTAAAAGTAGCCTCCAGGAAAGAAAAGAGAGACAAATCTGAGCTAAAAGTTTGTAAACTAAGCCATAAAACTGGATTTACCTACTGTTGTGTTGCGCTGCTCCTTGCCGAGGCTGTAAAAACAAATTGGAACAGGTTTCAGTTTTTATTATGGAGCTTGAACCTTGACACGATCAACAATGTCAGCTTGAACAAATATGTGTCAGGGTTTATTGTTTTTCTCATGCGTACCTTCCTCTCAGAGCAGCACTGCCACAGCCCCAGAGCCACTAACACCATGAGTATGAGCACTAACAGTACTCCAACTATGATCCCATTAGAGTCACCTGGAACAGAAAAAAACTATGATTACATGATTACTACTACTACTACTACTACTACTACTACTTATACTACTACCCCTGCTGATTTTGTTACAACTAAGACTGCTACTAGTACTAATAATTCTAATACTGCTACTCCTAGTACACTATCACTTCTGTTGTTACTGCTGCCACTGCTCCTGGCTCTTACTCCTACCTTTACTTATGCTTATACCAGTGTTTCCCAACCAGGGGTACAGCGACCCCTAGGGGTCATTGCAGGGGTACGTGGAGTAAAGTGATCATTTATAGTACCACCTCTCTATATTTGGCTTAGACTAAATAAGACTAAATTAGGACTAAGCTGGGACTGCAGCGAGGGATGCAACGTTAAAGAAGGACACAACATGAACTAAATCTGGACTAAAACTAAAACTAAACCAGGACTAAACAGAAACCATGCCAGGTTCAAACCAGGACTAAATCCTGGGGGTACACAAAACCAAAAAATTGGCAACCATTGGCTTATACTACTAGTACTACTACTACTACTACTACTACTACTACTACTACTGCTGCTGCTGCTGCTTATACTACTACTACTACTACTACTACTACTGCTGCTTATACTACTACTACTACTACTACTACTGCTGCTTATACTACTACTACTACTACTACTACTGCTGCTTATACTACTACTACTACTGCTGCTGCTACTTATACTACTACTACTACTACTACTGCTGCTGCTGCTTATACTACTACTACTACTACTACTACTACTACTACTACTACTGCTGCTGCTGCTTATACTACTACTACTACTACTACTGCTGCTGCTGCTGCTGCTTATACTACTACTACTACTACTACTACTACTACTACTACTGCTGCTGCTGCTTATACTACTACTACTACTACTACTACTGCTTATACTACTACTCCTACTTATACTACTACTACTACTACTACTACTACTACTACTACTATTACTACTACTACTACTACTACTACTACTAATAATAATAATAATAATAATAATAATAATAATAATATTCCAACCAGTACTGTAACTGTTACTTTTACCTGATTTCAGTGCTTTATGTTCTTCCATATGAAGCGCAGTACTGGTGAAGTACGTCTCTGTGTCAGTCCTGAGCACACAGGAGTACAGTCCCTGCTGATCTGAGGTCAGATCCGTTAAAACCAGACTGTTGGACTCTGAGACTGTGTCCACAAACTGTCTCCAGGACTCACTGTAGACCAGTTCTGATCCAGTCCTGTTGTAGATGATCTGAGTGCGGTTAAAGGTCCACAGGAGGCTCTTCATCTGAGCTCTGGAGTCAGTGCAGGGGACGGTGGTTTTAACGTCAGACGCAGTGATGGGATCTACGAGGAGAAAATCTACTTTACTTCTGTTTATCTGGGTAGATTTACATAAGAGGACATTAACATGGGCTTTACTGCCGAACTGTCTCCTCTGTTGCTCATTCATCGCATGCTGTGAAGCCGGTAAAAGGCGCTGTGAAGTCAGTCAAAATCTTGCTCTAGTTTCGCCAGTCACCATCGATCAATAGTGTCACGGCACGCTCACTGCTCCATTCACTCCCAGAGACACTGAGCGTCCGGGACCATTTTGGCGCATTTACCCAAACAGCGTTTAGTTTTTTTGTACTAAAAAAAAAAAATCATCCGCTGTCGCCATAGAATCAATTCGATTTCTAGTGCAGAGCAAACGGGCAGCGGAGTTAGCCAATCAGAAAATGGCGGACGTGACGTTAACAAAGCGACAAGAAAGTAAGCAACGCGAAAACATTTTTTTTTTTAAAATAAAGGCTTCTAGTGCTGCAAGCTGCTGTGGTTTTAATGACTCGATATGTTTTTGGTCGTTTAAAACGGAATTTACCGCTGAATGAAACAAACTCGGCTCCTCAGTGCGCCACCTTGATTGTTGTTGTTGCGGACGCTGCTCGCGAAGAACACGTGACTTAAATAAGCGAATCAAAATGCACGGTACGGTTGGGATTTGAGTAAACCACTGCGGACGGCGTGGTGACCAGACTGATATTTCTCTGTAGAATAATACAGAGACATATCAGTCTGGATTTTCCAGGCAACTTTTCACGATGACGTCAGACAACTTCCGTTTTGAGACGATGGGATGTATCTTCATTTCCGGTGCTGCTGCTCGCCAGTATGGAATTTACTCGGAGTCTTAAAAATTTGCCAAATATAAGGCTACATGATGTACAGAGATTTGCTGATGAAAATTCACTTACAAAACGGTCAAAACTCAAAAAAGGATATACATTTTTCATTGAAGGTTACTTATTTGATTATGAAGGTAAGTGTTTTGTCTTGTAGCTAAAGCTAGTAGTTGTTAATGCTTAGCTTTACTAAATGAAAATATACTGTAGTACTATCCAGTGGTATTTCCTGATAAGCAGATTGTCAAATATTCAGATAAACTCAGATCATGACATGATCTAACACTGTTTTATAGTGCAGCTCTGTCACTTAGCCATGTTGCTAACGCTATCTAGCTACATAACAAAGCACTCACTTCATAATCCAAGTATCCTTGGTTGAAGAATTAATATCCTTTCGCAAGTTTTGAACGTTTTGTGGGTAAATATTCATTTGAAAATCGCTGTATACTGTGTAAACTTGTAAACGGCAATTTGAAAAAAGTCTGGGTGAATTTATTATGGGAGAAGCGCAGCACCGGAACTGAAGATACATCCCATCGTCTCAAAACGGAAGTTGCCTGACGTCACGTGAAAAGGGTCTATGGAAGCTCAGCGTCAGTAGGATTTATACAGCGTACTGCTCTGAAGTAAAAGGAGGATCGCGTTGGAGAACCAAACTAAAGCTGAAAAGTGAACAACATACTCATGAAATTAAACACATTCTAGCCCACTTTTAATGTAACTTAATATCTAATTTTATGAAATTCAGTAGTGCATATTTGACCATTTATAAACACTGGAGGAGGAGGAACTACATTAGCTGCTGTTGTAGTAGAAGCAGTAGTAGTAGAAAATGATGCACAGTGCAGCTGCAGCAGTAGTCGTAGTAGTAGCAGCAGTATTAGGAGTAGTAATAATTGCAGTAGTAGTAGTAGTAAGGCACTTTTGAGAAGCGACTTTTAAAAGCCTCTTTAGTGCAGTGGGTGACTTGGCACCACTGTCTGTGTCAGTGAATCCAAAACATGACAGCACTTCTCCCCGGCTTCACTCCCAGGATGTCGAAAGCATTTCAGGGATTGATTTACGATAAAAACCTCACCTCCCATCCTGTAGGTGGCGCTCCTCCAGCTGTGCAGAGTGCTGACATTACAGCTGTGTTCATGTGGAGGGCTGTGTGGAAGTCTGACAGAGCTGAGCACAGAGTAAAGACCATTCTCTGTTGTCTCTACAGTAGTGTGGTGTTCAGTAGAAGGAGTCCAGCTCACTTCAGGTTTTGAATAAATATTTTTAGAGATGCATTTGAGCTCCTCTCCCTCCGGCTGCAGCTCCACCTCAACCACTGGAGCTGCAAGAAAGAGAGATTGTTTGTTTTTAGATGGGGATGGTCTGAGGAGGTCTCTCCACAGCCGTCACTAGTTTTCAACACCAGAATGAAATCTTAGAGCATGAGGACAGGTGAGGTTGGACAGTAAGCTGAAACTAGACAAGGAAGTAACTTCTGTTGTTAAAGCTAGCTTTTTTCAACTCCGCCTCCTGCATAAAGTCAAGCAATTTTTGAGCCGCAGCGATCTTGAAAAAGCCCTCCATGCCTTCATTAGCTCCCGGTTAGACTTCTGTAATGCTCTTTAAGTTGGAGTTAACCAGGCCTCTCTGCACCGTCTTCAACTTGTGCAAAATGCTGCTGCCTGCCTCCTTACTAACACTCGCAAACACGACCACATCTCACTCGTCCTCAGCTCTCTCCACTGGCTCCCAGTTCAGTTCAGAATTCAGTTTAAGCTTCTGTTGTTTGTTTTTAATGCAATTAATGGCTATGCACCTGTGTATTTATGTGAGATTTTAAGCTTTTGTCAACCCAGCAGGGCCCTGCGTTCTGCTGGACAACATCTGCTTGTAGTCCCATGCTCCAGGTGTAAACAGTGGGTGATCGCTCTTTTGCAGTGGCAGGTCCTAAACTCTGGAACACTTTACCATCACAGACCTGACTCTGTTTAAGGCCAAACTTAAAACCTATTTGTACAGGCTGGCCTTCAACACGTAGTGTTGTGGCATTTTTCCTATTATGGTCTGTCTACATGTACTTGTGTATTTTAATGTACTTTTTATTTCTATGTACTTATGGATTCTTTTTATGGTTTTAAATAATGTAAAGCACTTTGGGCAACACTGGTTGTTGTAAAGCGCTATATAAATAAAGGTTGATTGATTGATTGATTGACAAAAGCTACAGCATGATATTATGTCATGCTCTGTGACTAAGTTTGCTTTAAATGATGAATAATTACAAGTTAAAGACAGGAACAAGCTAGTTTCCTCTGAGGCCATGTTTGGACAGAGATGGGACGTGACAGATCCTGCAGCAGACGTTATTCAACCACACTCTTAATGTCATATATAAACTTACAAGATCATACATGCAACTTATTGTTTTGGTTAAAATAGCATCTAAGTTGATTTATACAGAGCTATTGTATCCAAACAGGTTACAGCAGTCAGACTTGTCAGGAATGTGTAGACGCCTTTTGGATAAATAATGAATAATGAATGTTGGTAAACAAGTGTAAGTAACTGTTGATCAGGAGTTGAACCTCCATCTCTAAACTAAACCTGTTCAAACTTTGCACAACACTGTAAACAAAACAAAGTTCACCTACCTTTTCCATTTGTAGAGGTCAGTAACAGGAGAAACAGAACGGTAGCTGCATGAGAGGAGGACATGTTCACTTTACCTCAAATACACCGGAGTGAAAAGACAAAATATGTGTGTGGCTCCTGGCAACAGTGACACAGTGCAAAACCGGTTTATTAGCATCGAGGCACGAGTAAAAATACATTCAGTACTACAACCATTTAACCTTTATTTAACCTTTAATTAACCTTTATTAACCTTTATTTAACCAGCTAGTTTTGTGTTTTTTCACTTAAGGCGCTGGTCCTAAACTTTTGATCAATTGAAAAACAACCTGTTTTAATTAAATGCAACGTTTATTAAATTGCTTAGTCTCTGTTTTGTGTTTAGCTCCATTTCCTCCTTTTTGTATTTTGAATCTGAACGTGCTCCTGATCCAAAAGTGTTGCAAGTGAGGCAAATATTCATAATTTTTAATGCTTAAGTCTAATGATTTTGGTCAGTGCTGTTTTATGTTTCTGGGATGAGTGTTGCTGGTGAAACAGACTGTTGCCAGTATAGATATATCTTGGATTATTGATTGACTCAAACCTTTCGTTCAAAGCACACATCAACAAAATGTATTTAAAAAATGAAGCTAAATCTTGCACTTTTTTAATCAGAAAGGAAATGTCTACAGAGGTGGCAAAAGTCTTTTTATGTTCTATTTAGCCACCTTAACTTTTTAACAAGGCAAATACAATGACATGATAGCATGATGAAACCACTTATATTATACAAAAAAAACATTAAAGTCCTGTATAAAAACAAGGTAACACATAACTTAGCTCCTTCAGATTTCATCAGGAGAAGAAACAGCACCGAGCGTGACACCAGAGCTATGATTCTGAAATATTTCACACCAAATACCTCCTCAGAAAATATCTGGCTCTACAAGTACCAACGTTAAACTAAAATGAGCCTAAACCAGGACTAATTCCGCACTAAAGCTGTGGACATACTACACAATTTTTTTGATTTTATAACGATTCACAGTTGCGCCGAGTCTGTTCCAGTCAACAACAGTTGCAGGGAATCGTAATCAACAGTCGGTCCTGAAATCCGTTAGTGTGTGATGTTCAAAGACTCGAATCGGCGCAAAAACTCGGCCTGACGTCAGTCGCAAGCAATCAAACACCGACTCTGGACGCACTCCTGTAGTGTGGGCTGTTTACATCCAACTGGGAATTCATGGAGTCCAGCGGCCGATGAAAAACAGCTGATGGGACACAGGAAATCAGAGAGCGAAGACGAAGCAACAGGAGGCGGCAGGAAGATATAAGCGGAAATTTGAAAATGAAAAAGAAGAAGAAGAAGAAAACATAAAGAACCATGGCAAACACTGAAGAAAGTTGAGCGCTACCCAAGCGAAACTGGATACATAAACATTTTTTTCTTTTTCCTTTTTTCCAAACAGCTGCGCACACAACGGCACCAGCGACCCAGGTAGCGTCCATGTTTGTTTACCATTTAGTTCTTGCCAGAGTTTGCTGCGTTTGGTTGGCGACAGTTGCGGCCTCAGCAGATCTTGTAGTGTGTGAGGCGCAGTCTTTCAGTCGTCAGAACTAAATCTGCTGAAACCAGTCGTTAGTGTGGGCTCCTAGTTTTTCAGAATCTGTAATGACTGAGAAAATTGTGTAGTGTGTCCCCAGCTTAACCTAGGACTAAACCAGGTCTTTACAATCCCAAATCCAGGACTAAACCAGGTGTAAACCAAGACTAGCTCTAACTAAAGTCAGACTAAAACAGGAAGAAAACCTAAGTCCCGGACCTGGAAGGAATGCACACACGGGACATGTTCCAGAGACCAGAAAGTCTGATGCAAAAACCAGGGTAAAGCCAAACTTGGAGGTGGAACTCACAGCGCCATCTAGTGGGTCTCTGTGGGAAAGCTCAGACTGGAAAATATGTCTGAGAATGAACCAGGAGCAGAATGAAAACGTGAACTAAAAGGGTTGCTTTGCTTTCAATCCTAACAGCAAAAGACAATTTAACTTGAACTTGGATTAAAAACATTATATCTTTCTTGGTACTTGTGATATTAAGCAATGTGTGTCACCTTTGCGCACCACTAGATGTCACTATTTCACACTTACAAATTGCACTCAGCCAGAATTCATTCATCGGGAGAGTTTCGATCAGAAAAACACTGAATTCACAACGAGCTGCCAGTAACAGACAAAATACAGCACCTCATGGTTTTACACTGGTCTAAAGTTTAAAATCATACTTTATATTTATGAAAATGACACGAGGAACAAACCCCGGACTTGAAAGCACCATTTAAGTGAAGAGTGTCTCTAAATGTCCACAGAGACAATCCTGATTTTAGACAGAAATTCCTCAGTGGGAGAAGTTCCTTGGAGATTGGTCATTGTTTCCTAAAAGTGTTGTGGTTGTGGCAGCAGCGTTCCCATTTTCCTAAAATAGAAAAAAAAAAAAAAAAAAGAAATGTTTTGCAAAAAATCTGTACATAAATCTATTCAGTTTCATAGCAATATTCAAAGCTTTTTTAATCCTCTGTGACCAATCACAAGAGTTTATCTAAAAGGGGGTGGGCTTTATTCTCTGCTCTGTCTCTGATTGGTTGTGAGTCTATCCAGTTACACTCAGAGGTAGTTTAATCTGTGTCTGTTTATTCTGTTCATGAAAATACAACCCCAGTCCACAGAGAACACACTAGTTCTGTGCATAGGATGGAAAAAAAATGCTTGGTTTGTTAAAAATAAAAAAAGTCCAGCTCTCACCTGTTTGTGGACGGTGGCTCCTGGCGTCAGGTCGCTCAGTGAGATCTGCTCTGTTGATCTAAACACATTCACAGTTTTACAGACTTTAACATCTCTCCTGTTCTCCTGTGACAAGTTTATGCATGGATATGATATGGAGAGGTTTTTAGGAGCAGCTTATATTTAAATGTTATGTATGGTTTGTAATTGCAAGTTTAATTGTAAATAATGAGGTGATATAAAACGTAATCATTAAATGCATTTGAACATTATTTTTGCATGAATTGTAATTTTATTGAAATGTATTTTTATACTTGTCAGCTGTCACATATATTCATGAATAATATATTTATTGTATAATTTATGTTTTTTGTGTGTTTGTTTGTTTTTCAATGAAGGAAACCAGGAAGAGTAGCTGGCTGTAAAGCACAGCTAACACGGATCCTACTTATACACAATAAACATTAAGTCGGACGAAAATGACAACTTTAACAATAAATAAAATAATAAGTATATAAATAAATAAATAAATAGCACAAAAGAAAGAAATTAATTTAGAAATGTAAATAATAATATTATAAAAGTCTTTTTATTTTTTAAGCGTAGGATTTATTTATGTAAATATAATTATGTCAATTTGGTCCCCACACAGTGGTAAATCAGTTAAAAAGTATAAAATAATTCTCATAAAGAAGAATAAAATTAGAAAGTGAAAACTCACGCCTGTGCAGAAGGGTGTATGCTTTCTCTTGGACATATAGAAGAGTGAGCTGAAACAGAAACGTTTTGTTACTACAAATCTTAACATTTCATGAAACCAGAGGTGGAAGAAGTACTCAGAATCTGTACTTATGTAAAAGTACTGCTACTTGAAAATAAAACCACTAAAGAAAAAGGATTACTTGAGTTAAAGTTAAAAAAAAAAGTATTGGATGTCAAAAGTCTTCTTTTTGTAAATAATTATCTTCAGAAAATTTTATAAAGTATAAAGTTGAGTCTGTTTATACATTTTCTTGAAAAATAAAGTACTTAAATGGCCAATATTCTGCTCAGTCCCGTTCCTCTCTTTTAACCATGTAGTATTTTGTTTCATTCACACGTTTAAGTAATCCTGTATTCTGAGGCGCTGTCCTTCTCCAGAGCTGAAAACGCTCGGTCTCATGGCTCTACATAGACACATGAAACCAGGAAGTGCTCCTGCATTTATCTGTTAGCCTCATGTTGCTCATAGCCATAGTAAATATCTATTTTATCAGTCTCTGTCCTTCCCCACCTGTTCAGTGCCAGCTCTCAGAGATTCTCCTCTCAACTCCTCCTGAACTTGACTCACTGTGAACTCAGAGGAGACCATCAGAGGCAGCAGTGTCTGTAGACCCTGTGCTCTGAGGTTTTCCACAGATACATTATTTTAAGTTATAAAACTTGAAATGCAAAGGAGTCCAACACTATTTCAGAAAAAAAGCAGAATATGGGAGCTTTAAGTGAATTAGTTGTAGTTTCTGGTTACTCTCCACCTCTGGTCAGACGCTCTGAGTGATCTTACCTACGTCCCACTTCTTTGTGATTCCTACAACTGCGAGTATTACTGCTACTGCTGTTATTAATCCCACAGCTATCCACATGTTGTCCTTATCTGTAAAACAGAACATACTTTGAGTCAGACTGTTGTTAGACCTACAGCAGCTGCAGGACTTACAAAAGTACAACACCAGGAAAACATGTGTGGCTGTAGTATGTGTCTGATTTTAAGGTTTCTCTAAAGTTCCTTAGGACTCATCTCATCTACTCACCTCCCATCCTGTAGGTGGCGCTCCTCCAGCTGTGCAGAGTGCTGACATTACAGCTGTGTTCATGTGGAGGGCTGTGTGGAAGTCTGACAGAGCTGACCACAGAGTAAAGACCATTCTCTGTTGTCATCTACAGTATGTGTTGGCTGTTCACTGTCATTGGACAGGAGTCCAGCTCACTTCAGGTTTTGGATAAATGTTTTTAGATGACCACTTCAGCTCCTCTCCCTCCTGCTGCAGCTCCACCTCAGCCACTGGAGCTGAGGAGAAAATTGGATAAACTTTAAGCAGGACATATATTTTTTTAAAAGAGGTCAGTTTAATGACTTGTGTTCCATGATTTGGAAAGTTTTTGAGAATTAGACAAAAGTTTAAATAAAGCTCCCTCTTTCTTATATATTCACGTTTCATTAGTTTAGTGTCAGATTTGTGCTTCTTTTGTTTCTGTTTTTGTCTGTTTTTCTTTTTTTTTTCTGCTGTTTTGTGGTGGAGCCAGCTCTGGATTTGGTCTCTTTCCAGTCGGACTCGCCGCTGCAATTTCTCCAGTGTTTAAAGACCAAGCACAAGCTCGAACTCAGCCAATAAAAGTGTCCCTGATCCCAGTGGGACCGCCCCCTTTGTTCTGAGCCTGTGTTTGGTCCAATAATCCAGTCCCTGCCCTAGTTCCCCCTCTGTCAAAAACACTTCATAGTAAAGTCCAGACGAGGTTTCAGAGTCTCATTTTCTCAGAGACGACTTCTGTTTTGCTGCCGTTGACTGAATAATGAGTTTTCCTCAAATACAAGGGAAAAAATCAGGAAGTGCATTTGTAAAGTGAGAACTGATCTGATATGAACTCAGTAAACTGTGAATAAAACAGAATGTTACAGACAGAGTAGAAGACAGAAGCAGGATCAGGTTGTGGAGAGATGGAGAGTTTGGGGTAAACTGCAGTGACACTGGACAGAAGAGGATTTCTGACCAAACCATGAGTTTATTCTCTTACCATAGACTTTCAGATTTATATAAGACTCGCTGTTTCCTTTGTCTGTGGTGCTGGTGTAACATCTGTATCTGCCTTCATCCTGAACTTTGACCTCTGTGAGCAGCAGTGAGGCGTTTCCTCTGGAGATCTCCTCCACAAACAGAGAGGTCCTGTCTGTGTAGTTCTCATGTTGGAGCTTAAACTGGTTCTGACCATAATAATAACTGTGAACTAAGATATCGCCTGAAGTCTTTTCCCAGTGTATGAGAGGATCAGTCCCAGTGCTGAAGCTGCAGGGCAGGACACAGCTCTCCATCAAAACACAGCGCACTGCAGGAGACACAAGTAAAACATATACAGTATATTCCCCAAACTAAAAATGTAAGAGCAAAAGTAACCATATCATGTCTGCTAACAGTAGTTCAGCAACATCACTCCACTCTGACCAATCACAAGTGTTTATATAAAAGGGGGCGGGCTTTATGCGCTGCTCTCTTTCTGATTGGCTGTATGTTTTTCAGATGTGTTTGGTCCTGAAGCAGTTCTGTTTATGTTGGTGCTGCCCTGAACTCTGATTGGTCGTTTGTCTGTCCAGTTACACTCAGAGGTAGTAAAGCATTTCTAAATTAGCTGTGGTTTGCAAACAATATTGTCCTTGTTGTTTTAGTAGTAACAGCAGTAGCAGTAGTAGCTGAAGTGATAGTAATAGTAGTAGCAGTAGTAGTGGTGGAGGAAGAAGTACTCCATTTCTTTACTTCAGTAAAAGTACAGATAAAGGAGCAAAAATTTACTCAAGTAAAAGTATCACCTTAAAATTTCTACTTGATTAAAAGTATAAAAATACCTACTTTTAAATGTACTTATGAGTAAAAAAGTAAAAGTATTTGGCACAGACTCTGTGAGGGATTTTGCTGATTCCAGATGAAATGAACAAACTGCTGCAGGAGAAGAAACTGAATCTGTCTCTGAGCTCTGAGCTCTTTATTATTCTGATGTTTCTAAAGCAGTACTACTTTACTGCAGTAAACTAAAAAGTAAAAAGAGTACAAAGTACAGATACTTGCTCTAAAATGTAAAGAAGTAAAAGTTAAAATACCCCTTGTAAAATTTACTTAAGTACAGTTACAGATACATGAAAATTGTACTTAATTTAAGTAACTAAGTACTTTTACTTAGTTACATTCCACCACTGGTGATAGTAGTAGTAGCAGTAGTAGAGGTAGTAATAGTAGTAGTAGATGAAGTTGCAACCACGCTAGTATAAGGATTATTAGACACGAGTAGTATCAGTAAAGGTAGTAGTAGTAGTAGTTATAACAAAAATATAGTCTAAAGTACTTTGATCTAAAGTACTTTGAGCTAACATGATCATAAACCACAGGTCTTTGTTCCTAACTCCTGTACACTCTGTGTACTTTGTGATAGTACAAAGTACTTGTGAAAGTACTCAGAGCTTAACACTGAGAGTCTGACTCAGAGGACACTGAGTAATTTAATTACTGCAACAATGACAGAAATGTAGTTATTCTGGTTCTCGTTGTCTCTGTGGGCGAGACGCCATCGCTCTCATGTCATAATCCAACGGTTCTCAAGCTGTGGTACAGGGACCGCTGCTGGTACACTGGACTCTTTCTGGTGGTACTCAGGAGTCATCTGCAGTTAAAGATTTAGTTTCATTTAGGTCAAGTTTCTGTTTTGGTTTAGCCCTGCTTCAATTCTGGTTTAATCCTAGTTTAGACCTAGTTTAATCCTGGTATTAATCCTGGTTTAGACCTGGTTTAATCCTGGTTTAGACCTGGTTTAGACCTGGTTTAATCCTGGTATTAATCCTGGTTTAGACCTGGTTTAATCCTGGTATTAATCCTGGTTTAGACCTGGTTTAATCCTGGTATTAATCCTGGTTTAGACCTGGTTTAATCCTGGTATTAGATCCTGGTTTAGACCTAGTTTAATCCTGGTATTAATCCTGGTTTAGACCTGGTTTAATCCTGGTTTAGACCTGGTTTAATCCTGGTTTATACCTGGTTTAATCCTGGTGTAGCCCTGGTTTAGTCCCTGGTTTATACCTGGTTTATACCTGGTTTAGTCAACATTTATAAAATAAAGAACAGTAGAAGATAAGTGTGTTATAATAGATTTTCTAAGCATTAATTTGGACTTAAAATTACAGTAAATTTAATTTGATTTTAATGCTGAGAATTTAATAAAAGTCTTGCACAGTATATTCTTTATCAGTAGCAGTAATGACTGATGACTGTTTATAATATTGTCTGTTATTTTATCAAACATGTGAACATAGCAGCTGCTCATAAAGTGGCCATTGTATGAAGCTAAAGAGGAAAATGTTTCTGAAACAGCGGTAGGTGCGGTCGACATTGCTGACACTTTCATTCACTGATAGAACAGAGATAAAGTTTAGAGAAAGGAAAAACATTTTTGGGCTGCAGCTTCTGTGTAGTAGTAAAGAGTACAAAAAACAGTGCAAAAAAATGAATTGGACTAGCTTTCCTTGCTGTAAAACGCTTCATTCTTATTAAGTGGAAAGTGCAAAAACCAGATTGTTTTCAGATGGACAAATAGATTCGAGCTCATGGAACAAGTGTGACCTGGGCAGAGAGAACTCAGATGCATTTAACTTAGTCTGGTCTGCTCTACAACAAACAAAAGATAATAGATATGATTTACTATTTTTATGTAAATAATGTAATGTATTTATTAGATGATTATAAACACAGTGAAGCCAGAAATTATTCATATCCCTGGCAAATTCTGACTTAAAGTTACTTTCATTCAACCAACATGCCACTTTTTGTTCAAATGTAAAAAAAATTAAATAAAATAAAAAAGCCACACACAATGATACCTCTTGTACATCGTCTTATTATCTTTTGGGAGAAGCCTGTGTCATTTCTGGACAAAAAAAACTTGTTGGTTGAATAAAAGTAACTTTAAGAGTTTGCCAGGGGTATGAATCATTTCGGGATTCAGTGTGGGTTAGGGTTAGTGTGATGTATTGTGTGAGCGGCTCTTACTTATTTTGACCGAAGTGCACATCATGAAATGAACGCTCGCACCATTTCCATGCTGTTGTTTATATGCACACGTCTTTATTAGGTTGTGCATATTTATTACCTTCATGGGTACTCAAAGTGCTTTACATCAAGGAACCATTCACCCATTCACACTCACATTCATACACCAGTGTGCACAGACAACAGAGGCCAGGTGGGTTAACAGTGGGAGTGGGGTTTGAACCGCCAACCTTCTGGTTAGTGGACAAGCGGCTCTACCAAGGGAGCTACTGGTGTCATAGGTCTGCCTCCTTTCAATAAGAATAAGAATAATTTTAAACATGTTTATTTTACTACAGCTAAACGTTGAACATGTTCACTGAAAGCACAACAAAGAACACTGTTGTACACAAACTAGGAGTGTTATTGTGCTGTTAGTGTTCTTATATCCACTTAAGCTTGAGCTTTGAATAACTGTGTCAAATGTAGCATTTATGGTGGGATAAAGAGACTTGAGAGAGTGTATATTTATTTCTTTTAAGTTCTGTAACACAAGAGACAGCTATGACAACGCTATTCATGTATGGGCACACTTCCACATTAGTTTAGTTTAGTAATAATAATGTAATAATAAAATGAAAAATCAAGGTGGGTGGTATTTTACAACACATTACAGTAACCACTGTACAGGCATTTTAACATTTGTCCCACACAAACATAAATAAAACTTGGAGTATTGAGGTAAACATCTCAAAATGCTAAAGCTGTTGCTACTATTAACTACTGTTACTACTACTACTACTACTACTACTTACTACTACTACTACTACTACTACTACTACTGCAACTACTGCTAAAACTGATTGAAACATAGCTGAAGGTGAGTATATCTCACACTTAAAAAATATAATCATTCATTCATTCATTCATTTGTTCATCTGATCAGGAACCAGGGGAAACCAAGCTTTACTGAAAAATTCTGGCATCTTAACAAAATAAAAAGCAAAGTCCACATGAAAGGTGATGGCACCTTATTGGAAAAAATAGTCAGTAGGGATAAAAGCAGAAATAGTAGTAGTAGTAGTAGTAGTAGTAGTAGTAGTAGTAGTAGTAGTAGCTTTTGTCAATGAAATACTGGAAGTTCATTTTAATTTAAAGAAACACAGATGACTGTAGGCAGAGCCAGGGTTAGCTCAGGATCAGTCTGTTTCTTTTTAGGCAAAGACTTAGGTGATGTTTAAATGTTCCTAAAACTATTCAGGTCTAAAGGAACCCTGATTTTTATTTCACTTCTAGACTAACTAAAAAAACATTTCCAAATGAAGCGTCTTACCTTCGTCTTCAGTGGAAACAGAGAAAATGTGAAGGACAAATAAAAATACAGCAGCTCCAGTGAACTTCATGTTTTGATTTACGCTGTAAACTCAGTGAAGGCAGACGAGGCAGTGGCTCACCGTCAGCTGCTGTGGCTTCAGTCCAAAAAAGGTGTATACAAATATGTTAGCAATGTCTGAATGAAGCAAAGGGCTGCAGTTTCTGTTTGTGGGGAAACAGCAGGTTTATTTATTTAAGCTCGAAGTGCAGCGTAAGACATTTACTCTGAGTCCTCACTGTTACTTTCACAAATACAGTAGTAGTAGTAGTTGTTGTTGTAGTAGCAGAAAAAATAGTAGCCATAGTTTTACACTGACAGTAGATTATCTTACATTAGATTTGAATACAGATACACAGATGTATGCTTTCACAAACACAGTGTCTAAGGTTTTCTGTTCTGTTTCTGATCTAAGAGATTCTTAATAAGTCGCAGTAGAAACAGCCCAGCCTTTTTTCTATTTATCAAATAGATAATATATACGTTAAAAAATCAACCAATCATAAAATATAAAATATAATTGTGAAGAGTATTGGCTACATAATTATTTGTCAAATTTTCAGTTAATGTTACTCACTCACCCACACATGAATCAACAAATATTACTTAAAAAAAAACAGTTTTCCCCAAACGAGGAAGCAGAGACAAACCTGAATTAAACACGAGCCTCTCTGTAACTAACACTGAATAATCTTTAGATTCACTGGTGTCAAAAACAAACACTCCCAAAGCTCTGGTGTCAAATTCTCTCTTTGGAGCGGTCGCCTCATTCGACTGTAGCAGACAGCTGTGATTAAAAAAACAAAACAAAACAAACTTTCTTGACAGCAGACTGTTGTTGTAAGCGTGCTGATCATAATCTATTTCCAAGGCACATTTTATAAACAAAGACAGTTTCCAAAGTGTTGCACATAGAAAATTATCAAAAAATAAATATTACTCTCTTTAGCTTCACTAGTCACCATTAAAATAATAAGAACCAGGAAAACCAAGAGTCCAACACTGCCGCGCCAGTTTCCGAGCAAAAATCCTGACCCGAGACGGTGCTCAAGGCCGTTTTTTCTGAGTCGGAGGTGTGTCACGAACACAGCAGTATTACAGAGCAGCTCAAGTAACACAAGACAGCATTAATGTTTAATTTACTTAACTTAGATATAGTCCCTGATTATATTATGTAACATCTGTTCATGTGTAAATAACATCAGTAGAACATACAGTAGACCTAACACATTGGTTCATAATGTTTAGTGATGTGGGTTAAGAGGAAAAGTGCAAAACAGAGACTTATGGGTAAAGAATCACATCATTCCCATTGCACAAAATTCTGGGTCCTGAGAAAAAACACCTGTGTATAAAAATGTGAGGGAGGCCATAAGAAATCATAAGAATTGCAAAAAACTGTGGAGCGTTGTGATCTCTGGGAGTCCTGGGTTTTATGTCTCATCTCCCGCCTCGATCTGCTGCCTCCTGTGAGGACAAAAAAAGAAAAATAATCACATCACAAATCTATTAACTCGACATCTTATGGCACATTTGCATATTATATTCATTCTGCCTTAAACACCATCTCTAACACGTTATTACCACGTGTTGTTGTTGAGAGGCCTGGTTTTGTTACATGTTCTACAGATTTAATGAGACTTTAACCTGGTTTGTTTGACTGAAGCTGTATTTGCAGCATGAGTCAGACTCTGTAACCCGTGTTTGTGACATCAGTGAACAATAACTGAGTTGGTCTGTGCAGGATAATAATCAGATTGTCCAGGATGACAAGAATAAATCCAGCCAGGCCTATACAATACACTACATACTTGAGATCAAAAAGAGACATCTGCATCTGCTGGGTATCTGTGTCTATAAATCTAAAACATCTTCTGACACTGAGAGCTACATTTGCTCTGGCATCAGGGCATTTCCTTTTAAAACAGGAAGTGGCTGGTTTGCCCACGAAAGTGCCAGATTCCTGTGGGTGGCCAGGACAACGGCTGGGCCCACGCTGTTTGTGTGTCGATTGTTTGAGCCAATTTGGTAAATATGGTTTTATTTTAACGATTATGTCTGGTCTAGCTGTGTTTTAAATGTATTTTATGTGACAGGGCCTGTGGTTTTGTGAGGATGACTGGCTGTGGGTGCTGGATACCACAGGTACGCCGTATTTTACTGTTTTTAATATTTTGAAGTAAAACGTGTTTTTAAGCAGATGGTTGATTTTTTTTTTTCTTGTATTGTGTTTGTTTACAGTTATTCACGTACCGCTACCTGCTGTCCTTTCATGAGTTGTTTTTTGGGTTTAGTTAGTCCTGCTTTTAAGAGTGTACAGCGGACTAACTACTTTAAACTTATTTGTTTGTTTGTCTATTTGTTTTGGGTCAGTACAATCCCTCTCGCTCAACAGTGTTACCACCCGATCTCGTCTGAAGTGAGCAGTGAGTTAATGACTTCTCCAATGGCAGCAAGTTTTTGACTCTAATAGTTCCTTGAGTCGCCCAGTGCTATGCGATCGTATGAGAAACCCTGTCCGTGTGGTATTTTTGAAAAGTAAGATGTTAAAACAATCAACATTTATTTTATCTACGAATTTAAATCAGATTTAAATTATGGCTGATCTCCAACCAACTCCTGGAGAGAGCAGTGGCTGCCGTGTCCAACAACATGTCCAACATGTGTTGGACAGTTCATTTAATCCTCCTGCACCCCTAACTTTTTAGTCTCACCTTTCGCCCTAAGCACAAAAAAATGCACCAATAAAGACTGCCATAGAAAAAATGTATAATAGTCAATAATTCAATTTTTTTTCATGGTTACAATGACTTTAGTCCTCATCATACATAGCAAAAATTAATTCTGTTTATGAGATGTAACCCCTTAAATTCCAGTTTATGTGGTGCATCACACATCCAGCACAAACCTCTGCCTCTGCTCAGTCTGGGACCTTTTTCTACTTTGCCCTGATGTGCACATCTCTGTAAGAACTACATTTTGGATTTGTGCACACAAATTCACAAGCAAACTCTTTTCTCAACAAACACTTTCTCACCAATTTATGACAACCCTAAACACACCCAAATCATTTTAGTTCAAAAAATGTTTTTTATTTGCCTTGTAGGCTTGATCATTTATACAAACACTAATGTGGCCATCTCCACATGTATACCTCTATCTACCTATATATGGAGGAAATGGCGCCACCTAGCAAAAAACTAATAAAAACTAAAATTCCAATCCCTAATTATCATGAATTCATGAAATACTTGCTAAAAATGTGAAATTATATTGCAGTGACAGTGTATAGTAAAAATGTTTTAATGCGAGTCAACAGGCACAAAAAATGTCTTATGGTGAAGTGACTATTTTTTAGACACTTTTTAAGAGGATTTTAAAAAAAAAGAAGCATATCCTGAAATCTGAAAATGTATCCAAAAATACACACCTGAGGCAAAATCTATGCCATTTGAATCGACACAGCAAAAGTTATCCTCAAAAAACAGGATGCAAAACAGTCAAAAAATAGTCTCAGGGCTGTAGGAAAGTTAAATCAATGCATCCCACTCCCAACCATCCCCTGTTCATCAAGGTGTACCACAGGGCTCTGTTCTCAGACCCCTTCTCCTCATCAGATACATGCTTCCACTTGGACAGATCAGATGTTTGTGTGTGTGCATCATTCTCTGTGTAAGCACTGCAGACATTTTTTTTTCTTCAGGTAATTACACGATTAAACCTCCTCAAATCCAAGACAAACAAACTCAGTGCATGGTGATAGCACTGCGTAAGGGCTTTAGATCCTGAATGAAAACATGTGGACGATATGTGAGAACATAGCTATGAACACTTACGCTAGTAGTACGTTGTTTTCGGGAGGAGCTTTGGCTGACCCTGAATCCGACTTTGGCCCTGCAGTCTTCTGGTTCTGTGTGCACAAAAACAAGTTTAAAAAGAAAACAATGAGAACTGAATTCATTATGCAACATTTATTTTATTTCATCAAAGCTCACTGCTAAAACTAGACTTCAGCTTTTCTTTTAGGCTTTTCCTCCTGGGTCACAGCACGTTTGCATAATGATTTGTCGTAAGTTTCCTCTCCATTTATCCAGGCTTGGGACCGGCACAAAGAGTACCTCTGTGGCTGGAGTGGCTGGTAAAACTAGACCACACTGACAAGAATTAGTCCCAGGTTAGTCCTGGGTTAATCCTGGTTTAGTACAGGACTGGTTTAGTTCTGGTTTAGACTTGGTTTAGTCCTGGCTTAGATTTAGTTTATTCCTGTTTTTTTCCTGGTTTAGACATGGTTTAGTCCTTGTTTATTCCTGGTTTAGGTCATATAGTCTTTATTTTTTTAGTTGTTTTTATCCATTTTATCCTATTGCTAAAAACTTGTGTTGTAAATGTCATTTTTTTTTTAATTTTGACTTATTTGATTTTATTATTGTATTCTTCATGACCCTGTGCAGCACTTTGGGGCAGCATAAGTTGTTTGTTTTAAATGTGCTCTATAAATAAACTTGACCTTGTTTAGTCCCGGTTTAGATATTATTTAGTCCTGGTTTAGTCCTTGTTTAGTCCTAGCTTAGATATGGTTTAGTCCTTTTGTTGTTTTTCAATAATCATATCAGAAAACTCCTGAGGTCCTGACCTCTGTGACCTCTATGGTGCGTACGACCATGAATGCTGATTAATACACCTGATGTAAATAAATGTCAATGTGGTTCATTCATAGTAAAAAAATAAAAAAATAAAAACATGTTCATTATGTTTTTGTGAAATCCATTTGGGTCGCTTAAAGAAAACACATTGAGAAACTAATCACAAAATCACCATCTATCTTTTTATTTATGGAAGGTGTTGGTGAAGAAACTTCTGTATCAAATGCTCATATGTAATACAGTATGTGCATTTTGCGACCTCTAGTGTTTTAACATGGTACTGCAGCCTGAATTCAAAATATCAGCGAAGCTCCCTCTCCAGTTTAGCAATCAATAATACTTAAAAAGAAATGTACCTGTCTGTGTTTGTGGAAGCAGAGGCCGGCCGTTAGTCCCACAGCCAAAATAACAACGACAGCGGCACCAAGTCCAGCCAAAGGAGCAGGGTCCGTCTCTGAGAAACCTGTGGAGAAAAACTTTAATAATATTTGTGGATTATCTTTCTTCCAAAGAATAAAAGAGGAGCCAGAACCAGGGTTAAAACCAGAACTAAACCAGACCTAAACTCAGACTAAGCTCTAAAGTGGACTAAATCAGGACTAACCTTGAACGGAAAAGGCCTGCACCAGGTCTAACTCTGGGACAAAACCAGGTCTGATCAAGTCTGAAATTATACATTTCAATTCAAGAAAGGGTCCCGCATCTTTTTTTAAATTTATTTTTAAAATTAGTGCAGCAATGGGACATTTTAGTACGAAAGAGGATTAAGGCCACTGTAAGAAAAAAAATATTTTGAGGGTTGAGTTCTGAGAAAAAAGTCAGAATTCTGACTTTAATCTCAGAATTCAACCCTCAAAAATTGTTTTTTTACAGTGGCCCTAATCCTCTTTCATATTTTAGTTACACCTAAGACAGGAGTTGTGATTTTTTTTTTTTTTTACTAACCAACAGGGGGCCCCCTTTCCAAAGCTCTTCTGGTATAATTGTCTATTTAATGGTTTAACCTCCTGGTAACACTAGAGCGAGCCCGTGTGCCACCAATGGGACCCGTACCACCGTCTGAGAACCACTGATCTTAGCCACAAACGTACCTGGGCTGCTCCTCCAGACCTCCTTCTCCAGTCGAGTGCTGGTGACGTGTGTCTCTGTGTCCGTTCTGAGCAGACAGGTGAACAGTCCCACCTGAGTTCTGGTCAGATTCTTTAACTTTAAACTGCCAGACCCCGAGACTCCGGCCACAAACGGTCTCCAGGATTCATTATAGACCGTCTTCAGCTGGGGTTTGGGTTAAAATTGTCTCCTTTTTGTTGAATTTCCAAACGCAGGCTGGAGTGCATCAGGGAGGAGTTGGAGGCAGTGCAGGGGAGGCTAACTTCAGAGCTTAACATTTGCACAGGAACTATGAAGGCACAAGAATAAATGTACAATTAAATTAATGCATCTGATCAATTATAGCGACCTCTAGTGAGCAAATGTGAGAAATATTAACCCGGCAATTGATGACAGGGTGAGATGTGAAAGTTAGTATAGGTTTGTTGCTTAGATGTTCCAGGTTTTCCTAGTGACTAGCTTTCCTTACACAGGTTAACACTGTGACTGCTTTCTTTTGATTTGAACAGTGGTAAATCAAAAGTACACGCCCAATATTGTGAATACTATAATTGTTCACTATTTGGCTTTGTAATTTAAAAGAAATCTGGATCGTTCACTCTCGTATTTATTCACTTTGGCAGTTCAGATTCACTCACGACTGACCCACTTTGTAACTGTGCACATAGTTAAGCAGAATAAAAGGATTCCCTGTGAAGAAAATAGTATACAGTTGGCTAAAACTCACCTCCCATCCTGTAGGTGGCGCTCCTCCAGCTGTGCAGAGTGCTGACATTACAGCTGTGTTCATGTGGAGGGCTGTGTGGAAGTCTGACAGAGCTGACCACAGAGTAAAGACCATTCTCTGTTGTGTATGACGTAGGTGTAGTTTTCAGAAAATGTCCAAGTCACGTGAGGCTTTGGATAAATATTTTGGGATCTACACTTCAGCTCCTCTCCCTCCGGCTGCAGCTGCACCTGAACCACAGGAGCTGAGGAGGAAAGCACTTAGTTTCATTCAAATATATGTCCATCTATCAGGCGTAACATTACACACTGCACTGCTCTGTGTATTCTAACATCTTTCTATCAGAACTAACATTAACTCCTTCAGCGGTCTGAGCTCCAGTAGCTCCTCGTCTGTGGGATCAGGACCACACAGCCTCAGACTTCTCTCCTCACCTGCATCACCTGTCTCTGCTTCACCTCTGCTCCTTCCTTGGTCCATTTCTGACAGATCCTGACCACTGCAGACCGGGAACAGCCCACAGGAGGTGCTGTTCTGGAGACGCTCTGACCCAGTCGTCTGTAGCCCTCACAGCCTTTTGTCAAACTCGCTCAGATCTGTATCCATTTTTCGGGCTTCTAACACATCCACTTTCAGGACAGGTCTCTTGCTGCTGATAAATCCCTCCACTAACAGGAGCCATAATGAAGAGGTAACGTATTTTCTGGACTATAAGTCAGCACTTTTTCCATAGTCTGGCTAGGGGATGCGACGTATACTCAGGTGTGACTTATATATTAAAATATTTCAGGTGTTGGTTAGAGGGCGCTCTAGGCTTGTGTACCAGCATCTGCTGCACCTGTACCACTGACAATTTAAAATGTAAACATTACCAACAACAACTTAGGCTATAAAGACAACTGAGAAAGAGCGGAATAATTGGAAATGGAACTGATGCTGAGTCTGACGACAGCCACGCAGAGGAGGAAGCGGCGCTTCGTCTACCTCCGGAGTTGGCAGAGTTGTTCAGAAGCGACACCGAGGATGAAGAATTTAAAGGATTTAGCTGATTAGGAGTGAGATGGTGAGTTTGGTGAACTTGTTATATTATGTTCTTTATGCTATAGTTATGTGAATAACTGTTAATATATTACGTTAACATACGAGACACCTATTCAGTTCGTTGTTTATGCTTCATGTAGCTGAATAACCATCAATGTGTTACGTTAGCATAGCGCACACCTATTCAGCTGTTGTCCTCTATTCTATTATTACTATAACTTGCCTTTCAACATGAAATGTCTGTTCTTGGTGTTGGATTTTGTAAAATAAATTTCCCCCCAAAAAATGCGACTTATAGTCCAGTGTGACTTATATAATGTTTTTTTTCTTCTTCATTATGCATTTTTTGGCGAGTGCCACTTATACTCCGGAGCGACTGTATAGTCCAGGAAAATACGGTAATTTGTTTTATTCCCTCTGCTCAGAATGTTTTCCACTTTGTTCAACGACATTGACATTAGGTAAAAATCACTCAACTATACAATAAATGCATTCACTAAACTGTCTTTAGCAGGACTAACCATCGCTGTGTCACTTACCTTTCACCTGAACGTTGATAACAGAGTGTTTAATAGGTCTTTGACCAGATTTGATCGCACATCTGTATGTGCCTTGGTCTTGGATCTTGACCTCTTTGAGCTGCAGTGAGGCGTTTCCTTTTGATAACTGACTCAGGAACAGGGACCCTCTGCCATCAAAAGGGTTCTTTAAGTGTTTCTTTACTTGGACTTGAAAGCTAAAGGAGTAAACCGGAGTGCGCTGTGGAGTGATCTGGGTCCAGTGGACTTGTAAAGCTGGATTTGGTAATCGTCCAACGGCACGAGAGAAGCCACAGGGCAGCACACAGCTCTTCATGAAAACACACGGCACAGTGGCATCTACAACACAACATGAACACAGGGATTAATGTGAACAGGAGGAACATTAAGGCACCACCACACATTCACTGCAGCGAGTTGATTAAGGACTAAACTGAAGTTCCAGACTCACTTCTTCTAATCCAGTGATTCTCAAACTTCTCACTCCAAAAACTCTCATCATCTCTTATTATCTTAGCGCTCTTACTCTAACTCTTACTCTTACATTTTTAGCTCCTAAAGGACCAGCTGTATCTGACCAAACTGGGCCTGAACCAGGAGTAGCTCAGGTCTAAACCCAAGATTAAAAATCATCTTAAACATGACTATTATGCATAATATATAAATAATCGTTAATGCAATATCAGCAAACAAAATATTCATATCCCAAGAATCTAAATATATCACAATAACGCTGTGGTCTTCCATCTGACAGAGATTTACACTGAAGAATCATTTTCCTGCCAGAGCCTTAAATAAAAATGTTTAAAAAGTCCAGTTTTAGTGGTATTTTTTTTTTTTTTAATGTAGTCATAATTTAGCCTTGTTTTCATCCTGGTTTAGTCTGAGATAGGTTTTGATTTTGATGCTGTTTTGACTTGTGAATACAGGGTCTTAAAGTTTTGTTTTAAGTTCATTTACCAGGACTAAACTTGGTCTAAACCAGGACTAAACTAGATCTAAACCAGGACTAAACTTGGTCTAAACCAGGACTAAACTTGGTCTAAACCAGGACTAAACTAGGTCTAAACCAGGACTAAACTTGGTCTAAACCAGGACTAAACTTGGTCTAAACCAGGACTAAACTAGGTCTAAACCAGGACTAAACTTGGTCTAAACCAGGACTAAACTAGGTCTAAACCAGGACTAAACTTGGTCTAAACCAGGACTAAACTTGGTCTAAATCAGGACTAAACTAGGTCTAAACCAGGACTAAACTAGGTCTAAACCAGGACTAAACTTGGTCTAAACCAGGACTAAACTAGGTCTAAACCAGGACTAAACTTGGTCTAAACCAGGACTAAACTTGGTCTAAACCAGGACTAAACTAGGTCTAAACCAGAACTAAACTTGGTCTAAACCAGGACTAAACTAGGTCTAAACCAGGACTAAACTTGGTCTAAACCAGGACTAAACTTGGTCTAAACCAGGACTAAACTAGGTCTAAACCAGAACTAAACTTGGTCTAAACCAGGACTAAACTAGGTCTAAACCAGGACTAAACTTGGTCTAAACCAGGACTAAACTTGGTCTAAACCAGGACTAAACTAGGTCTAAACCAGAACTAAACTTGGTCTAAACCAGGACTAAACTAGGTCTAAACCAGGACTAAACTAGGTCTAAACCAGGACTAAACTAGGTCTAAACCAGAACTAAACTTGGTCTAAACCAGGACTAAACTTGGTCTAAACCAGGACTAAACTAGGTCTAAACCAGGACTAAACTTGGTCTAAACCAGGACTACACTAGGTCTAAACCAGGACTAAACTAGGTGTAGGTCTTTTTTTTTTTTTTAAATATTACAATAATATCGTTATCGCAATATTCAACACAGTTATTGAACATCACATGTTTTTCCCATATCCTGCAGCCCTAATGACTATACCAGGACTAAACTGCACCTAAACTGGTTCTAAACCAGGACTAAACCAGGAATAAACGGACAAGGAGTAGACCTCTGTTCAAAGTAGCACACAGGACTTAATTGGGTCTAAACCAGGTCTGAACTGGGTCTAAACCAGGACTAAGTAGGATTAAAACTGGACAAAATCAGGGTTTATCCTAGGACTAAATCAGGACTGACCCTAATAATAATAATAATAATAATAATAATAATAATGCAGGTATTATACAGTTTTTCTAGACACTCGAACTCTCTTTACCATCAGCTGCATTCTTCCTTCTCTCCTCAGCCTCACTCTGAGGAGAGGAGCTCCTTCTGTAGCCACAGCTGCCCTGGGGCAGACTGACAGATGTGTGGCTGCCAATCTGAGTCTACGGCCTCTCTGACCATAACCAAACACAGTCACACTGACGCAGTCATACAGATGAGGTGGGTGAAGTGTCTTGCTCAAGAACACAACAGCAGTGTACAATATTGGTAGCAGGGATCAAACCCCCAACTTTGTTAGTGGTCAGCTCTACCTACTGAGCTACTGCTGCCCCAACATGAACTAAACCTGTCCGTAATGATCTATTTTTATTTTTTTATGCCAAAAAATCTTGAGAGTCACTAAAGAGCCTGTGTACCACCAGTGGTACCCCTACCACAGTTTGAGAACCACTGCTCTAATCTAAGGAGCTTGTTATATTTAATCAGTGACTGTGAGAGTGAATGGCTGTAAATGAGATGTGTACCCAATGATTACTGTTACTTCAAAATAACATTACTGTAGTAAAAGTAGTCAGGACAACTTCAATACACTCAAGTTGCAGTAAGAATATACTCAAGTTGCAGTAAGAATATTCTCAGGTTGAAGTATCTGAGTACTAAGGCTGGGGAATGGATGTTGTGACAACAAACTCACCAAACTCACAGAACCAGTCTTGACACTTTCTGTCTTTATCTGCCCTGATCACAGCTACGCGCCGCAGGATTTCTGAGCTTCTTTTAGTTTGGTTCAGTGTTCCATCCCACAGCTTTCAGACTCCAAACTATCTTTTTGCCAGAAATGTGCAGTGAATAGGTTAGATGTACTGAACATAACAAAACGTGACTTAATTAAAACATGTCCAAAAATAAAGCACTTAAACTTAACATCTTGTATCTACAGTAAGACAGACAAAAAAAATAGTCCTGAAAGTCTTTCCTCAAAGCTTCCCACTCTGTGAATAACAAGGCCTTTGTTCATTGACTGTGAATGATTTAATAAATGAGTTTTGGGGTACATGTTGGCAGAGTGGTTAGTGCTCTGACACCCGCCTCAGGCCCATAGTTACCGAGACAGGCTCCAGTATCAGCGGCAACGCAAAGAAGATGAATGAATGAATGTTTTGCTACATTTTAGCTTATAAATATTCTCAAATTTGCTAAATAAGCTTTTAAAAGTAATACATGCACATGGCCTGACATTTTTCTCAAAAAGGCTGCAGTGCATTATGGGTGATTTTGGCCGATGCAAGGCAGTGAAGGATCCACTGATGTATCCGTGGTGAATTAGCCACATTTTAGCCAAACTGAGGACACCTGCCTGGGAAGGACATGAACACTGGAACACACCTTGGGCAACAGGACATGGCCTGGATGACTTCCTGTGATGTAACCGAGGCAGGGCATCTGGGCTTTGAGAAACAGCCAGTATCCCAGCTGTTACCCCACAGTTGCTGCATCTGAAGGTAACATTCTGAAGCAGAGCTGTAGACAGCTACATGAAACTCCCCTGTTCTGTGATAGTTAAACTTTTCTAATAAATAATAATTTTATTTTTATTAACTAAATACTTGGTCCTCACATGCTCTAATCTCAACATGAACATTCACTCTGTCACACTCAACAGACAAAGTGTTGAGACTGTTAGTAGTTTTAAATACCTTGGCACAATTTTAGATGCACAACTTAAATTTCAGATCAACGGTGAGAACATATTTAAAAAATGTTCTCAGCGGCTGTACCTCTTGAGAAAGCTCACGAGCGTTGGGGTCAGCCCACAGATTATAGAAGTTGTTTATAAATCTATTGTTGAAAGTGTTTTAACTTTTCACTTTACTCCATGGTACAATCACATGACCTGCAGGTCAAAGAATAAATTTAATAAAATTGTGTCAATGGCCACAAAGATTGTTGGGAATCCTCCAAAACAACTGAGCCAGCTGCACAGAGAGAGGACGCTGAGTAAAGCCAGGGCTGCTGTGTCAGACACATCCATCCTCTGTGTACTCAGTTTGAGCTCTACCCTCTGGTCAGAGATGTAGAGTTCCACTGGCAACAAAAGCTGTTTTTAAAAAGTCATTTGTCCCTTGTGCTGTGGACTTTTTGAATGCGGCTGGGGTCTGATGTGAGAGCTGCAGAAATGGAAGACGTCTGAACTGTCATTTTTGTCTCGTCTTGCATGCGCTGCTGGGCCAAAGGAGAATTTCCACCACGGTGAACAATAAATTATTCTATTCTGTCCTTTCTCTGAACCAACTGTTTATCCCTGTCGCTATGGCAACCAACCAGAAGTATCACTGTTACAAAATATTAGCATTAGCTCCAGTGAGCACGTATGTTCATTCATTCATTCATTCATATTTATTCATATTGTTATATCCCGTCCTTGTGCTCTGGGTCAGACTACAGTGCAGTCTGATATCTGTGGTGTTTTCTGCAACACAATGATAAACTGAACATAGAGTTGATGCAGGTTTGGTCTCTATGTTTTTCACCCACAGCTCCCTCAGGTTATCATAGAGACCACTGTAAACAGCTGGTTCAGAGCAGAGGACGAGCTATTTAGTAATAAAAATAATAAAAAATAAAGTTACCATTTAATACAAAAGCTAAGTAGCTGTGCATTAAACGGTAATTAAAACAATTACTGAGCCAGACAGGATGCTAACAGTTTGTCCTCAGGCTTTTGTTTCAAAGACAACCCTTCTTTGTTTACGTCAGGCGTCTTCCTTTTTTCAAGTTCGTTTTACCAAGTTGTACAATGAGAAATGAGAAATATCCCTTACAACAAGCATTTTCATTCGTCAACTTGAACAAATGCAAATTAATTATACTTTATACACGGACCAAACAGTTACTCAGTGCTTGAGTCGTTTTTTCACCAAATACCCTTTTTACCACAGGAGTAAGAGTATTTTAGTAACAATACTCTTGAGTACACATATTCTCGACTCTACCTTCCTCTGTATGTTCATTTATCACTCACCAGGTTTTAGAGAGCGGTCAGTCCGGGCTGAGTTTAACAAAGTCAGGATCAGCGCCACAAACACCGCGCTCCTGTCCGCGCGCATCTTCCTGTTCCTCTGCTGCGGACTTTGAGCTGCAGACCTTTCCCTCACCACTAGATGGCGTTGCAGGTGTAGTCTCTCTGATCCTGTTAAAGTTTAAAGTCAATTAAATCAAATAAATGTGAGTTTATTTTCACTCACCAGTAGATGGCAGCATTGGAGTAATTATTTAGGTTCTGCTTCAACCACAAAACTTAAAACAGACCTCATTAAATACATTATATTACAAGAAATAGGCTATGTGCTAAGAAATGTGTTGTTCTCTTTTATTCAGTTAAAATAAAAAAAATAACAAATATAAATAAATATAATAAATAAATATAAAACATAAAAAATTGACTTTATTAGATACATGAATAACAAAAGTAAAATTTGACTACAGCGTCAACACAAAATGAAGAAAACACTTAATTCTAACAGGTATGGAGGATTTTTAGGACCAGGTAAGTAATAATAAAGAATTTAATAAAATTAAATTACACTTTAAATAGAGAAATATTAAATGTATTTGCAATTTAATTTGTTAATCTTCAAATTAAAAGAGCAATTGCTAAAATATTTCCTAAACAACAATTTAATTGTACATTTAAAAAGTCAATTTAAAAGTACAATTACTAATTCTGCAATTAATACTAACTTTAATAAAATGATTGCCAAAAGCCCTTTTAAAAGATAAATAAATAGTTTGATTTATAATTTTGATTAATAATACAAACTTTAACTTGCAATTTAAAACAGCAATTGCTTATTCCATTTGCTAAAGCATTAACCATTTCATTTGCCAATACAGTAACTAAACGCTTTAGCTTCTCCATGTAGCTCTGACTTTAGCTTTAACCTGGTTCTTTTGACTCACGGAGCTGAAAATGGCAAATCAATGCAAATGAGCCGTGCACGAGCTCAGAGGAACACTTCTGATTGGCTGAGAGAACAGCACTACTTCTTTGGCGGAGGGATACTCAGGCCAGACATCTACTGAAAACAATCGCTTCAACTTTTCTCCTTTCTACATTTACAGGTTTGTACTGTCACACATTTATGAAGATTATCTCATCTTCTGATCTGAAATATTTGTCCTGACAAAGCTTCCAAACGTGAGTTACCACTGAAGCAGTTTGGGTTTATAGTGTGAGGGTTACAGACAGTTTGGTGGAAATGTACTTGCTGTTACTTTACAGTTTTGGAGTGTGTGTGATGGTTAAATAAGTTGTTGTGGGGTAAATAAAGTGTGCGACATCGCCCCCTGGTGTTTCTGGGCTGAAAGTGACACAGCATCAGTGAGCGCCGTCGACCCGGAGTCACAGAAGTCTCGGGTCTCGAGAGAAAGCGGCACAACAAGCGAGCTGTGGCTTTATTTCTTGATTTTTGTCGTGTCAGTGTGGCCAAATGGAAGAAAAAACTTTGTACAGAGGCGCAGAGGGGAAAATGAAAGTAAAGACGAGCGAGCGGTCACACAGAAGTCAACTGGGCTGGTGAGTATTTACGATGCTTTACTCCGAACAGTAGGGGGAGCTCCAGAGAGGAACATAAGGCAAAAAGAGCACAAAACTTCTGCCCCAAAACTCATCAAAATGTGTAAAGTATTCCTGCTTAACCTAACCTTAACTTCACCTTAACATCAAAATATGATCTAGATAAAAAGATGGAACCTGGACATTTTTTTTCATTTTATTTTTAAATCATCAAATACTTTTGTTTATTGTTGTTTCATTGTTTTATTGTTTTATTAGGATCCCCATTAGCTGTGCATTTAATGGCCGCTTCATTTGAGACCAACACTGGGGCTAGCAGTTCTGGTTGTGAGCCCTGGTTTGATGTATTGAGCCTAAATTTTAACTCTACCCAACCAGAAAATGGAATGATGGTTTGGTTCGCTGCCCTACCAATAAGTGTTTCATCCTCTTCGAGAAGCTCATCTAAGCTACGAGTTTCTATATGTGGAAGGTACGTACTCCGCCAACTTTCATTGATTATAGTTACTTGTGAACCAGTATCCCATAATGCTTTCGTAGCTACTCCTTCAAAACAGCAGTCCACCAGACATTTTTTTCCTATGAGCGCATGCAGCCTAGCTTGGCGGCGTGAAGACAGAGGGCTGGTATAAGTGGCACTCACCCTTTGATGTGACGTGTTGCTGTTTTCCAGCTGAGCTTCAAGTTGTCTAATTCTTTCTAACAGCAGCTCTTGCACCTTACTGTCTGTTTCAGGGACTTTTTTTGGTATCAAGGATGATGGCACCACCTTGTGTGGTTTAACATTTACCGTCTCTGGCTTGTTAGATGCCCTCCGAGTTCCTCTGCACCCCCTCGAGAAGTGTCCTATTAAGCCGCACTTGAAACAGTGTTCACATTGATTACTCTGTCCACTATTCTCACATGCTGTGCATGCTCTGCGTTGAGTGCGGTGTTAGATTAGGAGAGGCCCGTTGCTGGCCCTGCAAACGTTTCTTAATGTCTGCCATTTCTTCTCTGAGCAGATGCACTGTCTCGTACAGCTCAGTGTCTCTAGCGCTGTGAGGTGCTGGTGTTTTACGGGTCTTAGGTCTAACAGCTTCAGCTTGAGGATCTTGCACCCCCACCCTCATTTCTGAAACAGTTTTGTTTGAAGTTAACCCTGCTTGCGCTTCTGTCTGTAGCTCATTCACTTTTGCAGCTCTGCTAGTGGCATTCTTGCGTTGTTTAGACTGACGTTCTGATTCTACGCAAGCTGCTTCATTCAGCTTATCAATGAGAACTTCATCAGTTATTTTAGCATCATCTAAATACTGTTTCAACTGAAATTTGATGTGGTCACTAATAAGCCCTGTACTGACTGACCTTAGAAACTTCTTTTGAATCACGTCTGGACTATACTGATCATCTG
Organism: Bostrychus sinensis; assembly: GCA_020698575.1. Lineage (NCBI taxonomy): Eukaryota > Metazoa > Chordata > Actinopteri > Gobiiformes > Eleotridae > Bostrychus > Bostrychus sinensis. The sequence goes on along the minus strand of CM036259.1, from coordinate 3,716,572 downwards.
ACCCTGATTCCTTCGAGGCAAGGAGAAGTCTCTCTTTCAGCTCTATAGCTCTAAAAAGGAAGTTTTGGGGAGATTCACGACTGTCCTGAGTAACATTCACTAGCTTGTGGTATAAATCCATAGAACTATCTTCTTTGAAGTGTCCCTTTAATATTGTCTTTAACTGGATTAACGTAAGGTCACTTTTAACTTCCAGCATATCCCGTAGACTCAAACCTGGGCTGATAGCTTTCACTACAGCTTCCACAACTTCATCTACACTATGCCCTTTAGTTAGCCCTCTCTCAATCTGGTGCATTAGATTAGTGAATGATAGCTTATCTTTTTGCCCCCTTTCCCCAATTTGGCCACTGATTTTAAACTCTCTCCTTATTGTGACTTCTTGTAGCCTGTTTGTGGGCAGACTAAAAGTATTTGTTAGGAGTGAGGGTTCATTTCGTTGGGAAGGAGTGCTCACTCCATCACTTAGCCTTTGTGCTTCATTAGTAGGTGCTTGTGTGTTGGCTGACAGCCGTGTGTTCCTGTCTTGTCCTTTTTCAATTTCTATTGCATCTGTTTCGACTGGAGTTCCTGTGAATTTGAGCAAATTGTCCAAATATTGTTTTGCCACGTCATCCTCTTCATCTTCAATCACACTGTCCATTGACTCCATGATAGTCTTTATTACTGCCCGCCTGGTCGCGGCATTCCCATAGGCTATTTTGGCACGCACACACACCTCTTTGAGCTCGTCCAGTCGCAGAATCCAAAGCTGCTGCGCCACTTGCTCCGCGAACTCCTCCAGACTCATCTTACTGTGCTCCGCGGTGCCGCGCCTCCCTCGGTAAATGCGCGTGGCCGTCGTCAGCGACGGTTGTTCGGTAACTCCGCCAAAATAAAATACTCTCAGGAGTCTAAATCCATCCCGGACGAGCCCCCAAAATATGTAGCACTTATGGTCGGATAAAGAGACTTGAGAGAGTATATATTTCTTTCTTTTATTTCTGTAACACAAGAGACACAGCTATGACCACGCCATTCATGTCTGGGCACACTTCAACATTACTTTTACAATATAGGACATCTCAAAGGTACCAAATAATAAATAATAAAGGGAATTTACAATTAATTGTTGCTCACCTGTAACACAAGAGACACAGCTATGACCACGCCATTCATGTCTGGGCACACTTCAACATTAGGACCTACCAGGCCCCCTAGCTGCCCTTCCCTGCCCGCGTGGCTCCCCCGTATATCTCCTGACTAAAATCTCACTATGAGCCAACAATTAAACTACCTTTAGCACATCCCTTCTTTCATGCATTGCACATTTCAAAATAAAATTGTTATAATAATAATGCAATAATAAAATGAAAAATCAAGGTGGGTGGTGTTTTACAACACAGTACAATAACCACTGTCCAGACATATTAACATTTGTCCCACACACACACCGTTTCTCCCATGTGTTTTCCCTGCAGACGAGGGAGAGGAGGCAGCGGAGGGAGAAGAGAAAGGCGTGGGAGAGGCAGGGTTAGCTGCGGGCGCGGTGATAGCAGCGTGGCTAACATAAACAGGACCAGCACTGATGAGAGGATGAAGTACATCAGGGGTGGACAAAGCAGTTTGATGAAGCTGCTGCCAGGCCATGACAGACTTTGCAAAATGTGCCCCGTATGTTTACATTCTGCATTTCTATTTCCTCACATTTTACTGGTTATGGGACATTAGAGGCTACAGAGATTCATCATCTTGTATTTACTGAGTATATCTACCTGATAGATATATCTTTACCTGATAATGATGATGCAAATTAGATGCTTATAATTACTACATTCATAAACATTTCTCTGTAAGACCCTATCCCTAATTATTTTCAAGCCACAGTCTTTTGAATTTTGGATGTCAAAAAGCTGTATTTAAAAAAAAAAAAAAATCTCTGGCACCTAAAGGGTTAAGCATCAGCACAACATATCCCTGGAGCCTCCATCAAAGAGAGGAAAATTAAAAAAAATATTGGACGGGCCATGACATAGGATTTTCCAGGACAGTTATAGACAGTTTCTTCTCATAAATACTGCTCATTTAGATTTAATATCTCACATTCTGCCAAGTCACAAATATGTGCACGTCAACAAACTGGATTCAAGATGAAACACAGTGGAGGACGATCATTCACAGACTATAACACATGAAAAGTCTTTGTTCTCTGACGTGGTTTCCCCGGTGCAGCGTCTCCTTCACACAGTGGCGTCTGTAAACTCTGTCCCTGTTCTTCAGAGGACGCTGAGGTCCTGTCTGTGTGCCTGAGTCGCTCTGCTCCTCTTTCATTCTCCTCTCAGTGGTTGTACTTCAGTGCTGTGAACACATAACAACTCATTAAATAACTTATGACAACACATCTGGCATCGCACAGTTTTAGATTCAAGGTTTCCTTCAGTCGTCATCAAATGAGACGAGACTGCAGGGAAGATTTTTAAACTACAGGTTATCAGTGTGAAACTTGTCCTGTAGATCAATGACATGAATATAGGAGTCATTTACAGTTTTTCTCAATTACTTTCACTCATTTACTGAAACCTGGTTCCATTCGATCTTTTTGCAAATCTTTTAGAACATTTCCCATCATTTCACACAGTTTTCAAACTCTTTCTCAAAACTCTTCACACAGCTCTCACAGAGACACAGCTTCACTGAAATCACTTTGTTTGGTAAATACAACAGTCTTTTTTACACATGGACAAGGATTCTGACCAAAACGCTTTCTCTTTAAATATAGAAACTTAAATGTAGCTGCAAAAATCTAACATTTGTGAGCACTCAGCATCTGATTCCAAGGAAACGACTTCTGTTTCAGTTTCACACAGGATTCAAAGGGAAAGAGTCTCTGCAGAGAGTCAGGGCCAAGACACAATAAATAGTATATACCAGCCCTTCCCAAAGTCAAGACGGTCGTGGGCCCCTTAAATTTCCGAAAATCCCTCGTGGACCCCCAACAATAAAACGTCCCTCTATTCAAAAGACTCTGCCATGTTTTTCTCCATATGTTTTTTTATAAAAACATTACAAAAACACTGATTATTGACTAAAAGTTGTTTTAAAGTAATATTTTAAAACAAGTATACAACTGTAATTCATTTAAAATGTTTTTTATGTACTTAATGTTTTTAGGTACTTAATATTTCTATTGACTTTTTATATTTTTAAAAACTATATTTTATGGTTTATTTGTTTTTATGAACCAAAACGTGTGTCTGAAATAATAATAATAATAATAATAATAGTAATAATAATAATAATAATAAATAAATAAATAAATTCAAATTGAAAAATAGACAGCCTCTGGGGGCTCCCCTGTAGTACCTTCGCGGACCCCCAGGGGGCCCCGGACCCCACTTTGGGAACCACTGGTATATACTTATAGAAAACTATAATTTTTTTCTCTCTCTTTTTTTTATATAAAGAAAGAAACCATAAGGACTGAGGACAGCTGTTTACAGTGAGGTTAGATCTGTCTCCCAGCAGACATCACAACAGGACAAATAAATACTCTGTTTCTTTATCAGAGTAAACATATTTTCATTATTGTTACCATTGCTCCCACTGACAGTGGTAAAGATGTCAGGACGTAGAATAAAACTAATGTTCCTGCTTCAGTTTGCTCTTACTGTAATCAGGGTTGCCAAGTGTTGCCGCGGGTGAAAAAAATTGTCCGCGGGTTGGGCAGAGCTTTCATTTATTTATTTTTTTAAATCTTAGGCTATTTCTTCATATATTGAATGGCAAATCTTTAAAACCTCCTCTTAATTCATGAAACCTGTTTAGATTCTTGCGTAACATTCGTCTTTAAACCTCAAACTACAGCAGCCTCAGAGGGTCAAAAAACTACAGCTCCAACTTGAGTTTGAACATTTTCACTGCCCCATTACCACAAATACATAACACAAAGTCCCTGCTCCTGTTTGCTTCTCCAAACTGGGAGTGTGCTCACCTTCAGTCATCAAGGAGGCACTTTTACAAAACACTGGTCATGTTTTAATAAGAACAGTGTATTAACATGCATATAAATACTGAGAAGTTCAAGTAAAGCTGTTTTCTTCTCACCTGACTTTTTTTTCTCATGTGACGGTAAAACAGAAAGCCTCCAGCAGCCAACAGCACCAGGAGCACCGTCACTACTACTGCAGTGATGACAGAGTGAGCTGCAGATGAAGGACATTACACACAAATCAAAACAAATTCTACATGATTTATCAGACTCTGAATTCACTCATGGTATTTTTGTATGACAGCCAAGTATTTTATGCATGTTTAAAAGTCACATGTTATGCTTTTTATCAAGCTTTTTTAAAATTCTGGAAACCTGTGGATTGGTATTTCAGGTTTTATAATAATAGAGCTGACGCTTTGTCCCAGCTGAAACAATAGGAGACAGCATTATTATTATCATCATTATTACTGTATTTTCCGGACTATAAGTCACACTGTTTCCATCGTCTGGCTAGGGCTGTGGCGTATACTCAGGTGTGACTTATATATTAAAATATTTCAGGTGTTGGTTAGAGGGCGCTCTAGGCTTGTGTACCAGCATCTGCTGCACCTGTACCACTGACAATTTAAAATGTAAACATTACCACTAACAACTTAGGCTATAAAGACAACTGAGAAAGAGCGGAATAATTGGAAATGGAACTGATGCTGAGTCTGACGACAGCCACGCAGAGGAGGAAGCGGCGCTTCGTCTACCTCCGGAGTTGGCGGAGTTGTTCAGAAGCGACACCGAGGATGAAGAATTTAAAGGATTTAGCGATTAGGAGTGAGATGGTGAGTTTGGTGAACTTGTTATATTATGTTCTTTATGCTATAGTTATGTGAATAACTGTTAATATATTACGTTAACATACGAGACACCTATTCAGTTCGTTGTTTATGCTTCATGTAGCTGAATAACCATCAATGTGTTACGTTAGCAAACCACACACCTATTCAGCTGTTGTTCTCTGTTCTATTATTACTATAACTTGCCTTTCAACATGAAATGTCTGTTCTTGGTGTCGGATTTTGTAAAATAAATTTCCCCCAAAAAATGCAACTTATAGTCCAGTGCGACGTATATACATTTTTATATTTTTTGGCTAGTGCGACTTATACTCCGGAGCGACATATAGTCTGGAAAATACAGTATTATTAAAATTGCAGAAAGGTTGAGTCAGAATAATAGGTCCCCTTTAAAGCCCCAAGCATAATCCTAACAGAGACGTTATAAAACCCACTTTGGTCTCTGGAACAACATGCAACATATCATATAATAATTTAATATTTAACCATAAATACAACCTGCCAACTTTATAATGTGTCCTGGTTCAGAGACTGTGGTGGGCAGTCTTTAGACGTTTACCTGATTGTGCAGCTTCTCCCACAGTGACCTCTGTCCTGGTGAGGGACGTCCCAGACTCAGTTCTGAGCTCACAGGAGTACAGTCCCTGCTGAGCTGGGGTTAGATCCTTTAAAACCAAATCAGTGGACCCTGAAACCTCCTCCACATATGATCTCCAGACTTTATTATAGTCAGTATCTCCTCCAGTTCTGTTTAAAATGGTCTGAGTGAGGTTAAAAGTCCATACGAGGCTCTTTACTGAGGTCTCTGTGGCAGCACAGTGGACGACTGCTTTAGACTCAGAGAAAGTGACTGGATCTGAAATATGCAAAAGATAATGTTTAAAAGAGCAGTACTTACACTTTTTTCGATAACGGACAGAGCAAAATCTAAGTATTGTAAGAATAATAAGCCAGTGAGGGTCAACTGGTGGGTCAGGACCTAAAAGTGGATTAGGGGGAGGTTAAAATACGCTTCAATGTGAAGTCCTTTAACCCTCTCAGGACCAAATTAAGTTTTAGTAACAGGAAAAATCTGATATTTGGGGGAAATTATCATATGGGGTAGAAATAAACAATTCTGACTTTTTTTTTTTTTTTTTTTGTAATTAGGTAATGAGCATTTAGCTGTTGCAAATCTGCAACGCCTGCCTGGAGAGGGTTAATGTTTAATGTTATCTGAAGCCTAAATATTGTTCTGACAGGAAATGGTGCAACAGATTTTAAAATACATGTGTCATAAAGGAGATGCCCTTGGTAATCAGCCACACACTCTGACTGGAGTGGCCAATGTGGCTGAAGTGGCTTGCCCCGGGACTAGAGTTTACATTTTTCACCTAAACCTCGAGCTGAGAATTTCCCACTGTATCCTTAAGGCCAAGGCAGGTCGGGCCAAGGCTGCAACAGTGAGCTGTGTGCTCTCACACAGCGACTGTGCCAGTTTCCAGCTACAGCAGAGCGAGTGCTCGTGCGAATAAAAAGCACGTGGCCGATGCACGCTGTTTAAGAACAAGCCTGCGGAGTGGATAAGTTTACCTGAGCTGAGAGAAGCTGGTTAGTTACTGCAGGCTCAAAATGTAGAGCCATGTTAAAGTGCAGTACAGCAGTAAAGGCCCAAACTCTTCAGTGACAGAGGGAGAGGTCTGCTGTGTGCCCCGCTGCTTCAGGAAACAAAGAGCAAAGGGAGCGAGAGAGTTAACCCTGGAGGACCTGCGGGTGGTGGGCCTACGGGACAGTGATCCTTTTCGGGCTGGGCCTGGCCACCATGCCCTCACCTGCGAGCCCCGACCCCAGGCCTGGCCCCAGCGTTGGGCCCCGGTGATGCCAATCCAGGCGACATAGCGGATCTTGGTATGAACAACATCATAGCGGGACTCTGACGAATTCTCATTGGCTAGCCACTGTATTTCTGTCCCTTTACAGAGTTAGTTTATATGAACACCAAGAACCAGACTGATTCTTTGCTTTTGGCTGCCTAGTACAAGTATTTTTAGGCTAAAACTTGATTGAAACACCAATCACAGTTAAGCAAGGGTTGACCACTGCAGCATCATCTCGTGTCTGTAAATCTAAAACACTGACAGCACTTTTCACCTTGGCTTCACTCCCAGGATGTAGTAAGCATTTCAGGGATTAACCTCTAATAAAAACCTCACCTCCCATCCTGTAGGTGGCGCTCCTCCAGCTGTGCAGAGTGCTGACATTACAGCTGTGTTCATGTGGAGGGCTGTGTGGAAGTCTGACAGAGCTGACCACAGAGTAAAGACCATTCTCTGTTGTCTCTACAGTAGTGTGGTGTTCAGTAGAAGGAGTCCAGCTCACTTTGGGTTCCGGATAAATATCTTTAGATCGACACTTCAGCTCCTCTCCCTCTGGCTCCAAGAAAACATCACTCACTGGAGCTGGAAGAGAAAGAGAGAAAAGTGTGGTTTAGACCTGGTTAAGTCCTGGTTTAGTCCTACTACTGCTTACTGCTGTTACTATTACTATTGCTTCTCTTTTCCAAATCCGAGTGGAACCCAGGACTCACAGGCTGCTTCTGTCCCAGCAGCTCAGGGTTTAGCTCCTCCTCCAGTCGCTCTGTGAAACTCACATGATACAGATACAGGGCACATGAGCGCCAATGCATCACATTTACTCTCACTAAACCATTCAGTAAGAGGGGACCACAACACTGCTGAACAACAACAACAACCCTGCTGCAGGCTGAAGTTTAACGAGCAGCATTAACACTGAAGCAAAGCAACCAATAAACACAAACATGTGTGTGTTTGGAGTCATAGTTCTCTAGAATATGTGGATGTAAATCCTGAACTCAGGTCCTAAGTGACACAGCTCTCAGGGCAGTGCTGCCTCATCCTGGTCTGACCCTGGCTGGTCCTCCTCATGCACAAGGACACAACAGTAACAAAGTCTGCCCCCCTGCTTCACTTCTTCCTCTCCAGAGCCTCTGTCTCAGTCTGAAAGGCGCAACTCTCTCTGCAGCTCTGATGTGGGAGTGGAAAGGAGGCAGAGTAAAGTTCTCTGGAGGAATCTGCTGCATGTGTCAGGACGTGTTTAGTGTAGTTTACAGTCATTGTTCAGTCTCTGAATAAACCATGATTAACTCGCTCTAGTCAATTTTTAGAAGCTCAACTTCTGCTGTGACTGTTGAGCTGTGTTCACTAGCGCCCCCAGTGGTCAACACATGTACTGCTCTGAAAAAACAGATGGAGGGAGAGTGCTGCACCGGCTCAAATGGCCTGGCTCTTGACGTCAAACATGGCAAAAAAAGCAAAAAAAAAAACAGGTGCTCTTCAGGATGGTCGGGCACATACTGATAAATAATGAAAAAGGAAACTGAGGCGCTCTGAAGTTTTGCTGTGGATCTTTAATTGTGACGAACCAACGCATTTCAACTTAACCAGTCTTCAACAGAGCTGCTTGTTGGTTCGTCACAATTAAAGATCCACAGCAATACTTCAGAGTGCCTCAGTTTCCTTTTTCACATGTACTGCTCTGTTCGACCGTATCCGCAAGCTCTGGGAAAAAGAACCAACGCACGACACAATGAGCGCAGCAGACAGAACACTCCGTCTGTGTCCGAATGCATATTTAACGTAGACTATAAAGGTTTATTTATACCTTTAAGGTCTATTTTTTACGGATGATTCTTATTACAGTATACTAGACCATAAACAACAAAATAAAGCTTTTTTTTCTCTCATAATAACAATAATAAATAAAGTTAGTCATTGTACCTTGGACCTCTAGGTTGATGAAGCCCTCGTTGTTGCCTATCACAGTGCTGGTGAAGCACTTATATCTCCCGCTGTCCCGGAGCACTACCTCGCTGAGCTTTAGTGAGGCGTTTCCTTTGGGGATCTGGTCTTTAAACAGCGCAGTGCGGTTCTTGTACCGGGGATCCTGATGTCCCAGCTGGTCTGAGTTCTGGTAGAAGGAGTGCACAGTAGTGGTTTCCTCTGAAAGGCAGCGCCAGTGGATCACCTCCTGAGGAGCCGGGTCAAAGGAACAGGGCAGGACACAGGAGGACAGGTAGGTGCAGGTGATGTCTGTGACGGCTGGGAGACAAAAACAAACATTTATCTAAACTATATAATTCTACTCTGGACATAATCCTGAGGGACGCTCGTATAAAGACCAGACATGACCCTGTGGGTTAAGGTCAGATTAAGGTCGACTTCCCTGCCCTGTAAAGAAAATTGTTCTCTGCACCTTGCTCTCTTCACTCATCCTTCAAAGCCACTGGGAGCTTTCTCCAGACCAGAGCCAGGATCTGCTCAGCAGTTCCTGGCTGGAGGATTAGACCGGTAATGTTCTAAGTTAATACCTGGAAAAAATCCACCTGAGCACAAGAAGAATAAACTCCACACCGAAAGACTCCACACGGTCCAGGAATCAAACCCAAATCCTAGACAATGATCCTGAGGGCCCCTAACCCTGATGCTGTACGTCCTGCTGTTTATGTTTATCCAGTTTCAACAAAAATACCTTCACCACTGTCAATGCAGCCTAGTTACTGCAATAAAATACAAGTTTTGTGGTGTGATCTGTGTAAAAATACTTTAACCTGTATGTAAATATCAAAATGAGCATTATAAAATATGTGTAAAGCCAGTAAGTTCCTATACCCAGGGTGTGATTTGTTAAAAAAGCAGAGAGGGATGTTTTGTGAAAAGAGACAAAAGTGTATTGAAAAATATGTTAATATAGTTTTAATACACTTTCAATAGAATCAAAGTATTACTAAAATCAATACAAATGAAATATAATAAAGTTATACTTATGTTGGTATTAATGGTGTGCCAACAAAGCACGGTCAAGTAAACTAAACTGTACTTAAGTGTGACTTAAGTTGTGCTAATGATATATCAGAAGTATACTGAGTATGATAATAGTCTCCGAAACACTTTAGAATACTTTATTTTTACCTGGGAAAGTATCATTTTTACAAGTTCACTAAACATTGCTTTAAAATAAGCATGCCTAAATATAGTGCAGATACGCACATATACTTAAAATGTGCTTTAAAACTTCAAACTTTATGAAAAGTGTGATTTAAAGTTTTTTTTACATCAAATTTATATAGTGCTTTTTTGGACACTCAAAGATGCTTTACAATTTTTTTTGATCTATTATTCATTCTCTCCTCAGTCACACTTGGTGGTGGGCTGCTTCTGTAGCCACAGCTGCCCTGGGGCAGACTGACAGAAGTGTGGCTGCCAATCTGGGCCAACAGCCTCTCTGACCACCACCAAACACAGCCACACTAACACATTCACACAGGCATGGTGGGTGAAGTGTCTTGCCCAGGGACACAACGACAGTATGTGCTTCAGATGGGATTTGAACCGGCTACCCTCCAATTGCTGGGCGAATGTTTAGCCCACTGCGCCACCATCGCCCCATAAATATATTTGAAATATATTTTATAAAAGTATACTTTAAATTAATATCAATAAATTACTATTTAAGTATTTTCAAAAACTTTTCAAAAACACTCAAATACTACTTAAGTAAAATATTATTTAAAAATGTTTTCTTTTAAATTCACTTAAAAATTTAGTGTGCTACTAATGTGAGTGAGCCCTGTCCCACTTTAGTTTGTCCTGCAGCCTTTTATCCTCTGTCCCTGCGTCCCGCTGATGAAGAGAATGTCCCTCTTTTTCATTGGAGCTCAGTGGATTTTGTTAAAAGAAAGGTTAAAGTTAAGAACTAAAATGTCAGCTCAGTGTTGTTTGTGTAAAATGTAGAATAAATATTTGTGTGCGTCCTGTCTCTGGGTTGAATCTATGGCTGTTGTGTTGCTGCCTCTGTTTCAGGACAGGCCTCTCCTGGAGCTGGGAGCTGGGTTGGCGCTGGGTTGTTTGGAGAACTTTGATTTTAGTCTGTTCCCTCTTTTTTTATTCCAATGAATAAAGTCTTGGTAAAGACATTACTTGCCCCTAAACTGAAGCAACTTGTATCTCAGTAAGTTGGTAAAGTTAGATTTGTATCAAAACATTTCTTTCTCGAGTCAAATCTCACAACTTGTCTCACGTTTTTACTTTGTGAGATTATTTGATAAATCCTTCCTTTTAAACAATTCACCGATTCAGTTTTACATCTTTTTAAGACCAGCGTTCTTTACAACAGAGGTAAATTAAATGAGTCTTACCTCTGAGTGGGTTCCAAAAATAAAGCAGGACAAGTAGAAACAGATTCCTTCTCTTCACGGACATGATTTAAGCAAGTATCAGTTGACAAAACAAAAACGTTTTAAGGAATATTCCTGATAAAAGAAACTCCTCTCTCTGTCTTGTCTCTCGTCCTACTGCTGCTGTGTCACTTGATAACATTTGGAGCCCATTGCAGAGCGGTCACTGCAGCATAAAATTAGTTTAGTTACAGTTTTTTCTCCCAGCCTGTGCAGAGCGTGTTTCTGTGTAGTTGCTGCGGGGTCTGGAGGTATTCTGTTACTCACTGTTGTGTAACTCAGGGTGGAGTTATGTGGAATGAAGGATTCACTCTATGTGGGTAAATAAAAAAGTGGAGAAACACATTCCAGGAAAGCTCACAGCCTCCAGTCCCAAACTCAGCTTCTCTCAGTCTTTCTGAACCAGCGTTGGACTCCTGTGCTTTAGTATTTCAGCTTTTATAACTTAAAATAATGTATCTGTGGAAAACCTCTTCTGTTGGGAGCTGTTACTGTGACTTTGCAGGGAACGCTTGGATTAGGTGTCTGTCGCCCCCTGCTGGCAACGCTGGGGACTGGACAGAGCATAAAGCGGCTATTTAGCACAGCCGTTAGCGACATGACGCTAACAGATAAATGAGCTGACTGCTTCGTATGGCGTTAGTAAACTATCAAAAACATTTGCATGTGCACAAAACGATTTGTGTTACTTTGTCTAGTCGCACGTGCACGTTCACATTCACGTGTACAGATTATTAAATACACGTGCACAGATCGTATTATACACACAAAACTGATCTCTCAGGCACAGTAAAGTTTTTACACAAACAGATTGTTACTAACGTGCACAAGTCGCTAGCTTCATGCAAATGATTTTGGGAGTTATTTCACTCTGCTTTGATCCACACAGATGGTGCATTCAGGACCAGCATAAAGCTGGGACATCTTGACTTTCTGTGAATACAAGGTTTATGTGATGATCATCAAAACTCCAGGTTATGTTATGGGCATTAATTCACCAATAAAAATATACTGTGATAATTTTATTAAAATATACTGTCCTTTGCTCTGAGGACGCCCGGACTTGTTTTTTAAATTTGTACTTTGTGCACCATCCCAACAGAGTCGTCTTTCTTTGTTGCCATTGTAGCCCACGTGTCTCATCCACTCATCCACTCATCCACTCATCCACTCATCTAACTCTGCTTCTACATAGTTACCACAATCAAATATTGCGGTGTTTACAGCTGTTGTCAGAGAGTAGTATCACCCGCTCACGTGGGCCAGAAGCCAATCATGAGATGTATTTGAGTAGTCATGTGGGCCGGCGCGGCCCAATGAGCAGCGTTTATACCGCGTGGCCCCTCGCTGCAGGTGGATGTAGTGGGGACACTGAAGGAACGCTGCTGCAGGTCGCTCTGAACTTATTTATCACTGTTTTCTACTTTTCTTGTGCTGGATACTCACAGGTTTAATTATCAACTCCAGCCGTCTACTGTGACCCAAGAGAGTCGAATGCGTTTGGGTGTGCGTTGTACAGCGCAGAATTGGTGTCGAATTCTTGTGCTAGCGTTAGCCTAGCTGCCCCCATTCATTTATATGGACGCGGTTAGCATGTTGTTTTGGTAAAGTTTTCCTGTTTCAATAAAAGGTTACTACATGAGACTAACTTTAAAGCCAAATGTCAGTACAAGCCTTCTGTTGAAGAGCAGAGATGTATCTTGTGACTTTTTGAAGTGAATCAACTGTTGAATGTAATGCTAGCGTGTGGTTTAACATTTAGCACTTTGTATTTTGACTTGACTTATGCTACATTGTGTTTTGGGTGCTGTGTATTATTAGTTTTATAGGCTCAAACTATATATCTGATAAATAATATAGCAAATATTATTACATTTTTATAATGAATATATTGGACAAATATTTACTGCAAGCTGAAGACTGCTGCCTCTGCTGCCGGGCTTTGCCCCACTCTTCTCATTTATCTGTGGCTCACACATTCCTCCACACAAACTTGTGCACTTACTCTTTCTGGACTAAACTTATTCATGACTCAGTCGTGGGTCAAATGAACTCTGGGTGGGTTGGGTTTAGTCAGTCTGCCTGTGTCTAAATGATCCATGACTGTGTACTGTAACAAAAGCAACTGAGGAGGTTTTGTTAACTGAATGACCTGGCTGCTGCTGCTGCTGCTAACTCTGAGTTAACAGAACAAGCTCAGAACCAACTTCAAGCAACACATGAACCCAGAGTTACTCAGTTTGGATTTGTTTAGTTTTATCAAACCAAAAGTTACTCCACAACTCTGAGTTTGTTCAACCAGCTTCCAGCAACAGACCTCTGATCTTTCTAATAGGCAAGGCAAGTTTATTTGTACAGCACAATTCATACACAGAGTAATTAAAAGTGCTTTACAGAAAAAAAGGCAAGTTTAAAAGTACAAAGACAAGAATTACATTTAAAACAATAAAATCAAATTTAAACATTATAATTAAGAATCCATTTAAAATTAAATTAAAAGAGAAGTGTGCAGATAAAACACTTTCAGCTGTCATATGCACAGCTAAAAAGAACAGTTTTAAGTCTGGACTTGAACATTGTCAGAGTAGAGGTCTAACATCGTCAGGAAGACTGTTCCAGAGTTAGCTGCACAAAACTGACTGTAATAATACCAAGTATGACCACTAGAGGCCAGTGTGGCTCCTGTTTTTCATGAATTTATCTGGTTTCTCTTTTGATACAGGTTATTTTTCTGTGTTTTTTGGAGCTTTTTACTTGAGTCGAAGATAGTTAAACATTTATTTATTTACCTTAGTCTATATTTCAGGTTAGTCCTAAAGTGTGTGTGTCCAAAGAGAAACTTCTGAAAGGAAGCGTGCCTTTCTGTGGACTGACACACCTTTTATCTGACAGGCTCCAACATGAACGACTCACACTTCCTGTTTGGTTTGGTTTTACACTGAACTGAACAATCTCACTTACTCCTATACCACAGCATCTATGGGCCGGAGGCGGGGCTCCTTCTGGACAGTGGGAGGTTCGTCACAGGCCTGAGCGACACGCACTGACAGACGACCATTCACTCTCACACTGGCGGCAGAGTAGTTAGCCCTGGGTACCTCTGGTGGCACGTGGGCTTCTTCTGGTGGTTCTCAGTCCTTGGACAGTTTAGACCTGGTTTAGACCTGGTTTAGACCTGGTTTAGACCTGGTTTAAAGGTTTTGTAAGCAGCAGCAGTGCTCCTACTGAGTGAAAACGGTACTGCAGTCTAAATCAAAACAATGGTTTGTGGGTTACCAGTCTTTACATTTTTTGTTTTGCTTATAAAACCCTTCATTTCCGATCGTCCAATCAAAAAAATGTAAACAAAAACAAAACTTGGGCATTATGTTCAGTATATTTTTAATTGTTACTAAATCAACTGTATTATTGTTATCAGTAAAACTAATATTTAATTTAAACATGTTTACCTTATATCTTCAGACACATGCTGGTAATTTTTATGAAATATAAAAAGATATACTGTTCATAGCTCCTTTAATCCCTGATAAGTTCTGGTTCTTAGTTTTGTTCCTGTTAAGTTTCTTGTTAGTTCTGTTTAAAGCGGCTTCATTCTGCAAAATGTCCTTCTCCTCTCTGTCGACCATGTTTTAATGTCCCCTCATCAAAAACAGACCTGGAGTTTTGTGTCTCTTTCGCGCATGTTTGAGTAATCCTGTGTTCTCTGGAGTTTCTGAGGCCTCATTGTAAAAATATTCCTTTCAGTGTGATTTTTTTATTCTAATGTTTTTCTACTTACTGTGTTGCATTGTGGGTATCTTTTGAGGGCACTACATTTGTATGAAAAGACACTGAAAAAACAAAAAATTCACTTTTATCTGCTTCCCATGTTAAAGTCAATCATGAGTTCTTATTTAATACAGATAATCAATAGACTTTTTCTGTACAAACCATATTATCTTACAAATAAGACACTTGTTTATCAATGACATTTTACAGTTATAACATTAACCATACATTCTGAATTAAATATTGTCAAGCTTCTTCATTTCTTTACCTTTGGAAAACCATATCTTTTAATTTTTTTAGAAATGTTTTATGTTTGGACATTCCCTGAGCTCCACATTCAAACTATTCCACAGTTTCACTCCCAGAACAGAAACGCAAAAACATTTCCTCTTCGTCTGCGCCCTCGTGACTTTAAACTCAGATTTTCCACTCAGATTATATCCTCCGTCCCTCTCAGTGAACAGCTTTTGGACAGTGTCAGGTGATGTTAAACCCAATCATTTAACATTTATTGGTAAACGATCTAATGCTTTAAGCTTCATAGTCTTAAAGCTGCAGGTTTTGTGTACCATTCACATCATTTTTCAGAAAGTACTTCAATAACGTACCAAATATTCATTACAAAACTTACAGCAGTGCCATTGATACAATACAGTTAGGTAGTAAAAGAAGTCAGAAGATAAAATGTGACGTCTGCCTGTCAGCTGTGATGTTATTTGTTCATTGCACATTAAGTTTTTGCATAGAGAGTGAGGTACAGTAGAAAAGCTTTGTGCATGCGACGCAAACTTTAATAACAGTCAGATACATAAGCTAATGCCAGAACCTTTTAGCATGTATTAGCATTAGCTCTAAAAAGAGCCAGGTTGACTGTGACACCTCACTTTGCTCTTGCTCTTCTGATATTTTTGACAGTCTTGCCATAAAATCTGGAGCACAGTTTGGTGTTAGGCTTGTCCTGTGCTGATATTAGTTCATAAATATTGCTCTAATAAACATTTGGAGGAATAAACCTGACATTCGCTCACTATTTATTAATGCAAGGCAGCAGAGGTAAGCCCCACTTCTTTACATCTGGGGTCACGTCCTGGACACTTAAGTCATAACTCTGTGACCCAGTTTTACCACAGAAGATGCCTCAAAGACTGCACAGAAATGGACAAACAAACAAATGGGCGATAGGAAAGGAAAAGCTGCAGATTGTACTGTAGTTTAGGCATTTACACACACTGACAGACAGAGGGAGCAAGAGGAGAAGCCACAGTAACACAAGGAGGACACACACAAGTCTATTTAAAAAAATCATATCAAATTAAATATTAAATATTGTACCAAAAGGTCACCGATCAATGGCATACAACAAAATCTGGGTCAAAACAGCCAGGCATTTGCATAGTTTATCTCCCATCTTCCTCAGCTGTTTACTTCTGTGTCCGTTTGAGTTTTTAGCTCAGCAGTGCGTTTTAAATCCTTCATGTGATCCGTGTCGGCTCAGAGCTCACTCTTCTCTGGTCCAGCGTCAGTGAAGCAGCAACAATAAAACCTTCAAGAATAAAGTCTCAACAACACTGTCATGCACCAGTTTCTTCTTTGTGCTGAGCCCCATTCGACTCGTTTTGTTCATTTTTTTTTTGGGTCCATGAAATGCTTGTGTTCCTCTTCATTTCTTCTAAAAGAAAGAAAGCAGAAGCCATTTCAGAAACATCACATGACACACAGGGCGTTTAAAACAGATTATTGTGGAAAAGTGAATGTACAGTATTCTCATTTAATGTAAAGATTCTGTTAACACAGAGTGAAATATTACAGTTACTATATTATTATTCTGTTTAATTGTGATGATTATGGCTTAGAGCAGTGGTTCTCAAGCTGTGGTACAGGTCCCACTGGTGGTACACAGACTTATTCTGGTGGACTTTTGTAGTTCAGGTCCTGATTTGAGTTAATATAGAGCCAGTTTAATATCTGTTTCAGTCCTGATCTGGTTTAATCCTGGTTTAGTCTTTGATCCTGTTGTAGTCCTGCTTTAGATTCAGGCTTTAGGTTGTTTTTAGGTTTCTAGGTTTCTTCTTCTTTAGGTTTTCTTTCTAGGTATCTTGGAAAGTCAAATATTTTCTGAAGTGGTACTTGGTGTGAAAAGTTTAAGAATCTCAGAGTCATTTTATCTTTATCTTTTGGCTGCACTCTTTCAATTTTCAGGGCCACCACATTATTATTTCATTTTCATTATATCATTTTCAGATTTCACAATAAAAAGAAATACATTCTTCAGATATTTTACCCTGCGTGTATGTCATCTTTATAATAAATGAGTTTGACTTTTTAAAGTGGAACTCTGTAACTTTTCTAGTTTCTTCTGTTTGTCTCATTTTTTTCTATGGAGCGCCCCCTACAGTTTGGAACAGAGCATGATCATAAATACTCATGAGTCCTGTGTGACCTCTTGCTCAGCTTTACAAATGTTTTCCCCTTAATTTATTTGTACATTTGTACATTTTGCCGCTCTGCCAGGATAAAAATTGAGAAATAAATCCATCTGCAGCGTGTTATTTGGCTCTAACCACGATGTGTCGCTTTCTCGGAAGACTCAAGACTTCCATGACACTGGGTCAGCTGTGCTCAGACTTACAAGGGTTATTTTTGGCCCAGAGACAGCAGGGGGCGCTGCAGGGCACTATCATGCACACTCCAAAACTGTTTATTCAAGGTTAAAAAAAAAAAAAAAAAAGAGTCACAGTTCCACTTTAATCTGAATTTGAATATTTCCACAATAATACAAAATCTATAAAAACATTTATGAGCAGATTTTATTTATTTAGATTAAAAGTGTAATATATAAACAGACGAGTGATTCTCATCTGCTCTGATCATTTTTTCTAAGTTATTTACTTCCAGTGTTGGGCCCAAACCCACCAGTTGAGAATCACTAAAGAAGACTGATGAAGAGAAAACCCAAAGCCAGAGGACACAGAAATATTTCATTCATTCACATCAATATTGTTTATGATTGAAAGTAAATGGAAAGTGAAGAAAGAGCAGATAGAAATAATAATAATAATAATAATAATAATAATAATAATAAAGAGTAGATAGAGTTGTATTTAAAACTGTATTTACCGATAGGAATTTAGTTCTTCTGTTCTTTTATTCTGAAAATAACAATGAGGAACAATGTAAACATCCTTTTCCATGAACATATACTTTTGATTTATCTGAGCAAACTCGTTTTCCAAAGAAGACAGTTAACAGCAGACTCTCAGTTTGGAGAAGCAGACAGGAGCAACAACTTTCTGCTTTTAATGGGGCTCCAAACTGGGAGAGTGCTTACCTGTCATAGAGTAATACCATTATGGATTATCCAGACACACTTTTACTTAAATCTCTGATGATATTGTTTTTGAATAACAATATAAGTAAAGATGTTTTTCTCTCACCTCTCTTCTTTTCCTCATTCTGTAACACACAAAGCCTCCTCCAGCAGCAACCAACACCAGGAGCACAGTCACTACTACAGCAATGATGACAGTGTGAGGCGCAGCTGAAGGAAAACACAGACAAATCAGGTCAAATTCAACACGATTTATTATTTAAACATGTATTTTATGTATTTTTAAATGTCAGATATGATGCTTTTTATCAAGCTTTTTTATAATTCTTCTATAATTCAGGTTC
The DNA here is from genome assembly GCA_020698575.1 of Bostrychus sinensis. NCBI lineage: Eukaryota > Metazoa > Chordata > Actinopteri > Gobiiformes > Eleotridae > Bostrychus > Bostrychus sinensis. Next base: position 3,698,082 of record CM036259.1, on the reverse strand, counting down.
AGTCCCTCAGACCAAGCCCACTGCAAACAAAGTAGTTCACAGTAACGTAAAGTTCAGGATGGCAGGATGGCAATAATCATAACGCTCAGTACTCATGCATCCACACAATGTAGCAGCAGTGGTGGACAAAGTACTCAAAAGCTCAAATAAAAGTACTGTTACTTCAAAATAATATTACTCAAGTAGAAGTAAAAGTACCCAACAAAAATTGACTTCAGTAAAAGAAAAAAGTACAGGACTGCAGTGGGACAGGACTGCAGTGGGACAGGACTGTAGTGGGACAGGACAGGACTGCAGTGGGACAGGTCAGGACTGTAGTGGGACAGGACTGCAGTGGGACAGGTCAGGACTGTAGTGGGACAGGACTGCAGTGGGACAGGTCAGGACTGTAGTGGGACAGGACTGTAGTGGGACAGGACTGCAGTGGGACAGGACTGTAGTGGGACAGGACAGGACTGCAGTGGGACAGGTCAGGACTGTAGTGGGACAGGACTGCAGTGGGACAGGTCAGGACTGTAGTGGGACAGGACTGCAGTGGGACAGGTCAGGACTGTAGTGGGACAGGACTGTAGTGGGACAGGATGCTTTAAACTGTCCCTCTATAGAAAGCTGTTGTTTATTCCACATGTGAATGAAGTTGGGAGTATTTTAGTTTGGACATGAGGAGAGTCTCAGTGCTGACCCGAGCGATGGGAGCGGGACAGAGCGGGTTTTGGCTCAGGTGGAACCTCTGTAGTGATGGAGGTTTAAGCTCTGAAATGATCGGTGCATTTATTTGAAAGTTTGGTGATGTGCTTTAGAAACGATCAGGAGCGCTCGAAGAAGGCGGGGTTATATCAGAGCGCAGAGGACCAAGCGTTTTTAGTTCCAGAGAAGGGCACAGCCTCAGCATCCAGCGTTACTCAGACGTGTGAATGAAACAACGTTATAACACGGTCAAAAGCTCGGAAAAGCGTAAGAGATTAATCATAAGTTCCCTTTAAAGCCCCAAGCAGAACAGAACAGTTTGGAAACTCACTTTGGTCACTGGAAAAATGTAATATTTAACCATAAATACAACCTGCCAACTTTATAATGTGTCCTGGTTCAGAGACTGTGGTGGGCAGTCTTTAGACGTTTACCTGATTGTGCAGCTTCTCCCACAGTGACCTCTGTCCTGGTGAGGGACGTCCCAGACTCAGTTCTGAGCTCACAGGAGTACAGTCCCTGCTGAGCTGGAGTTAGATCCTTTAAAACTAGAACAGTGGACCCTGAATTCTCCTCCACATATGATCTCCAGACTTTATTATAGTCAGTATCTCCTCCAGTTCTGTTTAAAATGGTCTGAGTGAGGTTAAAAGTCCATACGAGGCTCTTTACTGAGGTCTCTGTGGCAGCACAGTGGACGACTGCTTTAGACTCAGAGAAAGTGACTGGATCTGAAATATGCAAAAGATAATGTTTAAAAGAGCAGTACTTACACTTTTTTAGATAACGGACAGAGCAAAAAAAACAAGTATAGTAAGAATAATAAGCCACTGATTGTCAACTGGTGGGTCAGGAGCTGTAAGTGGGTCAGGGGGAGGATAAAATAAGCTTCAACATTAAAGGTCCACTATTCTGCAAAATTCTTAACCATGTTCTAATGTTGTCTCCTGCTCAAAAACAGACCTGCACTAGTAATCTGTTTGAGTAATCCTGTATGCTGAGGTGCTGCCCTTCTCCAGAGCTGAAAACGCTCGGTCTCACAGCTCTACGTAGTTACATGAAACCAGGAAGTGCTCCTGCGCGTTTCTAAAGCCCAAACACCATCACCGGACTCGTTCCTATCATTTCAGCCTAAAATCTCCGTCACTACAAAGCAGTCAGCTCAGAAATCTATCTGTTAGCATTATGTCGCTAACAGCCATGTTAATTAGCCATTTTATGCTCTTTCCAGTCACCACCATTGCCAGCAGGGGGCGACAGACACCTAATCCAAGCGTTTTAAGTTATTAAACCTGAAATGCTAAAGCAGAGTGTTTCAGAAAGACTGAGAAAAGCAGAATATGGGAGCTTTAAAGTATTGTTTTTTTAATCATACTGGGATCATGCAGGTCATTACGCCGGATGCCCTTCCTGTCACACCCAGCCCCATACTGTGACTGGAGTGGGCAACCTGTGTGAAGTGTCTTGCCCAGGGACACACTGATGCATTGGTCTGAGCGGGAATTGAACCGCCAACACTTCGGTTAGTGGGTGACCTAACAAAAGGTTTCTAATCTCTACAGCCCATTCACTTTCAGAGGGAAGTGGGTCTGAACTCTTCTCATTCAAAGCTATTTCAGCTATCCTCGCCGACCAAAGTGTTTATCTAAAAGGGGGCGGGCTTTATTCTCTGTTCTGTCTCTCTGATTGGTTGTATGTTTTTCTAATGAGTCCAGTCACACTCAGAGGTAGTTTTATCGGTGCCCAGACTGATTCTTTGCTTTTGCTTTTTTAAGCAAGGGTTGAGCATTGCAGCATCATCTTTTCCGCTTCTGCCTGTGTCAGTAAATCTACAACACTGACAGCACTTTTCACCTTGGCTTCACTCCCAGGATGTAGTAAGCATTTCAGGGATGGACTTCCAATAAAAACCTCACCTCCCATCCTGTAGGTGGCGCTCCTCCAGCTGTGCAGAGTGCTGACATTACAGCTGTGTTCATGTGGAGGGCTGTGTGGAAGTCTGACAGAGCTGACCACAGAGTAAAGACCATTCTCTGTTGTCTCTACAGTAGTGTGGTGTTCAGTAGAAGGAGTCCAGCTCACTTCAGGTTTGGGATAAATATATTTAGATCGACACTTCAGCTCCTCTCCCTCTGGCTCCAGGAAAACATCACTCACTGGAGCTGGAAGAGAAAGAGAGAAACCCTCCTTTAGTCTTGATTTGATTATGGTTTAGTCCTGATATATGGTCACCCTACAGAAAGCACTTTTTTTTTAGTAAAAGTATCCATTTACTTCCCACTCCTGGACTCTGCTCTGTTGTGAAGGCTCTGGAGGAGACACAGACCAACAGCAGTGTCACATTTGATCCACTGCTGTCCTAAGCTGCTTTTGTCTCTGCCTTTCTGCTCGACTGTATCCTCTCCTGATATATGCAGCTTTATGATGTGATAACTTGCATGTTCCTACAGATGTCATACTTCTTGTACTTGTACTACTACTGCTTACTGCTGCTGCTACTATTGCTTTTGTTACTTCTAGGGCTGCACGATATGGAGAAAACATGCGATATTTGAAAATAGAGCCTACTTTTCGAACATAGTACCGTATTTTCCGGACTATAAGTCGCACTTTTTTCCATTGTCTGGCTAGAGGTGTGACGTATACTCAGGTGTGACTTATATATTAAAATATTTCAGGTGTTGGTTAGAGGGCGCTCTAGGCTTGTGTACCAGCATCTGCTGCACCTGTACCACTGACAATTTAAAATGTAAACATTACCACTAACAACTTAGGCTATAAAGACAACTGAGAAAGAGCGGAATAATTGGAAATGGAACTGATGCTGAGTCTGACGACAGCCACGCAGAGGAGGAAGCGGCGCTTCGTCTACCTCCGGAGTTGGCGGAGTTGTTCAGAAGCGACACCGAGGATGAAGAATTTAAAGGATTTAGCGATTAGGAGTGAGATGGTGAGTTTGGTGAACTTGTTATATTATGTTCTTTATGCTATAGTTATGTGAATAACTGTTAATATATTACGTTAACATACGAGACACCTATTCAGTTCGTTGTTTATGCTTCATGTAGCTGAATAACCATCAATGTGTTACGTTAGCAAACCACACACCTATTCAGCTGTTGTTCTCTATTCTATTATTACTATAACTTGCCTTTCAACATGAAATGTCTGTTCTTGGTGTCAGTCTTTGTAAAATAAATTTCCCCCAAAAAATGCGACTTATAGTCCAATGCGACTTATATATGTTTTTTTCTTCTTCATTATGCATTTTTTGGCTAGTGCCACTTATACTCCGGAGCGACTTATTGTCTGGAAAATACGGTAAATTCATTACATTTCATAAAAATGTTCCTGTATTTACAAGTCAAAACAGCGACAAAATCAAAACTTAACACAGACTAAACCAGGAATAAAACAAGGCTAAGCTGTGACTAAATTAATTAAATTACCACTAAAACTGGACTTTTTAAACATTTTTATTTAGTCACAACACATGTTCTTTTAAGGCTCTGGTGGAAAATGATTCTTCAGTGTAAATCTCTGTCAGATGGAAGACCACAGCGTTATTGCGATATATTTAAATTTTTGTGATACGGAAATTGCGTTTGGTGATATTTCAATAACGATAATTTTGCGATATATTGTGCAGCTCTAGTTACTTCTCTCCAATTCTGACTGGAACCCAGGACTCAGAAGCTGCAGCCACAACTCTGCTGTGTCGAATTATCCACACTTTGTTTTGTTTTCTCAGAACAGCTTGTGCTATAGGAACTTTCCCAAAATAGGCTACTTAATTAATAACCACATGACTGAACTTTAACCCAGAGTCTGGAACAACAACAACAAAAAACCCTGCTGCAGGTTGAGGTTTAACAAGCATTAACACTGAAACAATGCGTGTGTGTATTTTGAGCTCACTGCAGGATTTTGATGTAATTCCTGGCTTACTTTTTATCATGTTTCATTGAGAATGGAAGGGAACGACTTTCAAGAAAAGCTTTAAAGAAAATCCCGTGCAGAGTCAGGCATTTTAGGCTCCAACAACCACAAAAAAATGCTAGCGAAGCACTGGGGGGCACTCTAAAAAAAGAGTAAACATCAACACTGCCTTAACTGGGCCTGTAACAGAAAGTGCCCTGTCTGCAGCCTGCTCCTCTTGAAAATTCACTCAGCTTATGAACGGCTTTGGTTCAGGAAGCTCTGAGGACGAGACTTGAGTTTCGATCGGTGCAGTACACAGCCGGTTATATACTGGGAAGTCAAAAAAGCACTACAGAAGTTTGGATATAAGTCTGTTTCAGCGTTTGTCAGTCTTTTGGCAAAAAAATCAAGAAGTACGGGTCAGATTTAATGATGTTTTTTTTTTTTTTTTTTTTTTTTTATTCAGCCAGTATTCTGTACTGTTGAGAGACAGACACTAACTCCAGCCACAAGGGGTCACTAAAGGGACAAATGATTAGTTTTAGTCAATTCTTGAGATACAGTATAACTTTTTTTTTGGCTCAGTGGACAAGGCGTTTACCTCTGAAATAGTCTGGGCTCTATGTTTACCATTGCATGCCTTCTCAGTGAGTTTATGAATTATTTATTTTTTTAAACTGTTGCCACTTTTTGAGTGTTTCTCTGTCAGACCCAGCAGAGCCTCGTGCAGCAGTGTGAGTGGGTTTATCGCGTGTTATCTAATGAAGGACCTTGCTTCTGCAGCTGTGGAAAATACTCTCTCCTTGAAAGAGTTATCAAACCAAAAGTCTACAAAACATGAGGGTCTGCCACAGCGGGACAGCAAATTCTTTGTTGGCTTTAGCTCAACAAAAATAAGCCACCTGCTGCTCCAAAATCAGGGTCACAGGCGTCTAACAAGAATAAAAAATATGGGTAAAAATGCAGCCCAAAGCAGCTGGGACAGGCAAGATACTGTATGTAACACTCAAGATCTGGAACCCTGGTCTTGAAATGGGACCAGTTTTTTATGGTTTTGCTCTGGTTTCAGTCTCAAATGCAAGTTTACTCAGCCTTGTGTCAGACACACTGGGAGTTTTGTTATTATAATGTGTATAATTACTTTTTTATATATATAATAACTGTTGTCTTCATGCATTTTGTGTGATTGTGGCAGCTGAACAATTGATTTTCCTGTGGGATTAATAAAGTATATCTATCTATCTAATTGTAATTGAATGACAGGGCGTGCCTTTACTTTCTGTCTAAAGTTCACTTTCATTTTGACCAACTGCAGATAGCCCTCATCAAGTACATTTTCTTCACAAATAAAAACATATTATTATGAACTGTGCAATGGCAGCTTGATGGGACTGTTTGTAAAAGTTCACACAACAAAATCTCTTTTACTTTCTGTTCCATCTGTTGTAAAAGTTTCTGTCATGGAATTAGAATTAGCTCCTTGTTCGTCCACATTTTTTTCATTCTGACATCTTGCTCAATGTAGCAGCAACAACTCTTTCTAAATGTATCAAAAAGCAAACTCTCTGTGGAGCCATATTGTGTCGACACAGAGCCCACAGCAGGGTCATGGTCTCATAATGCGTCAAATACAAAGGACATTCTTAAGATTAGATAAAATGCTTTACAATGTTTATTAGTCACTGTTCTCAAAACCTCCTACAGTGGAGCTACCAGGAGTGTCTTTGGAAATGTCTGCAACTTCAGAAGAACAGAAACAATAGTAACATGTTCTTTGTCCAGCTTTATAACAGTGAATTATAAAGATTAAATATTCTTGTAAATGTTGCAGCTTTAGGTGTTGTGTCACTTTCAGCATCCCAGGTTTATTTTATGTTATAATAACTACGACACATTACCAAGTTTGGTTCTGTGTATACTTTTGTGTATTAGTGACGGGAAATGTGGCTCATTTTAGTGAAGCTGGATCATTTGGTTTAACTTCACCAAAAAGAGTCGGCTCTTTTGGTTCCCAGATGGCTCTACATTTTACCTCCAATACTTTTATATTTTAGCCAAATTCAACACAGTTTTGACAAATGAGTTGTGTTGTGTACTCATATCTAACTCAAATACATGGATTGTGATGAAGAATTCAAAAGTTCTGATGCTTTAAAACCACTAAATGAACTGACTTGCTTATAGAACCACTCTACTACACAAAAAACACCAATAATTAAGCATAAAAATAAAAAAGCACAGTTTTTTTTATTTAAACACACACATCCCTAACAAAAAGCAAGGCTTTATTTAGGAGTAAAAAGTAAAAACAACAGCAACAGCTGACCTCAAAACCCAAAAAACTTGATCATAAATATGTAACCTAAAAAAACTGAATTATATTGCAATGTGCATTGTGCAAAACAGCAGCTCCAAACAGCTTCAGGTGTCTCTCTCTGAACTAACCACCATCAACTATCTAACTGTACATTTTAACTTTTTTTTTTCAGGGCAGATTGGTGTTGAGGGAGACCAAGTGCCTCAGCTCAGAGCGGCTGATGTGGTTTCTTCTCTAATATTATCTTCCTGGTTTAAAAAAATAAAACAAACAAACAAACAGCTCATGGATGGAAGCCGGCTCTCACTGTTCACCGGCTCATTCACGACTGACCCATCACTATTATGCATCTTCTACTAATTTTGAAGTGAACCAAGACCAATACCAAGAATCAAAAAGGCCGAGACCACACCAAGACCAAATCCAGACAAAAAAATAAATGACCAATGCAATTTCCAGGCCAGAGTCTTCCTCACTCTTCACTCTGCTGTGGTGTAAAGTTCCCCAACAGCAACGGGAAAAACTGGTGGAGAGTAAGACGCAGGAAAGCTGTCTGCTGCATATTCAGTTTGAGACTGACTCATCTACTGTGGGCCTGAGGTGGGAGGGCACCTGAAGGAAACTGGCTGCAAGTGACTGTGTTTAAATGAATGTGCAGTTCATGGGATGTTTGCTGAGCTAATGTTAAAGAATGAGGAGCAGACGCTGAGGAATGCATTAAGAAAACTCTGTCTGATTGCTCATTGACTGTAAGGGAACTGTAAATGTTTCCTCCCCCTGGATTATCTTGGTAGAAAAAACAACCTTTAAAAATGCTCTCAGTTATTCAGCCAGGGTTAGCAACAAGCTAACAATGGCTTTATTTCATAGATGTTGATCATGGCCAGAGAAGGAAAGTAACAAAGTAAATTTACTTAAAGCTACTGTAAGCAGCAAACTGGTTTAAAATCATTACTGCAGTCAAAACAATGGTCTCTTTTCTGATTGGACGATCAGCGATGCAGTTTTAGAACCAAAACAAAACATGTAAACAAAAACAACCTGGTCATTAGGTGAAACATATTTTAATAGTAGATAAATCATTTGTACTATTGTTATCAGCAAAACTAATATTTGATTTAAACATGTTTTTTATGAAATATAAAAATATATCCTGCTTATAGCACCTTTAAGTATTTCAAGTTTATTTATACAGCACGTTTAACAACAGCCTCAGTTGGCCAAAGATAAAATACAAATAAATCAACACCAGGAAACACTGAAATAAGTTATATAATAGCTTTTAAAAGAGGAAAAGCAACTAAGATCAAGGTAGTACCAAGAACTGCACTCAGGTACAGGTTTTGAGAATCTGTACTTTACTTAAGTCATGTTTTTTGGAGAAACTTATTTTTTACTTCACTACATTTCTATAAAGGCTCAAGTTACTTCTGTGATGAAATTGTCTTTCTTATTTCTTGTTTGCGTGTGGCTTGAAACATTTACCCACCCTACAGATAAACATTTACTCATTTCATTTATACACTTGCTTAACACTTCTGCTATCGTCAGTGTTTGTTCGAATAGTTCTGACTCAACATCGATTCATTTTGGATTCGACCTGCTTTAGACCTTTACACTAAAGTTTCCTCTGTTTCCCATTCACTGATTCTTTACAAACATCTAGTTCTTCTACTCCTGAGACTATAGGATCAGAATAAAATGAGTTTGACATCTCGTCTTGAGAGGGTACGGAAATGTTTTTTATTAATATTTTTGCAGCTGCAAATTGAATGTGGCAGAAATTTTATATTTGAATAGGAGGATCTATACTTTTACTCAAGTAATGTAGGGGCGTGCTGCGGAGAGAAAAATGCAACTGGAAAAGGAAAGTAATGAGCAGAGTTGTAAGGTTACTCTTTAAACTCAGTGACAGAGTTCAGAGTCTCTCCTCAGTAACATGCTGTTTCTCACCCTTAGTTCTCACAGTTCTACTGTTGATTTTCTGCTTTTGATCTATTAAAAAGTCAAACTGGACTAACTCCCAACCTCAAGACACCGATACACGACACCAAAATGAAACTGAGAGCTTCCTTTAGACTTTTATCTTTGAGTTCAGAGTTAGACCGTGCCACAGTGATCTCAGCCAAGTTAAACAACCTTTGGATTAGGGTTGCAAAGGGGTGGACATTTTCAGGAAACTTGCTCCAAGGTCTTAGCTTGGCTTTTAGGTATTAGCATTTAGTATATCATAGCAGCTATATTGCTAATAAGCAAATTAAACTTTTGGTACAAAGGTCAATACAATACTGCAATTATATTTCAATTTAAACTACAACAGAGTTGTCCTCAGTACACAGCAAACACCTGTTTTATAGAGGCACAGTCAAACAGAATGTAAATTGTTCAAAAGAGAGAACATGTGCTGAGTTGACACAGTTTAATCAGTGGAAAAACACCACATTACATTAATCTGCTCAAAATGATGTTACAAATGTACTGATACCTATAAAGAATTATGATGCTTAATATTGTGCCCCGAAAAATATCACAATATACCACAAAACAAATTGTAACAACCCTAATAGTTGAGCTGAGCAGAAATATGGAGTGTGCAGTGTTGAGTTTGGTCGTGTTGTGGAGATCAAATTTCCATAAATTCCCGTTTATTCCCATGGAAAATTTCCAACTTTGAAAATTCTTGGAATTTTGCAACCCTACTGTGGATGCCTTGAAAATACAGTATTTATCCTGCTGTTTTTTTTTTTTTTGTTTAAGAACATGTACACAGCGCTGTAGCCACTTCATCAGTTAGCAACAGCCATAAAGTAAAATAGACCAGTCAAACCGATGTTTTAAGGTATAAAGTTAGTGATCGTACCTTGGACCTTTAGCTCGATAAATTGCTCGTTGTTGCCCTTGACAGTGCTGGTATAACACTTATATCTCCCTCTGTCCCGGACCACTACCTCGCTGAGCTTTAGTGAGGCGTTTCCTTTGGGGATCTGGTCTTTAAACAGTGCAGTGCGGCCCTTGTACAGGGGATCTTGATGTCCCAGCTGGTCTGAGTTGCGGTAGTAGGTGTGCATGGTCATGGAGCCCTCCTGAACGTAGTGCCAGTGGATCACCACATCAGGACCCGGGTCAAAGGAACAGGGCAGGACACAGGAGGACAGGTAGGCGCAGGTGATGTCTGTGACGGCTGGGAGACAAAAATAAGAAAAATGTATTAAAGTCAGATTAAGGTAGATTTTACTGCCCCATAGAGAAAATTGTTCTCTGCATTTGACCACTGGGGACTCTTCTCCAGACCTGAGCAGGTTCTCGGTCAGGACCCAGCTGGAGGCAGGCTACTTTCAACATTAATACCTTAACCACTCTTGAATCCAAAATATTCTCTCCATTGGTCTCATGTGCGTTGTTTTATGTTGTAAATATCTATAGTACCATATTTTCCAGACTATAAGTCGCACTTTTTCCATCGTCTGGCTAGGGGTGCGACGTATACTCAGGTGTGACTTATATATTAAAATATTTCAGGTGTTGGTTAGAGGGCGCTCTAGGCTTGTGTCCCAGCATCTGCTGCACCTGTACCACTGACAATTTAAAATGTAAACATTACCACTAACAACTTAGGCTATAAAGACAACTGAGAAAGAGCGGAATAATTGGAAATGGAACTGATGCTGAGTCTGACGACAGCCACGCAGAGGAGGAAGCGGCGCTTCGTCTACCTCCGGAGTTGGCGGAGTTGTTCAGAAGCGACACCGAGGATGAAGAATTTAAAGGATTTAGCGATTAGGAGTGAGATGGTGAGTTTGGTGAACTTGTTATATTATGTTCTTTATGCTATAGTTATGTGAATAACTGTTAATATATTACGTTAACATACGAGACACCTATTCAGTTCGTTGTTTATGCTTCATGTAGCTGAATAACCATCAATGTGTTACGTTAGCAAACCACACACCTATTCAGCTGTTGTTCTCTATTCTATTATTACTATAACTTGCCTTTCAACATGAAATGTCTGTTCTTGGTGTCGGGTTTTGTAAAATAAATTTCCCCAAAAAAATGCGACTTATAGTCCAGTGTGACTTATATACGTTTTTTTTTTTCTTCATTATGCATTTTTTGGCGAGTGCCACTTATACTCCGGAGCGACGTTCATATGAAGTCACAAGATTAAAAATGTAGAAGTCTTGCTGTGGTTTAAGTTAATATCTCTGCAGGTACTGGGCTTATCTACACAAAACAAAAACTGACACAAAGTTCAAAGTCTTATCTGTCAGTATAGATAACCTGAAGTGAAGTTATTTCTTCACTATCGGTTAATGCCAGGTGACGTCACACCTGTGTATTTTGGGTCGTTGTCGCCATCTTGGGAAGCAAGTGACAGTTTTCCCCAAGCGTATAAGGGACAAAGACTGTCAATGGTCTCAGCTCTGAAAGCTCCAAATCTCCCTCAATCAGTCTCTAAACTCAGTGACTTTTCTCTGCAGCACTAGTGCACTGTGTACTGAACGGTTTGGACATTGACCATATTTTTCCTATGCTTTTAATCACGTGATGTTGGCGTATTTGTAGGTAAACAAAAAAGTTTCATAAACTCTACAGAGTATGGGCTGTAATAAACGGATACAGTTTGACTAGGCTATTTATAGATACGTTAAAAACATTGTGTTATATTAATAAATACTTTACTTCACACGATCAAAACGCACTGGATTAATGCAGCTGCTTTAAGATGAAAGCTAGTTCAGACGTAAAAAGCTACATTAAGATCGAAAGTGTCAACAGTGGATGATCACATAGTTATATTAGTACCACTGACCTACAGAGTGAACGGTTTATTTGCATCAGAGAGGAGACACTGACCTGAAGAACAGTGCAGCTGTAGTCTTGTTGTCTCTTAAGCTCTAACAGTAAAGTTAGAGAATGTAGGATATAAGTGCTGTTCAATGCTGCTTTCTATCAGAGTTGGCATTTGTTTACATTCACTTTACCCTCAATATGGCGGCAGGGGGCGTTTTGGTCACGTGTCTGGCAAAGACTGATAGCGTCAAAAAGTGGTGATATTATTCAAAAACACAGGCCTGACTGCCTTCAGTAGATTCTGCATTAAGCCACAGAGTTATTATGATGAGGCTGTGGACCCAGTTACTGACAAAAAACGATTAGGTTCAATATTTGTGCATTTTCTGTTTGGATATTTCTTTAAAAAATAGTACCTCACCTGTACATTTATACACGTCCCTAAATGCTATGGTAAAATTTGCAGATATCCTGGCCTGAAACAAAAACTGGCACAAAATTCAACATCTTCTCTAAGCCAAAAAAATGTGTTCACCATAGCATGACAGCGCTGTGATATTATTCAGTCATAGGCCATAAGATTATTACAGTGAGTTTGTGGACCCAGTCACTAACAAACAATGATTAGTAGATTTTCTGTTTGGACATTTCTTTTGAAAACATTGTCCAACCCTGAGAGTGATACTGGCCCCTGTTTTTGACCATAATCCGATAATCAGATTCTTGAACCTGAACGCAACATATTAAGTGTCATTTCCTGCTTCCACATGCTCTTATATATTTGAGTAAAACTGTGTTGCTTTACTGTAATTCACCTTTGTTCACCACAGTTCTCAGAAAAGAATGTACATTTCCAGTTCACCTGGTTGGACTGGGGTAATTACATTCCTCTGGTCTTAGTCCATGATGTCGGCCTTGTTCATTTACCTACTTTCGATTTCCACTGAACAATAAAACTCAGATGATTATCAGCTGATTCTTACAGCCACAATACTCATTTTATATTGGTCTAACAATTATAGCACAGTTCTTCTTACTTTATACAGGCTCCATACTGTTTCTGCTTTACAACAAACATTTATTTCATTTCCTTCCACTTGGCTGGAGCCTAACTGAGCAGCTCTGGGAATGGGGAGTACACACATTCATTCATTCATTCACTATGGGACGTTTAGAGGATTTACTGGTATTGGCCCTTCGTACTGCAGGGGCCGCCAGAGGTTGTCTACATTATGTATAATTAAGTTTGTTTAAAAATATGAGTTATAAGCAATTTTAGAAAACCGTGCATTTTTGAAACTTTAAAAAAAAAAAATAGAAATCTATGGAGAAAAACATGATTGTGTTTTAAATGGAGTCAAGTTCATTGTTGGGGCTCACGTGGGAATTTCTCATTTTCAAAGGGCGCCACGACCCAGAACGACTACAGTAGAGCTTTTGTTTAAATCACTACAGTTATTGTTGTATAAAAGCTAAAACTTGCAATGAGAGACTTTACATTAAATCCCCCACTTTCCTGTTACAATAAAATCTAAATCTAAGGATGAATCAAAGCCATGATGAGTAGCTTTTAATTGTAAACATAAAATTGAATAAAAAATTGAGATTGAATAATATGGGAGAAAAAAAAATGTAATTAATTTTTTTTGCCATATCGCCCACCCCTAGGAAAAATATCCAAAAATGGCCACCTCGATGACACATTCTCTTTACAACCTGTCACATGATGACACCATGTCTTTGGAATTTCTGTCTCAGATGTAAATGTAAAACTTTCCCAATTCATGAGCTACTGATTAAGCCCAAGGTTAACTCTGTATTTTAAACAGGTCTCCTGCTAAAGCAAAAAATATGTCCCATACCCGCAGACCAAGGACAGAATTCTCATTTGAGAATTGTTCAATATTTGGAAACAGGAAAATATAAAGCCCTATAATGTTATTTTGCTATGCTCCTCATAATGTCAGCATGTTTTGATCCAAATTTCATGACTCTGTGACTCTGTAAACAACTGTAGCGCTACTTTTTACACACTCACAAAGTTCCATCTGAGGCTTGTCCCGAAAAAGTGTTTTTTAGGATCCTGGGACCAAATGGGCCAAGTTGGAGCAAATTACTTCGAACTTGTAATGATCCAAAGTATGGACCAACATAAAATATTAGTTAAAGAAAGGCAGCAAAAATATCCTCATGAGGGGGTGGGCTCCTGGCCTATTATGGCAGTAGTAAAGTTATTATTTTTTTGGTGACATGTTTTTAAAGACACTGTACAAGTCATAGGCAAACAGTTGATCATTCACTGAACTACCATGTGACAAAGGTTATTTGATATTTACTTTTATACAGTTCACTGATATAGTTCTTGTCCAGACCAGTATTTCGTAAATATTATATATATAAATGTGTCTTACCCTCCCTGAGTGGTATCCAAAAATAGACCAGGGCAAGTAGAAATAACCCGTCCATCCTCTTCATGACTTCAGTTTTAAGCCGAGTAAAGCAGTGTTCACTCTAGACTTTGAACCACTACTCGTCTGACTACATTCCAGTAGTCCACAAACAAAAACATTAAAAGCAGTAATCCAGATAAATCATAGGTTTACTCCTGCGCCACCCTCTGTCTCGTTCGTTCTGCGTGGCTGGGGTGTCTCTCCTCTATATTTAGTGCGCAGTGCAGAGTTCAAAGTCACTGCAGTACTTCAGTACGCAAGTTAGTTTTCATATTACCAGCAGTATTGTATCAAAACAGTTTAATTATTCTGGTGCTTTTACATGAAACCCGGATAAACAGCAGTGGGTTAAATTCAGGGTTTTTGTATCTATAACAGTTATAGCAACCAAAATGACTTTACCTCTGCTGTATTTTATGTAGGATGTATACAGTACTTTATCGTTTCAGTTTGGTATGTGTAATAGTGACATAATGTAGTTAAGGGGCTCGACACACGGGAGGCGACAAACGACAGCGACCGACGAAGCTCATCGCCACCGCGTGATGGCCCAGCGCACGGGAGGCAGCCGGCGACAGCGCGAGCCTCAGTCCCAAAGAAAATCGCGGATCTCCCACAGAATTAATAAATTTGAATGGAATTTCAGGTTTTAAAGTGGGAAAAGAAACTTACAAATATAAACTAGGCTCTTACATGAAGATTTTGTTCAAACTTAATGAAGCAGACTTTTAGTATGAATCTGTTCTATAACAAGAAAAAAGTGTGCATGGGTCTATGGCCTGGGTAGACCTGGGTACTAAACCCCATATTGCAATCAAGAAAAAAATGTGAATAAGCTCCTGTTTTTTGTTTGTTTATTTTGGTTACATCTCTGTAGTCACCTCTGTAAATGTCCTAAAGCCTGACACGGGGCTGTTATTTTCTCCTCCGTGTTGAGCTCAGTGACTGAGCGTCCTGGCCGCTCATTGGTCCGCTCATTAAACTCCCGCTGAATGGTTCTCATCAGGAAAGCGACGAAAAGTTGAACATTTTTCAACTTTCTTGGATCGCGTCGTAAGCCAGCGTGTGCACGAAGACATGCACGAGTGTCGCATGTCGCTTCACAGGAGGGAGACTCGCGAGCATCGCCTCATCGCTCAGCTTCCATAGGAAACACGTATCCAACAGCATAATCCCATAGCGCGTGATCCAAGCGCGACACGTTCCTCACAATATCTTACCTCTGTTATTACAGAGAAAAGGCTGCAGAAAGCAGAAGGTCAGACGTCCTGATGAAAGCTTTTGTAGCCTGTGAAGTTTTCTGAAGCCTCTGTCACAGCCAGTGCTGAGACTGAGGACTGTGTTTCTGAGCTGGAGCAGGGGCGGAGCAGAGCGGGGGCTGGGGCCACACTGGGGAACCACTAAGAGAAACTTTGTCAGATTTTCATACAAAAACAAAAAGTTAATGCCCAAATAGTTTGATTTCAGCTTTTATGTGAGTACAGCAGCAGCTCATATATAAAGTAGAAGAGTTGTTATAATAATATTTTGTTTTGAATCTTGGAGAACAGTAAAATCATAAATAACATATTTTCTACAGACAGGTAAAAATAATATAATACCATCTAAAATGCACCAGAATACAGGAAATTGAAAGGGTTTTGTTGAAATTTTCTCTGGGGGAGGATTCCCAGACCCCCCTGCTTTATATTTTTAAACTTAAAAAAAATTCTGCTCTACATGAGGAGCACCATATTCTACAAATAATGAGCAACCCCTGGGTTACTCTGCTTTAAGTCTTTGGACTGTGTCTGTGCTTTTGTTAACAGTGTAACTTTAGAGCATTATGTACTTTGTATTTCTACATGCAAATTATTGTGTGTAAAACATAATCCTGATTACGTCTGTGCCAGCCCTCTGTAATAACATGTAACTATATGATGGAATTAAGGGTTAGGGTTATCATGTAAGTACAATGCAGTTACATGTTATTACAGTTTGTTAAATTGTAATTAATGAGGTAGATACAACGTAAAAAGTGTAGTGTAAAATAAAGTGTTACCAAGTGAAGGATAACAACAAACAACAACAAACAACAAACATACTGCTCTCTCATTATTTGTCGAGGACTCCACAGCCAAGCACATTAACAGGATCCTCACAAACTTTATTTGGAAAAACAAACATCACCTGAAGAACTCTGTACTCACTGGATCTACGAGCGAAGGCGGAGTTGAAATGTTGGACTTCATGGACCTGAACTATACATTTAAAATCAATTGGCTTCAAGAATATTTGATAAAACAAACTTATTATGGAACTATATTCCTCACAACATCTTCAAGAAAATCTCTGGACTACAATTTATCTTGAAATGTGACTTCAGTGTCAATAAGTTAAATGATAAACAATCCCATTTTCATCAACAAGCTCTGACCAAATGGAAGCTTTGTTACAAACACAACTTCTCTCCTCACACCTGTCTCACATGGAAAAATTACTATTTATTAAAAAGGTAAGAGGTAAAAGGTAAAAATTGCTCTTTTCCCAAACATTAATTGATAAAAATATCACAACTATCTCTGATCTGATGGACAACACTGGTCAAATTTTACACTATGAAAGATTTATGGAAAAGTAAATTCCCTTTAACATATAAGAATACAGACAGGGGCGGATCTAGAAAAAATTCTTGGGGTGGCAAGAAGGGTAATGAATAATTTTAGGGGTGGCACACCTTCGCGGTGTTTGTTCACATCGTATATAACTCCACATCTTATTTAAGATATAAGATCTATCTAATATTATAATTATCAGGTTGTCATCAAACAAAAACTGATTTGAAGATCGAGAAGTGTAGCAGAACCTTGTGGGCTCAAAACTGCTCCTAATGTTCATGATTCCATTGTCATTCTCTATGGGTGCACCGATTAGTTTTACAGTGTGGTGCGTCAGTGTGAAATGTATGTCTCACTGCAAATGCATGAGACTGAGAGCCCTGAGAGCACGGCCAGCTGTACGGATTATTACAGCAAGAGCTTCTGAGGGAAAATACCTGCCCTGCTGCAGCTTTGCACGTCATAACTGGGAGCTGCTCCCCAGTCCTTCCAGGATTTTTTTTATTGTTTGGGCTAAAATGTCTGATTTCACAGAGAATTTTCTTAAAAATTGTAATTATTGTCACTATAATTCACAGGCAAAAAGTAGGCTTGGTTGGTTGGTTTGGATAAAAGCTAATAAAACATTGTTTTAACCTGGGAGGCTGTTAACGTGGCCTATACCACACTGTAAATGATATAAGACTGCCCTGTTTGTTTAGGTTTTTACACTGCTGCCTCTCTGTTGTGTGCTGTGCATCCAGTCTTTACAAAACAGGCAGAAGGATGCTATGCTATACCTAGGTTTTTTTCTGTTTTCAGATGAGCTATTAGCCTACAAAATTATCTAAAGTTTAAAGAACATTGGCCTCAAAACTTATTAAATGTGTGTCACCACCAACGCAGACCTCGCTGACAACTGTTCAACTTTGCGGTAGAGTGGCGCGTGGAGTGACAGCAGCAGCCGGGCTAACATCATCAGTGATGCGTTCAATGACACTGGGAAATCAGAGTTCTCCTCGAAAATGTTTGGCTGATAAAATTTGTGTTATCTGTTCAGCTGCCACCGCTCTAAATCTGCCCCTGAATACAGAACAGTCACACAGTGCATTCCTAATGGTTTATTACAATTAATGCAACAACCAACCAGTACCTAACAGGATTTCAACACATTATTTATTAATGGAGTGGACTTTCTGAGTAAACACTGTAACAACAAAGCCATTACTCATCCATGAAGCATTTTCTGACCTCAGCTCCTCAGTTCCTCCTTATGACCTCAGTCATTCTCAAATCTTTCACACCTCAGAAAAATATTTGGTTTTACAAAAATTATGGATGAAATGAAATGAGCCCAAATCTCTAAACTAATAATAAAGTCTAAAGCAGGACTAAAGCAGAGCCAAACATCTTCTCAACCAAAACTAAAATAGGGCTAAACCAGGGCTAAACCAGGGTTAAACCAGGACTAAACCAGGGCTAAACCAGGACTAAATCAGGATTAAACCAGGACTAAATCAGGATTAAACCAGCGCTAAACTAGGGCTAAACCAGGATTAAACCAGGACTAAAACAGGGCTAAACCAGGACTAAACCAGGGCTAAACCAGGACTAAACCAGGACTAAACCAGGACTAAACCGGGGCTAAGCTGGGACTAAACCAGGACTAAACCAGGGCTAAACCGGGGCTAAGCTGGGACTAAACCAGGACTAAACCAAGGCTAAACTAGAGCTAAACCAGGACTAAACCAGGACTAAACCAGGATTAAACCAGGACTAAACCAGGGCTAAACTAGGGCTAAACCAGGACTAAACCAGGGCTAAACCAGGACTAAACCAGGGCTAAACCAGGACTAAACCAGGGCTAAACCAGGACTAAACCAGGGCTAAACTAGAGCTAAACCAGGATTAAACCAGGACTAAACCACGGCTAAACTAGGGCTAAACCAGGACTAAACCAGGGCTAAACCAGGACTAAACCAGGGCTAAACCAGGACTAAACCAGGATTAAACCAGGGCTAAACCAGGATTAAACCAGGACTAAACCAGGGCTAAACCAGGACTAAACCAGGGCTAAACCAGGACTAAACCAGGGCTAAACCAGGACTAAACCAGGGCTAAACCAGGACTAAACCAGGATTAAACCAGGGCTAAACCAGGATTAAACCAGGACTAAACCAGGGCTAAACCAGGACTAAACCAGGACTAAACCAGGGCTAAACCAGGACTAAACCAGGACTAAACCAGGACTAAACCAGGGCTAAACCAGGACTAAACCAGGATTAAACCAGGGCTAAACCAGGATTAAACCAGGACTAAACCAGGGCTAAACCAGGACTAAACCAGGACTAAACCAGGGCTAAACCAGGACTAAACCAGGGCTAAACCAGGACTAAACCAGGAATAAACCAGGGCTAAACCACAATCTCCTTGCTTAGAGGAGGGAGTGCTAACCACTCTGCTACCATGCACCCTTGCATCAACCCAAAATGCAGTTTCATAAGCCAGTCCCAAACCTGGATCAATGGATAGGGTTGTGTCAGGAAGGGCATCTGCTGTTTTTTGTTTGTTTGTTTTGTTTTTGTGTGTATATGTGGGTGTAAGTGGTATATATGTGTATATGTCGTCTTGTTCATTCTGTAAAGTATTTTGTGTGATGTTTGTAGATCATATTGTGCTTGTTATTCTTTGTCCTGTCTCTTGTCTGCAAATTAAAATAAAATTATAAATAAAAAAAAACAAAAAACAGGATAACCCTATGGTCTTAAAAGCATTAAATAGGTATTAAATTTGAACTACTCAAAATCAAGGCCTTAAAAGTATTAAATATTATGAGTTGGTATTAAATTTTGTTCATCTAGGTCTGAAAATTTGTCAAAACATTTAAAAAGTCGAGTCACCGCAATAACAAAATATAATTTTTTGAAGAAATGTTATCATTGAAATGCATGTTTCATTCATTCATGAGTTCTTTCATTTGTGTTAGACTTTTAAAATAAAACCAATGAGTTTCAGAGTAGTACGGATAATACCTTAAGTGTAAAATTCTTACAGATTATTGTTCTGTTGTTGATGACGCTGGCATTAAATTTAACTTTAAGTGTCATTAAAAAGTCTTAAAAAGGTCTCCAGGTTAAGACAAAACCTGGAGCTACCCTGAAAAAGGAAGGGCATCTGATGTAAAACCTATGCCAAATAAAAATGTGGAAGTGATGGTACCAGAGCTTGACATTAACTGGCCACTGTGGCAAGTCTTTTTTAAAAGTTACTAGCTAAGTAATTTGTTCAAATGTTTTTGTTTATTTTATAGCATACAATCAGCTTAAAGAATGTGGTTTCTCGAACAGAGGGATTTATCAAATATTAAAAAAAAAAAAAAAAGGTTTACCTTGTCTGTGTTAATATGTTTTTGTTTGGTTTTTTTTCTCTCTGATCAGGAGGAATTATATCTTAAATTAGGTGTAGACTCAAACATAGCAACAGAAATTGAGGACCTCTAAAGTTAAGATACATGCAGGAAATCTAACCTAGCAGCTAGTGAGACTAAATGCATTGCTAGCCAAAACAAAAACCTACCCACATTTGGCTGATTGGTTAGTTTTAATGTCAAGCCCTGGTGGCGACCCCAGAAAGGAAAGAGGCCAAAATAAATATGCTAGTTGCAAATGCTACCACTAAATAAATTGACCTCAGAAGTGTCCTAGGCCTTCTCCTCCAGTGGTGCTCAGCTGTTCCTCTCTGGGCGGAGGTGGGAATGGCCACAGAATGTAACCCTAACCTGCAATACTGGAGATTTACTTTACTGATGTTAATTATGAGTGACTGGTTAAAAAAGTCAGTAACAAACCCTAAATTCAGACTTCGTTTACCCCTGGTTTACTCTTAATTTGGTCTTAGATCTTGATTTAGTTCCAGGTCTAAACAGCAGGTCCAGAGCTTTCTGCTAAATGTTTTATACTATTCAACATGTTTATCATATATTGCATAGACCTATAAGATTACTAAATGTCAACTTACTTTAGCTGCTTCTACACAATGCACTTTTCATCTGAAGACAGCCATACAATATCCATACAAAAGTAAAGACACACATGCATCACGAAAGAGAAAAATGCAGTGAGAAAAGAGCTTTATTTTCTGTAAAGGGTCAGTCTGTAGTATACAAGTATGCAACCTAGTGTTAGACTGGCCGGCCTGCCCCAACCACTTTCTTTGCAAAAGGAAGAGGGTTCAGTCGTTTACCTGCAGAGTGGAAGATAGCGTCAGCAAATACAGAACAAATTTGACAGCTTCTCTCGCCTGATTAACGGCGTTTAGTGCTTTCCTTCGTCGCCTGTAGGTTCTGCTGAAGTCCTCTGTGGGATTTTTTTCTTCATCCTGTTTCTGTTTTAACAGTAAAGTCCCTCTGACGTCCCGCGTAACCACCACATTCAAACAAACCCACTTTTTCCTCAACTCTTTGTACAACTGCTGTCCCGTATTCTGGTGTTTTTTGGGCACTAAACCCGGACTAAAAGACAGCTAAACCTACTTCTTAACCAAGACTAAACCAGGACTAAATCAGAGTAAGTGTAAACCAAGACTAATGGGCAGCTTTGTGCCAGTCCCAAGCCTTTATTCACAAGTCTTTGTACAACTGGCGGTTGCTGCTGTCCTGTATTCTGGCGTTTCATGACAAAACCGGCAACAATCATTCCTACGCGTCTCTACCGCGCCGCCATGTTTCTACTGCCAGCGCTCTACTTTTACGTCCCGCCCTTCATTTGTGTGATTGGTTACTCCGCCTCTGTAAGCCCCGCCCCCTGGAAATCACTCAAACCAAGGCGATACCAGTCTTCTTTGAACAGAATAGAAACATTATTTAACCCGGTAAAGCCATGAAGTAGTTTGGAGCGTTGGAGTTTGACTGTTGCATACAGTTTTACTCATCGTCCAGTCACAATGTAACGTCAGTGAATGTATCATAAAACTGACACCATTTCCCTTAAATAACACAATATCTTATCAGTAAAATGCTCATCTTGTTCACAACTAAGCACTTTGCATAAAAATCTCCCATAAGGAAATGCATAGAGCCAGTGTTTCCAAAGGCTAAAAGGCATGAGAAGCATCGAAGTGCACTTTTCACTTTTAAAAGCAGCAATATCTTACAAAATACAGAACTCAAATAAAACTCTTATGTATAAAAATATCTCAGTCCGTGGTGAGTGGGCAGTGCGTTGTACAAGTACAGGTGTATTTGTTAGTATAACGGATAGATATGAGCGCCACTGGGCTGATCTTCATGTCAGAGCAGAGGCTGACTGTCCGTTAGTGCCTCCTGTTGACAACGGGCTGTCTCCAGTGGAATCTGGAAAACACACAAAAGAAACAAAAGTTATAAACCAATATTCAGAAGATTAAATGTAAAAAGTTCCTTCCATCTAAAAGGTTAAGATCGGAAGGTTCATCATGGGCCGAGGAAGAAATTTATAGTTTTTTGGTGTCGATCCAGAACACTGTCTGGATCCAGGATTTTTTGGACCATTGCAAGATAGGGCCAACATACAAATTTACACAGTGCATGGTGCTTAATTACTAGTCACTCTTCTGTGAAGGAAGTTTAATGGTTTTGTTCTACTTTGGGGTGATTACACTGATCTACAAGCAAACAATGCTTCCAGAACAAAAGTAGTGAAATTGTTCTTGGATTAGGTCACTAATAAAGAAAAAGTAAATGAGAAGTGCAGATTGGCTGTAGTTTCCAAGAAACAGTATTGGGTCAGAATAGGAAATTTATGCAAAATAAGGCAAAAACGGTTTACAGTTTATCAGAAGGTACAGTGTCTACAAGCAACCAGTTCTATCTGAAAGCTGCACATTCAATACATTCATTTTAATATGGCTAGAGTTTTGACATAAAATGTTTTGTTTGTTTGTTTGTTTTGTCAAAATAAATTAGATTTAGCCACTTTTATCTCAGAAGCAGATTGAGTCCAAAACTTTGTAGACCAGTGTTATTTAAAGGACACTTTGTCTTGTTTGACGTCACTGAGAGCTAGGCTTCTCCTTTTGGGTCATGACTAATTTGTGTCAATTTCCTGATCTGACTGTGAGCCTGTTGTTCATTTGCTAATCTGGTTGATTATTTTTAGTTAGTTATGTTTAAGATAAGATAAGATAAATCTTTATTGTCAGTAGTATCTGATTTCTTGTAGACATTTTTCCAGGCTAGTGGGACTTGGTATCTTCTCCCTGATGGCAAGAACTGGAAATGTAGATAAAGAGGATGGGCTGGGTCTGCAGTGATCTGTGTGGTCTTCCTGAACACTGCTTGTTGGTGAAGTTCTGGTAGCGGCGTCTGTGGGGAGCCTGTCATTTTCCTGACTTGTTTAATAATGCGGGACAGTTGTGTTTTGTGTTTGACTGTAAGGACCTTGTACCAGGATGTGATATTGAACAAGATAACTAAACAACTGTTAAAACCTGTCAGCTGTCAATCTCTGTTCCCTGGTAAAAAACTGGACCTCCTTGGTTTTTGGGATGTTCAACTCCAGATGGTAATCTTTGAATGTTTGAACCAAGGCGCTGACTTCTTGCTGGTACCGGGACAGGTCATCTGCTGTTTTTACTGAAGCCACCAGAGCCATGTCGTCAGCAGTATTTAAAAAGTACCTTTCCTTCACTGTTGCACGTGATGTTATTTGTGTAGGCAGAGAAGAGAATGGATGATAAAACACAGCCTTGTGGGAGTCCAGAGCTTAAAACCAGTTTTGCAGATTTAAAACCAGTAAAATCACTTGTTGCGGCCTGTCTGTTAAAAAATTGTGCATCCATAAAAGCAGCGATGGGTGGAGATGGAGGTCTAAAAGACATAAATCCATAAATAAAATCCTTGTGTGAGGTTGGGCAGAGTCCAGACGTTTATTAACTGTGTTTAAAAGTGTGAGACTTGCATCCTCTGCACCACGTTTTGCCTTATTAGCTATATGTTTGTAATAATTTAGAAAAACTGCAGGCATGTGTAAGTACTATGTGTACTGCAAGGTGAATGTTTAGTCAATACACAGTAATTTCAATTTGTACCTGTTAGGATTACTTTATAAGAATGTTCACTCGTAGTATTTTTTTTTCTCTTTCTGTTTACTTAGAGCACTCAGGCATAAATACAATTATACAAACTGTGGAATATTGATGTCCTGTGGAATATAAATAAAGCTGATTAAAGGATTCTTTGGCCAGAATCTGTCTTTAGTGTACCGACCAATATCCATTCTTCACAGTCAACTTTGTCCCAAAACTCCAGTCGCAAGGGGTCAGTGAAAGAAAAAAAAAATGCTTATTATTTATCATATATTTGTAGGGCTGCTGTGTGGGGGCCCCTAGTTTGCTAAACTACAATAGAGAGTTTCCTAAGCCATGATGGTCCACGAGCATCCCACACCTGTTACACTTACACAGCCATGATAACCTCTCATGTTAAAATTAAACTTCTGAAAACTGATGAAAATTAAAATACAAGGACAACAGCAACAGCAGGCAGCCACTAACTCTGATAAGACAGTGCTAGAAACTGTCAGAAAAAATAAACAATAGGCCTGGAATTTATGAGTTAGCATTCAGTTTTGGGGCCCCTGGTGGGTTGTGGGGCCCTACTCATGTGCATAGTCCGCCTTTAGCTAGAAACGGCCCTGAGGTCTGTGCTGTAGTGTTTCTAGTTACTCCTATAGTTTTGGTCCTGATTTTTTTAGTCCTGTTTTATATCTTTGCTTTAGTCTTGGCTTAGTTTAATCCAGCCACAGGGAGTCACGAGCCAGTGTGCCCTTTGTGCCAGTCCCAAGTTCACAAAAATGGATAAATGACTAATGGAGATGCCAAACTTAACGTTTAATGTGAATCACTGCACACGAGGAGGCAGATGCTGTGGAAACTCAAAAAGGGGAAAAAACCTAAAGAAAGGAGAAGTCTTGGTGTCATTCTGCTGTATTTAGTCCTTGGTTTAGACATTTTTAGTTCATCTTGGTTTAGTTCTGGAACAGTTTATGTCCACATAATATTTGTTGCACCAGATTATTATAGAATTTACAAAAAACCTTCAGAAAATCTCGCACAAACATTCCCATGAAGTGTTTTAATTTGTTACAGCTCTCCTTCCTGCTTTATTTTTTCAAACAGACCAAACACTACACTAAAGTTGTCCTTCTCTGGCTCCATCTAGTGGTCATTGCAGGTGCTGCGCCTCACCTTTGACCGGGTGCAGCTCTGTGGCCTCCTCGGGGTCAGACTTGGGCTTTGACGCTCGTCCTGCAACACACAACAGGTTTGAAAATATCACAGAAAGACATTATGTGGTAGCTGTTCTTCTTGTGTGGAACTGGAACTAAACATAAGAGACACATTTGAGAACGAGGACATTATTTTTATTTCTGATTGGTGTTTACCTCTCATTTTCAGGTAGACCAACATGGCGACCAGAGCCAGGACCAAGATGGCCACCACCAGACCCACCACCCACCAGTAGGACTTCTCTTCAGGAGCATCTCTCTTCTCTAGAGACACAAAAGAGGTCAAGTCATGAGTTAGTGCTTTGCTGTCATGATCTCTGAGGATGCATTATGAAGTCTCCACAGAGTCCGAGCTCCACAGTGTGCACTAAAGCCCTGATACCACCAGGGGGCAGTGACAGTCAAAATGTGCCTTGTTGAAGCTGGTTCTTTTAACTAAATAATAATTCTGTTGACAACAAAACAAGTCAACGTTGAGCCACTTGCTGATGCCCTCTGACCTCTGTGCTGCCCTCTGACCTCTGTGCTGCCCTCTGACCCTACACACAGTCAGTGTTACTTCAGTAAAATTGTATTTCAGTTCAGACTTTTGCATACAAAGGCATTCTGACCCACACTAGTTTTGATATAGTGCAGGTGTGAAATGTTACTGCAATATTTACAACATGGTTCCTCTAAAATGGGACATAAGTTGGGCACAACGCTGGGTCACTAAACTGAGTATTTCAAAACATTGTTCAGTCTTAACTAATGCTGATACTGTAGACATTTGTGCTGGAGTATCCTCTTGCAGTTGTTTACTGGTAGCACTGTCCATCTATCCATCTCTCCTTTAAATACAGCTGCACTCAGAAAGATTCAACCCCCAATGATCCCAAGCAACCAAGGCTTGGCTGATGGGGAGATTCTTCTTTTAATGTTTTTGTTTTTGTGTGTGTGTGTGTTTTATTTAACCAGGAAAGCCCCACTGAGATAATCAATCTCTTTTTCAGAGGTGTCTTGGCCCCACTGAGGACCTATTGTACATTTTTTAGTGGTAGTTTGAGACCAGAGCACAGAGTTATCTCATTGAAAATGTTTAGTGGGATTAAAAGAAGGTAGCTGCAGCACAGAGGCCTTCAAACATCACTGAGCTGTAGAGGTTTCAGCAGGTGAAGAACAGGCACAGGTTCCAGATTCACTCATCCAGGTTAACTGAGGCACAACAAAAGGTTAAAAGATGTCATGTAGGTCTTGGTTTTCTTCTTCTTCTTGGATAAGAGGTGAAACATCTTCAACTTTGAAAACCAAGTCCAGATGACTTCTTTTTAAACCTTTTCTTGTGATTCCAGTGGAGAGGTGTAAGAAGCTTGTGAGCAGTGACCTAAAACATCTGTGAGGAGTGATAAAAGTGAAACGGATGCTCCACAGAGTCCTGAAGCTCAGGGCTGAAAAATAATACTGCGCATTGGGGCTGAGTTAGAAGAGACGTATTTTTCATCTGGACTTCAGAGCTTAAGTCAAAATCATTCTTCTTCTTGTGGTGACTTTAGAGGTGAGGGGAGCTGAATATTTCTCTTTATTAGGCTGTAAAGTGAATAGTTGTAAAAAGTGCTCTGATGGTGACCTTTTTGATTATCTACAAGCCCTATATCTTGCTTACATACTCGATGATACTATAGGCTAGAGCATATTTTAAAGACTGACCGTGACTTGGTCCGCTGATGGTGACCTCTGACCTCTCCGTGTGCACGTTGAACTTTGTGGAGAACACACAGGTGTAGCTCCCGGAGTGGTCCTCCTCATCGGGGTCCATGAGTCTCAGAGACCCGTCCCCAAACGAGATTTTGTACTCGTCCAGCTCGGCGTGGCCCTCCCACTCCGAGGACGAGACGCTGCGGCCTGACTGGATGTTGTAGGTCAGGATGTGATGGGGCTCGTCGCTGTTGGTGAAGTTCCAGCTCAGAGTTTGGCTGGATAGATACGAGGGAGCAAAGCACTGGGATGGTCACGTCTTTACCTTCGTACCCACGGATCTCTGAGGAAAGACAAGGACAGGGATTACAGCTGGTTTAGACCTGGTTTAGACCTAGATTTATTTCTGATTAAATCCTGTTTTGACTGGTTAGGTTCTGTTATTGTCCTGGTTTATTACAACCAAAAAGTTGATTATGTTTTTGCCAGCTTTGGTTGGTTTGTTTGTTAGTTTGTTGGCAAGTTAACTCAAAAAGTAATTGTGTTAGACTTTTAAAGCAGATACATTCTGCCAGATGTCCTTCTCCACTCGTTCTCCCATGCTATAATGTTGTTCCTTCATCAAAAACAAATCTGGAGTTGTGTTTTCTTTCATTCGCTGTCTGTTTGAATAATCCTGTATTCTCTGGACACCTCAGAGCGCACTGACCAATCAGCAAGTCCCTCTACATCCAGTCTGCTCTCATTCATTATCCAGAAAAACTATGTAAACCCTAACCCTTTTTATTCTTTAAATTATGTTGAAAAGATGGCAAAAGAGTGCACTCTGCTGCCCTCTGCTGGGCTCTTCACCTGTTTCTTTATGACACCAGTAGAGGACTTTTAAAAACTTTCTTATTTAGTCACATAATGTTTTTAAAGGCTGTAAAACGTGCTGCTATTTTAAAGGAGATCAAGATGTGTTTAAATTAAT
Source organism: Bostrychus sinensis (assembly GCA_020698575.1). NCBI lineage: Eukaryota > Metazoa > Chordata > Actinopteri > Gobiiformes > Eleotridae > Bostrychus > Bostrychus sinensis. The sequence goes on along the minus strand of CM036259.1, from coordinate 3,670,426 downwards.
AAATAAAAGCATAATATAGCTCCTTTAGTGATATTTTCAGGTAAGGTTAGTAATTGGCCAAAAAAAACTGTGACTTTGCAGCTCAGTGGGTAGAGCATTTACCCATGAACTAGAAGATTACTGGTTTGAGTCCAGGTCTGGGGTCTATCTCTTTGGCCTAGGCACAGAGACCAAAAATTACCAAAAAAATTACTTCAAACTAAAATTTAGAGCTGACCTTAAAGCAGAAATGTCCAAATTGCGGCCCTCTGTGATAAAATGCATTACTTATGGCCCTCCAGCACTTTCCTACAGTGTTTCTGTAGCTTTGTCTGTGCATTTGTGCCTCTCATTTACTCCTCTGAGCCATGTATTTTCAAATAAGTTTGGCAAAAAATAATTGCCGTTGCCATTTTTATGTTCAAAGATGTTATTTTGTTCTTTTAGATTGTGTTGTCAAAGAAAATAATTTACAATTATTTGGCTCGTGAAATCAAAATACTTTGTTACTAATAATAAAACAGTGTGCTTTCAATCCATACTGTAGCATTCAGATTGTTGACAACATCAGGGCGGACTGTCGGCCCGTGAAGATTTGCACACCTTCAAATCTGGCCTTCTTTGAAACAAGTTTGGACTCCCCTGCCTTAAAGCTCTGAGTTCAGAGTTAGATCGATGTGTCCCATGGTTATGCATTGTCAGTGTATCTAATTTTTTTTGCTTCCCTTTTCTCTGTTTCTGTGTATAAGCAGACGTAGACAGAGCTGGAATACACACTTTCTTTTCCATCGCTATTAATCAAAGTTGACAAGAGCACGTAGATCAAGTAGTGGCAGCATCCTTTGTTCAAATGAAAGCAGAGCCCTTATATTCAGTCTTTACATAGTACACTGTAGGGGACATAAATGCACCTCTGTGTCTGTGAGAGGCGGTCCAGGCCGGTCCTCCGTATGAAGACGTGGCGCTGCAGATGTAGATCAGGTCGGGCTGTCCGCTCAGAGTCCTCAGCCGGCTGTCCACCGTGTACAAACCAGAGGAGTCCGACTGCTTCCGAGTCATGGGTCGGAGGTCTTGGAAGGTCTTGGGCTCCGTGGACCACGTGATCCGAGGGGGCGGGTACACGTTTCGCGCCGTACACTTCATCTCCTCGTATCCGCTCAGACGGGACAGCTCCACAGTCAGATCTCGGATCGGAGCTGAGGAGAAAGAGACACTTTTAAACATGTGATTTTATATAAGAACAGCAGGTGGCAGTAGAGGCTTTGATGATTGTATCTGCAGCCTCTAGTACATGAGAAGAAAAATGTTTCAACCTGCGCTGTTCCAAACTTAGAGTCTAGAGCATTAAATTAATCTGATTCACATGATTGACAAAGGTTTTTTCACTTGATGGAGGAAGAGAGCAAACAATAACACATGCACACTCCACGGAGAGACTGTAGTGGGCCTGAGGATCGAACCCCCAACCTCCTATTGACACTACACTGCTATAGTGCAAAGACCATTAAGTGACGCTATGTCAGGTTCTGGTAACTTTATTCATAGCCGTAGGTAGACTTGGTTTGCACTAGAGGTAGACCAGTATGGGTTTTTCTAAGGCCGAGTTTTGTGGGCCGATATACAGAGCTGATGTTATGAAAGAACTTAAATTAGTCCTCTGTTTCATCATGTTTTGTTTCCTCGTGTACTGTGCATCCACAGCTTTTCACTGCTGTCACTAATGTGCACTGCTCCACGTCAGTAAAGTATAATAAGAACAAATGTGTCTGCTATATCCCTGTTTTATTGCATGGCTCTATAAGACAACATTTAACCACAGTCAGAACAGTGCAGCAGCTTCTGTCCTGTGGATTAAAGTTAATGCTGCAGGCTTGAAAGTGTTCAAGTGTACATAGGATCACATACAGTATCTGTGTATTTACATTTCCTCCCAAAGAGACACTCAAAAGTTAAATCACAGTGCAGCCTTTGATTAAAAAAAGCAGTTTTTCTATTAAAACTTGAGCCTCAGAAACCTGACGCTTTTCTGATTCACCAGTGAGACTGTTGCTGGGATGAAGCTGTATCTCTCTAAGTCTGATGGGAGCAGAATGATCATTTAAAATGGCCATAGCCGAGCGCTGTAGCTGCCTCACGTACAGGGACTCAGCTGCTGTTCTCCAGTCAGCTTTAGACCGTTCGCATGTTAAGTGAAGCAAGATTTTTTATGTTTTTAGATGGAGTGACTAAAGAAGATAAAATAGTGTGGATAAAAGCATGATCACGGTTTTAATCACTGTTCAGATGAGACAGTTTTTTGTTTTGTTTTTTTCCCCTGAAATTAATGATCATGTCCTTTTGTTTTGGAGACATTCAAATGAAGATAAGACTCTCTTCAATTACAAAAACTACAAACGCTTCTTCTCTCATTTCATCTTTTCCCTTCTGGGGTTGCTACAGTAAATCGTCTGCCCCCTAGTGAGCAGCGGTTCATATATCAGATGCCCTTCCTGACACGACCCTCTTCATTTATCCAGGCTTGGGTCTGGCACAAAGCGTACCCTGGCCCGTGGATTATCAGATACTGCTGCAACACTGTCTCATAGTAAAGTGGCCTCTCCTCTGAACAGACAGATAACAGCGTGTGGTTAAAGCTGAGGAGGTGCTGAATATTTCCCATAATTCCCCGGTGACAGAGTGATACTGAGACAGATTTAGCCTCAGCAGGTCTCTGAGATCTGTGATAAGACTGGAGCTCTGACCGGGACCACAGGGAGGACTAACCCTGGGATTTCAGGACAAGTACTGAGGTCAGGAACGTTTATAGAATCATTTATCACTACACACAACTTCTGGGTTTTCAAGGACCATCTTCAACTCTTTATAATGACCGTTACTAACAAAGGACACAACAGGACTAAACCAGGACTAAACCAGGACTAAACCAGGACTAAACCAGGACTAAACCAGGACTAAACCAGGACTAAACAAGGACTAAGCCAGGACTAAACAAGGACTAAGCCAGGACTAACAAGGACTAAGCCAGGACTAAACCAGGACTAAACCAGGATTAAACAAAGACTAAGCCAGGACTAAACCAGGACTAAATAAGGTCTAAGCCAGGACTAAACAAGGACTAAACCAGGACTAAACCAGGACTAAACAAGGACTAAGCCAGGATTAAACAAGGACTAAACCAGGACTAAACAAGGACTAAACAAGGACTGAGCCAGGACTAAATAAGGACTAAGCCAGGACTAAACAAGGACTAAACAAGGACTGAGCCAGGACTAAATAAGGACTAACAAGGACTAAGCCAGGACTAAACCAGGACTAAACCAGGATTAAACAAAGACTAAGCCAGGACTAAACCAGGACTAAACCAGGACTAAACAAGGACTAAACAAGGACTGAGCCAGGACTAAATAAGGACTAAGCCAGGACTAAACAAGGACTAAACCAGGACTAAACCAGGACTAAACAAGGACTAAGCCAGGATTAAACAAGGACTAAACCAGGACTAAACAAGGACTAAACAAGGACTGAGCCAGGACTAAATAAGGACTAAGCCAGGACTAAACAAGGACTAAACAAGGACTGAGCCAGGACTAAACCAGGACTAAACAAGGACTAAGCCAGGACTAAACAAGGACTAAACCAGGACTAAACAAGGACTAAACAAGGACTGAGCCAGGACTAAATAAGGACTAAACAAGGACTAAACCAGAACTAAACAAGAACTAAACAAGAACTAAACAAGGACTAAACAAGGACTGAACAAGGACTAAGCCAGGACTAATCTGTGCTTAAACCCAGGTCTACACTTCAACTTGAATCTCCAACTGTCCAGGGTATCCTCACACCCACAGTTGCCGGGACACGCTCCAGTGACCCCTGACCCCTGACCTCTAACCTCCGGCCTCCTCACCTTCGACCCTGACGATGACGTTGGCGTTGTGCTCTCCCTCTTCCGTCTTGACGTTACACCTGTACTTGCCCCGGTCTCTGGGGGCGCTGTCGCTCACCACCAGCGCGGCGTTCCCTTCGGCGACCCCCGGGACAGAGACCGTGGCCCGTCCCGTCAGTGGGCCGTCCTCGGGCTGGGTCTGCTCGTCTGGTTTGTAGGTGTAGACCAGAGAGTCCTGCCTGAACCATTTGATGTGCTCGAGCTCAGAGGGAGAGAAGCTGCAGGGGAGGACGCACTCCTGGGACACCACACAGGTCACATGGACGTCTGCGAAAAGACAAGAGAGGTCAGAGACAACACACCACCTTTTGGTGCTCTTCAGTGTAGGGATCAGCATCAACACTGGTAAAAAAAGCAGGAAACTGAGGCACTCAAAAAGAAAGAAATTATTAGAAGGCCTTTATTATCACATGGCTGGTTAGTTAAAACAATGCCAACGCGTTTCGGCTCTTAGGCCTTCATCAGGGCAAACTCGAGATGGCTGCCAGGATGTAGCTTTTGAACTTGTTGGCCTTGGTCACCTGCACAGAAGGGGCTGGTTCTCGGTCACCTGGTACATGATGTAAGCCAGGATACAAACAGCTCATACTTAAAAAGATTAAGACAAAATGTCTTTACTATACATCATAATAAATTTTCAGTTTAATATACTTTATAGAAAAATATACATATAGTAAAACGAGGGAAGCTATTAGCTAGAGAAAGGGGGAAAAATCAAGTTCCCCATTCAGACCTGGATATTGTGTAGCTTTGAGGGTATAAATCCAAAAGGACTCTCTCACCTTGTCTTACAGACTCATGAATATGCTCAATACCACATATATATGAGCCGAAATGCGTTGGCATTGTTTATTCTAATGTGATGTATTTGTATCTTGTTTTAGGCTGACTTTAAATAATAAAAAATTAGCCATTTGGCTAACTCTGGTGATTTTACAGAAATGTTAATGAATGTACATTGTTTCTGTAAAATAAACCAATAAATAAATAAACATAGATGTCTGCGAAAAGACCGCAAGAGAAGTCAGAGACATGATACAGGTCACATGGACGTCAGGATTTAAAGATTAAAGATGGCTTATTAAAGTGTCAAATGATGGATTAAATCTGACAAACTATTGTAGTCTGACACATTTCTGTAACTACTGTCCCACAGAACTCGGTAGTACAGAAACCAAGATAATAATCACAATGCATTGGTCATATACAGTGTTTTTCTAGACACTCAATTTGGTGCATTCTTCCTCCTGTCCTCAGTCACACTCTCTGCTGGTGAGCTACCTCTGCACCACAGCTGCCCTGGGGCAGACTAAGAGAGATGTGGCAGCATTTCTGCACCAACGGCCTCTCCAAACACCACCAAACACAAAATCACACTAACACTTCATACACCAGACAATGGAGACAAGGTGGTTGAAGTGTCTTGCTCAGGGGCACAACGGCAGCATGCAGTGCTGGTAGCAGGGATCAATCTGCCAACCTTCTACCTACGGCTACTGCCGCCGCTTTAGCTCATTTGTTGTTATATTATATTTTATATGCTTATTGCTGCATTTGATAAAACATCTGTTTGTTAATACACTTGCTAATGTTCTCTACCTAAGCACTGACATTACACACAGGTTTATATTTTGAGCCAAAGCTAAATCCTCCACAGAAAATGCATTAAGGTCTGTTTAGTTTATAGTTAAGTTTCTTTTTGAAACGTTCAAAACTCAAGCTTGAGTGTTTCAGTGACCTAAGAATATTAATTTAATACTATGTTTTTCATATTTTTGCATAAAAGGGGAGTTTACTACATTTATTATGAGCTAAATATGATCTATTTGTATTCTATTATACATTTTGTATTATTATAAAGTTTATTTTCAAGTAAATGTAATGTGAGTTTATCTTATATGTTTATTTTATTTTAAAGGCAGGCAGATTATTCTCTTTTATCTTGAATTTAAGGTTCAAAAGAAAAATTGCAGGGAATTTTTGTATTTACAATTAAATAAATATAAAATGTTTTTGTAACAAAGATGCTTTAAATGATCACTTTTTAATAAATCCTCAACACGTAGTACGAGTGAGGGAGTACACTGCTTTAGAACACAGACACTAAAGGGGTTTTAGCCTGGGTCCATGCAACAGAGTCTCCATTTTTTAATTTGACAGGTCTCACTGTCCCTGATTATTACTTTGGTTATCCTCGAATGCTCTCAGATCTCTTTAAACGGCTGAGTCACGGTGCAGTCGGCCCGAACTGTAACACAACCCCGAGTTTCTTTCAGAATGAACCAGATCTGTGCAAAGTAAAGAAGTGTGTCTGTGTGGAGCGTAACCTGAACCATCCACGGGACAAAGCCCTGTACTCACAAGACAAAAGCTGAGACAAGCCTGTTTAAAAACACTTAGTACTCTCTTAAAAAATGCTTCGATAGTAGTAGTAGTAATGGTTTTATAGTAGTGGTAGTAGTAGCTCTAGTTGTCGAAATACAGTATGGTAACAGCAATAAGTTCTACCTTTTAACTTTGACTCAGGAATGTCTTTTGTTACACACTTTTACTTCAAGCTATTTTCTTGTGCAGTAAGTCGAATACAACATTTGAGTACTTCTCTGTTTGGAGCGTTGATTTTAAAGCGGTCAGACTCTCTGAGAAATGACTCCAGGAAAAGCCAGAACTAAACCACAGAACACAGATGTGGTCAAACTACAACAACAGCAGATAGAGCCTTTAACCACATCAGGAGGAGCGCAGAGGGACTCCCATGGATCTGATCTGTGAGTTCTGGAGAGTTTACTCTGGCTGAGAACAATATTTACAAACTGGACCTCATCACATCACAGCGGAATATTCAGACTTCAGAACCCCTGGATAAAAGGCCACTGATAAATAATGAAAGGGGGACATGTAGTATTATGTTTTTGCATCAAATCCTACTTGGTTTCCACACAGGTGCTGTCCAGTAAACAAGAATAACACGTAAAAGTTCATTTTTGTCTGAGGTGTTCAATTCAGAAACATCAGGGGCAGACTGGCAGAGACGTGGCATCCATTCTGCGCCAACAGCCTCTCCAACCAACACACATCACACTGACACATTCATACATCAGACCTGCTGCCGTCTGCTGGTCTCTGCTGCCCTCTGCTGCCCTCAGCTTGTCTCTGCTGCCCTCTGCTGCCCTCTGCTTGTCTCTGCTGGTCTCTACTGCCCTCTGCTGGTGTCTACTGGTCTCTGCTGCCCTCTGCTACCCTTTGCTTGTCTCTGCTGCCCTCCGCTGGTTTCTGCTACCCTCTGCTGGCCTCTGCTGCCCTCTGCTGGTCTCTGCTGCCCTCTGCTGCCCTCTGCTTGTCTCTGCTGGTCTCTACTGCCCTCTGCTGGTCTCTACTGGTCTCTGCTGCCCTCTGCTACCCTTTGCTTGTCTCTGCTGCCCTCTGCTGGTCTCTGCTGCCCTCTGCTGGTCTCTGCTGGCCTCTGTTGCCCTCTGCCGCCCTCTACTGGTTTCTGCTGCCCTCTGCTGGTCACTACTGGTCTCTACTGGTCTCTGCTGCCCTCTGCTGGTCTCTACTGGTCTCTGCTGCCCTCTGCTGGTCTCTGCTGCCCTCTGCTGGTCTCTACTGGTCTCTACTGGTCTTTACTGGTCTCTGCTGCCCTCTGCTGGTCTCTGCTGGCCTCTGCTGGGCTCTGCTGCCCTCTACTGGTCTCTGCTGCCCTCTACTGGTCTCTGCTGGTCTCTCCTGCCCTCTGCTGGTCTCTGCTGCCCTCTGCTACCCTTTGCTTGTCTCTGCTGCCCTCCGCTGGTTTCTGCTACCCTGTGCTGGTCTCTGCTGCCCTCTGCTGGTCTCTACTGGTCTCTCCTGCCCTCTACTGGTCTCTGCTGGCCTCTGCTGGTCTCTGCTGCCCTCTACTGGTCTCTGCTGGTCTCTCCTGCCCTCTGCTGGTTTCTGCTGCCCTCTGCTGGTCTCTACTGGTCTCTCCTGCCCTCTACTGGTCTCTGCTCCCCTCTGCTGGTCTCTGCTGCCCTCTACTGGTCTCTGCTGGTCTCTCCTGCCCTCTGCTGGTCTCTACTGGTCTCTCCTGCCCTCTGCTGGTCTCTGCTGCCCTCTGCTGGTCTCTTGGTTTCTTTATAGCACCAGTAGAGTACTTATTAAAAATATTCTCTTTTAGTCACATAATGGTTTTAAAGATTACAAAATGTGCTGCTGTTCTAGAGGTGTCTGAAGTTTGTATAAAAATATAAATAAAAGCAGAGTGTAACCCTTTAAAGTCTGCTGATGAAACAGAGAAAGTGTCAGTTCCAGCGTACGCAGAGAAACAGCTCATATCCTTTAACACAGGTGAGTAACACAGCAGCATGGACTCGTACTGACAGTTTGTTCTGTCATCAGACTCCTGCTGTTGCCATCTGTGCTCGTGTTGAGTCAAACCTCAAGAATCCTGTCAGTTGCTTAATAAAGCATTTGTCACTTTAAAACCAGACCTGAGGGGTTTTTCTTTCATCAGACCATGGTCTCACAGATCCTTCAGGTCCAGGCTGACTTTGATTAGACCAGAGCTGAAAGTAGTACTTCCAATTAAAAGTACTGTTTCTGCCACATACTATTGTTCAAGTAGAAGTGGAAGTACTCAACAAATATATTACTCCAGTCAAGGTAAATTGTGAAGTTTACTACTCCCTTTCCTACTGTCACTACTACTACTACTACTACTGCTACCACCACTACTATTTCTTTTAAATACTACTACTACTACTACTACTTCTACTGCCACTACTACTACTACTATTACTACTATAACTACTCCTACTACTTCTACTACTACTCCTGTTACTACTATTACTTCTACTCCTGCACTACTACTACTGCTACTACTACTACTACTGCTACTACTACTACTACTACTACTGCTACCACCACTACTATTTCTTTTAATACTACTACTACTACTATAACTACTACGTGTTGCTAGAGTGCAAAGTTCTGGGGTTGTACTATGACTACTTCTCCTACTACTCTCACTACTACTACCACCACAAATGCTACTGCTGCTACAACTGTAACTACTACTACTACCACTACTACTACTACTACTACTACTACTACTACTACTACTACACCTCGGTCAAAAATACATCCTGAAAGGTTATAACAGGACAGGACAGGCCTACAGAGTGACACAGGTTCCTCTGAGGTTGAGTTAAAGGCTGGGAACTTGAAAAACGTGTCTGCAGCTGCTGTAGTTTTAGGCTGCGGTGTGGATCTGCCTCTGTGGACTCAGACTATTGTTGTGGTGTCAGAGCAGTGATCACTGGGAGGAGCCGGGACGTGTTTAATGTGTTTTATTAGTGAACGACAAAGAGGTGTGTCCCTCGGGCAGTCACACAGCAGATTTGGGACAAGAAGATATGAGAGAGTTTCAGCAGAATGTAGCTACGGCTGCAGAAGTTACAGCGCTGTCCAACCCAGTGGCAGCTGTACAGATAGAATAAAACACTAGAGTGGACTCTCTAATGGTGAACTGCAGTAACTGACTCCAGAGCAGCCGCCATATTATGAGAGTAAACATTTTACCAAGTGCCATGTAAACAAACAGGAGCTGCACTGCTCTCATAATATTCTTTTCATTTATTTTGTTAATTTGATAACTTTTTATAGTTGTGCTTGAGCTAATGTCAAGTCTTACTTAAAGGAACAGGCCAGCGTTTTTCCATATTAAACTATGTTCTTCCCTGATCTCAGATGAGTTGATGCGAACCTCTCTGTTCTTTGTGTGTGCCCTGTGTGCCCATTGCAGGCCTGGGAAGCGAACACTAATTTGTTAGCATTTAGCTTTGCCAAGCATATCCCTATGGAATCAAACGCAGTTAGAAGCAACCAAGCTCTTCCACATTTTCCCCATTTAAATATGGTCACGTGAGTAGTTACATGACCCGAGTACAGTTACACAAAAATGAAAATGCAGATAAAAATGGGTACTATAATGTAAAGGCGTAATAACACTTTAAAAGCACTTCTGGGTCGGCGCAGTGATATCTTCACTCCTAAAAAATTCCCATTTTTATCCGCTTAGAAAATTGCCACTTTTCATTTTTGTGTAACTGTACTTGGGTCATGTAACTACTCACAGTAACCGTTCCATAGGGATATGCTTGGCAAAGCTAAATGCTAACAAATTAGCGTCGCTTCCCAGGCCCACAAAGGGCACAGGGCACACACAAAGACCAGAGAGGTTCGCATCAACTCGTCTGAGATCAGGGAAGAACATCGTTTAGTCTGGAAAAACGGTGACCTATTCCTTTAATGTACTTGCTTCAGCACAGAGGCATTTTGGACAATTCTCGGTTTCCAACTTGGTATAATTGCTCATTTTACTTCACTGTATTCTCTTATACTTGGTGCAATGGCCATCTGTTCTATTACCTTCACAAATACAAACATACAGTGGATCTGGATAAAAGTAGAGACCACTGCAAAATTAATAATGTTAATATTATTTTTTGTCTTTTCTGTCCCTGGTCTGATCTGCTTACAAGGGAATATATTATAAAAAAATCAACTTTTTCCTTCCTTTAACAGACCTGGAGTTGTGCTTTGCTTCATACACACCTTTCTGAGTAATCCTGTATTCTCTGGATGAATTTCTAAGGCCTCAGAACGCTCAGTTCCACCACAAACCCCTGCTCACTCCAGGAAGCATTACCCTCTACATCCAGTCTCATTCACTTATTCAAAACACTGTGTACAGCTCTGTTTCCACTCATACCGCACAGACATTTATAATTCTGAAGGAAAATGGCATCAGACAAAAAGTTAAATGTTTTTTTCTGTTTGAAAGAGAGCAACACAGCTGCCCTCTGCTGGTCTCTTCATCTATTTATTTATGTAATGTATGTATGTATGTATAAGTAATTATTAGAAAAGTTTTCTTTTAGTCACATAATATTTTTAAAGGCTGTAAAATGTGTTGCTGTTCTAGAGGAGACCAAGACTGGGTTAAAAATATAAATTTAGAGAAACAGCAGGTTTACATTCCTGTAAGTTGTTGAGGTGAAGTTTAATGTCAGCTCTAAACATTTTCCTGTCAGGTATTGAAGGGGAATTAGGTAACAGCAGCTGGTTCCTATGTTTATGTGTAAGGCTGGTGGTAGAAACATAAGGAAAATGTTGTAGGTGGATGGATAAAGTTGACAAGGTGCGAGGTATACACCTGTCGGCCAATCAGAGGCGAGTGTTCAGCCCTGGTTTGCGCGCGCGCACGCACGCACGCACGCACGCACGCACGCACGCACACACACACACACACACACACACACACACACACACACACACATGCCTCTAAAGCCGTGACATTTAGGTTGATCTGTTCAAGCCTCAGAGACAAAGTCATTACTGAAATACTCTGTGACAGCTGCAGGGGACCCACATTCATCCTTCTCTGTCTGTCAGTGAGTTTGTCCCACGTCTGACCCCAGAGTCTACAAAAACCAGCTTCACCACTGAAAAAACAGAATTGCCACACACCATCCATTTCCTTTCAAAGCATCCCAGTCACTTAACAATTACATTAATACTGATGCTAACATTGCAGCAAGTCAAAGGAGCATTAACTTATACATAGCTTTAGGTTCAATTTCTGGTGTTATTTGTAGAGGCGAAGTAGCCCTATACTAAGTTTTTAGGGTTTGCCGAACACGTCTCTCCACAAAACAATCCAAACTATTGTGTTCAGCTTTAGTTCTACAAACAAAACACAACTCGGGTCCTTTGACACGGTAAGAAACAGTTTACCTCCAAACCTAGCAGCGCCTGGGCCACTCTTGCTGCCCTTTTATAGGGAAGGTTATCCTGTCACATGAGGCCCGTAGCGCCACCTACTGGCAGGGAGAAAGGGTGCATTTTGGCTCCTACATTATTAATCACATATAATGTTTTTGAAGATCCGATATTATGCTTTTTTCAGTTTCTCTGAAATAGTGTTGGACTCCTTTGCATTCAGTATTTCAGGTTTTATAATGAATATATATGGAAAATGTCTTTTTGGGGGAGCTATTACTTTGACTTTGCAGAGAATGCTTGGACAGAGCATAAAATGGCTAATTAGCACAGCTGTTAGCGACATGAAGCTAATAGATAGATAAATAAGCTGATGCTTCGTAGTGATGGCGGTTTAAGGCTGAAATGATCAGAATGAGTCTGGTGACGGTGTATAGGAGCACTTCCTGGTTTCATGTGTCTACCTAGAGCTGTGAGACTGAGCGTTTTCAGCTCTGGAGAAGGGCAGCGCCTCAGCATACGGGATTACTCAAACAGAATACTACTGCAGGTCTGTTTCTGAGGAGGAGACAATGTTATACCATGGTTAAAGAGAGGAACAGTCTGTTTAGCAGCATAGGGGACCTTGTTGGCAGTTATTCTCAGGTGAAGCTGCTGCTGTTGTGTAAGTTTGCGTCAGGCTCGACTGTGCGTGGCAGAAACAGAAAACACTGAATTATTGTGACACAGGAGCGCCCTGAAGGTCATAAATCTGACTCTGACAGGTAATAACTCATGCTCTGAATCACACTGCAGGTGAACTCTGAACTGAAACCCCTTCACAGTCACTGAAGAATGGCATCTGTATTTTAGATTGTATTTAGATTGGAGAAGCAAACAGGAGTAATGCCTCAGAGACTAACTCATGTACTGGTGTTAACAGAGAGAATATTTCCACAACATTTGCTGCTGAGAAATGTCCAATAGTTTGGTTCAGAGCCACAGGAGGAGCAGGTTTTGGGGATGTACTAGTCTTTCTAATTCTACTCCCACTACTACTACTACTACTACAGATGTAAATCCTTTCTTTCTGTGGAACTCACACTTGCACCGAGAGGAGTTTTGGAGAAGCCTTTTGTTCACTTTAGTTTTCTTAATTACAAAGTTTTCTAGCTCCTCAGTTTTTCGCTGGGCAACAGGGAAAAGTCTGTTGTTTAAGAGGAGCCAGGATCCAGGGGGCAGTGAGTCCAGACCGGAGTCTCCTCTCTGGGGCAAAAAGAAGGACTGGGCTCTGACAGCGTTCATGATTAAGTCTAAGTCACCCAGATTCCTTTGGGACTGGGTGGTTTCTGGACACGTTTGCCCCATTCAGACCTGGTATTAGAATGAAAAGTGATGTTAATGTAGCCAGCTTTAATGTGAAGGCGCAGAGAGATTGCAGTTGGACCAAGGACTGAACCCGCAACCGTCTTGCTGAAAGGCAGGACAGACAATCCACTCCATACTGAAACATCAGAGTACTAAAACTCCTTAGTGCGTGGTGTGAATGGTTTGAATGTTTCTCGATCTGTGCTACTGAAAAGGCGAGAGAATAACTCACTGATATTAAGCAGTAATGAAGCATTAATTCATGTGTAAATTATTTATTGATACTAAATTAACACCAATGTGCATCAATTCACATGAGGATATTACTCAAGAATTAGACAATAAAAAGGATCTCACTTTTTTCATTTCTTTGCTGTTTTTCCTGCATGTTCCTCTATGGAGCGCCCCCTACAGTTCAGAGTAAAGCACTATCAAAAACGGCAACTGACTCCTGTGTGACCCCTCACTCGATTTTGCTTTTGTTATCCCCTCTTCGAATCCGTTACAAAGTAGTTTTTTTTGTTTGTTGTTGTTTTTGTTTTATTGCCATTTGGCTGCTCTACTGTGACAAAAATGGGAAATTCAGCCATCTCTAGCTTGTTGTTTCGTCTCTGACTGTGATGTCCCACTTTCTCATGAGGTGTCACATCGGTGGCGCTCAACTCAAAGTGTCATTTTTGTCCCAGAGACACCGGCGGGAGATGCAAGACGCTTTATTCACCCCCCATCTCAGAGTTCTGCAACGTTTATAACTAAGTTTATTCTGAAGTGTTTGGTGTCTGTAAGCCTGCCCTATATAGTAATGTTAGTAATGTTAGTTCAGAGGCAAACAGACAGGAAGTAGGCAGGTATCACACTCATAACCACACTTTTAGACAACAGGATACAACAAGACTTTCCCAAGAACAGTTTTTCCTCCTGTTGCATAATGTACTGCATTCTGAGGTGTGACAACCTGGCATTACAATACAAACAACACACTGTAAATGTTTCGTTTACAACTTTAACTGTAAAAAAAACACAAAAAGTTGCCAACACTTTAGAATAACTCACAACTATTGAGCTGTGATAGGACAATAAACAAACAGTTTATAGATCCTGAACTGTTGTTTATATTTTGCACTGATTTGCATGAGCTAATTACTAAAGAATTAGACATATGCACCAATATTTAACTCAGTGGTGGTAATAAATGTTGAAGTAAGGCTTAAAATTATCAATTAGTTGGTAGCTAATGCTTAGAGCTCCCCTAGTCTGCTAAATCATCTTTTTTATTTTGGTTTTTAGTCATGTTATAACGTTGTCTCCTCCTAAAAAACAGACCTGCAGTAGTATTCTGTTTGAGTAATCCTGTATGCTGAGGCACTGCCCTTCTCCAGAGCAGAAAACGCTCGGTCTCATGGCTCTACATAGACATGTGAAACCAGGAAGTGCTCCTAAAGCCAATACACCGTCACTGAACTCGTTCTGGTCATTTCAGCCTTAAACCTCCGTCTATGAAGCAGTCAACTCATTTATCTGTTAGCATCATGTTGCTAATAGTAAAGCTAATTAACCATTTTATGCTCTGTCCAAAGTAACAGCTCACAGATACATTATTTTAAGTTTTAAACCCTGAAATACTAATGCAAAGGACTCCAACAGCATTTCAGAAAGACTAACAAACAAAATATGAGACCTTTAATAGTCTGAGTTATTCTAAAGTGTTGCTGTTCTTACCTGGAGTTTTGTTCTGTGATGAAAAGCCCACACACAGCAGGACTCCAGTCAGGCAGGTCCAAAGATAAATGAATGGCATGGTTCCTTTAAGCCCAAAAACCAGACCCTAATCCAGAACTAACCCAGGTATAAACCAGGTCTAAACCAGGTCTACGGGTGACTCAGCAAGCAGCAGCAGTGGAAGTCTTTGAGGTCTCAGTCCATGTTTCCTGTCCTCTGAAGTGGTACCGGCCTGGTCTTGGTCCTGGGTCTCTGCGTTGGCTCCACGTCACTGGAACAGAAAGAGTTTAATTAGAGACACTCCTCTGTAACGTCACACAGAGAGAGACTGAGCACGTGCGTCTGGCCTGGAGAGAGAGGAGGCACAGACCACAGAGGCGTGGAGTCAGCTGTGACAGATGTGGGTTTCCTCTGTCAGCTGTAGGTGTGTACGTGACACTGGGAAATGTTGATGGTTAGATGCTGTGTTCTTGGGTTCTACGGAAACTAGGAAAAACTTTGTTGGAGGTGTAAAAAAATGCAAATGGACTCATCACCGTCTTCATGTTGCTGCCTGGGGGCCTCTCTGTTTATCAAGGCCTGGGAACTCAAAAATATTCCACTGAAGCAAGAATACTGCCATTTTGTGAAAAAGAAAAAACATGGATAGTGACATGTTTGTTCCTTGTTTTTTTGGAAGGAGGTTACATATCCCTCACTATTTGTAGGATGATGATATTGCGCTCTACTCTTTGTGTAGAGCAGAGGTTCCCATAACCCACAAATTAAAACTAAACTGATCCGAGACCCCCAGCTGAAAAATATGACTGATGCTCGTAATAACCTCAGGAGGCAAAACATCTAAACGCTGGGTTAAAACAGTTTTATTTGCATGGTTAATTAACAAACTACTCACATTTCTCATTAAAATCTGCTCTTTTCTTTGTGTGTTTGCTGTGTCTTTTCATTTATATTAATTTTATTTTATTTATTTGTGAAGAGTCCTTTGTTGAATAATGAAGAATATTTGAAAATTAATTGAGGGAGAAAGAAGCAAGAATTCCAGCCAGTGTAGTCCTTGGCCGCTCCCAAGCCTGGGTAAACAGAGACTGATGAAAGGACAAGAAAGAGAACAAAACAGTGAAGTAAATGAATGATCCTCAGCGGTGGGTGGGACCCAGAGGTCGTGGGGAGGTTGAATATAGTTTAGATGTGCATCTTATTTAAAGCTTACAGTCTGCTGAGATGGAGAAAGCTGTTTTTAAAATACACTGTAAAACACTTACAGTAAAATATTGGCAGCTGTTGATGCCAGAATTTTACCTATAAAAAAATCTGGTGACTTTTACATTAAACTAAACCAGTGGTTCCCAGAGTGAGGTCCGGGCCCCCTGGGGGTCTGCGAAGGTACTACAGGGGAGCCCCCAGAGGATGTCTATATTTCAATTTCAATTTATTATTTTTTTATTATTATTGTTATTTCAGACACATGGTTTGGTTCATAAAAACAAATAAAACATACAAAAATATAGAGTCAATGAAATTATTGAGTACCTAAAAACATTAAGTACATAAAAAACATTTGAAATTTATTACATTTGTATACTTGTTTTAAAATATTACTTTAAAACAACTTTTAGTCAATAATCAGTGTTTTTGTAATGTTTTTATAAAAAAACATATGGAGAAAAACATGGCAGAGTCTTTTGAATAGAAGGAAGTTTTATTGTTGGGGGTCCGCGAGGGATTTTCAGAAATTTAAGGAGGCCACGAACAGTCTTGACTTTGGGAATGGCTGAACTAAACAATTCTTCTGCCTTGTCCCTGACTCACTGTCCCTGATCTGCATAAAAAACATTGTTTTATGGTACTGTCATGAAAAAATTAAGGTAATTCATTGTAAAGTTTTATATTGTCACTAGATTTTTTTACAATAAAACTCTGGTAACCAGAGCTGCCTGTAATTTACCGTAAATTTTACAGATTTTTTTACAGTGCACATGTGCCATAAAGGTGCGAGTAAAACCATGGACGTAAATGACCAAGACAGCATTGACTGAGAAGAACTTAGGCCAAAATAATCAAAGCACTAACTCAGAAAACAACACAAAACCTGAACCAGAAGTAGGATCACAATTGTTATGATTTTTAAGAATATGGTTCTACAAACAACTGTCTAAAGGCTCATTTATTCAGCCTTCTGACCGTTTTCTAACCGAGACTGTGCACGAGGAGGCAGACGACACACGCTACCTGCTGTGAATGACAGGTGTGAAGCCACGCCCCTAAGTTCCTGAGCTTCGAGGCTGCATTAATTCAACCAAGACGCTTAATTTTATGAAGAGACAGGAGAAAAAATATAAAATGTAGCCAGCTTTGAAGTGAGCCCTGCTGTCACCATCTCTGCCCCGCTTTCAAATCTATCATCACAAACTATTCTGTGCTTTAATGTGATCTTGTAGGAGACCAACTACAAGACAGTTCCACATCGTTCCAGGAAAATAGTTGTGTGTACTTTTGCGTCACTCGCTGGTGTGACAAATGTGATGGCAACTTGGCATTGTGACAGTTCAAATAATAATAATAATTCCCAGGAAAAAATGCTTTCAGTTTCCTGCCCACACAAAACAGGAGTCCAACCAGAAAACGCTCCAAAGAGGAAACCATGAACAGGAAATTGGGTCGCAATTCTCGTGGACTTTTAAAATATGGTTCCATGAAAAAAACATTTGGGAAATTTCAGTCTAACGCATTAACTCATGTCAGAAAAACATTCTGAAGCCAAATAAATGATTGAAGGCTGTCATGTGGTCCCTGGAGATTTTCCAACAAATCAGAACTAACGTCTTCTGTTTAAAGCCAATTTTAACCAGGGATCAAAGTTCATTACTTTATCTCTGTTGGCAAGATAACGTCCCAAATGAACAATTAAGAAACTGCTGTCCAATCATTTACCAGAAGCTTGGTTTTTAACATGAATTATTAAATCCTATTTGGACTTTCCGGGACGTTAGTTACGCTGACTGTGCACTTGTCCAACTCTGACCTTTGCCCAAATTTGGTCTGGTTCTGTGTAAAGCGTGGCTCCCAGTGAGTTTAAAAGGGAACAGTGTGGAGTTTATTAGTCTGGATTCTCCTGTTTAAGAGCAGAGAGTACGGTCCTGACGTGTTCCTAAGATCACACGCTGTAAATGCTCCAATAAAACACACAACAAACTTTCTATCAGCACCAGTGTTAACTCCTTCAGCAGTCTGAGCTCCTGTAGCTCCTCAGCCTCAGCCTTCTCTCCTCACCTGCATCACCTGTCTCTGGTTCACCTCTGCTCCTTCCTTGGACCCCTTCTGACAGATCGTGACCTCTGCAGACCGGGAACAGCCCACAGGAGCTGCAGTTCTGGAGACGCTCTGTCCCAGTCGCCTGTAACCGTCACACACATCGACTCTGAGGACGACCTGTTCCTGCCTGACATATGCCACACACTAACAGGAGCCCAGCCTCTCCTTGTTTCTTTCCTAAAGCAGGACAGTCTCGTTTCTCACTTGCAGCGAACCGTTTCTGTCTGGATGATTCGGATCTGGCCTATCACAGCCGTTTATCTGCAGCGCGTCTCACGAATACGGAAGCAGAGTGAATTTAATAATTTCTCTGACCTGATTAATGGCATTTAGTGCTTTCCTACATCACCTGTTGGTTTTGCTGAAGTCTGTGTTGCAGTTCAGTCCTCTGTGAGATTGTTTTATTCGTCCTGTTTCCACTTGTTTCTATTCAAAGTCTCGCTGTCATCCGATGTAACCACCAATTTCTCCTCAACTCTTTGTACAACTGGCTTCTGCTGCTGTCCCCGTTCACAAATAAGGACAGAGCTGCTCAACATACGACGTATTCTGGTGTTTTATGGCAAAACCGGCAACAATCCACCATGCTTGTTTTCTTTACAGGTCAGCAGCGCACTGTTTACGCCCTTCGTTTCTCCGATCACTCCACCTGTGATTGTTCCGCCCACAGAAACTAAACTTTCGCAAAGGGATACCAGACTAAATTCTTTGTAAAAGAGTTTGTCTGGCCAGCCCGACGGACAGGAGCCATGATGGAGAGATAATCGGAGTTATTCACTTCACCTGTTAGTGCTGATAATGTTCTGCCTAACCGGTGTGTGCTTCCCCTCCAGCAGTGCTCAGTTTGTCATATTTTACATGATGCACATTTAAACCACACACCTTTCTACCTCATAGGCATTGATATTTCAAAGCCTCTTAATGAGATATCTCCTTCCTGTCTGCTGCAGGAGCTCCTCTCTGTGTCTGTGTACACTCTGTAAGTGTTTTATCTTCCTCTCGTGATCAAAGTGAACTGAGCGTGGCTTTTATCTGCAGTTTTATCTGATGAGGCGCCAACAGGAAGTGGCTGCTGTTTGTGTTTCACAATAAGAGCCTCTCTTTTATCTGACACCGTCTTCAGCAAACACAGAGACAGACTTCAGATAAACACTTGAGCAGGTCGTAAAACAGAGGAAGGACGGCGGAGACGGAGTTATGAGGTTTTCATGTTTCAGCTTATTTTAATGCATGAATCTAAACAGTGTAAGGGCAAAAGACAGTGGCAGTCAAGACAATGCTTAGTGAGACAAAGACCAGTCCGAGTCTAGAGTTAACTGAGACCAAGAGAAGGCCGAGGCTTTCAGGGTTTAAGGCCGAGACCAAACCCTGTGAACTAAGGTGGAAAAGTTTTTTTTTTTTACGTGGTTCAATACATTAATCATTATTTTAATGATTTAATGCAACAGACTCCACAAACAGAGGCAGATTATGTTCTTGGTTATTTTTAATTACTCCAAAATTATGAACAGCATTTTCTTATAATATTTGGTAAATAAAATCTCTGAGACTGAGACAAGACCGAGTAAAACTGGATTCAAGACCAAGACCAAGGCCGAGTAAAGCTGCAGCCGAGACCGAGACGAGACCAAGACCTTAAAAACATGGTCTCAGGATCATTCTCAAGACCAAGACCAACCTCGGCGCTACAACACTAGCTCGGAGGAACAGACAGGAGCAGAGCTGAAGATGTTTCTGTTCTCTTTGTTCATGAGTCATGAGTCCATCAGGGACAGCTCATGGGGGAGGTTTTGGAGATTGAGATGGACCTGAACAGAGAAGGGACAGTGAATATATGGGCAGAAGGATGCTAAGGTTAGAGCTGGAGGCCTAGAGGATATTTATGGTTGTGAGGAAAGAGGACATGAGGTTGGTGTGAAAGAGGAGGATGCAGAGGATTCACTGTGAAGACCAGGAAACAGGAGAGGGGACTAACTGCTGCCACTTTTGATACAGACACAGCACTATCACTGTCCCATTGTCTGTCTGTTACTGATCTGTCCTGACTTCACTTCTCGCTCCTGTACAGCTCACAAACAGCTCTTTCTCTCTGCCCTTCCTCTCTCTCCTCTGGAGACTTCAGTAAGGACAGAGTATGGAGAGAGTCCAGGTCGTTTGTCTCAGAGCTCATTACACATTCACAAAGACAGACACTTCTCCTCCTCCGTCTGGGGCTGGGCTGAATTATGGGCTACTTTACAAAGCAGTAGAGTCTAAGAAATGAGGTCGGTGCCCTCTCCACAAGATCACAGTGGCTCAGAGTGTTTCATTATTTTAAAGCTGGATTGGATGGCTATGTTTGCACCGTACCACAAAATAGATATAAGTCAGTACTCTGCTATTTCTGCTCCTCTCAGTAAATTAAACAGCAACACTCTACTGTTGTGTCCTTGAGCAAGACACTTCGCCCAGTCCCTGCCTGGTGTATGACTGTGTTAGTGTGACTGTGTTTGGTGGAGGTCAGAGAGGCCGTGTGACAGCCGCGTCTCCGTGAGTCCTGAGTGTAACTGAGGAGTGACCTCTTGCACTGGAGTAACATCAGGCAGTGCAGCAGGTGCAGGCTGTGCAGCCGCACTGGGGCCCTGGGGCCCTAAAGGTCCTGGTGAGATGAGCTGTCAGCCATTCCCTCAGGCCCCCACAGCTGGTTGTGGTTGTTATAGATCAGCTGAAGTGTTGTGAGGGTCTCACAGAGGCTGAGCTACAATGAGCTAAATGGTCAGTAGAACATTACAGAAGGTGAAATAAGCGTTTGTTTGGGCGTGCGTGCACGTGAGTGTTCACAGAGACATGTTGCACTGAGGCTCGTTGTCTTTACCTTTCACTAGCGGACAAATGTAAAGCACTTTGAGAGGTTTAGGCTAGGAAAGCGCCACATAAATCTAATCCATTATTATTCATTATCATGAACATTCACTTTCTATGGGTCTCTATGGAAACCGCTATGGGGCAGGATACATTCTGAGATTTGGTTGCAGGGCTAACACAAACTGTACACTGACACACAACCATTCACTCACACATTATGCACTACAGGACATTCTTCATATATATATATGTGTCTTTGGACATTTGGACAAAGGAATTTCTCAGAGTAACTCTAAGTGGAGGTCACTAACCAGACCTGACCTTTGACCTTGTCTAAATCTGTATACGCTGCGTGTTTCTGTTCAGGACCACCTGTCAGTCTTGTTTAAAACTGTGTAAATAACAGACCAAGAGATATCTGCAGACTGGTTTAGGTGGAAGCAAAGTTCTGACCATATTTGATCAAAGGTCAGGGATCAGGAAGTGAAACAGAAACTAACACGAGAGACAGCGAGAGACGAGAGGAGGCTGCTGATGGTAGAGATGGACTTCCCGTTATTAAAACAATATTCAGAGATGGACAGGAACTAACTCAAGTAAATCTTTAATAAAAATATGAGTTCATTCTCTCATTCCTTCACTATGGCACATTTACTCACCACTCACCATTTTAGCTTAAGCCTACAGGTATGTCTTGTATCTATCTTGCTGATTACTCTTCCATTGCACCTTGAACAAGGAAACTGGAACATTATGTTTTTCAAGTCACTGCAGGATCAGATGTGGTGATGTTTTTGGATCCATCTCTGTTAAATCCCTCTCCACACACATCTCTCTCTTCATTATTCCTGCCATTATTCCGCTGGTTTTGTGCTTGTCGAGTCCATTAAACCAACACAAAAAGCTGAAACTCCTAAACGCCACGAGCCACAGTTTCACCAGAGTCATATTTCAGATTATTATTGTCCACAGTGGAGCAGAGACAGGTGGACATGCCTGACCAAATGTTAGCTTTAGACACTGGTGACAGGTTAATTTAGTGATTGGCAGGTTAGCAGTCGCTCTCATGTGTTAGTGTGTCTGTGTTAGTGTGTCTGTGTTAGTGTGTCTGTGTTAGTGTGTCTGTGTTAGTGTGTCTGTGTTAGTGTGTCTGTGTTAGTGTGTCTGGGTGGTTGTGCAGTGGTTGTACAGCGGTGGAGAAGTGGGTCAGGAACATGAATGGGCCTCTGTCCGTGTCCTGAGGTGAACTTACAGCTAAATATACCCCAACACTGCTGTAGACCAATATCAGAGGCAAAATTAACTGAGTTTATCATGGAAACTAATACAGCAGAGTTTTATTATGATAGACGCTGAGAACTGTGGCAGAGAAAGAAAAAAGAACCAGCCTGTGATCCAGATTTAGATGATGTAAAGATGAAATGAGACTGGACTAAACCCAGGACAGAAAGGACTAAACAGGGTTAACTGTGAACCTGGACCTGAACAAGGACTAAATCAGGACTTTGCCAGGGCTAAATCAAGATGAAATTAGGTTAACAAGACATGCATACACAGAAACTAAACATTAATGGACCAGGACTAAACTGGCACTAAACTAAAGATCCGTAACTTTGTCTCAAACCAGCACAGGTTCAGATCCAACGCATTGACCAGAGACCAAAAGTGGAAAGTTACCATTTTTTATATTAAGTGGCAGTGGTAGTTGCAGACTGTCTCCTGAAGCAACATTTCTATTGGAAACAGTGGCTATTTTTTTATTGAATTGGATCAGAGTCTGCTCTTCAGACAGATTACGTAAATCCTGAGGGGAGCAAATTCAAGTTTAACACCTACGCAAATCAGGGTTCAGGTCCAGTCCTGGTTCAGTTATTTACTGGAAAGACGGTCAGTCCTAGAGAGACTGTCTGGGGTCAGGAACTATAACTCACCAGTAAACACAGAACTAAACCAGAACTAGCTTATCCCTGAGACTAATAAGTATATCAGGAAAAAACAGGTCTAAACCAGGACTAGACCATTAGTTAAGACAGGAAGCAAAATAAAACCCAGGACACGCCCCAGGTCAAAAGCCAGGACAAAAGACTGGACGAAAAACTGGACAAACCCCAGGACTAAACCCTGGATTAAACCAGGTCTAAACCAGGACTAGACCATTAGTTAAGATAGGAGCAAGACCAAACCCAGGACAAACCCCAGGTCAAAAGCCAGGACAAAAAACTGGACAAACCCCAGAATAACACCCAGGACTAAACCCAGGACTAAACCCTGGATTAAACCAGGTCTAACCCCAGGACAAAATCAGGTCTAAACCAGGACTAGACCATGAGTTACTCTAGGAGCAAAATGCGTAAATATTATAAAAAAAATAACAGTACAACATTAAAGAGTGGACTAAACAAAAATTCAACAGTCTGAGAACTAAAGCAGGACAGGATAAACCAGGACTAAACCCTGGACAAAACCCAGGTCAAAACTCAAGACAAAACTCTGGACTAAACCAGGTCCAAACCCAACCATAGACCCAAGAGTGAACCATAAATATAAATAAAATTATTAATATCATAATCAAGAATAAACTCTGACGAACCCAGCAGTACTCAGCTGGAGGATTGCGCATGTTTGAAGTTGAAACTGTGGAAAATGACAAAAACTGACTTGAGCACAGGAAAATTCCACAGAAAGGCCAAGTCTGTGAGGTAACCTTGCTCACCACTCTGCCGCTGTGCTGCCACTGATCACTGAACAGGCAGACTGAACAAGCAGGACTAAAACTTGTATCTCGTCTTGTCTTTCTAATGAGTTTTGATTCTGAGTAACCTTCACCTCCGTCCGCTGCCATCGCTCTTTTATTCACTTCTAAGAATCCTGGGAAAACACACCTCAGTGTTTTGGCTCCACTTCAAAAATTCATCTGAAAACATAGCTGCAGCCGCTCGACATGTGCAGACTCACAGACACAGAGGTGTTTATCACGGGGGTTAGTTTAGTCCTGTTTTAGTGCTGGTTCAGTCCTAGTTTAGTCCAAGTTTTGTCTATGTGTAGTCCTGGTTTAGTCCTGGTTTATTCTAGGTTTATTCTAGTAAAGTCCTGGTTAAATTACATTTTAGTCCTGGTTTAGTCCTGGTTTTGTCCTAGTTTAGCCCTGCTTAAGTCCTTGTTTAGTCCTGGTTTAGTCCTGGTTTAGTCGTGGTTTTGTCCTTGTTTAGCCCTGCTTTAGTCCTTGTTTAGTCCTGGTTTAGTCCTGGTTTAGTTCTAGTTTAGTCTTGGTTTAGCCCCGCTTTAGTCCTAGTTTAGCACTTCTTTAGTCCTAGTTTAGTCTTGTTTAGTCCTGGTTTAGGTCTAGTTTAGTCTTGGTTTAGCCCTACTTTTAGTCCTAGTTTAGCCATGCTTTAATCCTAGTTCAGTCTTGGTTTAGTCCTGGTTTTGTCCTGGTTTTGTCCTAGTTTAGCCCTGCTTTAGTCCTTCTTTAGTCCTAGTTTAGCCCTGCCTTAGTCCTTCTTTAGTCCTAGTTTAGTCCTGGTTTAGTCCTAGTTAAGTCCTAGTTTAGTCCTAGTTTAGCCCTGCTTTAGTCCTTCTTTAGTCCTCGTTTAGTCCTGCTTAAGTCCTTCTTTAGTCCTAGTTTAGTCTTGGTTTATCCCTGCTTTAATCCTAGTTTAGCCCTGCTTTAGTCCTTTTTTAGTCCTAGTTTAGCCCTGCTTTAGTCCTAGTTTAGCCCTTCTTTAGTCCTAGTTTAATCCTGGTTTAGCCCTGCTTTAGTCTTAGTTTAGCCCTTCTTTAGTCCTAGTTCTGTCTTGGTTTAGACCTGGTTTAGTTCTTTTGTCTAGGTCTAGTGCTGTACAGTCCTGGTTTAATCTAGTTTCGTTCTGGTAAAGTCCTGGTTAAATTACGTTTTAGTCCTGCTTTAGTCCTGGTTTAGTCCTGGTTTAGTCCTGCTTTAGTCCTGCTTTAGTCCTGTGGTTTAGTCTTGGTTTAGTCCTGTTTTAGTCCTTCTTTAGTCCTGGTTTAGTCCTGTGGTTTAGTCTTGGTTTAGTCCTGTTTTAGTCCTGCTTTAGTCCTGGTTTAGGCCTGCTTTAGTCCTGCTTTAGTCCTTCTTTAGTCCTAGTTTAGTCTTGGTTTAGCCCTGCTTTAGTCCTAGTTTAGCCCTTCTTTAGTCCTAGTTCTGTCTTGGTTTAGACCTGGTTTAGTTCTTTTGTCTAGGTCTAGTGCTGTACAGTCCTGGTTTAATCTAGTTTCGTTCTGGTAAAGTCTTGGTTAAATTACGTTTTAGTCCTGCTTTAGTCCTGGTTTAGTCCTGCTTTAGTCCTGCTTTAGTCCTGTGGTTTAGTCCTGGTTTAGTCCTGCTTTAGTCCTTCTTTAGTCCTAGTTTAGTCTTGGTTTATCCCTGCTTTAGTCCTAGTTTAGCCCTTCTTTAGTCCTAGTTAAATCCTGGTTTAGCCCTGCTTTAGTCCTGTGGTTTAGTCCTGCTTTAGTCCTGCTTTAGTCCTGTTTTAGTCCTGGTTTAGTTCTGCTTTAGTCCTGTCATTTAGTCCTGGTTTAGTCCTGGTTTAGTTCTGCTTTAGTCCTGTCGTTTAGCCCTTCTTTAGTCCTAGTTAAATCCTGGTTTAGTCCTGCTTTAGTCCTGCTTTAGTCCTGTTTTAGTCCTGGTTTAGTTCTGCTTTAGTCCTGTGGTTTAGTCTTGGTTTAGTCCTGCTTTAGTCCTGGTTTAGGCCTGCTTTAGTCCTGCTTTAGTCCTTCTTTAGTCTTAGTTTAGTCTTGGTTTAGCCCTGCTTTAGTCCTAGTTTAGCCCTTCTTTAGTCCTAGTTCTGTCTTGGTTTAGACCTGGTTTAGTTCTTTTGTCTAGGTCTAGTGCTGTACAGTCCTGGTTTAATCTAGTTTCGTTCTGGTAAAGTCCTGGTTAAATTACGTTTTAGTCCTGCTTTAGTCCTGGTTTAGTCCTGCTTTAGTCCTGGTTTAGTCCTGTTTTAGTCCTGCTTTAGTCCTGGTTTAGTCATGCTTTAGTCCTGTCGTTTAGTCCTGGTTTAGTTCTGCTTTAGTCCTGTCATTTAGTCCTGCTTTAGTCCTGCTTTAGTCCTGCTTTAGTCCTGGTTTAGTCCTGCTTTAGTCCTGTCGTTTAGTCCTGGTTTAGTTCTGCTTTAGTCCTGTCGTTTAGTCCTGGTTTAGTCCTGCTTTAGTCCTGCTTTAGTCCTGGTTTAGTCCTGCTTTAGTCCTGCTTTAGTCCTGTCGTTTAGTCCTGGTTTAGTTCTGCTTTAGTCCTGTTGTTTAGTCCTGCTTTAGTCCTGCTTTAGTCCTGCTTTAGTCCTGCTTTAGTCCTGCTTTAGTCCTGGGTTAGTCCTGCTTTAGTCCTGCTTTAGTCCTGCTTTAGTCCTGGTTTAGTTCTGCTTTAGTCCTGTCGTTTAGTCCTGTCGTTTAGTCCTGCTTTAGTCCTGCTTTAGTCCTGCTTTAGTCCTGGTTTAGTCCTGGTTTAGTCCTGCTTTAGTCCTGGTTTAGTCCTGGTTTAGTCCTGTCGTTTAGTCCTGGTTTAGTCCTGCTTTAGTCCTGCTTTAGTCCTGGTTTAGTTCTGCTTTAGTCCTGTCGTTTAGTCCTGGTTTAGTCCTGCTTTAGTCCTGCTTTAGTCCTGCTTTAGTCCTGGTTTAGTTCTGCTTTAGTCCTGTCGTTTAGTCCTGCTTTAGTCCTGCTTTAGTCCTGCTTTAGTCCTGCTTTAGTCCTGGTTTAGTTCTGCTTTAGTCCTGTCGTTTAGTCCTGCTTTAGTCCTGCTTTAGTCCTGCTTTAGTCCTGCTTTAGTCCTGGGTTAGTCCTGCTTTAGTCCTGCTTTAGTCCTGCTTTAGTCCTGGTTTAGTTCTGCTTTAGTCCTGTCGTTTAGTCCTGTCGTTTAGTCCTGCTTTAGTCCTGCTTTAGTCCTGCTTTAGTCCTGGTTTAGTCCTGGTTTAGTCCTGCTTTAGTCCTGGTTTAGTCCTGGTTTAGTCCTGCTTTAGTCCTGCTTTAGTCCTGGTTTAGTCCTGCTTTAGTCCTGCTTTAGTCCTGGTTTAGTCCTGTTTTAGTCCTGCTTTAGTCCTGGTTTAGTCATGCTTTAGTCCTGTCGTTTAGTCCTGGTTTAGTTCTGCTTTAGTCCTGTCATTTAGTCCTGCTTTAGTCCTGCTTTAGTCCTGCTTTAGTCCTGCTTTAGTCCTGGTTTAGTCCTGGTTTAGTCCTGCTTTAGTCCTGCTTTAGTCCTGTTTTAGTCCTGCTTTAGTCCTGTTTTAGTCCTGCTTTAGTCCTGGTTTAGTCCTGCTTTAGTCCTGTCGTTTAGTCCTGGTTTAGTTCTGCTTTAGTCCTGTCGTTTAGTCCTGGTTTAGTCCTGCTTTAGTCCTGCTTTAGTCCTGGTTTAGTCCTGCTTTAGTCCTGCTTTAGTCCTGTCGTTTAGTCCTGCTTTAGTCCTGTCGTTTAGTCCTGCTTTAGTCCTGCTTTAGTCCTGCTTTAGTCCTGCTTTAGTCCTGCTTTAGTCCTGGGTTAGTCCTGCTTTAGTCCTGCTTTAGTCCTGGGTTAGTCCTGCTTTAGTCCTGCTTTAGTCCTGCTTTAGTCCTGTCGTTTAGTCCTGTCGTTTAGTCCTGCTTTAGTCCTGCTTTAGTCCTGCTTTAGTCCTGGTTTAGTCCTGGTTTAGTCCTGCTTTAGTCCTGGTTTAGTCCTGGTTTAGTCCTGCTTTAGTCCTGTTTTAGTCCTGCTTTAGTCCTGCTTTAGTCCTGCTTTAGTCCTGGTTTAGTCCTGCTTTAGTCCTGCTTTAGTCCTGCTTTAGTCCTGCTTTAGTCCTGGTTTAGTCCTGGTTTAGTCCTGCTTTAGTCCTGCTTTAGTCCTGTTTTAGTCCTGCTTTAGTCCTGCTTTAGTCCTGGGTTAGTCCTGCTTTAGTCCTGCTTTAGTCCTGTTTTAGTCCTGCTTTAGTCCTGCTTTAGTCCTGCTTTAGTCCTGGGTTAGTCCTGCTTTAGTCCTGCTTTAGTCCTGCTTTAGTCCTGCTTTAGTCCTGGTTTAGTTCTGCTTTAGTCCTGTCGTTTAGTCCTGTCGTTTAGTCCTGCTTTAGTCCTGCTTTAGTCCTGGTTTAGTCCTGGTTTAGTCCTGCTTTAGTCCTGGTTTAGTCCTGGTTTAGTCCTGCTTTAGTCCTGGTTTAGTCCTGCTTTAGTCCTGTTTTAGTCCTGCTTTAGTCCTGCTTTAGTACTGCTTTAGTCCTGGTTTAGTCCTGGTTTAGTCCTGCTTTAGTCCTGCTTTAGTCCTGCTTTAGTCCTGCTTTAGTCCTGGTTTAGTCCTGCTTTAGTCCTGCTTTAGTCCTGCTTTAGTCCTGCTTTAGTCCTGGTTTAGTCCTGCTTTAGTCCTGGTTTAGTCCTGGGTTAGTCCTGCTTTAGTCCTGCTTTAGTCCTGCTTTAGTCCTGCTTTAGTCCTGCTTTAGTCCTGGTTTAGTTCTGCTTTAGTCCTGCTTTAGTCCTGCTTTAGTCCTGCTTTAGTCCTGGGTTAGTCCTGCTTTAGTCCTGCCTTAGTCCTGCTTTAGTCCTGTCGTTTAGTCCTGGTTTAGACCTGGTTTAGTCCTGGTTTAGTCCTGGTTTAGTCCTGCTTTAGTCCTGCCTTAGTCCTGCTTTAGTCCTGTCGTTTAGTCCTGGTTTAGACCTGGTTTAGTCCTGGTTTAGTCCTGGTTTAGTCCTGGTTTAGTCCTGGTTTAGTCCTGCTTTAGTCCTGGTTTAGTCCTGGTTTAGTCCTGCTTTAGTCCTGTTTTAGTCCTGCTTTAGTCCTGCTTTAGTCCTGGTTAAGTTACATTTTTCAGTTTGGTGTATATGCTGTGGTGTGAGTCTTATTTATGAAGTGAGAGCGGACTCTAAAAGCTCTGGGTCTGTTTGGGTTCTGAGGATTAAACAAGTTTAGAAGAGGCAGCTTTCATTCATTAATTAGAGTTGGCTTTGGAGACTAATGTAACAACTACAGAAGGACATAAGCACAGACCTGGACCTGGTCTAGTTCAGGGGTAAATGCTCTTTCCATTGAGCCACAAAGCCCTCAAATCCAACAGCTAATAATTTGTTCTTTTAAACCAAGAATAAACTCAGATTAGACTGGGGCAGATACAGTTAAACACCAAGACCAAACCAGGATTAAGTAGGATCTAACCTATCACTAAACCTGATCTACAAGTTTGAAGAAGAATTAAACAGCATTGTATCAGGAATAATACAAGAGAGCAAGGGCTAAACCAGGACTAAGCAGGGACTAATTCAGGTCCAAACCAAAACTAAACCAAGGACTACACCAGGAATAAACCACAATTAAACCCAAGACAAAACCAGAACAAAACTAAGGATGAAAGCCAGGCTAGACCAAGACTAAACTAACGATCAAACCAGGACTAAGTGAAGACTAAACTAGGAATAAACCACAGACTGAACCATCATTAAACCAGTACTAAACCAAGGATTAAACCAGGTCTAAACTAAGCATCAAACCAGTACTAGACCAGCGACTAAGCAAGGACAATACCAGGATTAAACCAGTGCTAGACCAAGGACTAAACCAGGTCTAAACTAAGCAGTAAACCAAGACTATAAGCAAAGACTAAACCAGGACTAAACTAGGACTAAACCAGGACAAAACCAGGACTAGACTAGGACTAAAACAAGCACCAAACCAAGAACAAAACCAGGGATAACCCAGGACTAAAGAGGGACTCAGTCACAACTAAACCAATACTAAACCGGAACAAACACTACATCAAGACTAAACCATGACTTAGGATCAAACCAGGACTAAGCCAGACTAATAAACTCTAAAACCAGGACTAAATCAAGGGCTAAACTAGAGACAAATCACATTTTCAACAAGACCAGACCCAGACACCACCAAAACTAACCTTGAAATGATTTTTCCCATTCAGATGACAGAATCTGTGGTGTGGAAGTGGATCAAGTATTTTCTCTGAGCTGTCACCTCTAACAGTGTAAAACAATATGAGAGCTGCAAAACCACGAGTCAGCGATCACAGAAACTTACCGTGACTCAGCTGCTTTCACGATAAATCCAGCTGACCTGAGACCACAGAAGAAGAAGAAACGGGAGCTGCAGCGGCGCGGCGTGAAACCACAGAAGAAGAAGAAGAAGAGGAGCAGTGCAGTGCGGAGCCTCCTCTGAGAGAACTGAGCTGGGAGTGAACAGACAGGTTATTTTAGAGAATACACTCAGGCACAGGGAGGAGCCTGGAGGAGAGACCGGGGACTAGACCAGGACTAAACCAGGGCTAAAGACAGGGCTAAACCAGGGACTAAACCAGGGCTAAAGACAGAGCTAAACAAGGGACTAAACCAGGGCTAAAGACAGGGCTAAACCAGGGACTAAACCAGGGCTAAAGACAGAGCTAAACAAGGGACTAAACCAGGGCTAAAGACAGGGCTAAACCAGGGACTAAACCAGGGCTAAAGACAGAGCTAAACCAGAATTAAAGACAGGTTATTTTAGAGAATACACTCAGACACACAGAGAGGAGCCTGGAGGAGAGACCAGGAACTAGACCAGGACTAAAGACTGGCTAAAGACAGGGCTAGAGCAGGGCTAAACCAGGAGTACAGACCGGGCTAGGCCAGGACTAAACCGGGACTAAATAGGGCTAGGACCATGATTAAAGCAGAGCTAAAGACCGGACTGAATCAGGACTAAAGGCAGGATTAAACCAGGGACAAAACCAGGACTAAAGACCAGGCTAAACCAGGACTAAAGAGAGGACTAGACCAAGACTAAGGACAAGACTAAATCTGGACTGAATAAAGGAGTAAACAAGGACTAAACTTGAACTAAACCAGGATGAAAGGAGATAGGAGTAATCCAGGACTAAACCCAAACAAACCCAGGATGAGAAAAAGGACTTTACCTGGACTAAAGCCTGGAGTAAACCAGGACTAAACATGGACTAAAGCCAGAGGTAAACCAGGTCTAAACATGGACTAAAGACAGAGGTAAACCAGGATTAAACATGGACTAAAGTCAGAGATAAAACCAGGTCCAAACATGGACTAAAATCTGGAATAAACCAGGTCTAAACATGGACTAAAGTCAGAGGTAAACCAGGACTAAACATGGACTAAAGCCAGAGGTAAACCAGGACTAAACATGGACTAAATCCAGAGGTAAACCAGGACTAAACATGGACTAAAGTCAGAGGTAAAACCAGGTCCAAACATGGACTAAAATCTGGAATAAACCAGGTCTAAACATGGACTAGAGCCAGAGGTAAACCAGGTCTAAACATGGACTAAAGCCAGATGTAAACCAGGTCCAAACATGGACTAAAATCTGGAATAAACCAGGTCTAAACATGGACTAGAGCCAGAAGTAAACCAGGACTAAACATGGACTAAAGCCAGAGGTAAACCAGGACTAAACATGGACTAAAGTCAGAGGTAAAACCAGGTCCAAACATGGACTAAAGCCAGAAGTAAACCAGGACTAAACATGGACTAAAGCCAGAGGTAAACCAGGACTAAACATGGACTAAATCCAGAGGTAAACCAGGACTAAACATGGACTAAAGTCAGAGGTAAAACCAGGTCCAAACATGGACTAAAATCTGGAATAAACCAGGTCTAAACATGGACTAAAGACAGAGGTAAACCAGGTCTAAACATGGACTAAAGCCAGAGGTAAACCAGGTCTAAACATGGACTAAAGCCAGAGGTAAACCAGGTCCAAACATGGACTAAAACCTGGAATAAACCAGGTCTAAACATGGACTAAAGCCTGGAGTAAACCAGGACTAAACCTGGACTAGAGCCAGAGGTAAACCAGGACTAAACATGGACTAAAGTCAGAGGTAAACCAGGACTAAACATGGACTAAAGCCAGAGGTAAACCAGGTCTAAACATGGACTAAAGTCAGAGGTAAACCAGGACTAAAACCTGGAATAAACCAGGTCTAAACATGGACTAAAGCCAGAGGTAAAACCAGGTCTAAAGGGTGTCAGGTCTCAGGGTGTAAAAACAAAATCTATAAATTGATTTGAGGTACAGGACGTTCACAGCTCTGTCACATGACTCAGCTGGGAGACAAGTCAACAAATATGAGTTAAACTACTACTACTACTGCTACTACTACTACTGCTGCTACTACTGCTATTACTTCTACTGATACTACTACTCTTGCTGCTGGAGGATCAATCAGTCTTGAAGATAATAGGCAGGGAGTTGTTCAGTAGTAGTAAATGTCAAAGGGGTATACCGCAGTATTATCAGTAGTAGTAGGAGTATTAGTTGTAGTAAAAGTTGTGTAAATGTCAGAGGGCTGTGTTGTAAAGAGCAGAGTCAGTTTTAGAGCCTGTCCTGTGAGTTATGTGCCTCAGGTTCAAACTCATGGCACCGGGCCTGGACTCACACTGTTCTGTAATACTATACATACACAAATACACAGTACACACATACTGATACTGTACATGCAAATATACTGTGGACAGACTCACTGTAGTACACGTGACACCTGGAGGAGTGCTGTCAAATCACTTCACTTAACACAATTTTCTGAAAGGTCTCTGCAGATAACACCTTTTAACTTTTGACCTTTCATTATCATCGTTATCATTCGTGGCCTTACGCAACCTTTTATCAGGCAGCGTGCGGTGACAGATCCTGAAGATGACCCACCGTCTCTCTGAGGGTGACTGTGGGTCCTCTCCTCTTCCCCCCGCCTCCGCCCAAACACACACATGGACAGGTGAACTGGAGACTCTAAATGTCCCATAGTGAATGAATGAGAGAGTGAATGTTTGTCTGTAAATGTCTCTGAGTGAACGGCTCCTTGGTCATCTGACATCTGGGTTAGGAATAAGTAGACGATTATAAAACAACCTGTATCTGTATCATCTTATCAATCTAAAATCAGACTTTCTACCTGTTTTCTGATAAATGCTATGGTCTGTTAAACTAAACTTAAAAAAGTTATAATAAACGGTTTTAGCCTCAGTTGTCCACGCAGTTGCACACACGGACTGATAACCAAAAACATGTGGCTCAGGTTGGGTCTGGTTGGGTCTGGTTGGGTCAGGTTGGCTCAGGTTGGCTCAGGTTGGGTCAGGTTGGGTCTGGTTGGGTCAGGTTGGCTCAGGTTGGGTCAGGTTGGCTCAGGTTGGCTCAGGTTGGATCAGGTTGGCTCAGGTTGGGTCTGGTTGGCTCAGGTTGGGTCAGGTTGGCTCAGGTTGGGTCAGGTTGGCTCAGGTTGGCTCAGGTTGGCTCAGGTTGGGTCAGGTTGGCTCAGGTTGGGTCAGGTTGGCTCAGGTTGGCTCAGGTTGGGTCAGGTTGGCTCAGGTTGGGTCAGGTTGGGTCTGGTTGGGTCAGGTTGGCTCAGGTTGGCTCAGGTTGGCTCAGGTTGGGTCTGGTTGGGTCAGGTTGGGTCTGGTTGGCTCAGGTTGGGTCAGGTTGGCTCATAGTGGCACACAGTCACAGTGGCTCAGGACTGACTCTCCGTCTGATCAATGCAATTTCGTTGTACACCTTTTATGTATAATGACAAATAAAGTACTTTACTTTAGAAGTGCCGCACACGAGCACCAAGAAACAGTCACAGGATGTAACTCTAGTTCTCCGAGTGAGATCTTGACTACAGCATCCTTCTGTCGTTTTGGCTTTTCCTTTCTGGGGTTGCTACAGCAAACCATCTGCCGCGCTGTGTGTAGTGATTCACATATTTATTCATCATAAAATTAACACTGGATGCCCTTCCTGACACAATCCTCTCTATTTATCCAAGACTGGGACTGGCACAGAAGGTACACTGGAAGGATCTTGATTTGTTTGTGTGACTGCAACACGCTTCTTTCTTTCTTTTTGTCTTTGTCTAGCGTGCCGTGGTTCACATAATGATTCGTCTTACAATTTATACCGGATGCCCTTCCTGACACAACCCTCACTATTTATCTCGGCTTGGGGCTGGCATAAAAACTACACTGGCTTGTGACTCTTTGTGGCTGGATTGATCTATAGTTTGTTTGTGAGTTAGAGAAGGGCTGCCCGCGGTGTTAATGTTAAATTCTGAGTCTTGGTCTCGGTTTGAAACACATTTTGTGATCTGATTTTATAGAAGCCAGGTTGGGATTGGTCTAAATGCTGGGCCAAGTATCAAAGACCAATATTTAACACTGTCCACTGGATTTCATCTCGACTTGGTCTTGGTGTAACTTGGTTTCCGGTCT
The DNA here is from genome assembly GCA_020698575.1 of Bostrychus sinensis. Lineage (NCBI taxonomy): Eukaryota > Metazoa > Chordata > Actinopteri > Gobiiformes > Eleotridae > Bostrychus > Bostrychus sinensis. The sequence goes on along the minus strand of CM036259.1, from coordinate 3,636,337 downwards.
TGGTTTCCCTAAGGTAATGATAAATATGTTTTTTACTGCGTCTCTTCTTTTCCTGATTTGTCATATTCACACTGGATGCCATTCCTGACACAACCTTGACATTTATCCAGGTTTGGGACTGGCACAAAGAGTATATTGGCTTGCGACCCGTTGTGGCTTCAGCACTAAGTCCTGGATCAAACCCTGTCTCTCTGTTGCCCTCTTGTTTTCGCCCAGTGCTCCGTACATCATCAGTACAAAGGTGAGTCTGAGCATCACCTGCTCCCATTGTCCCGGGCCAGTCCCGGTGATCCGGTGAGTCAGGTGATCCGGTGATCCCGCTCCGTGTTTGTGGGTTAGTGAAAGACTGCGGCGGCGCTGGATAAGAGGATTAGAGGGGAATTAGTGTCATTCCTCGCCGCGCCGAGAAATACATTCATATCGATTTTAATCAGAGACCCTCCAACGAAAAACGGCCACAAGACAGACTGCTCTGCGAGAGGAGACACCGGAGAGATACCACCGGAGATTAACGGGGACTGTCCCGAGAGGCAGACCGGAGAGGAGTTTTGGATGAGGGGTTTGGAGGAGCAACCAGGAGCAGCGGTCAATGGAAAACAATGACCTAATATTAGAAAGAAGGCTTTATATGCTACGGTTACTACGGACAATACAAACCACAGACAGATGACTTCTTATTTCAAGTGGACGATTAAGGTTTGTAAGAGCTTCAAAAGAAGTGGAACTTGTGGACTAAATCTTCGGAGGAGCAACCAGGAGCTAAATGGGAAGCAATCATCTAACAATGGACAGGAGGCTTAACGTTCTACGATTACATGGACATATGAGGTTTGCGAGAGCTACTGAATAGACTGAACCTACAGGCGAAATGTTTGGAAGTACAACCAGGAAGGAAGAGTTTATAAGCTGCAGTTTTATGAACAATTGAGTTTCGCTAAATCTTTTGTTTCGGTCAGAGTAGCGTCTCTAGGGAAATGGCTTGAAACCACACAGCAGGTTTCACTGGCAGAGTCTAAAATACTTCAAGGAACTGCCACATGTGCATCTGATAGGACTGGCTCTGTGCATTACAAGATTTTAACCTGAGCAAACTAGCCTCTTTGACAAAATGACACAGCACCACATCCTAAATATGTGCAGGTCATATGTTTTTAACCAGCTAACTTGCTTTTGGTGTTGTTAAATATTGAGTGGTTGATGTAAAAAGCTTAGGACACAACATCTGAGCACTCTGTTTGGAACTAGATGCATTTTTAACCAAGTTGGTGGAAAAAATAGGTTCCAGCTTTCTGCAAAAACCATCAGATAAACGCTTAATGTTAGGACGAGTTAGTAGGTCAGAGTTTAAATGGAGTTCTGGATCTTGTAAAAGCAAGAGTAATGGTAAACTTTAGGGGGAAGACGGCACTGGTAAAATAACAAAAGCTAGAAGAGGTTATCGGCGATTTTGGTGTAGAGATGGGATTGATCTAAATTGGTCTGTTGCTTTAAACTGTGGAGCGTCATGTGCATTTGTAGAAGTAGAATTATATGCATTCGGGAACAGTAAGCTTCACCATGGGGCATTAAAACCACCCCAGTCATCTTCACACAGACGTTCAATGTTTAAAATATCTCTGAAACTAAATCTGAATGGGCCATTTCTATAGGATTACAGTGTTCTTGTTAGCACAGTGACTCAGGTCTCACTCAGAGACCACAAAACCAGTCGACCCCCACTTTCTAAGCTCTATTTCCATTCATTTTCTGCTGGAAAGTGCTGTGTAAAATATCCTTGAAGACCGTGACTCAGCTTTTTAACTGAGCAGAGAGACTGTGATTATAGCAATAATTTGGACATGTTTTAGACAAACCAAATGTGGCGTTTCATCTGTTTCTGGAGCTAAAGAGCTAAAGTAATCTGGTTGGAAAGTATGGCTTATTTCACAGCTTCTTGAAGACGTTTGAGCAGAAGATGTACGGTCCACGAAAGGCCACTGTAAAATATCCTTGAGGTCAGTGAGTCAGGTTTTTACAAGGGCATTTAACTATTCGGAGGCCTTATAGACCAACCAAAATGTGGTGTTTTCAGCTTTTTTTGGAACTGAAACTCTAAAGTAATCTGGCTCGAGACTATGACTGCGCTGAAGACGTTTGAAGATGTTTGAGCAGAGGATTTACTGAAAGACGCTGTCAAGACGATGCAGGCCGAGTTGGAGATCGTAGAACCATGAAGCTGCTTTGTTGTCGCTGGACCGTCGTCGGGCTGTTGTCGCTGGCAACCATCTCCAGCCTGGTCGCCGTGGTGACAGCCGGCCGTAGCTCAGGGCGACGGAAAAACAAGGAAGTGTTTCTCGGGGAAAACAGCAAGTTCAAGTTCGGAGGGTGAGTCGGACCTTACATGGGGTTAACATGGTTCTGGAAAGCTCATTTCATTTCATTTCATTTCATTTATTAGTTTATTTATTAGTTTATTTGTTTGGAACAGTGCATAAATAAATATTGTGCTAAATACGCCAGAATTAGCACAAAACTAATTTCCAGCCAGAGTCCTCAGACTAACACCAATGAGCAAACAGTTACAAATACAATACACATAACAGTTAGTAAGGCAGCAAAACAGTGCTGGTTGGGTTAAGCCTACTCTAACCTAAAGTGCTATATATATTATTTTTGAAAGTCCATATTAGGTTGCACATATGGGAAAGGCTTAAAGACACAATGGCATTATGAACTGGAGCAGAGATTGAACCACCAACCTTCTGGTTAGTGTCTGACCGGCTCTAGACCTGCTATAGTCCAGGTTTAAACATATTTTCCAGTCCCAGTTTTTGGCTCTGGATTGGACCTGTTTAAAAACTTGTTTAAACTCGTGCATAAAGGTTCATTTGGTCTTTCACTGATGTTGAAATCATTGTTTTCCTATTGACAGACCAGTGTTATTGTCACGCACCTTGACATGTTTTGCAGTGGAGGTCTTGTCAGGTACAATAACATCGGTCTATCCATGAGAAAACCTTCATGTCTAGTTTGGTTTGCTTTAGTCCTGCCTTAGTCCTGGCTTTATGGTTTAAAATGGCATTGGTCCATGGGATTGTCCTCCAGTAGCAAACACAGAAGGTCTCTCAGATAACTTTATGTGGGATAGGCTCATTACAGAAAACTCTCAGCTTAAATCTCAACAATAACCCCGGGAGTCCAATGTTTATTAGAAGCACCTACAGCCCCCATGGCTTCTCTATACACCATCAAAGAGTCAGGAAACCCTCAGGATTCTCACACACAACAAACATTTCCATCCAGCGCTAGCACTTTACATGAAACACTCCTTAGGGCTTTTTGTCTTATCGACTTTAAGCTGGTTCTTTTGAGATAAGTCCTATCAGGGAGCGGTGTATCAGAAACTCACCTGACCAATCCGCACCAATCAGAGCTGTCAGATCCTGCCGTCTGATTGGCTGTCGAGGCGTTCAGGTGACATCATAAAAAGTTATCGGCACTGACCCAGAATCACAGTGAACCGGAGTGAACCGGGCTCCAGCTGCAGACCTCATCACTCTGTAAAGGTTTGGGTCATAAGTAATATTATTGTTCTGCATTTGGACAGATTAAAATGGGACAAAATAATCACATTTAAAAAGGATCAGAAGTGTTTCAAATGTAATCTCACCTCAGAGTATTTAGGATAAAATAATCCGACAGGTGCTGAATGTTTTTTGGTTCTAATGCAAAAAATGGAGATGGCATGGGGTAACCTGTGGGGAAGGGCCAGAATATCACAGAGCTAAAATGTAGAGAGACAACATTTCACCCTCACATTCATCCATTATGGGACATTTAGAGACGCTCTTCACCTGTGGGGGAAGAAGTACTCAATTTCTTTACCTAAATAAAAGTAAAGATAAAGAGCAAAAAATTACTCAAGTAAAAGTATCATCTTAAAATTTCTACTTAAGTAAAAGTATAAAGGTACTTACTTTTAAATGTACTTGTGAGTAAAGTAAAAGTATTTCTCTCATGAATGTGTTAAATGTGAGGGATTTTGCTGATTCCAGATGAAATGAACAAACTGCTGCAGGAGAAGAAACTGAATCTGTCTCTGAGCTCTTTATTATTCTGATGTTTCTAAAGCAGTACTACTTTACTGCATCTGTTATATTTAAGTACTGTGTATCTACAATGAGGATGCGACAAAAAACACATGATTTTAAACCAAACTCAAAATACTTTGTTCTTCAAACCAACTCAGAAATGTAGTGGAGTATAAAGTACAAATACTTGCTCTCAAATGTAGTGAAGTAAAAGTAAAAATACCCCTTGTAAAATATACTCAAGCAAAGTACAGATACATGAAAGTTGTACTAAGTAAAATAACTTTTACTTTGTTACATTCCACCACTGCTCGTCACCTGTACATGAGTGTCTTTGGACAGAGACAGATAAACTTCCTCCTGTGACACATTAGAAACAATGCTGCTGTTACAAATTTCAGCTCACAGTAAGAGGTCAAAGCAAGGTTCACTTCTCAGTTCACAGTAAAACCCACACACGCCCTGCTAAGGTCACTTCCCTTTCACTTACAGAGTAACGGATGAATAAGTGTCCTCTGATGAGTCATCTCAAGAGTCACTCTAGTGTGGGATTTCTTTCTGTTCAAAATTTAGAACAAATAAACTGAGACTGGAAATTTTTACATAACTTTGTGGGTTTCAATAATCAAAAGTAAAAGAAATGTTTTCTCAAAAGAAATTTGTCTTGTTTTTGTGATGAAAAGACGAGGAGATGAAAGAAGGAGATTTGAAAAGTTAGTTGAAAAGTAGTTTGTTCTTCCCCTATTCCTCTCTTTAACCATGTTATAATGTTTCCTCCTCAAAAACAGACCTGCAGTAGTATTCTGTTTGAGTAATCCTGTATGCTGAGGCGCTGTCCTTCTGCAGAGCTGAAAATGCTCAGTCTCACAGCTCTACGTAGAGACGTGAAACCAGGAAGTGCTCCTGCGAGTTTCTAAAGCCCAGACACCGTCACCGGACTCGCTCTGATCATTTCAGCCTTAAACCTCCGTCACTACAAAGCATCAGCTCAGAAATCTATCTGTTGTCAAAGCTGTGCTAATTAGCCATTTTATGCTCTGTCCAGTCCCCACCGTTGCCAGCAGGGGGCGACAGACACCTAATCCAAGTGTTTTCTGTAAAATCACAGTAACAGCTCCCAACTGAAGAGGTTTTCCACAGATACATTATTTTAAGTTATAAAACCTGAAATACTAATGCACAGGAGTCCAACACTGTTTCAGAAAGACTAAAAAAAAGCAGAATCATAGGATCTTTAACCAAAGCTCGCAGTAGTCTCCTGTTTACTGTAGCTCACACAGCTTTGCCTCACACCAGGATTTACTCTTGTCTTCTTATCAAATACATTGGCAACACTTTCATGCTTTAAGGTCAGCTTCAAACACGTTTTAATCTCATTTATTGACACAGCTTTTGTTGTTGTGTGACGTCAGTGTTTCTGTAACAGAGACCATTCTCCTAGACCAAGAGTAATGGAAACACGGGCCTGTTTTTAGGACTACCTGTACCAAACCGTCCCATACAACCAGACACAACCCGGGCCATGGAAATGCTGCCTTTAGTGTTGGGTTCATTAAACGCAAGAGTAAAGAGTCCTTAAAACCTTTTAATTGTAGCTTTTCAAGTCACTTTGAATGAAAAATTATTATCTACAAGACCTAATATTTGCACAGCTCTGTATTTGAACTCATATCTTTGCACTGACTGAACCTAAACAGTAAAATCAGTCAGTGGAAAATAAACAGACGTCATTAATAAAGTACAGCATTTAATCATTACACAACTGCTCCTGTTATCTCCTCTCACTTTACTACAGCTGTGAAAAAAAAAGAAATGAAAGTCCACATCAATAAGAGCCTGATAATACAAGAATTTACAGCTGTTTAATTACAACGTATACACCCAGGCCATAACCATGATGCAAAGTTTAAGGCTGTTGTGGAGATACCATCTGAAATAATAATAGTTATGTAACTCAGGTCACTCAGGGGACTATAGGCATTTATGGATCAAAAGAAACTGTTAATATAGGGTGAGTAATAAACCCTCTCATTTTGTTATTTTTGTATTTTTTAATCTGTGTTATTGATCTGATTGGTGTGGATTCACACTGAGCTCTGTCAAACGAACTGAACTGACTGAACAAGCAGTAACACCCCTCACCTGTAGGGGGCAGTACATCAATATTTACAGAGAGAAACTCTTCTCGCTCTGACTAAAGAAGGACGAATAAAGCATTGATCCTGGCTTTGGGTTAACCTTTATACCCTAATTTTAAAAAGTTACCGTTGTTACTATTACGCTACAAAAGTGTCCCCGCCACAAAACATCATAAAAAATTAATACATTCATATTTTTTTGCATTGATCTTTTAATCAACTTGTTCCCAAAATTGAATTATTTTTAGATTTGTAACCATTTTTATGCCAGTGTTGTAATAGCATCTCAATCTTTTAGTAAAAAACACGCACACAAAAATGTAATATTTTTAATATTATCAAAGCAAAGTCGATTTTCTAGGGGGTGTTATTACAGCCTTGGGTCTGTCAGAGATCACCAACAACATTTATTTTTAGGGATCACCCTTTCCTGTGCTATGTAGGAGCTCAAAACCAACTCCCATCAAAATTGGTTGTAACTTTTTGTTACCACAAAATAAAAAATCACAGATCCATTCTAAATAAATGTTGTTGGTGCTCCCTGACAGACCAAAGGCTGTAATAATCCCCCTGAAAAAATCTATTTTGCTTTGAGAATATTAAAAATTCATTTTTTGCATCTCCTTTTTCTAAACAAAAAATTGAAATGCTATTACATGCACTGGAATAAAAAGGGTTAAATTCTGAAACTAATTAAATATTTGGTATTTTTTGGTCAGAGTAGAAGTTGATTAAAAGATTTATGCAAAGAAAAGTAGAAAAAATATTAAGGTATACATTTTTACGACGTTTTGTTGATGAGGACACTTTTGTCACTGAACAGGAGCAATGTCACAGATTTAGTTACAGTAAACATAAAGTAATATTAGATTTGTGTTTAGAATATCAACATTAGTGATAAAATACACAGCTGAGACAGAGAAAGGTCAGAACCACGGCAGAGTTATCAACAAAATAACACTGAAAAAGACACTTTTGTCCTCATTGGGGCACAAAGGTTAATCTCTCCTCTTCTTCTTCTTCTTCTGCTTCTTCTGCTGTTTCTTCTGCTGCTGTTTTTTTCTCTCAGAGCCCCTCCCTGTCCAGAAGCACCCATTGTTCTCTCTGTGTTTATCTCCACTCACATTTATCCTGCTTTATTTCAATGGGAGCCTGAACTTTCTCCTCTTTTATCACAGGACACTGTTTGGTAAATCCATATTTCTTCTCCTTTATCCTCGTAAACAGCCTTTGTCTCAGAACAATCCTGAGCCTGAAGTGCCTCTGGACTCACCTCAGGTCTTTGTGAAGCCTGTACTTATGTTTACTGTTGGAATAAAGCCACAGTAGCTCCATTAAAAGCCACCTTTGTTCACTGATAGCTCTGATCTGTACGCTTCAGAGCTCCGAGCATCAAACAGAGACCGGTGTCTTCCTCTGACGCTGAAATCTCAGCAGAGTCACTTCACATGACGGGGAAATATTAGAGTATTGTATCAGGAAGACTTGTAGTTCAACAGAAAGTCACATTTACAAACGCCATTATAATTGAGAGATGTTTGATCATTGCAAGATAGGGTCATAGATACTAACTCCAGACACAAGTGGTTAAGAAAGGAACAAATGTCTATGATTTGGTGAATTCTTTACATTGATTTGGTCTTCCACAAACGTTCTTTTAACAAACCAGTACTGTGTTTTCGTACCTTTACCTGTTTCGGACGCTTTTCTCAGAGTCACCTGATGTTACGGTAACGTGTCTGGGTTAAACAGGAGTCGGCGCTGTTCTCCGACCTGGAGTGGTAGGGGAACAGCGCCATCTGCAGTCAGACTTCTTCAGGACAGTATCCCAGGTCCGTGAAAGCTGGCGCGCCCCCTCGTCTCGGTTTCTCATCCTGTGGGCACGTTTCCAGATCTCAGTTGATCCAACTTCGATGTTTAGTTGTCCTCCATCTTGATTATTTCTGCATTTTCCCAGTCCATGATGTGCGTTTTTCTTTAGCAATGGTTCAAGATTGTGGATTTTAGATTTTCCTGTTCTGCTTTTTTCTGCGTTGCCCGTGTGCTTGTCCCTGCTGTTTCTTTTACACTTTCTGTTTTGTGTTCTTTTTTACGTGTGTTGAAAGCTCTCCCTGTCTCTCCAGTGTACGTTTTATTGCATGATAGACACAGTATTTCGTAACTTACGTTGCATTTTTGAGTCTATTTTGTCCTTAAGGTGTATTTACTGGTTTGCTAATGTTGTGTTTTTTCACGGTTCTCTGTATTTTTTCCGTTATGCCATGAATGTATGGTAGTGTGACCATTACTGGCTGTTCTTTTTTGTCCTTTTTTGTTATTGATTGTTTCTCTTTGGATAGAGGATAATGCTGCGTTCATGTGATCCTCGGATGCTCGTCTTTCAGAGATGAGAAGTCGTTTTCCTGACTTGTTTATGTTCATGTGCTTTTATCACCATCAGAGCTTTTGTTATGTTATTAATTAGCGTTTAACACAGCTAACAGATTTAATGTTATCCTTTTCATGACTGAAAAGCTGAACGTTAATACATTTAGCAAAGATAGCTTTAGCCAAAGAGCTTGGATGTTAGGGGTAAAATAAATTAACCGCAATGATTAGTATTTCTAAAGCAATTCTGTAAAGCTTAGTCAAAAACGCAGATAAATAAATCAGCTACTTCTCTGCTCTGACCATGAAGCAGATGACGTCTGTGGGGAAGCCATTCGGGTGCATCTTTTAACTCAGAAAAACATTTTCCCAAGTTTCCGTGGCCCACATGAATGCAGCATTAACCCCTGAACTAGAAGACTGCTGATCTGTGTCCTGGTCTGGGCTCTATGTCTTTTTGTGACAAAGGGACAATGCCCTGGGGGAGGTCTGTGCTCTCCCACTGCTTCTAGTTTTCCTGTGTTATTAGCGTGTTATTATTGTGTCATTAGTGTGTTTTTGTGTGTAATTAGGTGAGGGTCACAGAGGCTGTCAGTGTTTGCTGCAGGTTAATTATGAGATTACAGAAACAGGATTTACCAAAATGAATTATACAACCTCACAGCGGGAGAGGAGAGGATAAAGCAACACTACACAGTCGAGACCGAGACTTTTAAGGACTGAGACCAAAGCAAACCAAGACCAGGTTGACACCAAGCCCAGTGAACACTAAATAAATGGGAAAAGTAAAAGAAAAAAAAAAACTACTGTGATTCAAAGACAATTTTTTTATGATCTAATGCAACAGACTACACTTCTGTGCCAACAGCCCCTCTGACCACCACCAAACACAGCCACACTGACACATTCATACATACAGGTAAGGTAGGGTGAAGTGTCTCGCCCAAGGACACAACGACAGTATGCACTTCAGATGGGATTTGAACCGCATCAACCCTTCGGTTGCTGGGTGAATGCTTCACCCACTGTGCCACCATCGCCCCAAACTACACTGCACTTACATACTAATGTTTCTACCATGACTACTGCTGCTTCTTCTTTCACTTGTACACTTCATGTACTACCAGTAGTGTTATGATTACTGCTGCCAGCACTAAACGACTATTACTGTGTAACTCAGGGAGTAGCTGACTTTATACCATCTTTCCCAGGCAGAGCGAGCTCATGCTTTTGTTCAGATCTCAGACTGTAATCACATGGTAATTATATGGCAATCGCTGTGTTTGGGTTTCCCTCATTCAGCTGGAGTCTCCCCACACGATCCGGCCTTTAACAGCATAATGTGTTTTTGTGATTCCAGAAGCAAAGGCACACACACAAAACATACTTTGCATTTTTTTTTGTGTGTGGCATAATCTTCACGGAAGTTTGAACTGGTTTCCTCACTGCTCAGCAACAGAGGAGCACACACAGTCAGGGCTATAATTATTTGGACACTGACAGAAGTTTTGTTATTTTTACCAAAACATATTCAAAATACAGTTATATAATTCATGTATGCTTAGAGTACACACTCTCAGCTGTAGTTTAAGGTATTCACGTCCAAATCGGAGAAAGTGTTTAGGAATTAATGTAGAGCTGACTCTTTTTCAGGGGCTCAAAAGTATTTGGAAAGTTGCTTCAAAAGCTATTTGTTGAGCTACATGAGCTTTTCCCTCAGTAATCCATCATAAACTCAGCAGGTAAAAGGTCTGGACTTGATTCCAGATGTTACATGTGCATTTGAAAGCTGTTTCTGTGAAAACACAACATACAGTAACTCAATGGAAGCGAACCAGAGCATCCTTAGACTGAAAAACCCCTTCACAACATCAACCTTAGAGAAGAACATTCTCCATGAAGTAGGTCTATCAGTGTCTAGGTCCACCATAACCAGAAGACTTCATGAGAAAAAAATACAGAGAGTTAACCACAAGGTGAAGGCTTCATCAGCCTCAACAACAGAAAGGCCACATTAGACTTTAACTTCTTTCATCTTTGAGCCTCTTCAGCAGCTGCCAGGACTAAACCACACTTTCCTCATCTGTTTAAACCCCAGCCACACCTTTACAAAGAGACAAAGCGTTGAAGATAATGGCTCTGGATCAGCTCTCAACCACAAACAGTGGTTAGAGTAAATGGTGTCCTAAAGCCCCTCTGTTATGTCTCTGTGTGTTTTAGGAGGATCGACTACAAACTGAAGCGTCAGGACAGCACCAAGACTCTGCTGATAAAGACGGAGCAGCTGCTGAACATCGAGGAGCACGACTTCGCCATGAGGCCTGGGTTTGGAGGTACACACTTCTCTTTACACCAAGCTACACCATTTATTTCAATTCAACTTTATTAATACCTGTCTCTGGTCTCCAGAAGCCTAATTTAAGACCAATTTTACAACATCTGGTGTAAATTCTTGTCAAATTATTCTGTAACTGGAACTCTGTGGTGACCCTGTAAAGGAGCAGCCAGAAGATAAAAAAAAAGGTCCAAATACTACATAATGTTGGTTTAACAAAAGACCATGAACATTAGATAGCAGGTTATATGGATGAATGGCTCATAGGTGGAACGACTCTCTGACTCCAGTCCAGACCTGTCCCTGGTTTAACCGATCCCTCTGAGGGAATATTCATAGTTCTCAGTTATGCCTGGTTCACACGGTAAGATCTTAAAATTGTTGGAAGAGTTTCAAAACCTGAGAGACCCCACACGTGATAAAAAATCAAAGCTATCCCAGGTTTGGTCCCACAGTGTGCGGCAAAGACAGCACACCACACACCAACAGACTTCACTCAGGAACGTTCCCAGGTCAGACGGGAAATCTCGCAAAACCTCACGAGATTAAACGTGAATTCGGCGTACACAAACATGACGTACACAAACATGGCGGACGACGAAGAAGCAGTTGCTGTAGTTTGTGGACTATTTCTAACAGAGAAAGAACAATACAAAAAGAAAAGGCGTTGGTTAAAGGAGTGGAGACAGCGCGAACATGAGCCATGACAGCTGTTTGGATTTTGGATTCCCCTCCGTGCTTCCGTCACCTCACTTTCTGATTGGCTACACGTCACGTTCAACAGGGCGCGTGCTCGTTTGTCTTCGGGACGCACCACACGCTGCGATATCGTTCCAAGACAATCCAACATGTGGAATATCCCCAATTTGAGACGGGGGATATCTGACGTCCTTCAGAGCAGACCAGAGCTCTCTGAACTCACCACACACAGCAGGAAAATCTGATCACATTATCTTTAGTGCCATTACGATAATCGGGGCGACCTTAAGATTGTTGGAAAGGGAGAATCGGGTCAAAAATCGGCATAATTATCTTGCTGTGTGAACCAGGCATTAAGTGACTTTTGCGTTCCATGGAGGCCAAAACAAACATAGTGACACGCAGCAGACATGAGGAGATGCAGCCAAATAAGTATTTAGACACCTGACAACTCGGGACAAAATACAGTATGGACTAAAACTACAAATATGGTGGACCTGTGACGTGTATGAGGCACCGCTGCCCTGTTTGAGTCGCTGACAACAGCCAGGTCCTGCTACAGCTGGACTTAAGAAAACCACTCCACTGCTCTGACTCGCAGCAAACTTATAAATGCACCATAAGTAATTTTTTTCAGTCGGGGTGGGTCATCAACTCAGCACACGGGAAGGGCATTAGTTTTCATAAAAGGCGAGTATGACTGACAGACGGAGCAAACTGCTGTTAGGCAACGTTAGCTTATGATTTCATTTCATTTCAATACTGTATGTTCGCTACATTAGTCTTATTTCTGAGGAGATTCTGTACAAACACAGATCCAAACCTGAACAAACAGTTGCTCCGGCCGAGGGTTAGTGGAGTAACATTAAAACCAGTGTTCTTGCCCTCCAAGAAATCGAAGAGACGTCACTGCGAAAACTATGAATAAGGCTCTGCTCACTCACCAGTGACTTTAGAACTCATACTGATAAATTCCCTGAGCTGAGAAGAAAACTCCTAAAGAACAAACTTTGTCCAGATGCATTTTGGGTTAAACTTGCGTTAAACTGATGACTAAGAATCTGGGGATATTAAATGATGTTATTTTATGGAGATATGAATAATGACAGCCCCCATTACATTTTTATAATCTGCACACAGTACATTACGTCTGCATGGCTGAGTTATTATTCTCACTATATACAGCCCATAAACAAATGAGTGCGCACCAATCCTCAGTTCAGTATGTTCTCCTATATCCACCCGTTGCTAAAATAATGCCCTGAGAGCATTAATGTGGCTCTGAAGTGAGTGAAAGTGTATGTGGCTATAACATAAGCGGCCCGTGACAAAGACACACCTCTCTAATCCTGCTCTAATCCACTCAGGGCTCCACAAACGACGTGTCAGTCCAAAATCACAGCACTGACCCAGATATCGGCCTTTGTGACGGAGACGGGGCGGGACCGGGGTCAGGGCTGGGGATTTGAACAAGTGTAGGTTACAGAGCAGGGGGTCTCAAAGGGTGGTACGGGTCCCATTGGTGGTACGCTGGCTGGAGATGGAAACCATTAAACATCACACACTGGTTTAGTTCAGGTTTAGTCCTGACTAAAGTCTACTAGTCCTGGGTTAAATGCTGATTTTGTCCTGATTTAGTCCTGCTATAGTTGTGTAAGGCTTAGTCCTGGTTTAGACTCATTTTAGTCCTGGTTTAAACCAAATTTAGACCTGGTTTAGACCCAGTTTTGTCCCTGATATAGACCCAGTTCAGACCCTTTTTGTCCTGGTAGAGACCCAGTTTAGTCGCTGATTTAGGTTTAGTCCCTGATATAGACCCAGTTTAGTCCGGGTTTAAACCTAGTTTCATCCTGGAAGAGACCCAGCTTAGTCCCTGATTTAGACCCGGTTTATTCCTGGATTTAGACCCAGTTTAATCCATGATTTAGGTCCAGCTGAGTCCCTGATTTAGACCCAGTTTAGTCCTGGTTTAAACCTAGTTTCATCCTGGTAGAGACCCAGTTTAGTTCCTCTTTAAGACCCGGTTTATTCCTAGATTCAGGCCCAGTTTAGTACTGGTTTAGATCCAGTTTAATCCCTAGTTTAGACCCAGTTTAGTCTCTGATTTAGCCTTGTGTGCAGGTCTTTTTGAACACTCGAGTTGAACTTTTGAACCGTCGAGTTTGTCCTTATCTGTTCATTTCTTTTTTATTGCTGCTGTTGCTTAAGATCCACATTGTTTTCCATTTTTTATAGAACGTTTTTATTATATCACTATGATCATATAGAGATAAAGAGAATAACACAGATTGTTGATGTGTTAGAAGCAGGAAAAATGGGTGAGGATCTGAACAAATTTGACTTTAGGCCTAATCTGTGACAGCTACAGACGACTGGGTCAGAGCCCCTCCAGGACTGCTGCTCTTGTGAAATGTTCCCGGTCTGCAGAGGCCAGGATCTGTCAGAAGTGGCCCAAAGAAGGAACAGAGGTGAACCAGAGACAGGTGATGCAGGTGAGGAGAGAAGTCTGAGGCTTTGTGGTCCTGATCCCAAAGATGAGGAGCTACTGGAGCTCAGAGTGCTGAAGGAGTTAATGCTGGTTCTGATAACCCAACCCACTCATCAGCAGTGTAAGATGGAGATGTAAAAGACAGATTAAAATCTGTGGCATCAAACATATCGTGCTAAAAAGATCACTTTTCCTCAGTCAGTAGCGAACAATATGGAGCAGTGATTAAAACAGAATAATACAGCTTTGGTCCAGAGTGTGTGGAATACAGAGAGCCTTTGTCCTCACAGAGATACACAGATATGAAGAGTGTGTGGGAGTAATGCATGCGAGCCTCGGTCTGAGAATCACAATGAGCTCTGACTGTGTGCACGTATAGGCCGAGTCCTGTACATATGTGTCTATTCTGGATATTGTTTGTCGGGGATTGCGATGGACCGAAGGCTGTAATCTGGATTATGTTCAGGTCTGCAGCAGATGGAGCTGAAACAAACTGTGGCCGGACCATCAAACAAACAAACAATACCAACTCTAAACACAGACTTCTGTAGACTAGAGCCACAACACAATAACTGTGTTTGCACGACATGTTTACACGAATCAGAGACACATGTTTATGGACAAACGTGTGGAGGATAATGAACTATAACAGAGTCACATGCCTGCACGCTTGGACTAGAAGGACTTGGAGAGAGCACAGACCTTGGCCAAGGCATTACAGTTCTTCCCTGGATCCAGATCTAAACCAAAACCTATTTATTTCTTCCCCAGTGTTCAAATCCAAGTCCAAGTCGCTAAAGACTGGTCAGCTCTTCAAGTGCATGCCCCAGTCACCCGAGATTTTTCAAGTCGAGTCCAAGTCGCTTAAGCTGAGATGTGAGTCTGAGTCGAGTCTGATATAGAAAGTGGCTTGAGTCTGAATCCTTTCAAGTCGAGTCCAAGTCTAAGTCATTTTACTCTAAAATGGCTCAGAATTAAATATAGTGTGGTATTGCTCTCTGCACAAAAAGAAAACAAGACACAAGTCCAAGTTCGAACCGATATTCACGTCATAAGTCCTGGTCTGTCAGAAAATTAGCCCAATGACTAAACCTAGGTCTCAACTCCGTGCCTTTTTCATGACCTTTCCTGAAAGTTTTATCAAAATCCACCTCATTTTGTCAGAAACAAAATTAGCCCTGTCTCAGAATAATAAAGAATCCTTTAAAAATATATATTTTTTGTGTTATCTTGCCAACAGACAAACAAACCAAGCCCAAGTTTAACAGTAAAAAGGGACATTCCCATTGGTTGGGCTACACGTCTCGTCAACATTGAACAATAGCTGTTGATAATACAGATAAATGATGTACTCCAGCACAGGAAAACAGCACAAAAAAAGGAAGCAAAGAGAAACACAGAGGAATCTTGCCAAAGGTGTCAGAGGCAGTAAAACCTATGCTATACAGGAAGAAACAGCAGTAGTAGTAGTAGTAGTAGTAGTAGTAATAATAGTAGTAGTTATAATAGTTGTAGTATTCTTGGGGGATGAGGATAGATTTTTTCATGTAATACAGTGTAACCTTTAAGTGTAAGATATTTTTAACCCAGAGAAGAGCAAAGAGTGTCTGTCCCACTTTCTGTCCCGTTCCAGATCAGGACTGAGCCCATGCATTAGTGACGCTCCATAACTTTCCTGTAAGATCAACAGAACGCCTTGTTGTCACTGTAAACACACAAATAAAGCTACATTCAGTTTTATTCAGCGGAACTTCCTGGTCACGAGTGTATCATACAACTGCATCATACATGCCAGTAAAAATGTAAAAAAATCTATCTTTATAATGGTGCATGTCTTTGCTCTGACCAGCTTCCATGGCACAGTTATCTTTGATTTCTAAGCTCCACATTCAGACTAAAATAATGCTGTTCCAGTCTCAGAGGTCTCGTGGGATAAACTTGTTGACCGTGGCAAGACAAGAGTCCTGCTGTGAGTTGGTGAACACATCAGAAAGTGTTGCCTGTAACCTGTTAATATTTCATAAACAGCAGTGTTTTATTGTTCATGAAGTAACTCAAATCAGCTTATTTTTTGTCACATATTATTTTGATTAATAGTGAGGCCTTTAAAGGTGCTATGAGCAGTATATATATTTTATATTTCATCAAAATTACCCACAAGTGTCCCCAGATATGAGATAAACATGTTTAACTAATCGTTTATTAGTTTTACTGCTAACAATGGCAATTGATTTATTCACAATTAAAAATATATTTTACATAATGGCCAAGTTATTTTTGTTTACATTTTTTGTTTTGGTTCTAAAACTGCATCGTCAATCGTCCAATCAGAAAAGAGACCATTGTTTTGATTTCGACTGCAGTGCTGCTTTAAACCAGTAGAGTGCATGTTGCTTACAGGTGCTTTAAAGTAGTACCGACTGGTTTTGTTGCTTTGTTGTTAGCCTGATCCACAGTTTACAGCTTGCACGCATCTGGCAACCTGGATGTGCACCTGGCAACCCGGATGTGGAGCTCTCTCAGCTTTTGTGATTGAACTGTGGGCAATGGATGACTTTTATACCAAATACATTTCCAAACAACTTTCACGTGACAGAAAATAAGTTTTTACTTGTGATGAAATTGGCTATCTGCATAAATTAATACTTCATTTAAGCAAGTTTACTTAGAGCCGTGGCATTATGCTCATACAGTGATTATATGTATCCCCAGATTTTAAGTAAACCTGCCTTAAGTAAAGTATTGGCTGTTGAATAAAGGCTGCTGGGGAAATCTATATAGAAAGTGTATTTAAGTGCTACATACGTCTTGTTACGCGGAGAAACGGAGCTAAAAAAACAACAAAAAAACATGTTGGTAAAAGGGAAGCAAAGTAAAATGCAGATAAAAATGCACATGATGAACGAGGCAGAGATAAATGCTTGTTCTCGTTAGTCAAAAGATAAAGTCAGAGGAAGAAGTCAGCTCTAGATTTCTAAGTTTAAAGTTATATTTGTATTTTGAGGTTGGCTCAGTTTTACATTTGTTAATAAAATGAAAGCAAAAAAGGATCCATACTGTTGTTGGTAGTGAGTGGAAACGCTATGGAATCAGAATTAATTGTTACAGCACCAGAGATGGCAGGAGTAAAATCAGGTTCAGCTGTTTTATTCAATGAACAGATGACCATTACTTTTTTAGGTTTGTGTTGTGTTGCCCAGCTCCAGCCTCAGACACTTTCCCTGCAGTATTCCCAGGAGTCTGCTGGGCCCCACATCGGCCGCTGCTCTCTGTGGTCAGCAACAAACGCTGCTCTGTCTGTCCGCAGCTCCACTCTGTCATTTAACACCGACTGTCACATAACCGGACCAGCCCAGACGCCGCACCGCAGCCAAACACTCAGAGCTAGAACGGGACGTCTCGAAAACCTGCTCTAACAACATCCGTAAACTCAGATTAATCCCCCAAAACTCCATAAGAAAAACAAACGCAGGCCTGGTGAACTCAGCTGTGCAGGAGCGTGTCCTCATGTGAACTTCTCTGGTTTAGGACACCAATGTGAAAGTCAAAGAGTAATGGACCAACAGAATACATGGTTTCCTCAGATTGTGAACCAAGGCCTCAGTATAAAGATGGATGCAGACGTTTGGATTCAGGCCACAGCAGAAAACAGAGGGATATCGTGCAGTAGCTACACGTTGCTCATTAGGAATTACAATGCAATGGTCTCATAACAGTCCTTTTCCAGAAACCAGGAGGGACTCTAGGGTTAGGCCTCAAACACACTTAGCTTAGCAAATTAGAGAAGCCACACCGGCCGCATGAGGCGCGAGGCTCCAGCGGTGCCTGAAACGCGCCTCTCTACTAAAAAATCTCCCAGAAAATAGAAGCCTCGTCTATTTTTTACGCTCGTGGCTGGCGCTGGGACACATTTTTCACCCAAAGTACACACAAAATAAGCAAATACTTTTTATTTTATTTTATTTGCATTTATTTGAAATAGGACAGTGCACATTCATCAACAAATCAGCAGTGAGCATCAATGTAAATATGCCAGAGTTAGCACAAAGCTAAATTTCATCCGTTGTCCTAGGGCAGGTACCATAAAACCACAAAATACAGATTACGTCACATATCGTCACACAATATCAGACATATTACACAGACAAACAAAGACCAGGTACATTAGACAGCAGTCACATAGAAGTTAAAATCCACCGTGATCAATTATAATGTCAATCATAATGAGAAAATCATTTACATATGGGTACATTGCTGGTTTGATTTCAAATATTGTTTTAGGTATTTTTTAAAAGTTAAGTAGTTGTCACAGTTCCTAACATGGGCTGGCAGTGTATTCCATGACCGTGTCCCTCTAATAGACACTACAGTTTGGCTAAATTTAGTCCTGCGCCATTGTACATTGCAGTCTCCTCTGGTTAATGCTCTAGTGTTGACATATTTTTTTTTATGTATAAAGTCCTTTAATGGTGGAGGTGCAAGCCCATTCAAAACTTTGAAAATGAGACAGACATCCAAAAATACCTGATAACTGTTGAGGTCTACAATATTATACTTACTTAAAATATTACAGTAATGAAAATGTATACTGTTGCTTATATTGTATATTTTGGCAACTACCATGAGCCCGACACATACCTGATGCATTTTCTTAATGTTTGAAGGATTACTGGCTCTGATGAATCGTGAATTAGGACTTTTACTTTTACTTGGGTCTGGCGCCAGTAGATTCACAGCTGCGGCCGACGTATCCAGTGTGTTTGAGAGCTTAGAGCTTAGAGCTGTAGGGTCACTGAACATCACAAACTGTAATAATATATTTGACACATAACACACACACACACTCAAAATAGCTATCTTTCAAAATCTTTACAGTAAAAATAATTTGAGAAGCTGTTTATCTCCAGTCTAATGATAGTTTATGGATACTGTTCCTCGTTGTGGTTTTAGTCAGACGCTGACTTACTCTCAGCTCACAGCTCTGATGCATAGATTTCAAAATAAAAGCCCTGACTTCTTCCTGACCTCAAGACACAAATCCATGCATACGTAAGTACTGTAGAGGCTGAAAGAACGATGTAACGCTATGGACCGATGAAAGCAGAAGTGGAAGAAGCACTCATTTGTTCTGTATACGCAAGTAAAAGCGCTATTACTCCAAAATATTACTCAAGTAGATGTACAAGAACAAGTACTTAAAGGTACTATTGCTGCGCCCTCAGCTCTAGTTGTTTGAGAGAGGGGCAGAGTGGAAAAAGAGAGAATGACAACAGATGTTTACGTCTTCACTCCTCCATGACTTTAGTCAATGGCATGGACCACACAACAAAACAACAAATGAAAAAAATAACACACTTTAACAAACTTTTTAACCTGTCACATTATGAGCAGTATATATTTTTTATATTTCATAAAAAATCCCCGTGTCCAAAGATATGATGTAAACTTGTTTAAATCAAATATTAGTTTTACTGATAACAATGGTACGGCTGATTTATTTACAATTAAAAATGTATTTTACATACTGCACAAGTTGTTTTTGTTTATATTTTTTGTTTTGGTTCTAAAACAGCATCGTCCAATCAGAAAAGAGACAATTGTTTTGATTTAGACTGCAGTACCGTTTTGAACCAGTAGAGCGCTGCTGCTTACAGGAGCTTTAACATGAAAGTATTTACTGCAACTACAACCACTACTGCTACTACTATACAATACTACTACTACAATTACCACTACTACTAATAACACTGCCAACTGCTACTACAACTATTAGCACTACTACTATTACTACTACTACTACTACTACTACTACTATGTAACATGAAGAAGATCAGAGAAAATTTAATGTCTGTGCATGAAGAAAAATGGCTGAATGGAATAATGACTAAACCAAACACAGATATTCAAATGAAAGATACATTTAGGACAGAGTTTTATGTCCGTGCAAATTTGACTGGGAATCAAAAGTCTCTGATTGCTCAGCTGCGTTTAGGAATCCTTCCTCTGGCCTTAGAAACTGGGAGATTTAACCAAACTTCAGAAGAAGAGCGACTCTGTGGGCTGCGTGAGTTGGGGGAAAGGGAAAGTGAAACTCATTTTGTTTTGTATTGTCCTTTTTATGATGAATTTAGAATCCCTTTGTTAAATGAGATGTTTGTCCAAAAACCTGAGATGTTCTGGAGCCCTGATGATGAGAAGATGAAATGGTTGTTTAATTTTAATGTGTATAAATTGGGTACATTTGTTTGTAAAGCCTGGAGAAAACGGCAGTCGTGTTTATTTAGATGAAATTGTTTGGATTGTATATTTTAGTGTATATATATTGTGCCTACTGTCTGGCAACTAGTTTTTTGTTTAGTTGATGGTGTCTTATGAGCCCAAGTAAAGGGTTGGGCATGTTTGAATGCAAGACACAATAATAAAATAATTCATTCATTCATTCACTACTACTACTACTGCCATTACTAATATATATTATAGTTCTACTGCTACTAATAGTACTTCTATTATTATAACTTGTAAAATTACTGTTATTAATACCACCACTAACTGGTGACTGCTCTCTATTACCACTACTGCCACTACTATTATTCCTAAGTTCCCAGTTTTAGGTTTCTTGTCTCAGGTCCCAGCACGTATCTGTAAAATCCTGCATATGTCCTAATTTTCAACAAACCATTGTTGTTCCCATTTAACCAACAGAAAAGCATAGGAAACTTCAAACACATTTGTATAAAGACTTTTGTCACTAAATGTATTTACAATATAATTATTTTTCGTAATAAATTGCCTGTAAATTAAGAACTTATGTAGTATGAATGACATGAAATGTTTTGTTGCTTTCTAAGTCCATAATTTCTGGAAAATGTGTTCCAGTCTAGAAATCTGGTCACCTTTTATTACATCTACTACCACAAAACCCTTTACTACCTATAGTGCTCCTGCTACAACTAGTAGTAGTACTTACTGGAGTAAAAGTACCCAGTTACTTTCCCCCTGTACTCCCTGATGCCGTCAGACCTCTCTGTGTCTGTATTGTAGGGATTTAAAAACATTTGGGATAAAAGTTTGACCTCAAAACTTCAGCAGCGATGACAAAAAGCTGATAATCTACAATATTGAGTTGGATTTAAGGACAGCGCAGACAATCTGAGCAGCAGACGGAGCGGACAGGAAGAAGGCCCAAAGCCGCTTCAGGGGTCAGAGGTCACGCTGCGGGGGGAGAGAGAGAGTTTGGTTTGTTGTTCTGTTTGTCAAAGAAAAGGCACGAGCCGGGACAAACGGAAACACGAGGAACTGAGGCTACAGTGACAGAGGAATTATGTGCTTTTAGTGAAAACGGGACTCGCAGGAAGAAGAAAAACAACTGCTGTAATGTTTCAGAGTCCAGGGCTTTTAGCTAAGTTAGAAAAACTGAAATACTATTGCAAAGGAGTCCAATTTCAAAAAGCCTGAAAAAAACATAAAATATAACATAAAACCTTAACCATAAAACTCTTATTATTCAGATTTTTCAAAAAGTCAAAAGGAAAATTAATGGGAAATGTATTTCACTGTTAGGCTCCAATTAAACCCAAAGCATTTTTTTTTTTATTTAACCATTCTTACACCAGGAAAGCCCCACTGAGATTCACAGATCTCTGTTTAAAGGGAGTCCTGGACAAGAGGCTCAACAACACAACCCTCACTTCATACAAAATACAATAAAACTAGGATTTAAAGACAGAGATAAAATTTCTCAAAAGACACATTTAGAAGCAGTGGTGGGTCAGTGATTGCGTCTCCAGGTCCTTCAAAAAACACTCAAAATGGTCCAAAGGGACAAGATTTTGGAGTTTTAAGGTCCTCTGTAAACCGTTCCAGTATGAAGGAACTAAGGGTGCTCCGATCAGGATTTTTGAGGCCGATCAGCCTTTGCTGTGATCGGCCGATACCAATCATGGCCGATACCGATCACGTGGCCTTCAATGTAGTAATGTATGCAGGCTATTATTAGTTCCACTTGAAAAATACTGTAGCCTTTGTAAATGTAAAAGTACAACAAAATTCTACTTATTTTTGTTTTAGAAGAGGGTTTGTTGCATTATCGGCCTTTAATGTGTTCCCAGTGTCTGTGGCTTTGCTTGAATGCTCCGCTGATGTAAAAATCAGCTGTTCTTCTTAATTGGTGCCTTTAGTGCGAGTCCGCGGGTGCTGCGCCTGCGTCCGCGTAACGCGCAGCCAAACCAGGTTGAAACACAGTGGACTAAAGAGCAGACAGCTCCTGCTGCCAGGTCTGACAACGTCTGAATGAAGAAAACGTGCACAAGAGCAGAGAAGACAACGATGAAAGGTGCTCTTCCCAGACTCACGGACACATGGGCTGCCTTTTTACTTTCTCTTTCCATTAGCAGCCATTTGGTGAAGTTTAAGCCACAAAACGAACAGTTTTGAACTCTCTTAATGCTTTTAACGTAAATGTTAGCGGGTTAGCTGTAGCTCTATTTGCGTTGGCGTTTGCAAATACACGCACTACTGCGCCTCGGTTCTGTCCCGTGTGCTCCAGGAGCAGGTGGGGACACAGCTGGACATAAAGCAGCGCCTCCAGGGCAGGTTTGTGTTAGTTATAACCAGGGCTTAACTTACAAACACTGCTAGAACAACGCTACTGCTGTTTAATCAAACCGGAGTTGCAGGACAGTAAATGTGAGAGCCTCGCGTGCTTGTTGTAATTTGATTGGCCCTTCTTATCGGCCCATTTTACCGATCACTCTATTTTTAGCCATGATCGGCCGATCCTCCTTCCTTAGAAGGAACAATAACAAACAAACACAGTATCAATCAATGACTCGAAATATGGAATAACATTGATTTACTGCAAAAGACCAAAGACAAAATGGCCACTACAGCTTTACTGAACCAATGCTAAACAGAGAATGAGCTCCAAAGCTTTCTGTGACTCACTGTTCAGGACTTACTTATTGATTTAGAGAGGATTGTAGGAAATGCCCTTTTAAACTTTTAACCCTGAGTTCAGAGTTAGGCTGATGTGATCCTTCAGTTATCTCTGCCTCGTCAAACAGATATTAACAATGACAATACAGTATTTATCTGCTGTTCTTTTTGCTCTCTTTTCTCTGTTTCTGTTTGGTAATATCAGGACTTACTTGATTGATTTAGAGAGAACTGATTGTAGAAGATGAGCTTTAAAATTTTTAACCAGACACAGCTCTTCTATGTAGAGCTGTGAGACCGAGCATTTTCAGGTCTGCAGAAGGGCAGCGCCACATCATACAGGATTACTCAAAAAGAATACTACTCCAGGTCTATTTTTGAGGAGACATTATCCATTTTAGATCTAATTTGAGCTCCCATAATTTGTCTGATACCTAATTACTTTGTATTACTTTTACTGTGCTGTGTGCTTAATTAATTTATATGCATTATATGTGATGCATTTATTGTCAACTGGTAGGTCAGGACACAAAAGTTGGTCGCGGGGAGGTTGACTATAGTTTCAATGTTAACAATCAGATCATAACCTCTAACATTATCAACATTAACCTTCTCTAAGACTGAGGTTTGGTCAGAGTCAGGTCTAAGTCTCAGACACACGCTGTAGAAGAATGTGGCGAGCAGTAAAAGTCAGATTCTTCCACTCCTGTGCAGCATTAATAACTCAAACATGTTTAAGTGACTCAGAAATTCGCCTCCAGCTCTGTCCCTGTCTCTCTCTGAAGACTCCTCTGTAAAACCAGTGGACCAGAAAAACCCTGTCTGGTCCTGATTTTACAGTTCACCTTCCCCTCTGCATCACATCATTATTCTAACCTGATGCCGATGCAGTGTCTGTGCTGAAGGAGACGGAGACTCAAGCAACTCCAAAGCAATTCTCCACCTGCTCAAAAGTTAGGAAGGTGGGTTTAAATAAAAAATAATAATTTCTCAGTTTATTGGCAATGAAGAGGTGACCGAATTAAAAGCTTGCTCCCTTTCTGCTCTGTCTCTGATTGTCTGGATGTTTTTCAAACATGGTTGGTCCTGAACAGTGGTGATAACTACAATTTCATTAAATAAATGGTCCAATATGCACTGCTGAATTTCATTGAATTAGATATTAAGTTACATTAAAGGTGAGCTAGAATGTGTTTAATTTCTTGTCGTTCATTAATCAGCTTTAGTCTGGTTCTCCAACGCGATCATCCTCTCACTTCAGAGCATCTCAGACGCCGTATAAATCCCTATGAACGGTGAGCTTCAGTGGATCTCTATGAAAGGGAAAAATGCAAGATGCTAATAGGATAAATGAGTCAAAATCGTCCCGCCCCTGGATGCTCAGCGTCTCTGGGAGTCAGTGGGCGAGCAGTGACGCCGCTGATCGATGATGATTACAGCAACTGGTGGACGATTTTGACAGACAGCAGCGAGCGCCGATAGCAGAGATGAGATGAATTGGAGCAACAGAGGAGACAGATGTGAGCTGAAGGAGCCGTGCGGAGTTTAAAGCAAACTGATTTACTCCATTTTCACCATTTGTTCATCCTACACACTAAATAAACAACTGATATAGCGCTGTTGAGTTTGCATCTTGTTTGATTTTGTTCATTTGTTCAATATCAGCGTTGTAGTGAGACTAGAGACTGCGAGTAAGCCCAGGATTAAATGTTTTGTGCTTTCCCTGTGTTAAAGACTAGCAGCCGTCACTGATCCTGAAACAGTTGTGTGTATGTTGGTGCTGCCCTGAATTCTGATTGGTCGTCTGTTTATGTGGCTGAGAGAAACTTGTACATAAAAGTGTTGGTTTATAGACTGTCTATCACGAGCTGTCGTAAAACCAGGATCAGAGGCACCAAGACTAAAGGACTTTGCTGCTGTAAGCTTTTTCACACACAGACTGTTAATGTGGAGCTGTGGTTTGTTTACAAGCAGTAGTAGCAGTAGTTTTATGAGTTTTTTTGTCCCTCGCCGCCTCCTGTACTTCATTAAACTCTGTCTGTACTGGGACAGGCCCTGGAGTGAACTACTGCATCGCCACACACAACAATCAGGACACACTTCTACTGTCAAACCAGGAATGTCTGACACGACCGGACTGAGGTCAGAGCAACGGGACCAGGACGGGCCCAAACCCAGGACCGTCCCAAACCCAGGACCAGCCCAGTGGGATTTTAAGAGCTGGTCTGAGTGTTTCTGTTGGAGCCTCTCGCACACAGACAAGAATAAATCGAGTACAACTGCTGCAAAAATTTAGCAAATAAACAACACAGAAGGTAGTGGTTAGCCTCATAGCAAGAAGGTTCTAGGTTCAATTCCCGGACTTTCTCGCGTGGGGCCTTTCTGTGTGGAGTTTGCATTTTCTCCCTGTGCCTGGGTGGGTCTCCTCTGGGTGCTCTGATTTCCCCCCATCAACCTAAAACATGCACAGGATCCTGGCTCAGTATCTTAACCTTTCATACATGAGATGAGGCGGTAGTCCTGGTTTAGACCTTTGACCTTTGGGTCCTGAGTCCCAACCCACCAGGAGGGAATCGCTGGTTTACTTTATTTGAAAAATATATGGAAAATAAACACATTATCTTTAATTGGCACAGAGCCTGGGAGGGGACATGGTGAAAAAAAAAGAGAAACTATTGCGAGAAAAAGAAAAGTTTAGTTGGCTCGGCTGAATTGTGGTGGAGAGGGCGGCCACATTGGGAAACTGTTTGGTTCTGGTCACACCACAGCAGCAGTGTGGGAGGTGTATTCTGCAAATAAAAATAAAAATCAGTTAAAATAATTTGTAACAACTTTCCTGTTTATGACCGTTTTGATGCCCGTTCAGCTGTGGTTTATGGGATTTAGTCCAAGTCCACACATTACAAAAGCTAAACAGAAATCAGCAAATATTATGCATAATCTCTTTTTATAAAAACCCTGCAGCGAGGCAAAAGGTCTGAAATGTAGCACAGAACAAGGCGAGGGGTGGAGGAGTGGGGACACGATGGAAAAACGCCCACCTGTCATTGGTGGAAGTTGTTTTTAAAGCATTTATTTCCAAAATGATGTCTAACACACATAAGAAGTGAATTTCATGTATGGAGCTGCGTGATCTGAGCCACAGAAAGCTGACTTCTCGTCCACAGGCGAGGCAGTTCATCCCGAGCGAGCCTACATTTTTGGGATCTTGCAGTATTGTGAGATCTCTCAAAACTTTCTTAGGAAGTCGCTTTTTTTTTTTCATCTCACCTTTTTTTTTTCACCATGTCCCCTCCTGGGCTCTGTAACATGGCTGGTGCATCTTTGTAAGAGAAAAAAAAAAACAATACTAGGGTATGGTGAGTTCAAGTGAAGCTTTTACCAATAAGTTCTGCTGCTAATGCTTGATACATTAAAATACATTGCAAACTGTTAAAATGCATCTGAAATCCAGCTATGTTTTGTGAGAGGTGTGAAAGCACACATGGACTGTGCTGTGGCCTGCACAAGCAGAGCTCGGACTAAAAATATAAAAGAAGTCTCAATGTTCTTCCAAGAGACTGTGGAGCGGTTCAGCCAAGGTGAGAGCAGACCACAGACCAAAGGAACAGGGTGAACTCTGCTGAAAGAATATTTCAGCAGCTGTTTATGCACAACAACAACACAGACACAACTGATGCTGAAGGAGCAGACTTGGGCTGTGGCAGATTTTGTATTTAAAACAAATATTTGAATCACCTAAAATCATGTTGTTATGAGAAAAAGGAAGGAAGGGTGCACAGCGGCAAAGTGGTTAGTGCTCCTGTCTCTCAGTGAGAAGGTTGTGGGTTTAATTCCTCTGTCGTCTTATCGTCTCTCTGAGGGGAGTGTGCATGTCCTCCCTGTGTTTCTGTGGGTTCTCTCCTCTTCCTCCCACCTTTGTCCAAACCAGAGCCATTTTGAGACAATATAGAGGCCCTAGGCAAGAGAGACAGCTGAGACTCTATAGGCACATTTTTTTTTTTTTTTTTTTTTTTTTTTTGGAAATCCTACCTCAAACCAAAAACATGGTAACGGGGCATTTGATAAAATCTTACTAAGCATTAAACTAAGCTCTCCTTTTGCCTCGTATCCTGAACGGTGGCCTTGTGTGTACAGTATAACAGACAGGGGAATATGGGGGACAATATAAGGCAGGGGCATCCAGGAGTTCAAACTTTGAACTTAACATATGTGATTTCCTGTATTCTGGTGCATTTTTGATGGTAAATAATATTTTAGCCTGACTACAGGCTGGTTTTACATCTCTTCAGATATGGCCCATTCAGAAGAAATGCACAGCAGTGTTGCATGTTGTTAGAGGGAGAGGTCTCTAGCCTGGTGAGCCAGCCTCTCCTACTTGCTTTCCTAAAGCAGGACAGTCTGGTTCCTCTTGCAGTGAATCGTTTCTCTCCGTTAGATTTGGAACTGGCCTATCACTGCCATTTATGTGCAGCACATCTTACAGAATACAAAAGCCAACCAAGGTAGCGCTGGTTACCGAGCTAATTTAATAACTTCTCTCGCCTGATTAACGGTGTTTAGTGCTTTCCTTCGTCACCTGTTGGTTCTGCTGAAGTCCTCGTTGTTGTTCAGTCCTCTGTGGGATTTTTTTTATCTTCGTCCTGTTTCCATTCTAACAACAGTAAAGTCGCGCTGACGTCCCACGTAACCACCACATTCAAACAAACCTACTTTTCCAAAATTATTTTGCTGCTGTCTTCGTTCAGAAATAAGTACAGAGCTGCTCATAATACACCGTATTCTGGTAGCAAAAACAGCAAACCATCATGTTTGTTTAGGTCACTAATACACTACTTCATTTTTCTGATTGGTTACTCCGCCTGTCATTGTTCTGACAATAGTAACAAAATTTAAGTGAAGAGATACCAGACTCACTTATAGATAGTATAGAATAGGAAAAGAGTTTGTTAGCCCAGCCTGGCTAAAGGATCTCTAAATTATTGCAGCTTTACCTTTAGTTGGACAGGAAACCTCACTGTTATCATGATTCTGACCAAACGTGCTTCTCCTTCTAAACTTCCTGTTCCTCCTTTAACCACATCAGTGCACAGATAAACACACAGAGACATGTTCAGAGCCACTGGACCATCACCTCCTCAGCTCCTCTGCCTATACAACCTGGTGATTTCAGAAAACCACAGGATACTCTCTAGCTCATGTTTGGACAGTGCACAGGAAGCAGTTTTCTTTAGGGTGTGAGGTATTTTCTGAAAGACCTGAAGCTGCTGGAGTAAAGTGGTGGAATCATGGGGATGTTGTGTGTGGGCGGCTGGGAAATCTTTAAATTAGCCCCAGTTTCAGTAAATAGACCGCCCTGACGTCAGTAAAAAGGGGTCTATACTGGAAACTGAAACAATGAGAAGAGGTTTGTGGGTTTGAGTAAATGTAGGTTAAGAGAAGCCTATGGGAAATGCACAGAGAAGAACTGCAGCTGAGGGGGACATGTTTCACCAAATACCGGAGTTACTGTATATGAGTGGTGAGGTTAAACGAGAGGTCAGTCTGTTCGAGGAAGAGAAGGAGGAAGGTTGAGAAGATGCAGCCAGGAGCATGTAGAAGGGTCATGTTTGCATTTGAAGCAGTTCAAGGAAGATGTCCATGAAAAGTTGTCTGTAAGTCTAAAAGCCACACATGCTCAGACCCAATCTCATTCAGCTCCCCAAGAAAGAAAATATCAGGCCAGAGAAGAGAAATTTATAAACTGGGTGGCAGTAGTTCAGAAGATAACATTTTCTAATAACCAGAAGCTTGGTGGTTCAGTCCCACTCTCTGCATTTGGGCCATGCCTCCAGTATATGTGCCACTAGTGCACGAATGTGTTAGTGTTAGTGAGTGTTTAGTGCCAGGCGAAGCAGCCATAGGAACAAGCTGTGGCCACAGAAGTAGCTCACCAGCACTGAGTGTAACTGAGGAGAGAAGGAAGGATGGACTCTTGTAAAGAGCTTTGAGTGGACGGAGAGGTGCTATGAAAAATCCATTATGTGCAAATACTCACACTAGTTTTCTGTAGCATTGTGTCTCATATACTGATATTTCCTTTGGTCTGTTGTGAGTATTGTTTGTGATCTTTAGGACAATAAAGTTTAAGTGACTGAATGAGCTGTGCCATCCAAGCTCTTCTGTTCTATAATTTGGAGGTCCTGTACTAGCAGGTGTTGATCTTCCTGTTTTTTTGTTTTGTTTTTTTATATACTTTTGCTAAATAATTTTTGAGCAAGTATAAATTTCATGATTGATTTTTTTATTGACAGTGTTTTGTTGTCTGTCTGCAGGTTCAGCGATCCCAGTGGGCATCGATGTCCAGGTGGAGAGCATCGACAGCATCTCAGAGGTCAACATGGTGAGCACTCACTCTTAGAAGACATTCTTTAATTTTCTGTGATGAATCCTGTTATGGCATTCACTACGGAGCTATGCACACAATTCTGTAGACATTTACAGACACTCTTCACCTGTACACGTGTGATATATTAGAGTATATGCATTTCTTGTAGGACTTCACGATGACCTTGTACCTGCGTCACTACTGGAAGGATGAGCGCTTGTCTTTTCCGTCCCGTAACAATCAGAGCAGGACCTTCGACTCTCGTTTGGTGAAGAAGATTTGGGTCCCGGACGTGTTTTTTGTTCACTCCAAACGCTCTTTTATCCACGACGCCACCATGGAGAACATCATGCTCAGGGTCTATCCCGACGGGAACATACTCTACAGCGTCAGGTACGGGACATCTGGACTGCTGAGAACGCTGTCTGTTTTATTTTACAATTTAATTCTGCAGCTGTGGCAAAGATGGGGTGCTCTCAAGTGCTGGACTTTGGGCTTCAGTCATTGTTTTAAGGCTCAGACTTGGACTTGGACTCTCACAGACTCGGATCTTACACTCGACTTGGACCTGTGCACCAGTGACTCAGACTTAAACCTAGACTTGTGAAGCAATGACTGGAACTTAAGACTTGTAAAGACTCTGATTCAGACTTTTGTGGACAATAACTCTTGGACTATGGACTCAACTTGGGCTTGACTTGAATTCATTTGGACCAGACTCGGACTGAACTTGTTGTATGACTCGCACTCAGCTTGGACTCGCACCTCAACTCAAGAGTGACTTCTTCTGGTGACTCAGACTTGGACTCAGACTCAAACACTGAGCTATTGTAGCCTCACAGGGACATGGAGTTGCCTTTGCATAAACTTGTAAAGTCCAACAGTATAAAATAAGCGTATTGTGTGTTTCAGAGTGACAGTGACGGCCCTGTGCTCCATGGACTTCAGCACTTTTCCTCTGGACACTCAGAACTGTTCTCTGGAGCTGGAGAGCTGTAAGACTCTCACAATACTACACAACAAAGCCTATTATGTACTATACTATATGTGCCGGATTGTTTTAATGTTAGTTGACTAGGAGGACAAGATTTACAAATGATTCACTTGCTGTTTCCAAAATACTACACTGTATTGACTCATATGATAAGAAAGACCTCCATGTTGGATGTGGACCTAGATAAAGTCTGTGTTCTAGTATCTTTAATATATCAGGAATATATAAGCACTGTATTACTTGTAAAATTTAAGTATTTAGTGAAATTACTATTGAAGTGCAGTACTGACTTGGATAAACACGTTCTACTACTGTCTACTAATAAAACTTCTACATCTAACTTCTGCTGCTGCTTTTAAACTCTACATTTTCAGATGCCTATAATGAGAACGACCTGATGTTGTACTGGAAAAACGGTAACGACTCTCTGAGAACAGATGAGATCGTTCTGTCCCAGTTCTTCATCGAAAACTTCCAGGCGTCGAGCGGACTGGCCTTCTACAGCAGCACTGGTCAGTACACACTAAATACACACTAAAGGGAGTACTTTTACTGGCACTACATAGCTTTACATGAGTATTGATACCCTCTTTCTGTACCTGTGTTGTTGTTTTTTCTGTTTCCTGTCTGTTTGACTCTAGGCTGGTACAATCGTCTGTTCATAAACTTCATCCTGCGGCGGCACATCTTCTTCTTCATGCTGCAGACGTACTTCCCCACGATGCTCATGGTGGTCCTGTCCTGGGTCTCCTTCTGGATCGACCGCAGGGCTGTCCCCGCCAGGGTCTCTCTGGGTACAACAACACAAAACACTTCATAGAGAGTTTCAAAAAGCAGTCATCGGGTCTGTTTATGAACAGCTATGGTAGCCCTGCAGGACACGCTGTTGTCTCTAAACCACCCCAGGAAACAGAGCTTATATGAAAATGTTTTTTACATTTGTTATACCTTTATGTCAGAATGAGCTAAAAAGAAACAGATGTGCTTCATCTCCAGCAGTGCTCAGTTTGCCTTCTCTGCCTTTTTCTATTAAATAACCTGAGACAGTGGGTTTACAGATCTATCTGGAATGATTCTTGTTGGAAATATTAGTAAAGCGGCAGAACTTTCAATGAAACATTGCAGGTTGTGATTGGATGAAGCACCAGCTAGTGCCTGCCTCCATGGTTTGTTTTATCAATTTAGTCAAATGTATAGCAGCTTCTACACTAATGTTCTTTCAGCGGTGCCATCAGGGCTTGACATTAACACTAGCCAAACTGCCACATGTGGGTAGATTTTCATTTTAGCTAATAACACACTTAACTCTCTCTGGCCACTTTGGCTGGTTGAATTTTATGCATATCTATATCTTAACTTTAGAGGTTAAGTCTGCATTTCTGTTGCTCTGCTTAAGTATGCACCATTTAGTACGAAGTAATTCGTCATCAAATAATAATTTAAACAAAATAACTTGTTTTAAAAGATGTAATATCACATGCAGAGAGATACAAACCTAAAAACCACTCACTCAGGGCCGTATGCAGAACTTTCACAATACCAAGGTCCAATAAAGCAGCTTACCCTGTGGCAGAGGAACAAAGTTACCCCAGTATCTGTCTGTGGTACTCATGAGAAAAAAGTCCGTTTTTACGCACAGAATGCACTCGCCTGCTTCTTGCTTAAAAGAATAGATAGGCCTGATAAATTAAACAAGAAACATGGCCTACAATAAAAGAAAAACACACAACAAGTAGCACGGGCCTCAGGATTAAGCCAAGACTAAACAGGGACATAATCCGGGACTATAACGGACTTCATGGACCTCACAGCTGCATTCAGCCATGCACTCACTGTAGAACGGCCACAGCATTGGTCAAACCACCAGCGGTTCAGATTCCTAAATCAATGAGCTTGAGCATGACAAGACGGGTTTTCCAAAGCTTGTGTGTCAGATTTCTGTCCTAACCAGGGCTTCACATTAACACGAGCCAATGGGCCAAATGTGGGTGGCTTTTCATTTCGGCGAGTCACAAATTGACTCCCATAACAAGCCACCTCGGCCAGTGGGATGATAGCTTATATATTTTATGGTATTTGTAGAGCTTAGACCTGAATTTCAGTCACTATACTTAGAAATGTCTCCCTATTTTTTTGTTTCCTTCCTCATCTACAGAGCCATAGTCAAAACATATAAAAACATCAATTATTACATGGCAAAACATATTATTTTCTTGTAGTAAGTGAACTTGTTTTGTACATATTTGATCAGTTCAAGTCCAATGGTGTAAAACAACTGTAAAACCAAATGTTGGAATGTTCTTGTCAGCTTATCATATATTATAACATGTCCTGTGTCCTGTGGAAACCCTCACTGGCTGTAACTTGACACAAAAAACTTGCTACAGTGGACAAAAAACTTAATGTCAAGCCCTGGTCTTAACAAACTCTCATCTGTGTGTCTCTCTCAGGTATGACCACTGTCCTCACCATGTCCACCATCATCACTGGAGTCTCCTCTTCGATGCCTCAGGTCTAGACCTTTTAATACAGTCAGGAGTTAAAAGTTAAAACACACACCAGGGATTTATTATGTGGTCGTTGGTGAATAACCCAGGTGTATGTTATGAAACTGACTCATGTTTTTATTGTCCTGTTTGTTGCAGGTGTCGTACGTGAAGGCGGTGGACATTTACCTGTGGGTCAGTTTCCTGTTTGTGTTCCTCTCTGTGATCGAGTACGCAGCCGTGAACTACTGCACCACTCTGGAGGAGATGAGGAAGATGAAGAGGGGAAAGGTTAGAGACAGGACTTAATACACTCACAGTACTGTCAAAATACAGTCACACATGTCCCTCTAGTGGACAAATCACAGCACTGCACCACTCTGGAAAAGATGAGGAGGGACGAGGACGCATACTTAGTGCTGTTACACAAGAACTCCCTCTAGTGGACAAATGCTGTCAGTGCATTAGTCTGGGGAAAGAGTAGGATTGTAGTTAAGACCATACTAATCGAGACCAAGACCAGTCCGAGTCCAGAGTGAACCAAGACCATGACAAGACCGAGACTTTCAAGGTTCAAGACTGAGAGGAGACCGAGACTTTTAAGGACCGAGAGCGAGTCGAGACCGAGACCAGGTCAACACCAAACCCTGTGAATTAACATTAAATAAAGGGAAAAAGGGAAATAAAAAGTGGTTTAAATATATAAATTATTATTTTAATGACGCACTCCACAAACAAACAGAGACTGATTATTTTCCTGGTTCTTCTGATGCTGAAAACTTACTAAAAGTAAATTGGATTTGAGACCAAGACCAAGACAAGACGAAGACCAGTCTCGGGTGCTACAACAATAGGAAAGAGACACAAACCTACTTTTTTTCCTGAAGCTTAAAATATTAATAATAATGGTACAGTCAATGCTTAATTATTATGTGAATTGATTATCTTAGATCACATTTCTATACATTATATTATTGATTATTAATAACATTAGCAACACTTCATTGGGTTCATGTCCACCTCTGAATTTAGTTTGTTGTACGTGTTTCAAAACTCTTCTTCTCTGGCGCCACTTACAGCAGTACTTTGCTTTAGCGTCTGTGGCAAGTCTTCTTTCTGCTTCTCCAATCTGGGAGTGCGCTGACAATTCATTTATTCATTAATTTTCTTTTTTGCTTATTCTCATTTGGAGAAACTATGCAACTAAGCAGTTGCGGGCAGGAGGCGGGGTACATCTTGGACAACAGCTAGTCATTTTGCAGAGACACACACAGACAGACAACTATTTACTCTCACATTCATTCACTATGGGCATTTAGACTCTCCAGTTCACTTAGAGCCTACCTGCATGTCTTTAGATTCTTTCACATTAATTCTAGTGGTAGGGCACACCTGAAAACATCATAAAATCATATAAAAGTCACAAATACAATGTGAGAATGCATTGTATAGTGTCAAGTACAAAAACTTACTGTAAACTCTGTCTCTCCTCTTTCTCAGTTACCTTCCGGTTATGATGCCAGCCAGGCCATGGCCTTTGACGGCTGCTTCCACGACAACGACATCGAGCTGACTCCGTTTCCCAGGCTTCCCGTGACGCTGACCTCCGACCCCCTGACCTCTGCGACACCCAGCCCCGTGTTACGGCCCGCGGAGGGCACGCGGCTGAGGCGGCAGCGCTCGGTGAGGGAGAATGTGGACCTGATCGTCAGCAACAGCTACATGATCGACTCGTACTCCAGACTGGCCTTTCCTCTGTCTTATCTGCTCTTCAACGTCATTTACTGGAGTCTGTACTCGTGAGAAACAGACAAAAAAGGACAAAAAAGGACAACTGAGGGACTGAAAATTGTCTGAAGGCTGACAAACTATGTAACAGTTTCATTCATAAGAAAACTGGACTGAATAACGAAGGACAGATGCTGGTTTGTTTACTACAAATTGATCCACCACCTCATATTGTTGGGAGGTTGTGGGTTCAATCCTGAGTGGAGTGGAGTGTGAATGTTCTCCATGTCTTACTGTGGGTTCTCTCCTCTTCCTGATACGAAGAGAGACACGAACATCCACAAAAAAAATCCTTTTGATTGTGTGCTCGATCAGAAATTAGTCCATCAAAAAGTAAAAAAGAGTAGGATCTGCACAATAATGCTTTTCACAACAAATGTTTCCTTGTGGTGAAACATTTAAAGCATTGTTGTGTGGATCTTACGCTTTGTTACTCTCTCCTCTTCCTCCCATGTACAGGTGAACTGGAGACTCTAAACAGTGAATGAATGTGAGCGTGAATGGTTGTCTGTGCACGGATAGACTCCAGCGCAGTAGCAACGAAGATGAATGAGAGAATGACTTTTTATAATAACCATTAACAAACTCTTAACAGCAGTGGATCTTCTTATGATTGTGTGGGAAGCCGCTATGATACTGGTATTCTGTAGGCAGTAGGACCAGCTGCAGGGGTTATTTAACATTACATGCCTAAAATTGTTTTGAGAAGAAAAAAATAAAGATGGACAAACAAAATTATCACAAAACATGCAGAGTGTAGCCTATGAGTGAC
Organism: Bostrychus sinensis; assembly: GCA_020698575.1. Classification (NCBI taxonomy): domain Eukaryota; kingdom Metazoa; phylum Chordata; class Actinopteri; order Gobiiformes; family Eleotridae; genus Bostrychus; species Bostrychus sinensis. The sequence continues at coordinate 3,600,899 of CM036259.1, read as the reverse complement.
AGTGTGGGACAGTGTAGGAGATGTTATTAATACGGTGAGATTTAGAAAAAAAAATAAAAATCCAACAATTGTATTTAAATTAAAATTGAGTGTTGTGATGTTTATTGATTAAAATGATAATTACAGATTGTCAAACCAATTACTTCAAGTTTAGTCGAGAGGTTTGGTCCTTCAGTGGTACTGCAGCAGGTCAGAGCGCCTGTAACATTTATTAACTGGCTGATATTTTACACAGAAGTGGGCTGTAACTCTAAAGGACTAATATCTTTTGTGTTTTGTTTTCTTGGCTGTTGTGCTCTTGGTGAGTGGTGAATGTAAGTGCTTTTATCGGACACTGTATCTTTTCTGACGATGTGGGACATGGCATTATTTGCAGTATTCACTTAGTATTATTTTGTTTGGATTTGGTGGATATAGAAATAAAATGATAACAATGTTGTTTATATTACACTTTTCAAGTCTCTCAGGCTTCTCAAAGTATTTAGTCCATTATTATTTCACTCCACAGTCACACTCGGTGGTGGTGAGCCACTTCTGTAGCCACAACTGCCCTGGGGCAGACTGATGAAAACGTGGCTGCCACTCTGTGCCTATGGCCTCTCCGACTGCCACCTGACAATGACATAAATACAGGCAAGGTTCTGGGTATAAACTGGAGCTCAATTTGAACCTTCAGCTGACAGGATGACTGCTCACTTTCTGAGCCACTGTCGCCTCAATATACTTCAGATTTGGTCAGACTTTTTACAGTCACGGCTGTTAAAATAGTAATCCAGAAACAACAAAAATGGTAATAAACAAAAAATGTAAAAACAAGGGTGGAAGAGGCACTAAAAATCTGTGCTTAAGTAAAAGCACTGCAAAATCAATATAAACTCAAGTAGAAGTAAAACTAGGCTCAACAGTGTTGTTACTTGATTAAAACTGAGTAGGCTAAAGTTTACTTCGGTAGAAAGTACTTGCTACTCGTGTACATCTATTGTTATTACTACTACTGGTACTCTTACTGTAATTTCATTAACTATTGCTACAGTCACAACTACTACTACTACTACTACTACTACTATTATTAGTACTGCTATCATTATTAGCCTACTACTTCTACCAGTCTACTAACCTATTTATCATCCACTTCACCGCTTAGGTTAAAAAAAAATCCTACTTATTTTCCTATCTATCCTATTATCTTCCAAAACATGTTTACATTACATGAATATACTTCAGTAAACGTATCTACTTACTTTCCACTGCTGTGCTAAAGACAGTGTTTGCTAAAAGTCAGAACAAAATGTGCGTCAATATACTAAAACTTTACTGTTCTGCGCATGCGTAGTAATTCCATTTAATTGGTAAATCTGACAATTATTTACATTCGCTTAAAAATATTTGTGATAACCCACATAATCACAAAAATATGATTATATTTAATCAACGCTGAATAAAAGCAGTAGTTATTTTTTTTTCTTTATAAATGAATAACTTTATGAGCGTTTCCGTAGCAACCGCCGTGTGTTCGAGCGTCAGTTACGTGAGCCGTGAGTTGTTTCCTGACGCACGCACAGAAAGCGTGGCTCAAACTCAGCGCTGCGGAGCCAAACTTTAGTCCCGCGGCTTCTCTCCTGCAGGGGAAAGGTGACAGGTGAGTGCTGGGCTTCATTTAACTAAAAATAAATACAGAAACTCACTTTTTAAAATAAGTTTTTGATGGACATCGGCACGTGCTAGCGGTTAGCTCCGAGCCGCGTTGTTATTGTTTGATTTACCTCAGTAATAACGTTAATTAGCCCTGGTTAACAGCGAATTCTCCGTTAACTTGTCATTTTACATAAACAAGCTGCTGCCAACTTTAACTAAATATTTAGATTTACCAGGTTAGAGAAGGGAAATTTTAGAAAAGTGTATTTTTTGTTGATAAAAGTTATAAAAAAAAAAGTGAAGTAGGAAGGAGGGAGCGGGTGGACTGCGGATTAGAACCACAATAACAGTAAGAAAACTGATTTGTTTGGCTGTTTCTTTACTAAATATATTAATTAAAGTATTAGAGAATTGGTGTGATTTCAGTTCTAATTTGCAATAATTTCCTTACAGTTTTTTTCTCGTCAGATTTTAATGCAAAAATTGTTTTAGATGAATTCACTTTTTTACTTTGTAATAGTCCCAACATATTTGATATAACGTTAACGTTATAAATATACGTCAGTCATTTTTGAATATTGTGGAAAAGTCTGTATTTATATAAAGATTCAGTACACAGTGAATTTTTTCAAGCATTAGTTATTTAATTGTGTGTATTATGTCTCACAGATTATGAAAACCAAAATTCTGTAGCTCATAAAACTTAAATACAACCAAGTATTACACCATCAACTTCAACTTTATTTCACCAGTGTCCCCAGTTGGGCAATTTATTTTGCAGATAAAGAGAAAACACAAAACACACATAAAACACTGACACATAAACAGATAGAGTAACAAAGTAATGCACAGGGTCAGAAATAGATTTAAGTATAACAGTAAATACAAAAGGTCCTGAGTATGAACCATCAGTTAGCAGCTGACTAACCTGGTCTGTGTTTAAAATGGTGATGGCTGCAGGAATAAAGCAGTGTATGTGAATGAAATGGAGAGTTAACCTAAAATGACTTGGTTTTTCATGTTTCAATCTGTGTTGTGTGTGTGTTTGGTTTAATCACTGACCGCTGTATTAAGTCCATCCTGTCCATGTCTCTGTTCATGTCTCTGTCCATGTCTCTGTCCATATCTCTGACCCATGTCTCTGTTCACGTCTCTGTCCATGTCTCTGACTAATGTCTCTGTCCATGTCTCTGACCCATGTCTCTGTTCACGTCTCTGTCCATGTCTCTGACTAATGTCTCTGTCCATGTCCATGTCTCGGTCCATGTCTCTGTCCATGTATCTAACCCATGTCTCTGTTCATGTCTCTGTCCATGTCTCTGACCTTCAGTCTTTGAGGTGAACCTCCCTGAACCCCACAGTAACGTGACCCCTGACCCTGAGTCACATGACGTCAGACCAGAACCTGCTGTATCCAGATCTACAGGGATCTACAGGACTACAGCCCCCAGCACAGGCTCTTCCATACTACTACAACTACCAGGTAACAGCATACTACTACTACTACCAGGTAACAGTATACTACTACTACTACTACTACTACTACTACCAGGTAACAGTATACTACTACTACTACTACTACTACTACTACCAGGTAACAGTATACTACTACTACTACTACTACTACTACCAGGTAACAGCATACTACTACTAGTACTACCAGGTAACAGCATACTACTACTACTACCAGGTAACAGTATACTACTACTACTACTACTACTACTACCAGGTAACAGTATACTACTACTACTACTACTACTACTACCAGGTAACAGCATACTACTACTAGTACTACCAGGTAACAGCATACTACTACTACTACTACCAGGTAACAGCATACTACTACTACTACTACTATCAGGTAACAGCATACTACTACTACTACTACCAGGTAACAGCATACTACTACTACTACTACCAGGTAACAGCATACTACTACTACTACTATCAGGTAACAGCATACTACTACTAGTACTACCAGGTAACAGCATACTACTACTACTACTACTACCAGGTAACAGCATACTACTACTACTACTATCAGGTAACAGCATACTACTACTACTACCAGGTAACAGCATACTACTACTACAACTACCAGGTAACAGCATACTACTACTACTACTACCAGGTAACAGCATACTACTACTAGTACTACCAGGTAACAGCATACTACTACTACTACTACCAGGTAACAGCATACTACTACTAGTACTACCAGGTAACAGCATACTACTACTACTACTACCAGGTAACAGCATACTACCACTACTACCAGGTAACAGCATACTACTACTACTACTACCAGGTAACAGCATACTACTACTACTATCAGGTAACAGCATACTACTACTACTACTACCAGGTAACAGCATACTACTTCTACTATCAGGTAACAGCATACTACTACTACCAGGTAAGGGAGTACATCATACAACTAGATGGATAGTAATTGGCAGGTAGCGTGGCCGAGCGGTCTAAGGCGCTGGATTAAGGCTCCAGTCTCTTCGGGGGCGTGGGTTCGAATCCCACCGCTGCCAGATGTTTTCAATAAAGTAATCTGATTTTATAAAAGCAAACACTATTAACAATACAGTTACATAACGCAGGGCTCTTCTTTTGACCTTTGCTCTTCAGTAACTGTAGACTGAGTATGACTTGTGGGACCTCTTCTCTACAGTTCCCAGTAGTCATAATAAAATAAACCTGATAGACTATTGTATCCTTTATTAATAGTAACACTTATTATCAATGTTTTATTATGAACAGTTGAGTGGGCAGCGTGTTTGTGCAGCACTGAGACAGAGGGGGGCAGTGGGGCTCTGTTGGCCTTGTGGCAGCAGACAGTGAAGGCTGAGGGGGTTTGGGAAAGGATTTTAAACAGATGAGCGAGAGAACAGTGGGGTCTGGAGGAGTGTAAGGAGGAGGGACAGAGCAGTTTCCCCGGCTCGGAGCTGCTCTCTGATTGGACGATCCTCTCAAACCTTGGCCTAACTAGGGCTGTGTTCACTGGGGCAGACTGCGGGGAGGCAGTAGGAGGGAGGGAGTGAGTGGCAGGCACATGTGAGCTCAGGGCTATTCTGGTCCAGGATGGGGGTCTGAGGCAGGAGGAGGAGCGGGGGGTGGAGGGGGGGTTCTTAGGCACTCCTTCCTTTTCCATGTGGCCACCACTCAGACAGGAGCTGCTCATGCTGTAGTGTGTGTTAAGCTCCGGTCTGTTCTATTCCCCACTCCAGGCCCGAGAAGATGGGCTGCTGTTTCAGTAAAGAGCTGAACCTGAGCCCCCCCGACGAGACGAGCAGCCTGCTGGAGCACCCCCCACACCGGGACATTCTCTGTGAGGAGCGGCTAAGACAGAGTGCCGTTGGACTACTCCAGCATGTGGCTATAGAGGAGGAGGACACATGTGGATCTGAGGGGGCCAACACTAAAGAAATTCAACACAAAATGGAATTGGACGAGGATTCAACCCTCACAAGGAGCGGGACGGGACCAGTCACTGACCAGCCAGCTATAATTATCACCACTGGACCGCCGGACACGAGAAATGCACAAGGGACGCTCACCAAAGAAAGTAACTCTACCAAAGTAGGACAAACCAATAAATTCTCAACTAGTCCCGAAAGGCAGAGTTCTACAAAGACAACAAAGGAGGACAAATCCAGTCACGATTCACAGGAGACGCTCACCACAGAGACCCCTGACTGTACCAGTGCACGGATAACCAATAAATACTCTGGCAGCGTTGCTCCAAAAAGGCAGAGTCCTAAAGCTGCTCCCGGTCCGATGTGGTTCGAGAGTCAGCCCACAGTTTGGGCTGGTTCAGTGCCCCCACATTTAGCCCCTGTCCACACCCAGGACAGGCCCGTGGTGAGCGGGGAGGCCTCAGGGGGTCTGTTGGGCAGTAAAGTTGGTGATGACCTCTGTGTTGTCACCACTGCGCTCGGGCAAGGATTCGAGAAGAGGACCCAGAGTTTCTACAGCATCTGCTCCATCGACGCCGAAGACCTGGAGCATGACCACAGCGAGTCCCAAACACTTCCTCCAGATCCTCGGTCCGAGAGCCAATCACACACTCAGGATAGACCGGCGTCCGACCAATCACGGGCCGGGAAATCTGTAGTGTCCTCTCAGTCACGTGACCAGGAAGAGACCGGTGCGGTCTTACCTGTTGGTTTGATGCTGTCAGGTAACAAAGTGAATGACACAGAGAAGTCACATGACCTGTCACATGACCAGAGTAACATCCATGTGGGGTCAGAGCAAAGAGGTCAAACATCAGCAGAGGTATGTGTAGAGCAAAGACAAGAGCGTTTACATCCATTCAAATCATTAGATAGCCAGCAATCAGAGGATGTATTGAGTTCGACAACAGGATGTGAACCTAAAGGACACAAGCTACTATCTGGAGACTATCCTTTCTCCCTCAGAGCTGAAAAAGATCAGCTTAAATTTACCAGTGACATTTGTCTGGACAAAAATAATGAACAAGAAGCAGCAGCGAGGAGTGTTGAGAGGCAGGCAGGGGACCACGGAACAAATAAGACAATTCCTGAAGCTACAAGTAATTTACATGACACTGCTTCAAACTTTGCACCAACAGACCTTGACGCTGGATGCCAAACTGGGGACGCTTTCTTGGATACGACATCAGAGGAAGAGCCCAGTGAAGCAGTAATGGTCTTTGGTGAAGTAGATAAAACTAAAGACCACCAAGGAGGAGACGAAAAGACATTTAATTCAACTCAGGATATACAGGGATTAGAACCACCCTGTAAACTCAAAGGTAGGCACACTTCACTCCCCATGCCGCACAGTGCTGTTTCTATGCCGCTCTGCTCATCCCCAATGGATATTTGTGACAGACAAAAGACTGGTCTATGTGAATCTGCTGGCGACAACATCTGTGTGGATAATAATATTGTATTTGAGACAGGGCAGAACTTAAAGGAGCAAACAGAGGACCAGAAAGAAGTGGAAACAATAGTAGCGCATAATAAGAACGATTTGAAATGCAATAATACACTTTATAGCCCTGAAGCAGTGAGGTTAGTACAACCAGCTTCTTCACACAATGTCCACTCTCTAATTCATCTGGTTCAACCTGACAAAGCAGAAAATGAAGGTAGCAGCATTTACTTTTTGGATGAAAATGTGGAATTAAGTTCACAGCACATCAATCTAACAGAGACTAGTCTGAGTTTAGTGCCAGTCTGTGAACCTGACATGCAGCTGATATGTTCAAAACCTACTTTGAACAATCCCGACTCTCTGTCCGAACACCAAACTCCAGCTAAATGTGACACAAAAGAGACAGACTTAGATAAATCTACTGGTGATGCAAGTGTCTTTTTCAGTGAAGATACAGGGACAGTGAAGGAGTCTGAAGAACAGGCAGGAGGACACCAAACTACAGAGAGGGTCAGCCATGTCCCACAGAATGTCCAAGATTTAGAACCAGATTGTGAACAGAAAGCTCACCCTACTCCTTTAAACGCGAGTCTAATTGATGCTAAACCTCTAGCTACATGTGCTACTATTATTCTGGATAATTCTGAAAAAGCAGACACTTGTGCATCTAACTGTAACTCACCAAGCTTCTGTTTGGACGAAAAAAACAATGTTACAGACATTATTGAGACATCACAACAACCTGTTGCACTGAAGGAACAGGACGTATCTTCACACTTTAGATCACTCAGTGCTGAACCTCTGCATGAGTCTGACAGAATAGAGAATTTTGATTCTGATAAAATGAATGTGGACAAAAATAATGACCCCAAGACAATGTCAGGGGACCACACAGAAGAGACGGTCTTAAGTGATGCACAGAAATATGCCATTCACCAAGAAGAGCATTTTGTCCCAGGTAGTTCTGGGGACAACTGTGTAATAGAGAACAAAGAGAGTTTACTACCAGTTTGTGAACCTAAAGCACCAGATACTACTGCAAGTATGTTTGATGGTAATCCTAAGCTTGAACAATGCACTTCTCTGGATATGTTTAACAGAGCAGAAGAAAGTAGGTTTGTATCCATTGGAGATGTGCCAGAGAATAACTTTTGTGTGAATGAAAAGACTGAATTCAAAACAACAGAGGAGTCGGAGGAACGAGCAGGGGACCACAGAGCTGCAGCAGACCTCCAGGAGAGGGATTATTCAGAGCTCAATTCATGTCACAGTCATCACACAGGGGACGTCCCGCGTTTACAATCAGTTTTCAAACCTCCCATCACAGAGACGCCTTTCTCACTCCATGTCACATCTCCACCTCATAATTCTGTCCTGCGAGGTGAGGCTCTTACATTGAGATCATCTGTAAGCTGCAATGAAGAGGTAGATGCACATAACATCACCAAAATGCACAGTGATTTGACCATGGCATCTCCAGCCTCTGAAGTGTCTTCTGTCTCCGCCACAGAGGACAAACTAGACTTTAGCTCACACCAGCAGCTCACTGTACAGTCTCAGGAGATGGAGAGAGGCTGTGACAAACAAAAAGAACTTGTCATAAATGCTTCAGAGGGTTATTCTCCAGACAGCAAGGTTAATGAGAATGATGAGGAGGCGTCAGAAAATGTAGAGGACATTTTTGAGACCAAAGAGGGAGAGGACGTTGTAGCTCAAAATACAGCTGACACTGAGACAGGAGCTGAAAATGAAAGTCCTTCTACAATAGTGTTTACTGATGGAACTGACAGTGATGGGAACGCTGACTCTGTGCCTCACCAAACTTTAGCAGAACAGCATTCAGAGAGAGAACCAGCAGATGAGGTCATCTCTAATGAAGCGCAAACATCATTAGATCAGCAGTTAGAGAGTCCAGGTGATAATGAAACCGAGAGAGAGTCGAATATCTCTCCACACATATCGCAAGAGGAGCATGCAGAGAATAAACTCAACGCAGTGAGTGAGAAAAACTGCAGTGCTTCTCATCAAACACCGACAGAGCAGTGTTGTCTGAGTGATGTAGGAATTGATAAATGTGCAACTCTGGATCCCAGTTTACCATCAGGACGTGAAAATGCAACAACAGATTTTAATGTTTCTACCAAAACATCACAAGAGGATCATTCAATGAGTCAACTACACGTTGTAGGATCTAATGAAGTTTCTTACCAAAAGCCAACAGAGCAGTTTTCTGGGAGTCCAGTGAATGCAGCTATCAAGACAAATTGTAATGTTTTTACCCACATTTTACAAGAAGAACATTCAGAAACTCAACCAAAACCAGTAAATTATGAAGACTGTGGTGTTTCACATCAAACATTGTTAGAGGAGAACTCAGACAGTCCACTGAATGTAGGGAGTGCACTGGTCAACCACGATCCCAGCACTGCATTACCTCCAGAAACAGCCCCTATCACAATAGATCATCCAGGTCCAGAGCACACATTTGCAGCCGTAGACCCAGGACAGATAGACGTGTACGCCTCCACTCCCTCGTATGAGATCCACTGTCCCCTGGACATGAGCTCTGCAGCGCCCCCAGAGGAGCAAGAGGAGGAGTGCGGGATGAGGCACATGGTCTCAGAGCTGCTGGGAGAGGACGCTCGCTCCTCCGTGTGCCGCCTGTACCCTCAGACCTGGCTCAAACTGGGGCTGGAGCAAAGCTGCGAGGGCTGGGCTCAGGGGGCGTCCCAGGGCGAACTCCCCCCAGAGAGGAGCGCCGAGGCGGGGCAAAGTGCCGAGCACATGCCTGCCTGTGTGTCTGAGCTCCAGCCCTCCATGGCTCTGCTCGGAGCCTATCCTTACAGCACAGTGACCCCACAGGGAGGCTGCGTCTGGGACTGGCACACTGACTGCACCGCCAACGTAAGTGACTACCATGACGAGTTACTGTGTTTGATTTCTTTGAGTGGAAAATCTGTTGATAATGAGTGGAAATAATGTTAATGCAATTTATATAAAATACAAATAAAACAGGGCTTAATCCAAATACTTGCATGCTTAATATTGTCAGCCTTCCATCCTTGATACATGTGTGTGCTTTCCTGATAATGAATATTCTTCTCATTGTGTCCTTTGTCCCTTTGCCCAGGAGCCTGTCTCTCAAACCGTCCTGAACCCAGAGGCCAAGTCATGGACCGGTCAGTGCTTCACTTTTGATACTGAGGTTTACCAGGAGCCTCAGCAGCAGTGGGTCCAGTTCAACAACCACCTCCCCCCAGAGCAGGACGGTACGACTAAGGATCAGACGTTAATAAACAGCAGATAAAACAAGAGGTCAGTAAAATCAGGACATAGTTTTAAAGCTGTAGACCGTTCTTTCTCCAGGGTACGTGCCTGAGTTCTGCCTGGAGAACATGGGTCTGCTGGAGACAGAGGCAGTGTTTGACCCGTCCTCTGTGGTGTACGAGCCGTTCTGCTCAGAGGCTGCTGCGGTGAACGGAGAGGCCCCTGCTCCTACTCCAGTCACAGGTGAATACAGACTTAATCAGGGGTAAATTCTTCTCCCCTGTTCATCACTGATTGTTATAAACTATGTGTTTCAGATTATATCAGAGAAGAGCTGAGGACAATACTGGAGTCCTGTCTCACCAGGTACAACATCTCTGACAGACTTAATACAGCTTTATATTCATGAATGCAATTGCAATTCACAGTGTACACGCTAAATTAAGCATAAATTATTACCCATGCCTTCTTTCAAATGTTTTTGTTGTGTGTTATATTCTTTTGGATTTGTTTTTAACTTAAACCTGTGTCTCTGTCCATCTGCAGGGAGCACCTGAGTAACGACCTGTACCTGAAGTCCCAGATGGACAGTGACCAGTACCTGCCCATCTCCACTCTCACCAGTTTGGACAAGATCAAGTCTTTGTGCACCGATGTGGACGTCATCACTGATATCCTCAAATGTCAGTGTCTTTCTCAAACATATAAATGTGTTTTAACCCACAGTCCTCTTCTCTGATGAACTTAAGTCCCCTCTCTGTCCGCAGCCCTCCCGCTGGTGCAGGTCACCCCCTGTGGGCAGAAGTTCAGACCTCGCCAGAGCAGATGTGTGGTGATCCTCAGGGAGATCCCTCAGTCTACACCTGTGCAGGTACGGACTCACAGCTCTGTTTTTTTTTTTTCCATCCCAAAGTCAGTGCAATCATTAGACCGTGCAGTGCCTCATCTAAAACTACATACAAAAGCAAATGATCCAACAAGACAGTGAGACGAGATTCAAAAACACTGACTTTGTGTTTTGTGCCACTGGCTGCTCAATCCACATTTTTGTACTTTGTGACTAAAACAGCATTGTCTTTCTGTGTGTTCCTGTTTCTGTAGGAGGTGAAGGCTCTGTTTGATCATGAAAAACTGCCCAAGTTCCTGAGCTGTGAGTTTGTGAGCAACGACAACTGGTTCATCACTTTCGAGTCAGAGGCCGACGCCGAACAGGTAACAAAGGACTGTTTTCATTCAGAAAGCTGGACTGTAATCAGTGGTTTAATCTTGAGCATATGTCTGCCCAGGCCTACAGGTATCTGCGTGAAGAGGTGCGCACGTTCCAGGGAAAGCCTCTCATGGTGAGGATAAAAGCTAAAACGCTGGGGGCTACAAGCTACGGCCCGAAGAACGGCTACAGACGCCCCCAGCCTCTGGATCCCTGTCCCGGGCACTACTCCTACTTCCCTCAGAGCACGTATCCACATCTGTCTGAACAGCTGTATGACTTCACCAGCGACATGTGGACCGCCACTGCTGCAGGCTTCCAGGACTGTGCCGAGGTGAGAGGTTCAGCTTTTATTTTGAAGGGAACAAAATGCATAATATGAAAGTTATTGGGTTGTGTAAAACTATTTAGAACATGAGATCTGAGCCAGGATCCTGGTCAGGAGCATCTGGCTGGAGGATTAGCCTGTTGTGCATGTTTTAGGTTGATGGTGGAACCCAGACATGGGGTGAAAATGTATACTCCACACAGTCCAGGATTTGAACCTGGGACTCTCTTGCTGTGAGGCGAGAGTGTATTAAATAAAAAAGAACAGCTGAACATACATAAAAGTGAAGTTTAAAGTTGATCTTAAACTTCTGTCTTCTACCTCCCTGTGTCTGATGGTCTGTTCCACACTCAGAGAACACTATGCTGTATATAAATGATGTTGTTTTTCCCCAACAGCTGACAGATCTAGTGAATAATTTTGTGAACGGGGTTTCATCATCAGCCATCTTCAGACCATACAACCCCTACAGACCGAGGTAACTGTCTGCACACACAGGTCTGGTGTTAATGTGAGGATATACTCTGATCCTGTCCTCTGCACATGTGTGATCCAGGAGAGGTTCTCGCTGGTCGAGCTCCGACCGGAGATTCGTACAGACTGAGTCTGTCCAATCAGAGAAGGCCTCAGTGGACCACAGTGCTTCAGCTCAGAGACCGGGCCGAGGCCGCGGCCGAGCCAGCTCCAGGCGCAGTCACAGAGGAGGATTCAACGACTCCAACAGAGACTCCCACAGAGACTCCAACAAAACAGATACGGTGCCCCCTGCTGAATGGAGCAGGTAGGAACATCCCTCAGTTCATTTATATACGGTATTACATATAGATCAGTCAGAAACCACACTAGTCTGGTTTCTTATGTAGTTCATTGGCATCCATTTTAACTGCACAATAAAATTAACCCAAGCATATGTTAGAAAAAAATAAATATTATGTGCTTAACTAGTTAGTTCTGTCTGTGGTGTGTCCTCTTCAGGAGAGGACCCTCTGGCAACAGGAGGAGGGACAACAGTGACAAATCTGCTCCTCGAGTGAGTATCCAGCATTGGCATAATCCACTGTTAAACTGCACAATATTCAGAAAACATATTCTCTCTGTAAAGATAAATGCAAAACTGATATTCAGCCAGTCCCAAGACTTTCTTCACAGTGCAATTTGAGTCACTATTGGTAAATTGTGTAATTAGAAGCCAGTGTACTCCTTGTGCCAGTCCCAAGCCCAAAGAAATTGAAAGGTTTGCGTCAAGAATGTTGTAAAATTTATGCCACATAATGTCATAAAACACTGCACATTTGGAGGCAGATGATGTTTTGTTGTTGTGACCCCAGAGAGGAAAAGACAATGTAATGAAAACAGTTTATAAGTGTATGATGTGTAGAGTTTAAAGACACAGGAATGACACTGTAAAACGTATTTGAATTAAGACTACTGTATTTGTAATATTGTTCTGTTTGTGTCCAGGATGAGCAGTCTAAGCCGTCTCCTCCGGACCTTACTCTCACCAGTTTTCCTCCTCTCTCTTCAGCCACCAACAGAAGGGTAACTCAGTAACTACAGTCATTACAGATCCCATCTGAAGCGTGTCAATGATCTGACTGATTTCTGTTGTGTTTAAACAGATCTCACAACACGCCATGTCAGCGCCGCCAACGCTACAAAGAGCCTGGGGCGACACACGACAGTAAGCATCCACAGACACACAGATAGATGGCAGAGTGGTTAGAACTCCAGGCTCCAGTGATCCTAATGGGGATAAGCAGATGAATTAATGAATGTTTATGCTCCTGAATCTTACTTCTAATAACTTCTCTTTTAGTTATAGCATGATATTAATGAGTAAGGCCTCTGAACAGTTATTCCTGTATAAGCTTTAGGAGTGCGTATTGTGGTGTTTTAGACTGACCCATACCTTTATTGTCTCTGTACAGAAGCAAACAGGAGACACAAAAGAAGGACAAACCTGCTCAAGTCTCACCAGAACCACCTGCAGTAAGACTTTACACTGAACTTAACATTATTTATTATAATGTATCATATTTATCGTGCTTCGTGTAACGTTGGCTTGGTCTCGACATCTAGAAACATTGATTTTTTTTTACTTGAGGCAGCCTGTCATTTGTTTAGGCCTCAGTAAGTCCTGGTCTGATTTGGTTTAGTTGCATTAATGTTTAGTTAGAGTCAGTGATTAGTTTTCCTGTATTGATTCCTGAGTTAAGTCCTACTTCAGTTGTGGTGTAAATCTCGTTTTAGCCCTAATCTAGACTGATTTACATAGCTCTTAAATGTTTTCTAATACAACTTCACCCAGAGGTTTGGTCTCATTGTGTAATTACAGTTTTATTCCATTCAGTTTTCAGATTTAGTTTGATCTTTAGTTTATTTTCTTTTATTTGTCGCCTCTTTACTGGCACTCATTGAAATGTGTTCTGTTTTGTGACTGTCCAGGAGTCCAAGAGGCTGAGCTACGCCCAGATGTGCCAGAAACCCTTGTCCAGAGATTCACCTCCTGTGCCCATCAAACAGAACCATGTCCAACAGAACCACGTCCAACAGAACCGCGGCGAACAGAACCGCGGCGAACAGAACCGCGGCGAACAGAACCGCGGCGAACAGAACCACGGCGAACAGAACCACGGCGAACAGAACCACGGCGAACAGAACCACGGCGAACAGAACCGCGGCGAACAGAACCACGGCGAACAGAACCACGGCGAACCGGGCTCAAAGGAAACGGCCCCGAATGATGACGCTCCCACTAAACTACACCCACCTGAAGAGGGCGCTGCTGAGCCGGCCTTAAACACACAGACCGCGGCAGAAGTGGAGTCCATCCCTCTGTACCCGGGACAGGATGCAGAGGTGGCCCTGCGGTGATCACAGCCAAACTACTTCAGCGTGTGTGGAAAGCTACTGTACTACTGTAATTAATATTCTCCAGTATTTTAGAGCGATGAAAATTAACTTGATAAATGGCTGGAAGGCGTTTTCTGTCTGCCGCTGGTTCAGGACTGAACAGGATGTGGGGCAGGACTAATCTCTGAACTACTGCTCTTCAGGATTCAGATTGGTTTGTTTTTATGAAGCCGGCGTCCATTTTGATTTGATTGTGTTACTTCCTACAGCACTGAATCTAATTTTTAGCTGTTGCTTTATTTAAAATATAAGCTGATCACATTTATTTGGTGTTTTTTTTTTCTTTATCTTTTTTTTACACCAGTACATGTGTAATTTTAATTTCTTTATTAAACATTTCTGATGTTAGTGTGTTTGAAGCTGAGGTCCTGGCACTGGCTGCGTTACTTTCTGGAAAGCGCTGTACATCGCTGCATGGCTGTATTTTACTAATTTGAGTTTTATTGCTGTTATTATTTTATCTGTGCCAGACAATAGTTTATGTGAAAGTCAATCCCTTGAGTTTTTGATGTTTTTAAGTACTGTTGTTTGGTTTTAGGAGTTAGTGGTTTATTGGCACAATGTCCAAAAAATCTGAAGCAATGTTTTAGTCCAAAGAATGTGAATTATTTCTTGTTTTGTTAAAATCGACTGTTTTGTTTTAATGTAAGTTTAAATGTGACTCGCCTGGAGAGAGAGCAGGTGGAGGTTGTGGCACTTGTTGTTTTTGTCTGTACAGATGTACATAAACTTGAAATATTATTAAAGAAGTGCCTTTGCAGTTAAGGAGTTTTACTGATTATTTTTATGTCCACTCAATGGTTATACTTTTATGAAAAAATGATAAATTACTTATTTGAAGATTAAAGTGTCATTATAGTCCCAGTTTGGAGAAGCAGACAGGAGACAGTATCTGCTTATGGGGCCACACCTTTACAACAACTACCTTCTGCTTCTACATCTGCTACAAAGTAAGGGCCCCAGAGAAATGATTTACACTCATTCATTTAGACTCTTCTGCTTTTTATCCTCTTCATTTATACAACTCCAGAACTCAGCACTCCCCAGTACACGCTCCTCAGTGTGGCAGCAGTAGTAGTAGTAATAGTAATATAACTAGTAGTACTAGCAGTAGTATCAGTAGTAATAGTAGTACTAGTATAAGTAGTAGTAGTGATATGAGTAGTAGTAGAATAAATAGTAGAAGCAGTAGTAGCAGTAGTAGTAGTGGTAGCAGTAGCAGTAGTAGTAGTAGTAGTAGTAGTAGTAGTAGTGGTAGTAGTAGTAATAGTAGTAGTAGTGGTAGTAGTAGTAGTAGTAGTAGTAGCAGTAGCGGTAGTAGTGGTAGTAGTAGTAGTAGTAGTAGTGGTAGTAGTAGTAGTAGTAGTAGTAGTGGTAGTAGTAGTAGTAGTAGTAATAGTAGTAGTAGTGGTAGTAGTAGTAGTAGTAGTAGTAGCAGTAGCGGTAGTAGTGGTAGTAGTAGTAGTAGTAGTAGTAGTAGTAGTAGTAGTAGTATATCCTCCTCTGTGTCTCAGTCCTAAAGTACAGTATTTCCCCTGCAGTTTCCTGTGTGACCCAGCAGGGGTCAGCAGAGGCCCGTGTTGTTTACAGTGAGGAGGATGTGATTGTAATGAATGGGCCGCGCAGCTCTAATGAAATCCGCCGCATTAACGGCACAAACTGACGCTCACTTACGTCCCGCGTGTCCGGACGTAATTAACGGCCTCTTGACCTCTCCAGATTAATCCCATTACTCTCCACGCGCTCATTTTTACACCGCGCTGAATGAGAAATGACCACATTAGGGCTGGATAAATGATGTACCACAGGCGGTCAATGGGACGGCGACAGGGGCCAAACGCACGATCAATAACTCTGACAATAAACATCTGATCAATCCTTACAGACTTTTACAATCATTAGGATGTAGACATTAAGGCAGTCATACTAAAATAGTGTTTATTAAATTTAACATCCACATTTACGGTAAAACAATACAGCAAAAACACAAAATACATTTATTTGCATGGACAATTACAAGGGATAGTTTATTGGACTTTATGGTGCTTTCCATTCTATTTTTGGCTTCATATATTATACAGGCTGAATGTTTTTTAACCATATTTCTCCTTCAGTTTGGCAAAAGTTTAAGAATTGCTTATTGTTTCTAAATCTGGTGATGGGTTCTAGCTCCGTTTCGTCCTAGATTTAATTCCATTTTAAGTTTAGAGTTGGTTTAGCTCAGAGTTTAGTCCTGTTGTTGTTTTTTATGTTATCATTAATAACTATTATTTTGTCCTGTAAGGCAGTGTTTCCCAATCAGGGGTACGGGGACCTCTAGTGGAGTTATTTGATCATTTCTTTTCTTAAAGACTAAATTGAGCCTAAATCTGGAATAACCCAGGACTATGCTGAGGGTTACAACAAGGATTAACAGAAAAATGCAGTACTAAAGAAGAACACAACAGGGACTAAACCAGGTCTAAAACCAGAACTCAACAATAAATAAACCAGGTCTAAAACCAGAACTCAACAATAAATAAACCAGGTCTAAAACCAGAACTCAACAATAAATAAACCAGGTCTAAAACCAGAACTAAACCAAGAAAAAACATGTTTAAAACCAAATCTAAAACTAGAACTAAATCAGGTCTAAACCAGGACTAAACCAGGACTAAACCAGGTCTAAACCAGGTCTAAACCAGGACTAAACCAGGACTAAACCAGGTCTAAACCAGGTCTAAACCAGGACTAAACCAGGTCTAAACCAGAAGTAAACTAGGCCTAAACCAGGTCAAATCAGGGCTAAACTAAGACTAAATCAGGTGTAAACCCACTCTAAACCAGGAAAAAACAGGTCTAAAACCAGAACTAAACCAGATCTAAACCTAGAACTAAACCAGAAATAAACTAGGTCTTAACCAGGACTAAACTAAGACTAAAACCAGGACTAAACCCAGTCTACGCCAGAAGTAAACCAGGTCTAAACCAGAAATAAACAAGGACTAAACAGGTCAAATCAGGGCTAAAATAAAACATGCACTAAACCACATCTAAACCAGGACTACGCCCGGTCCAAACCAGGACTAAACCAGGACTAAACCAGGACTAAGCCAGGACTAAGCTGGGTCCAAACCAGGACTAAACCAGGGCAAAGCTGGGTCCAAACCAGGACTAAACCAGGACTAAGCCAGGACTAAGCTGGGTCCAAACCAGGACTAAACCAGGACTAAACCAGGACTAAGCTGGGTCCAAACCAGGACTAAACCAGGACTAAGCCAGGACTAAGCTGGGTCCAAACCAGGACTAAACCAGGACTAAACCAGGGCAAAGCTGGGTCCAAACCAGGACTAAACCAGGACTAAACCAGGACTAAGCTGGGTCCAAACCAGGACTAAACCAGGGCAAAGCTGGGTCCAAACCAGGACTAAACCAGGACTAAGCCAGGACTAAGCTGGGTCCAAACCAGGACTAAGCTGGGTCCAAACCAGGACTAAACCAGGACTAAACCAGGACTAAGCTGGGTCCAAACCAGGACTAAGCCAGGACAAAGCTGGGTCCAAACCAGGACTAAACCAGGGCAAAGCTGGGTCCAAACCAGGACTAAACCAGGACTAAGCCAGGACTAAACCAGGACTAAGCTGGGTCCAAACCAGGACTAAACCAGGACTAAGCTGGGTCCAAACCCGGACTAAACCAGGACTAAGCCAGGACTAAATCAGGACTAAGCGCGCTCCTGGGGTAAGGTGCACACAGAGTCCCGTTGTGCGCTGCGCCCCCTGCCGGTGATGGCGCGCGCTGCCCCTCCTCCTCCTCCCCCCCGTTCCCTCCGCGCGGTCACGTGACCCCAGCGGCAAGAAGCTGCAAACCGAGCCTCCTCATCCTCCTCATCCTCCTCCGGAGCAGCCCAGCGCCACCGCCGCAGCGCACACCGCGACCCGCACCGAGCACAGCGATCCGAGCAGAGGGCGCCATGGCGGACCCGCGATAGAGGAGCGAAGGAAAGACAAAAACAGCCCTCATTTACCCTCTTTGTTCTCCGCTCGACGCCTCGCAGTCTTTCCGCGCCTTTCTCCGAGGAGGGGCCGCCGAGGAGAAGCTCTCCCCCGAGGAACAAACAAGCGGCGGCAGCGGCACACACGAGCGGCGGCGGCGCGGCGAGGCGGCTGCGCGGCGCGGCGAGGCAGGCGGCAGCCGTGGACCGAGGACGAGGTGTTTTTCACCACGGAGCCGGGCGAATGGCGGACAGAGAGGCGTCGCCGATACCGCTGGAAATCAGAGCCCGGCTCGCGGAGCTCGACCTGGAGCTGTCAGAGGGTAAGACACGGAGAGAAAAAAGCCTCACCCCTCCCCTGCTCCTCCCGCCTCTGTCCCGCTTCTCCTCCGTTTCTCCTCCGTCCATCACCGCGCCGCTAACGGCCGCTAACGGATCCTAACGGGCGGTTTAAAATGACGCCTTAGCGTCAAAGAATGATTCAATTAGCCGCCGCTACTCTCACGAAATACAGCTTCATTTCACTGCTAACACGCTCTCCGGGTGTTTAACCCCTGTCCAATGGATTCGCTACATTTTTCTACAAATTCACTCTCTTTAAACCCCACAAATGTTGACGAGATTAAGCGTGAATGTCGCAAGAAAAAGCGGAATCTCTTCTATCGCGGTGCGGGGACATGTCGCTAGCAAGCGGCGTACAGTGAATTTTAAATGATCCTAGCAAAAAATAATTAAATAAATAAAATAGATCACACAAGCCTCCGTTCTCTTTGGGCTTCACAATTATTCATTTACTGATTCGGAGTAATCTTGTGTAGATGCAGTCCCGTCACAAGCAGCAGCTAACGCAGATGTGAAAGAAAGCATGGGCAAAACTGTGCATTTATTGTAAATACATGTCGCTACCAATGTGTTATGAATTCTGAATGAAGGCTTGTAGAAGTAGCCTCTTCTTTAGAGTTTTTTGTTCTGTTTGGTCAAACCACGTTGATATAAATAAGGAGTAGTTGAGAGTTTGTGTGGTGAGATGCTGTAGGAGGCCACACTGTGAACTGTGTTTGTGTGGCGTTGGTAAATGCATGGAGCTGTGGTAAAGAGGACTTGCCCTGGCTTTATTTCGGCTGCAGAAAGCAGGTTATGTCCACAGCTGTGTCCAAATCAAACCCACACTCCTCAGCCTCCATCACAGTCACTGCTGAGGCCCCCTCCTCCTCCTCCTCCTGCTGCTGCTGCTGCTGCTCCTCCCATCCAGATGTTTGTGGAGCAGACACCGGCCCCGGCCAGCTCCGTGAGGCCGGGGGCAGGCTGTGCTGTAGCGGGGGAGCAGAGCTGTGTCGTCCCCGCGGTGGATACCCAGCGGCAGCCCGGGCCACGGCGCGCTCCGGGCCGGATACCCGAGCCGCGGTTTGACCTTGAGATGCTGACACAATCCAGAGGAGCTCTACCTGTGCGCGTGAGGGCCGCGCGTGGCGCTAATGCAAAACAGAAAACAAGAAAGAAAGAAAGCGAGCGGATCTAACGCGGATGTAACGCGGATGTGTGGCGTAGTGATGTCCCCGGGGGGAGAGGACACACTGGGGCTTATATACATCACATGTAAACGTGCAGCTCGCGCTTAATGATGCAGTAGGCAGGAGCTCTCTGAAGATGGCAGCCAGTGCCACTTCCTTCTCAAGGATCCTGCCCAGGACCAGGGCTGAGGCTGAGACCAGGGACTTCAGTTTGTGGACTTCCAGTGCAGTCTATACAGGACTGTAAATGAAGATAAATGCTAAGATGGGGCAATGTGACCCAAAATCAATAGCAGTTTTGATTATTTAGTTGTTATTACTTCCACTTCTCTGCAGTAAGCAACCTGTATTACACACTTGTCCCCTTTGTGTCCACTTATTCTTGTCATCGCGTCAGAAAGAGGCTCATATTCTGGATTTTGATAATTGTTTAGTTAAAGGGGATATATTATGCAAAAAATCGAATTTGCTGAGCTTTCTTCCATGTTATAATGTTGTTCCTTCATCAGAAACAGACCTGGAGTTGTGTTATGTTTGATTCACGCCTGTTTCTGTTTCTGACGCCTCAGAACCCACTCCTGACAAATCAACAAGCCCTCTACATCCAGTCTGCTTTCATTCATTTATTCAAAAAAACTGTGTACAACTCTGTTTCCACTGATTCCTCACAGACATTTTTCAATTTATAGTGAAATTGCATCAGAGAAAAAGTTCAAGGATTTAAAAAAGTTTCTATGGTTCTGTTTAAACGAGCGTAACAGGGCTGCCCTCTGCTGGTCTCTTCACTTGTTTCTTTAAGGGGGTAGTAAAGTATTTATTGGAAATGCTTTCTTTTAATGTTTTTAAAGTTTACAAAACATGCAGTGCTCTTCTAGTGACCAAGATAAGTCTAAAAATAAAAATATAAGCATAATATATCTCCTTTAACTCTCCAGTGTGAGGGAAAGTGGACACTTAAAATTTGCAGACTTGACTATCACTTGCAAAATGTCTTAAACTTATACATTATATTTCCAAAAATATGTATATCTGTTAAGTGTGAAAGTACATGTGTAGTGCCTAATTTACTTTGCAGTTTCAAAAGTTATGATTTAGAAATGCTATACAAGTTTAATACGCATTGAGAGCTGTCCCGAACATATTTTATTAAAAAGAAATTACTACTATATTGGTATCAGTGCTGAAGTCAAGCTATTTAGAGAAAATATCCTTTAGCCCTGGTTATTTGTAATCTAGTCCTCAGTTAATCCCGGCTTTTAGTTTGGATTTAGTTCTGGTTTCAGTCCAGGTTTTGCACTGGTTTAGTCTGAATTTACATTGTGATTTAGTCAGAGTTTGTGTAGTTGTGCTGTTGCTCTGCTCCTGCTCCGACCCTGTGTGTCAGTAGTAGATTTAGTTAAAGTTACACTGTGTAAGATTCCTGGTCTTGCGCCTCTAGAGGCCACAGGTGCCACTGCACTGTCGCAAAACGTAAACACTAGGGCCCCTCCTCCTTCTGAAACTGTGCGAGCCTGCGTTACGTCAAACTAACAATGTGACTAGAGAGTGCATTCATATTTACTGTATAAACTTCTGTAACCACTTGTGTGGCCGCAGATTGGATCTTCTATAGAGTTAGCGCTAGCGTTAGCTTATCGCGCAATGGTCGCATTAAAACAACTAATAACTGTATGAAAAAGCACGCTCTAAAGAAAAAATAAAGAGGCTAATTTACCTGCCCAACAATAAAGAAGCAAAAACGTGATCTGATTTGCAGCCTTCTCTGTCTCTCATCTGACGCCAGCGAGCAAAAGTCTGTCCGATGTTGACTCTTGTCTGTGATCTGGTGCGGTCCCTTTCACATTTTCTTTTTCTTGCCTCGTCCGACATTGTCTTCATCTTCTTGTGTCCTTCGGCCCTGACAAACTGGCGAAAATAACAACGCTAAAAGTAGCTTCATGGTTATACTGCACCTCAGGTATAAGAGCAGAAGGGAATGCCGTAAAGCGAGTCGTTTCCTGTCACATGACTTTTCCTGAACAGCGGAGTGCTCCCGGCCAAGTTGCGAGGACGGTTTCTCAGTACAGAAGCAACAGACCAGGCCTTTATAATCGCTCAAAAAATCACAAAAACAAGTCAGTATGCCCCACATATTTAGGAGAAAAGTTACACAGTGTAACTTTAAAAAAGACTCCCTCAGATCCAGCAGTGTGCTCCTCGGTGAATCATGGCCGGCCCCTCCTCTCACTCACACAGCCCCTATACCGTCTACAGGACATGTTTTATTCATCCTGCCCATGACTACACGCGTCGCTGTACCTCTGGGGACGCCCGGCCTGACTCTGGACGGCAGCCACCTTCTCGTATCTCCTCGTCACACATCAGTCTTTAGCACCAGTCAGCACGGAGCACCGAGCTGTTGGTGAGATTTGGGAACAGAGGAAACGAGACCAGACTCACCAGATTTTTCTCAATCGACGATTCACATTCTTATCTCATTCTTGTCTTTTTATTTTATGAATGTATTTAAAATCATCTTAATAGGTCATGGAGATTACAAGGTTTATATCCCAGTTTAGTTCTTGGTTTAGTCCTTGCTTAGTCCTAGGTTAGATCTGGTTTAGTCCTAGCTTACTCCTGTTTTGTTCACAGTTTAATTACTGTTATAGTCTTGGTTTAGACATAGTTTAGTATTTGGTTAGATCTGCTTTAGTTTTCAATTTGTCTTTGGATTAGTCCCAGGTTTATCTCTGATTTAGACCTGGTTTTGCCCTGATTTAGTTTTTAGTTTAGCTCTGGTACTGTCTTATTTAGTTCTTTGTTAGGTTCTGTCTTTAGTCTTGAGTCCTGATTTAGTCTTGTGTTTAGTCCTTGGTTAGATCTGGATTAGTCCTAGGATGGATGAGTCCTCACTTTAGTCTTTAGTCCTGATTCAGTTTTGTGTTTAGTCCTTGTTAAGTCCTGGTTCAGTCCTTGGTTAGACCTGTTTTAGTCCCAGGTTTAGCTCTTGTTTGGATGTGATTAAGTCCTGATTTAGTTTTTAGTTTAGCTCTGGTACTGTCTTATTTAATTCTTTGTTAGGTCCTGTCTTTAGTCTTGAGTCCTGATTTAGTCTTGTGTTTAGTCCTGATTTAGTCCTTGGTTAGATCTGGATTAGTCCTAGGATGAGTCCTCGCTTTAGTCTTGAGTCCTGATTCAGTGTTGTGTTTAGTCCTTGGTTAGATCTGGATTAGTCCTAGCTTACTCCTGTTTTATTCCCTGTTATTGTCCTGGTTTAAACATGGTTCAGTCCTTGGTTAGACCTGGTTTAGTCCCAGGTTTAGCTCTTGTTTGGATGTGGTTATGTCCTGATTTAGTTTTTAGTTTAGCTCTGGTTTAGTCCTTGGATTAGTAATCGGTTTAGTCCTCACTTGAGTCTTTAGTCCTTATTCAGTGTTGTGTTTAGTCCTTGTTTTGTCCTGATTCTGTTTCAGTTTAATAATGAATGATCTGTAGTTTTTATTATTACATGTTTAGTTTTTTCCAGTCTTGTGCTGCCCTGGACGTTTATGTAGAAAGGTTTTGTTCAGACACTGTTGGCAGATGTTGTTTGTCCGTGCTGCGGTGATGTCTGCAGCTGGAGGAGTGAGACCAGACAGGAGACCGGTGAGGCCTGACACAACCACATCACATGTTATTGATTTGTGTCAGAGCTCAGATAGAAAGACGGACAGAGGCCCACCTGCCCAGCGATCACCAGTGGTCACTTTGGCTTCCTGTTTTTAATGTTTAAACTTTAAGAAGCAAAACCAAAAACAAGTCTAAAGCTAGGACTAAACTGGGGCTTTTCCCTTCATCTGCCTCCACGTCTCCATAGATTTGCATAATTTATTTAGCACAGGTTTTACGCTGTATGCCCGTCTTGACACAATCCTCCTCTCCATTTATCCAGACTTGGGACCGGCACAAAAAGCACGCTGGATTTGAACCTTTGTGTCTAAAAACAGGACTGAACTGGCAAAAACACAGGCAGCAGGACTAAAATGCTAAACCAGGGTAGCCCAAAGTTTTAAAATATTAAAAAGGCATTAAATTTGATGTGGTCACAATCAAAGTCTTAAAAGTATTAAATCTTATTGGCAGGTAATACATTCTGTTCATCTTGGTCTTTTCGGTGTTGTTAGTAATAAATAGATCAGTGAATTAGGGCTGGGTGATAAATTGAATTAATTCAATTAATTCGCGTTTCTAATTTTGGATGATGTCAAAAATAGCCAAATCGTAAAATCGAGTGTAGCGGAAATTAGCGCCTTCCAAGCACCGCACTGTTTCCCGTGTTGTGGCTAATGCTACTGCTAGCTCCAGAGCAGCTTAAATAGTTACTGTGGAGACTCTGCACTCTAAAAATACTGATAATCACAGGGAAAGGAGTCATTTTACCTCTGTAATGTCTGGTTTGGATGTGGCTGCAGTTTGGCCAAAACTAACAGTGTGGTGCTATGTGCAGCTAACTTATGTGTCTTTGTTTATGTATGCTAATTAGCCACATGCTCTGCTTAGCGTCTTTTTACAGATCTCTATGGTATATAATGTAAGAGGGCTAACACTAAAATTATTATACATTTATGTCACTGTTAGAGTAATGCACTTTACTTCTGCCCTGCTAGAGCCCAGCTAAAATTTAAAAAATACTATTCAATACTCTAATCTAACAAACCTACATTTAAATAGCCTTTTTATGCCAACAAGAGAAAAAAATTGATTCAAATCGTAAATTGTCTGAGAAATGAAAGAAAAAAAATCGAGGCTTTATTTTTTAGCCATATTGCCCAGCCCTACAGTGAATATTTGCTTGCAAACTTTGACATTTATCAAATTAATCACTAAAATTGTTGTACAGTGAGAAGTCACATTCATGTTCAGCCCCAACTAGAAGCTTGTATTTGTCAAAAAATACAGAATATTTAAAGTGATACTTCATAACTAATAATAGAGAAGTACAGTATGTCTTATTTGCGAGTTGGTCTTAGGCATTCAGTTCTATCATAAATGTTGTTGTTTTTTTTTTAAGTAAGCCGCCCACTCAAATAAGCCTTTAGTTTTTAAGTTTCTGAAAGCTTTTGTTACAGGCCTAACATTTTATATGAGTATAATCATCATCACAATACACTCACTGAAGAAGCTTTATCAGTGATATGTATGATTTGTATTAATGCAGAACTGTTATTTCCTCTGTGTTAGGCCTTTATAATAAAACATTTTAAATTTTGTTCAAAGTGACATGAAGAAGTCTTTTAAAGGTCTTAAATTTCACAAGACAAGACCTGGAGCTACCCTGTAAACTAAATTTAAAGCAGTATTATTCCTAGGAAGTACTAAACTTGGACATACAGGCTCTGTGTCTCAAGGTACAGATGATTTATCCTGAACAAGAAGATTCCTGGTTTTGAGTCCAGGTCTGGGCTCTAGATTGTGAGATAGGGACAGTGTCTTGGAGGAGGTCTCTCAGTGCTTCTAGTTTGGTTCATACATTTGTTCATCCATCTATGCTAACTGCTATGATTATCCTAAAAGTGTAGACTGATTTGTAATTCTTGTAGTCAAGCTTTGGACCCTGGGCCACTGATTTAGAGCCACAGCGTAGTCCCAGCTCATGACCGCGCTAACCAAGAGCACTGTAGACCCTTCTTGTGTTTGTAAACAAACAGGTTGCTTTCGCACCCGATACCAGAAAATCAAGCAAACCGTAATACATTTTACAAAAAACAAAAACAAAAACAAAAAACACAAATTTTAGATGAGCAGTATATTTTTGCCAACAGACTCCACTCGACCACATGTGAGAATCAGGTTTGATAACATTAGCAAGTGTGTCAACGTAGCAATTAGCCTCTATAATTAGCATATAAGCTAAACAATACGTAAATTACATTTCTTAAATTCAATGTTAAGCAGGACTAGTAACAGAAATGTGGCGGAGCACAATAGTTTGACACTGTATGCTCAGTTTTAATTCATCTATCAACACAAATCTTACTTTTATACTTTCACTTTAACAACTGGACCTGACTCAGATCTGGGTCAGGTTAATTCAGAGGAATTTTTAATAGATATATAAACAACAAACATTTGTTTCTGCTTCAAAAACATTTAGGTTAATATTTTTATTTTGCCCTCTCGTAGAAATTTATGGGATAGAACGTTTATTCATTGTACAGGCTGTGTGTGCAAGCAACTTTTGTAAATACGTCACTGCTGGAACAGTCTATTGCTGGACATGGTCGGTGACGGTGGAGTCTGGCAGGGCCTATACTTTACTCCAAGAAAAACTCTTTCAATGACACCGCAATTTATCAAGCGACTAATCATGACTCAACAATAATTTCTCGTCTCAGAAGGTGCTCTGTAGCCGTCAGCGCAGGTCCCTTTCCCTCTCATTTATACCTTAATAACAGTGTTTGGGAGGCCTGGTTGATTAGATTTACATGTTTAATTTTCAGAACCGCTGCGAGGAAGCACAATAGGGGAGCTCTAATTAAGCGTGCAGGCCTAGTTTCTGTGGGTTCGGAGCATCTGTGGCCCGCAGCGGTACATTTGAGGTCAGCTCTCTGTTTTTCTGCAAAGCTTCACACGGTAAAAGTGACCATAAATAATGTGTGATTAATTAGACATTGTTGAGTTGTTCTGAGAAAGGGCCATTAACTGAAGTGGAGCGGGTTTGGAGAGAGCCCTCCACTGGATATGAGCCGCTTTGATCCATTTATCCAAAGAATGGGTTTAGAGAGAGAGTTTTATGTAAATGACTAATGTTAATGCCATTATCATCCCTGCTGCTGTTTTATGCATGAATACGAGAGGTGGTCTTCCTAGTTTTACTGGTCAAGTTTTCATGAATTTTACAGAAATGATCCCTTGAAGAATGGTCAGCGGTGTACTGGAAAATGTGTATGATGAGGGACGCTGTAGGTCTGTGATAGGGCTGCACAATATATCGCCAAATTCAGATTATTGCAATAACAGCAAATGCAATATCCGCATCGCACAAATCTAAATACAGTATATCGCAATAACACTGTGGTCTTCCATCTGAACAATGATTTTCCACCAGAGCCTTCAATGAAAATGTCTTGTGACCAAATAAAAATGTTTTAAAAGTCCAGTTTTAGTGATAATTTCCTTTATTTTGATCTAACAAAGGCTGCTGAGCCGAAATGTAGTCAAATTAATATCTCTGAATGGCAGAGTGTGCAATGCTGTTTTTGAGTTTTTGAATTGTTTTCCAACATCTGCACCCCAGACAAGATTTTTGTGGTGTGTGTTACCTCTTTACTCTCTAAATTCCTTAATTTAGTCACAATTTAGCCTTGTTTTGATCCTGGTTTAGTTAAGTTTTGATTTTGACTTGTGAATATAATGACTTACAATTTTGTTTTAAGTGAATTTAACTCACTGTGTCAGAATAGCAGGCCCTATTTTTAAATATTGCTAAAATATCTTCATCGCAATATTCAACATAGTTATTAAATATCTCATGTTTTTCCAATATCATGCAGCCCTAGTCTGTGCTGTGCTGCTCTCTAGAGGAGCTGATTAGTAACAGACACTGAAGACACTTTTACACTGACAATATGAACATTTATGTGAGTATTTATTGGGAAGTAAATTGCCAGTGATTCAGGTTGTGCCTCATGTCCAAATCGGCTGGGATTGAACTAGCAGCTTATGTGTCCAGTGCAGTGTTTCCCAACCAGGGGTATGGGGACCCCTAGGGGTACAGGAGCACATTGTTGGGGGTACGTGGAGTTATTTGATCGTAGAACCCTCTCAGAAAATATTTGGCTTTCAGAGACTAAAATAGCCCTAAATCAGGACTAACCCAGGACTATGCCTAGGGATAAAACAGGGACTAACAGAAAAATGCTATACTAAAGAAGGACAAAACAGGGACTAAACTAGAACTAAATCAGGTCTAAAAGCAGAACCAGCAATAAACCACGTCTAAACCAGAAATAATCTCAGTCTAAGTCAAGTTTAAACCAGGTCAACCCAGGACTAAACTAAACCAGAACTAAACTGGGTCCAAATCAGGACAACACGAGGACTAAACCAGGTCCTGGGGGTCCACATGACCAAAAAGGCTGGGAACCACTGATCTGGTGTATCTTCTACCGCTTTATCCAGGGCCGGGTCACAGGGAAAGCAGTCAGAGATACTTCCCTCTTTTTTGGGCTTGTTCTCTCAACACTGATCAAAAAGAAAAAGACAGGGAACATCTGTTTCTGCTTTTATTTATTTGTATTTTTGGTAGGGGTGTAATGATACGTTTTTGCAACGATACGTATTGATTAGAATTGTTTTGATACGATTCAACAACGATATTGGCAAATTTGGTACGATATGATTCCACACCTACATATTGATAATCGATACAGCAACTTTTTGCCAAAAATCATAAAAGTTTACTCTCAAATGTAGCATCGTGGCCAGGGTTGATTATGTCCAGCAGACAGAGAGCAACAAGTTGAATATAACATTTTATTTCATTAAAAACAAAAATTACACTCAAAAAGTTGTATCTGGTTTTATTTTATTATGCAAATTTTCAATATCAATACTTCTGATATTATCACATTTTTTCCCCATGTATATCAATATACACTTCCTAGAAAACAATATGATTTGATATAAGGTAATGCATAACAATATAGTTGTATCGTAGGGGAAAAATTGATACGTCAATATAATTACTGTATCATTACATTCCTAATTTTTGGCGTTTGACTTTGTATAATCTCGTTGACTTTTGTATAATCTTAAGGTTGTTTTTATCTTCTGGTAAAAAGTAAACCAATAAATAATACATAAAAGGTGGTGGATCCTATTTATTTATTGATTTATTTCAGGGATAGTGCATATTAATCAACATTTCTGTAAATATGCCAGAATTAGCCAAAGGCTATTTTTCATCCGTAGTCCCTTGACAGCAAATACTGTCCACCTAAAAACAAGAGTAAAAATTACAATACAATAAATACATAGAAAACAGTCGAGACATATATCCACTGTTACATAAGATGGCAGACTCACAACAATCATTCAGCTACACACCACCGCTCATAAAAAGAGCAAATACATACACACATGACAATCGCACACAGACACAGGGCAAGAGGCCAGCAGGGGGCAGCGACAGCAGAAAAGTCTGTTCACAGATCTGGTTTGCAATTAGCCATTGTTTTTTAAAGGTATGTAAGTGTTAGCGGATCTGATGGTTGTGGGTGTGAAATTCCAATCCGAGGCAGCACTAACAGAAAAAGCTGTTTGCCCAAAGGAACTTTTCCTGAGGGGCATGATGCAGTCTCCTCGTGCTGCTCCTCTAGTTCTACTGTGGCTGGTGGTTCTGATGGAGATAAAGTGACTGAGTGGTGGAGATGATAGACCGTGAATGATTTTATAGATAAGGCAGAGATTACAGTATCTGATCATGTTATCCAGGCTGAGTAAGTGGTGTTTTTGTCAAAGGATGGTTCAAATTTGGGAGGTGGGGAACATGTTTCCTCTTATTCTCCCTCAAATTAATCCCTGGAGGCACCCAAAACAAATGTTTTAACCCCAGCTGGCTCCTCTCAGTGTGGAGGAGCAGCGGCTCTTCTCTGAGCTCCTTCCAGTGACAGAGCTCCTCCTCCCCCTCTCTCAGCCACACCAGGGAGAAACCTCATTTCAGACACACACATCTGAGACCTTGTTCTTGACCCACAGCTCCTGACCACAGCACCTCTGATCTGTAAAGGTTAATAAGTTTTATGAATATTACCGTAGCCAGAATTCTGCTCATATATTTGCAGACATTGTGTTGAGGAAAAGAGGCGGAGCTGCGCAGAGTATGGTGCTTTTCTGGCAGTATCTGCAGAGCACCAGTTTCTGAGGTTCACACACGATGAGTACTGACTTCACTGGTAAAGCACGACCATTCACATTAGAATTCAAGTCAAAATATTGGATTACAAATGAAAAAAAAGATCCAGTTTTTGTGTTTCCATAGAATCTATAGAACATAAGCTGTAAGAACATAAGCCCACATCATCAGTGCCTTTGTGGATACAGTAAAGGTTAGAGCAGATGTTAATTAGTGCAGCAGTGTCCCATTCCCTTTGGCCAAACGCTGGAGTTGAACCAGTGACATGTGACCCCTGAGTCACCGCAGCTCTGCCCCGGGACGCTACGCTGGGGTCGTGGGGCAGAGAGCGGGACAGCCCTTGGTCCACACTGACGCACCAGACCGCTCCTGTTTGGATTCATGATTTTTTGATGGGCAGCAATGAATCCAATGAGATTTATTTAAAGACAGGCTATAAATGTTCTCAGTGGGTTTATGAGCTGTTACTTAGAGTGCATCTGTTTGGAGACACAGACGAGAGCCGCTAGTTTGGAGAGACAGACGAGAGCCGCTAGTTTGGAGAGACAGACGAGAGCCGCTAGTTTGGAGAGACAGACGAGAGCCGCTAGTTTGGAGAGACAGAGGAGAGCCGCTGGTTTGGAGAGACAGACGAGAGCCGCTGGTTTGGAGAGACAGACGAGAGCCGCTAGTTTGGAGAGACAGACGAGAGCCGCTAGTTTGGAGAGACAGACGAGAGCCGCTGGTTTGGAGAGACAGACGAGAGCCGCTAGTTTGGAGAGACAGACGAGAGCCGCTAGTTTGGAGAGACAGACGAGAGCCGCTAGTTTGGAGAGACAGAGGAGAGCCGCTGGTTTGGAGAGACAGACGAGAGCCGCTAGTTTGGAGAGACAGACGAGAGCCGCTGGTTTGGAGAGACAGACGAGAGCCGCTAGTTTGGAGAGACAGAGGAGAGCCGCTGGTTTGGAGAGACAGACGAGAGCCGCTAGTTTGGAGAGACAGACGAGAGCCGCTGGTTTGGAGAGACAGACGAGAGCCGCTAGTTTGGAGAGACAGACGAGAGCCGCTAGTTTGGAGAGACAGACGAGAGCCGCTGGTTTGGAGAGACAGACGAGAGCCGCTAGTTTGGAGAGACAGAGGAGAGCCGCTGGTTTGGAGAGACAGACGAGAGCCGCTAGTTTGGAGAGACAGACGAGAGCCGCTAGTTTGGAGAGACAGAGGAGAGCCGCTGGTTTGGAGAGACAGACGAGAGCCGCTAGTTTGGAGAGACAGACGAGAGCCGCTAGTTTGGAGAGACAGACGAGAGCCGCTAGTTTGGAGAGACAGACGAGAGCCGCTAGTTTGGAGAGACAGACGAGAGAGCCGCTAGTTTGGAGAGACAGTCAACCTAAACCCAGCCAGCAGAGTAAAGTCCTCTGGGAACACTCTGTAGACGCCACAGACTCACTGCTTTGTCTTTTATAGCACATATCTGTTAGTAAGGAGGTCCTCAAACAAGTTCCATCTTTAACTGACTTAACTGGGACTAAAACAGGATTAAACTTGGTATAAACCAGGGCTAAGTCCTAAACAAATAGAGCAGATCTAAATTAGGACTAAACTTGAACCAAACTTGGGCTGCAATTAGTGATTATTCTGATAATTGATCAACCTGTTGTTAATTTTTTTGATTTATTGATTAATAATATGACAGTGAAGTGCAAGTAAATGCATGATGACCTGCTGTTGGTCAAGCTGGATTTTTACAAAACTTTAACAAGAGGAGTCTACAAGAATGATACTTGAAAAATCGTTTTTTTCATAAAAAAACAAATTTACACTTTGTTTTATTGTTTCTGTGGTTTTACAGGTCTGTCTTAGTGATGACACCTCTCCTCTTGGCACATGGCATGTTTCAAAGACGATGTATACTGCAGATAGCAATTAATCGATTACTAAATTAGTTGGACATTATTTTAATAATAGATTATAATTGATTAATCCAATTGGTTGTAGTGTACCACCTGTAGGGTACCTGTACCACAGTCTGAGAACCACTGGATTTGATTGAATGGACCGCAGTAGTTTGTCAGTGTTTGCTCAGATTTAATTCTACTTTAAAAAGTTAGACCTGCATGATGTTAATTCAAAAGTACAAGCATTATGACTTCTCATTTAAGACATCTTATTTCATGTTAGTGATTGATATTTTGTTATTTTTGTTTGATTCTGCTGATTTAGATTGTAAATATTTTGAATTGCGATCACCCCTGGCTTTGATTGGTCAACACAACTGTCAATTATCTTTTTAACAGAACTGAAATGGCTTTGTAGTTCTAGTCCAGTACTAACATGGAGGCAGGGATAACCTGATGTTGCAGTGTTACCTGTCTTTGTCTCGTACCGTACCCAGAACACAGGCCTGTTTGTATGTGGAGCTGAGGCGCTAATCATCGTCATCTTTTTAAAGGTTAGAGTGAGTCCGAGCGCTGAGGTTATAAATAGAAGTGACTGTACGGTCCCCAGAAGTGATGGAAACAGGGCTGTGCTTGTGTTTCCATGGAGCCGCCGGTGTGGACTGATGCTGGAGATGAAGAGATGAAATAAATGCTCAGAACGTGACTCAGAGAAGAGACAGCACCAAACTCACTGACAGAAATCATATTGTTATTGTGAAATTCAGCATAGTTATGGCATATTGCTTGTTTTTCTATATAAACATAATAATATATACATACATACATACATAATAATCACGGTGTATGTCAGCTGGTGGAGCATGTGGCTGTATGTAAAAGTCTTAGGGACAGCGCGTTTTGACGAATCCGCCAAGGTTTGATTGCAGTTTGCCCTTTTGTTTACACAAAGATGCGGTTATGTTTTCTGAATCCTGAGTCTTTTGAAAACAATGGAAGAGGTGTTTTGGTCTGACAGCAGGGAGCCGCTCAGAGCCGCTTCGCTCTCTGTAAACTGTGAACAGCGACTCACTGAAAACAATGACATAACAGCTGCAATCTGAACAGTGATTGGCTGACTGCCGGACTGCCTGCTGTGTAAGTTTACTTCAGCGTTTTCGTGTAAATACGAATTGCGTTTTCCTGGCCGGCGTTGTTGTTTAAACAGGCCTTTAGTGTGGTGCTTTTGTTTTTGGACTTTTTAACTGAATGCCACTCCCTGCTCTCCCCACTTCTTTACTGTGCAAGCTTAAACAAGATAACATGATGGCCTGCTTGTGTATTGCTGACTAATAGACGTGTGTAATTCTATGTAAACACGTTGATAGTGCAAATCCTGAATTTCCATCATGATCAATAAAATATCTACAGGACTTTCCACAGATTTCTGCTGAGACTAAGGTGGCATTGGTGATCCCTATTAAAAACCTGTTATTAAATACATTTTTGGAGTAAAAATGTTAATTAATGTCTATACTTAATCTTTAATCAGTCCCTTTAGCACAGTATATATATATTTTTTTATTTAATATCACTTCTTACTACTTTATTGTCCAGTTTGTTTTTTAGATTATGGTGGGCCACTAAAGTCTTCTCAATTTTATGAGAAAGACTGTATGTACCTAATCTAAGGCATTGTTCCAATATCAAAATAGTAAAGATATAAGTCCCAGGTCTGGACTCAAAACAAGGATCTTCATGTTCAGGGGTAAATGCTCTAGCTATTGAGCCTCAAAGTTGTTATATCTTACAATGATAAAGAATCCACTAAAACTAGATATATTTACTTTTTCAGTTATCTAAAGACCAACAAACTGCTCTAAATGACGTTCTAAGTCAAAGTAAAATAGCTTTTTGTGTTGTTTACTCAGCTCCGTTGTCCAGTTGTTGTATATGAGCTTTAGGCACCTTCCTCGTTAGTATAGTGGTGAGTATCCCCGCCTGTCACGCGGGAGACCGGGGTTCAGTTCCCCGACGGGGAGGCAGCAGCTCTTTTTGACCCCACAGTGTGACCTTACAACAGCTGTAGGGCTCATTTCACACATTGTTTTTCAATTAGACTGGATATGAGCTGCATAACTGAAGTTTAACTGAGTTTTAAACTGCATAAATATTATGAATCAATGAAAAATCAGAAGGGTAGCACATCAAGTTTTTGGCCAGAAGCCTTCCTCAGAGCGTTTACAGTCTGGTTTTCACTTGCTTCTATTTCGTGCATCGTAGTTGTGCTGCTGCAGTGATTCTCTGTAGACTAATAATAGGCCTTCAGGATTCTCTCAGTTCATTCATTGTCTGTGAAACAGTTTACAGTCACAGCTGAAGTGACAACTCGCTAACGTAACACCTCTCCCGGTCCAATCAGGTGAACTGGAGAGGAAACAGTAACAGCAGTATGTGTAAGATTAGGGAAGTCCTGAGGTGTGGATTTGAAATGAAAAAAAGGACTGAAGGATAAAAATAATGTTCTGTTACTACAGCTGGTGTTATCAGAGCCTCTCGTACTCATTTGACTTTTCTAAAGCTGCCACCTTTGTCGACACGGTTTGTCAACATCAAATAAATAACAGCGTTGAATACTATAGAGATGGTGTCTATTCCTGCACTGGCTACATCTGCTGGACAAAGATTGACCTTTGCAAATGAAAATGTAATATTATTGTTGGAAATTCCTTCTTCGAGCTGTGGGATACTGCTGTGAAGTCCGGCGATGGTTGGAAGTCTCTTTTACAAGGCCAAAGATCCAGTCCTGGCCTATCCTCAGTCACCTTTATGTTGTATGTTTTTATCTGAGGTCAAAGAGCGCCACAGCCACAGGTCAGGGTGTACACTCTGCTGATTGTGTCTCGGCTGGAAACTGGAGCAAAGTACAGAGAGGAAAAGTGCCAAATGGCTTCATCAGACAGAGCTGAAATCCACTGTTGAAGGCTGAGAGGCTGCCTTTGGAGTCTAGTTTATGCTTCATGCTGCAGCGCGTCGGCCCTCAGACTTCACAGTCGCAGGCTTCTGTCTGACTCTGGACAGTGGTTATCTCACAATACTATTTACCTCTTCAGTCTGTTTATTTGTGTCATTAATGCCATTTGGTTCTTTGTCTGGTCTGAAGTCTTGGATTAGTTCTGGTTTACCCACGGTTCATTCCTGGGGTTTGTCCAAGTGTTTTTCCAATTTAGGCTTAAGTTTAGTGTAAGGTTTGTGCTTGGTTTTAGAGCTGGTTCAGTCTAAATTTGTTACTATTTTATCTATAGATTACAACATTTTTAAACGAGTTCTGCCTTCCTGGGTTTAAGCCTGGTTTGTCTGGTTTTACTTTGGTCCTGTTTTTAGTTTAAGATACGGCCTGACTTAGTCCTAATTTAATCCTAGTTTAGTTTTGGAATTTTTATTTTTTTATTTTTTTTTCAATAGATGTTTATAGACCCTTCCAGGAATGATGTGTCTAAAAACGTTGCGCGTGCAGCCTGGTACAGAGATTAGCCTTCTATCCAATTCATTTCTACGAGCAGGAATGAATGGTTGTTGTTTATTTATTTATTAAAAATTACTCTTAATTCATCTGACCCAGATCTGAGTGCCAGTACCATTTGCTAAAGTTAACTTGTAAAAGTAGGATTTGTTGTGACTGAGGAATTAAATTTGAGCGAACAGTGTCAAACTATTATGGTCCAACACATTTCTGTTACTCTTTGTCCTGCATGGCGTTGAAATTAATAAATGTAAATTACATAGCCTTTAGCTTATTTGCTAATTATAGACACTAATTGCAACATTACATTAAACGTTGAACGCTAAACATTCACACACTCGCTAATGTTATTAAACTATGCTTTGTTGTTACTCAAATGAGGTTGAGTGGTTGTCAGTTGCCTGACCTGTCTTGATTATTTTTAGTTTGCAATGTTTTGTGGCTAGCGCTAATTCCTCAAATACATTCCTTTAAAATGTATTATCGTCTTTTTAACTTACGGTACTAGTCTTTGGAACGCAAACGTTCTGTTTACACACAAAAAGGGTCTATTGGTTTTGCAGTTTTTTCATAAAAACAAAACAAGACAATATACACACAATAAAACCCAGACCATTCTGGCTTACTCATACAGACAGGTGGAAAATGCAGAGACCACGACTCTGACAAGAAAGTCTGTGTAAGGTCTTGTATATTTACATTATAGAAAGCCCCATAGAAAAACAGCAATGTACATCATAAAAGGATCTCATATCTTCTGAAAGACACCGTCTCTGTTGTGCTTCTTGCTGGTTAGATCGTCCAAGGACAAATATTCAAGCACAGTCTGGTGCCACTGTTTGAGATGGAGCTTTGTCTGTAAGTCAGTTCAAAGGACACGCTTTCTTGCACAGAATGTAAGCTTTCTGTAGAGTTTTATAATTCTCAGTGATAGAGACATTTGTTATTCAAGCATACACAGTGGGTTACCCTCTGCAGTGGTAGGGAGTGAGAATATCTTATCAGTTTCACAATTTATAACTGACCAGAATTTCTGTATTTTTTTACAAGAGCAAAGACACAGTTTTGGACTAGTTTAATCCTACATTGAAACCTAGTAGTGTTCTGGACTGGTTAACCACTAAGGGCGGACTCTATCTGGTGATTTTTTCTGTATTTGAGTAAAACCTTCTAAGACTAATGACCCAGTTTTGATAGAAATCTTCTAAATATTGCTAAAGCATCCATGCTGTGTGTAATGAGGCGGAGATAATTGTGGGATCACATCGGTCTTTTAGCAACCTGCTATGTTTATAAATATTTGATGTACCCGTATTAAAAAGCTCAAAATCCATTAATAACCATGCATGGCTGATGTGGAAAGGCAGTTAGCAGTGATAGTCTCCTGGAAGAGGTCTTCTCAGAAACAGTGAACCATCGATTCCCCAGAGTATATTTAAACCAGCGTGTCGTTAGCGTAGCACGTTGTCCCCGAGCCCGGAGAGGAGCAGAGAAGTCGTTATCTTCGCCTCAAACACACTCCCAGTCACTGGCAGGTATCATTAGCCCACTTCTCACTCCTGACGCTACAAATCCAAGATGGCGTCTCGTCCTTCTCCAGCAGCGGTTGCTAGGAGACTCCCTCCCTTCCTTCCTCCTCGGCTGCTCTGCAAGGGGAAGATGGCGTCTCCCCACGGGCCTGGAGACTCACGGAGACTCACAGAGAATCACAGAGACTCACAGAGGCTCTCAGAGAATCACAGAGACTCACAGAGACCCATGGAGACTCAGAATCACAGAGAATCACAGAGACTCACGGAGAACTGCAGAGACTCATGGAGAACTGCAGAGACTCCCAGAGAATCACAGAGACTCACGGAGAATCACAGAGACTCACGGAGAACTGCAGAGACTCACGGAGAATCACAGAGACTCTCAGAGACTCATGGAGAATCACAGAGACTTAGAAAATCACAGAGAATCACAGACTCACAGAGACTCAGAGAATCGCAGAGACTCGCAGAGAGGAGATGTTTGGGGAGAGACGGAGCAGAGTGTTTTATTGAGGTTCACGCAGAGAGAGAAACAACATCAGATTGGGCCCAGATGTCCAGCTTTTCTGGTCAAATTCACATTCTTATGTTATGGCTGTCATATGTGAACATGGGCTGAGAACGGACTGCCTCAAACTGCACAAGCATTGGAAAAACTTTAATTGTTAGACCAAAATTTTGACTTGTGACATGCATGTAGGTGAGGCTGCACAATATTAAAAAAAAACAAGGCGATAACGACACAGCTGGCGATATTTGGATACTTTTTGACATAGTAAGTTCTATTCGAATTAAGCAGAAATACAACTATATCTTGTTGAGACTGGGTTGAAAACTAAACAAAGAACAAATCGGAATGATTTTGACAGTGTAAATCTGTCAGATGACGGACCAAAACATTATTGCAATACATACAAAAGATTTTTGCTTGTATTACTGTTCAAGTGACATGGTGGCATAGTGTTTGCACTCTTACAATAAGAAGGTCCTGGGTTCAATTCCTGGACCATGTGGGGATTTTTTTGTTCTCCCCATGTCTATATAGGTTTCCCCTACCACCAAAAACATGTGCAATAGGTCACCCCCCAGTACTCCAGAGATTCTTAATCTCTTTTTTTCAAATGGTCAAATAAAATATGAATGTTGTGGTTGCTGATATTGCAATCACAATAAATTAGCAATGCTTTTTAAAAATCTGAATTTAAGGTTTAAAAAGTTATAAATTTGCCAAGATGTGGTATTAGGTCTCAAATGTGTTTAAACAGGTCTTAAATATGTTAAGTTGATTTGATTTGTTCACAGTTTATTCTGAAATGTATTACCGTCGCTGCTACAGGAGCTGAGACCTATGCTTTTCGGCCTTCACT
Source organism: Bostrychus sinensis (assembly GCA_020698575.1). Taxonomy (NCBI): domain Eukaryota; kingdom Metazoa; phylum Chordata; class Actinopteri; order Gobiiformes; family Eleotridae; genus Bostrychus; species Bostrychus sinensis. The sequence continues at coordinate 3,563,005 of CM036259.1, read as the reverse complement.
ATCACACATTTTTGTACATTTTTTATTATACAATACATGTTTATGAAATAGGTCTTAATTTTCTTGAATAATGGTCTAAAAAATTCTTAAATTGAACTTGCTGAACCCTGTAGAAACCCTGTATTGGGTATCTGACTGAATTTCTGTGGAGTCAAGCTAACACACCTGGATAATGTGGTTTTAGTGAAGCTACTGCTGAATATATTATTACCTCTGCCAAGGCAGGGGCTATGTTTTTGACGGCGTTGGTTTGTCTGTCTGTCTGTCTGTTTGTTAGCAACATAACTACAAAAGTTATGGGCAGATTTCAATGAAATTTTCAGGAAATGTCAGAAATGGAATAAGGAACAAGTGATTATATTTTGGGGGTGATCCGGATCTGGATCCGGGAATTTTTTTAAAGATTCTTTACTACTTGGAGATGGGGGTTATTTTGTCATTACAGCTTCTAACTTAACAAAAACTGCCCATAAACTTTGGCAAATAATTACAAGATGGCACCATGGTAGATGTTATAATCTGACATAGTTTGACCCGGATCATGTTGATATTCTGGTTCTGGTGATCCATAAGTTTCTAAATATAGGGGGTACATATGACGTTTGATATGACACAGCAACAAATGTAGCTGCATACTTTCAAATAACGCCAAGTGAAAGGTGAGGTTTTTCTCTTTCAGGAGTATGTTCACAGATTGGATGTTTCTTTAATACTTGCTGACCTGGATCCAGGTCTTTAGGGCTTTTTTTCAGGTGAGTGACCTATGGCTTGGCGGAGGTCTGTGCTCTCCGAGTGCCTTTAGTTAGTATATGACTTTAGTAGGACTAGAGCTGGACTAGGCCACTGCTTCACAGTAAACTTCACAGAGCTGACAGAGGGCAACAAGGATGAACACATAAAATAATGAGGACGACAGACAAAAGGCTAGTCCAGCACATGTTAAAGAGAGAGAAACTGTATAGTATATTTGAATGTTGGCTGTCTATTGATTGATGTTTTGTTCTGTGATATTTCATAGTTTTTATGGAAGTAGCTTGATCTATTGAACCATGGCATGCTCTATAACCTATAAGCGTAGTGGACTCAGCCTCTTTTATTACCACTGAGAAGGAAGCTGTATTTATCTGTCAACAACATAACTCAAAAACTTATGGACACAGTTGAGAAGGTGACTCACTCTCACAGGTAAATTTGGACAAGGAGAGTAGTCGAATTAAAGAGCGTAGTAAGCTTAAAACTTTTCTCATTTCTTCACTGTTTTTGTCTCATTTTCCTCTCTGGAGCTCCCTTTTACATTTTGGGGTAAAGCACTATCATAAAGTCCAGTTGACTCCTGATTCCTCGCTCTGTTTTATTTTTGCTGCCCCTTCCATGTATGCGTACAGAGTTTTTTCTGCCGCTCTGCCAGGACAAAAATCAAAGAAATAAAGCCATCACTAGCTTGTTGTTTGGCTCTAACCGCGATGTGCCGCTTTTTTCACTTCTGTGAATCCGGCGCTCGTACCTACAAGTTTCATTTTCAGCCCAGAGGTGGCAGGAGGAGATGCAGGGCGCTTTATCCATCCCACAACGCCTCTAATAACTATCTCACAGACTCCGAAACAGCATATTTAAGGCAAAAAAAGTGACTGAGTTCTACATAGTACCTGAATTGTTGCACGTTTTTGCTGACCTCAGTTGCTATTGTTGTGAATCTCTTGTGACCAGTGGGCTTCTCACCAAGGCTCATCTGGGGACAATTTCCTCGTTTGTCCTTTTTATTTGCTGATGCCTGAAAAATTATCTCTGGGATTCTGAAGATCACAGACAAATGAAGATTGAATTATACTTTGTCTATTTTTAGCACATCATTGTAGAACATCTGAAACACAACCCATTCTTTCTTTCATACTCAGAACAATGCGTCTCGTCTGTCGTATTCTTGCGTCGCTCTGTTCATTATCTGAACTTGTCCCGTTTTTGTAGTGAATGTGCTGCTGGTGTGGAGCTGGAGTGAGTCGGTGCCACTCAAACATGGATCAATGCCGAGTGAACTGGTGCATGCCAGGTTAACTGCATTTATCAGGCCCAACGAGCTGAATTAGCCCCCATTATCTGAGCACGCGGCCCCCGAGGCGAACGCTGGTGGAGGGAGGCTGGACGGAGGATGGTGGGAGGTGGACAGAGGGTGGAGGGACAGTGGAGGTGGCGGAGGGCCATATGGGTTTTTCTATGGCTGATGCCGATACCAATTCTGCAGATTTTTTGAGTAATTAAAAGAAATGTATTTAACAGAGCCATTTGTTTTAGTAATGCTTATTAAAATGCAAACAAATGTGTTAGAAAGTAACAGTGAGAAATGATAAAGATGAGTTTTCTGAGAAAAGGCAGTCTCATTCAGACTCTCCGTGCAGGTAGAGCCTGGGGAGAGTTACAAAAAGCTTTTGGATTATTTTGTTCTACAAGGTTCTGTTTCAGAGAAATAAGCAACATTTTTTTATTGCCGTTTTGAGCTTTTCAGGCCGAGATAAAGTGATTTTGGATGTTTCCTATGAACTGCAGAGTAAGAGCCTAAACTGCTACAAGGTGGTTGGGGAAGCTGAGGTCCACGCATGTGCTTGACCAAAAATTGGCATAAAGATGCAAAAACCATTGTCTAAAAAATGCAAAAATTGGCCCAGTATACCTCTACTTAAATATAAATGTGTGAAACGCTAGACTTTCTGTCACAATCTAAAAACATGACCCTCACATTTTAACAACCTTTCTGTGATGAATATTTCTTTTCATTAGCATCTGCAGATTCATCAAAAGCATTTATCAGACTTTCCTGAATCTGGCAGCGTTCACACAGTGCACAGAGCTGACTCAGTGAGGATGGGTGCATGAGGTTACAATACCATCAAATTCCATGTACCTCAGTTCTGATACTGCAACGTCTGGCTTTAAAACTTCCACCTGGCGGCACGGTTGCAAAGTGGTTAGCAGTGTCACTCCACAGCAAGAAGGTCCCGGGTTTGATTCCCAAACTGTGTGGGATCTCTCTGTGTGGAGTTTGAGACTAATCCTCCAGTTATAGGTGCTCCTGACCAGAATCCTGGCTCTAGATCTGGAGAACAGTCCCTGAAAGCTCTCAAATGAACAATGACAACAAATTTCAAAACAAAATTTGTATCTTACCTACAACAAAAAGCCAGTTGTATAATTATGATTTGTACCATCAGCAGAGAGATGGCTTCAGAGTCACTTTGTCCGCTTTTTATGCAGGCTATGGCCTAAAACCTAGATCCCAAAGTAGGTTTAAAATCTGAAAAACAAGTGCCATAATATTGTTGATTTTGTTCCCAACCATTTATTTGTTTATTCTAATTTTGCATCATCCATTGCATGTTTTTCCCATTTCCTTTCATCTTTTATTAATCCCCATCTAAAGACTGAGAGAGACAGAGGAGGTGGCTGCCGGCTCTTAAACCAGGCCTGGGGTCCACTGTCTCCCTCACTCTTGGTGTATTCTCTGTTACAGGGGACATCACTCAGAAGGGTTATGAGAAGAAGAGGTCCAAGCTGATCAGGGCTTATGTCCCACATGCTGGAGGTAATTCAGCAGCCTCTGACCCCCCCCACAGAGAGACAGTACCACCGCACGACATTATACTGTAAATCCCATAGCATAGAAAGTACATTCCCCCAGAGCTCAGCTTGGGCCTGCTCCTTTTGAAATCATCACACACTGGCCACACGGGACGAAAGTTACATAGACTGTTCATAGACTCTGGGAATAATGGACCAAGACAAAAGCAAGTGGAAGTGAGGGCTGGCTGCAGAAAGACAAGCCCTCATCACTGTTCCATTCTTGTGTCTCCAGCCAGACCCATTCACTTCCTTAGAGCAGTGAGGTGGGCTGGGAACCCCTCCCATTCAAGCCACCAAGACTGATCCAACTTGACCAATCTTAACTATCCCAAATGGGGCGGGAATTATATGCTTTACGATCTATTTTCCAAATTTCTTTTTTTCCTGCGTCTGTCAGTACAGGCCCCTGCCTTGTGATTGGTTGTCGAAAGTTTAAAATATGTGTGTTTTGAATCTTGGAAATGTAACTAGAGAGGGATAGGGCTGGAAACCGTTAAAGGATACCTCCATGGTCTCGAAAGGAAAGTTATAATACTACTGGTATTGAAAAAAAAATTAAAAATTATTGAACATCAAGTTATAATACCTAGTGGGACCTTTAATGTTCCTTTGCATGAATCAAATAAATAACGCAGCATAAATCATACAAACTTCTGGTTTTAACTTAACAGCTTTTAGTCAATATTATTGTGTTTTATGACTGTAGAAGAAAAAAATAAATCATAAAAAAACATGATTGTATTATGATTGTAGAAGACTGCGTCAAGCTGGCCCCTGTCGAGGGTGTACCCCACCTACGGCCTAAAGTTACTGGGACGGGCTCCAGTCACCCGCGACCCCTAACGAGAATAAGCAGAAGAAAATGAATGAATGAATGAATGATTGTAGAAGATGAATTAGGACATTAGGGAATGTGAAAAAGTATCGTTCAGGTACCAGTATCAAAAAACAGGTATAGTTTAAGAACTGGTATCTAAAAAACCTGAACAGTACCCAGCCATAGAAAGGGAGCAAGCCAACGCTTCAACAAAAAGAACAGCAGATGATCCAAGCGTCTGTCGCTGTCCCAAAGCTTTTTAAAAGATTTTAAATAATAAATGCATTTTGGGTTTTCCTCAGACTCGCCTAATAAAGTACTTTAAGATGACTACTACGTCATTGGATATTAGCATTACTAGCATCTATTTCCTAATATGGTCATCACTTCTGGCTAGTTTTTATTGATAATGTCCCGCTCCCTTGGTCCATTATTGCTATGGTCTATGCTTTTATCTCCACTCAGGACAAGTTCAACTCAAACTGAGGGATGTTCTGGATCTGCTTGTGGTTATACTTTACATTTGTTTGATTTGGTTTTTTTTTTTTTTTTTTTTTTTTTTTTTTTTTTTTTGAGTCAGAAAAACCTGATTTTTCTGCTCCCAGCTCATCTCCATGTCTGTGTCCCCTTGTTGTGGCGCTGGTCGTGTACTGCTCTGTCGATCGTCTGTCTCTATATCTGTATGTATATGTGTGTGTTTTGTTTTTTTGCTGTTGTAGGGATGGAGGGGCCCCTGTCCCACCGGCCCCCCCTCGGCCCTCCCTCTGCGGCACGCTTCCATCGGCGACGGACTTCGGGCACCAGAGACGAGCGCTACAGATCAGGTATGGTTCAGCAATGTAGGAAATAAACAAGAAGGTACTTTTTAGTTCATCATTCAGTTCATAAGTTAGATCATTCTGACCTCTGAAAAGTAAAGTAACACAGATTATCTCTTTATCATATGAGGCAACAAGTTATCATTTTATTCTCAAAGATGATGTGTTAAAAACAGAAAAAACAGGGTAAGTGTGAGGATTTGAGCGAGTGTCACAGGTCTTGACAAATTTTGATGGCTTTAGTCGAATGAATCAGAACGTCTCCAGAACTGCAGCTCTTGTGGGGTGTTCCCGGTCTGCAGAGGTCAGACAGGTGATGGATAGGGCTGGGTACCGTTAAACAAAACCTTTGTGTTATTGAAAGAAAAGTTTTAATACTACTGGTTTAGAAAATATTTTTATTCATTATCAAGTTTCAATACCTAGTGGGTCCTTTAATGTTTCTTTGCATGAATCAAATACAGTTAATAACACTGAATAAATCATACAAACTACTGGTTTTAACTCACCGCTAAGAGTTTTTCTCAAAAAATTGGTCTTTTATTCAATTTTATTGTGTTTTGTGATTGTAGAAGATGAATTAGCTCACCATAGGTATCAGAAAAAGTATTGCTCAGGTACTGGTATCAAAAACCAGGTATTGTTTAAGAACTGGTATCAAAAAAATCTGAACAGTAACCAGCCCTAGTGATGCACGTGGGGAGCGAAGGCTGAGGCCGTGTGGTCCCAGCCAACAGACGCAGAGCTACTGTAGCTCAGACTGCTGGAGAAGTTAATGCTGGTTCTGATAGAAAGTTTGTTTTGTATGGGGCTGTATTAGGCAGGTGGTCATAATGTTATGCCTGATGTGTAGTGCTTCTTCATTGCTGAAACCATAAAATGACTTGACTTGAGTGTGTACATTTTAATGATTTGGAGGCTCTATATTTTATGGCAAAAGTTACAATACAAAGTTTCTGTTTAATGTGGGATTTATTGTCTGGTGGCTTTAATGTAATCATTGAAGGCAAGGTTTGCAAAAGTTTGTATTCATTGGGACAGCTTCCAAATCAGAAGAGACTATTTGATCTCATTGTATATAGACTTTATGAACATTTTGTTAGGTTAGTTTCTCTGTTTTAAGTCTGCTGCTAATAGTTTTTATTCTTTTGAAGTTAAGAATTAAAAAGAGTTTTTGAGACATACAAAGCATTACCAAAAAATATCTGCGGATTATGGAAATGATCCTGCTTTGGTATTAAATTATTTAACTTGATAATATTGCTGGACATTTCTTCCGTATGTACAGTCTTCCTGACCGTTCGCATTCACATAGCTTTAGTTTTGTGAGGCTCCATCGGCGTTGATAAAGGTAGCAGCTTTTTACTGAATCTGTAACTATAAATACACAAAGCACTGTCTCTTTGAAATGATGCAAGCGTCTTCTTTTCCAGGAGTGTAACCGAAGCTGTCAGACTGTTGTTGACTTGATTTCTTCATGTTTTCTGTCAGACGTTCACACAGAGGCAGTGCAGGCCGTTTTAGCCCGACACGTGGAGAGGAAGGTGGCCGTACCGATGCCGTCCAAACGCCGCTCTCTGGTCGTACAGACCTCTATGGACGCTTACACTCCTCCAGGTAAACACCCACACTAAACACTCAACTACCACACAAAAACACTCAACTACATGATACTCAGGGAATAAAAAGAGAATAGAGACAGAGAATAAAAAAGGGAATAAAACAGGTGGAAGGAAGTTACAGTCTAGAGTGCCCTATTAGGCTGAAAATGTGTTGCAATTACTAGGGTTGCAACAACTGATCGCATTAATCAATTATAAAAATTTAAATAATCATCAACTTTTTTTTTTAGAATCCTTTGAAACACTTCTTGTGCTGAGAGATGTGGTTTTATTGCCAAGTCAGAGCAGTAAATCCACAGAAACTGTAACAAAATACATTTTGTGTTTTTTATTGTAAAAAATATCTGTATCTGTATAAATATATTTTATCCAGATGTCTTTAAGTAGCAAACTTATAGCTTCATCTGGGTAAAATTTTGTAAAAGATCACATATTTTCTTGCTTCTCTCTATCCGATTATTAATCAATTCATCATAAAAATAATTAACAGATTAATCGATTATCAGAATTATTGTTAGTTGCAGCCCTAGTAATCACAATAACAACATGTACAGTATAACAAAGACAATCCAGCCACAAGCCAGATTTAACTGTGAGGGTTGCGTCAGGAAGGGCATCTGATGTAAAACCTTTGCTTAATCAATATGTAAATCACTGCACACTTTTAGAGAAAAACATACTGTACTGTAATTAAAAAGAGCTCTGAGCATCTCTGCAGTGATTGCACCAAAGCCAGTCACTAAAACTTCATGAGATCATGACCTCAGTGTTGGTGAGACCAGAAAACAATCACACAACAAACACCCACTCAAAGAACAACTTTATAGTCCACTCTTATTTTTATATCTGAAAGCGGTTTGTTTGGAGTGTTATAGTTGTTATGCTTCTTAATAATTTGCTGTAAAGGCCTTGTGGAGAGGCAGAAGCTATTCACTCTCATGTTTTTAGCAGAAGTGGTTAGTGCTAAGCTCTAAATGCACCGTTGCCCAGAACAGGATTAACGCTGTCTCTCTGCTTTGGACCGGCCTCACACTCCACTCAATTTACCCCCCAAAAAAACTAGCTCCACTATTTCTGAGGCAAATAAATCCATAGAAAACAAACCACAGTAAAATGTTTCCATCTCACAGTCCAAAAGAAGGATTAGGCCATTACCTGATGTGGATCCTCTCAGAAACATGGCTGACCTTTAGTGCCAGGCTCATTACACTCAATATAATCAGAGGAGAAAGCTCTAACTCTGCCTCCATTGAATTTTAATGAGAGAAATGTAATAACTTTATTTGAAGCTAATTGCCTCTTTAACCTTTGAGACGGATTTCTAAGCAAACCTGACGTCCCCAAAACCTCTATAAATGTATCATCAGGACATGTTCCCCATTCTGTTCCCCTATGAGGCAGAAGTATTGTTTGGTTCTGTTTGGCCCAATCACAGCCTTAAATCACATTTTGTCCAAATAAAATAATAATTGGGTGACTATAATACCCTTTTAGTGTTTGTAAAGGCAGACAGAAAGAATTAGCCACCAAAAATTGCATCGTGTGCATGAACGAGATGCTTTTGGCAAATAATTACCAATTGGTAACATGTGCGTCAGTGCCTGGGTAAAGAACATTACCAATATTTATATTTATTTATTTATTTATTAGCAATTTATTTTCAGCATTTAGTGCTATAAAAACTAAAGCCTGCATGCTTGAAGTCACTGAATTCTTCTGTTCTGCTGGACAGTAGTTACAGAACAGCAGTGGTGGAATGTATAACAAAGTAAAAGAACTTAGTTACTTTACTTAAGTACAATTTTCATGTATCTGTACTTTACTTGAGTAGCTTTTGCAAGAGCTACTTTTACTTCACTACATTTTAGAGCAAGTATCTGTACTTTTTACTCCATTACATTTCTGAGTTGATTTGATTTAATATGATTGTTTTTGCCATGTCCTTGTTGTAGAGAGATAAAGTACATATATAAAGTATAACAGATGCAGTAAAGTAGTACTCTTCAGAGAAACTTCTCCTACAGATTAATTCTCTGTTGCACTGTTAACCTTTAGTTTTTAGCACTTTTTCAGCAAAATTCATTACATTTAACACACTCATTAGTTCAGCCAGAGCATAATAGTTTGTTCAGAATCAGAGTATGTGCTGTTATTGGAAGGTATTTTTGTGCAGCCAGCTCTACAACAACCACAGCATTTTAGAAGACATTAATACTTTCTTTGATTACTCGTAGATAACACAAAAGGTCCAAAATTGTGAAATATTTTGGCATTTTCGCAAAAATATATGAGTAAGATTTTCTCGATTTACTTTTATTATACTTTTTATAAAGTCCTCAAAACAGAAACCTAGTTTTGTGATATTAATTTGCTCATGCCCATTCACTTAACTGAGGTCTGTAAATCCTTTTTTTAACAGCCATTATCAGCCTGCAGTAGAAATCCTGTCAGACCAATCATAAGTCATCTAAAATACAACTCGTTTAAAGCACTTCTGTGTCTCTGATTGGCCCTATGTCGATAAAAATCCAACTTGAATCCACAGAGATCAGACGAAGGATTGCTGGACAGAATATGTGTTAATAATAAATCTGAAGCTTTCTCTGAATCAAGCTGTTTATCCCTTTGATTCCTAATTTATCCCATTCACAGCACTTTTCTTCTCTAAACAATCACTTGACTGAAACTCATTGTTGTTCTTGTTGGGATCTGAACCAACGCACAGTGACTCAGTTCGTCAAGTCGCCAGAGCCCGGTTTTAGAAAGAACAACACGTCATCTTCAACAAACAAAGAGCTTCTGCTGCTCAAGGCTGGTCACTTTAGTTACACACTGTCACACAAGAACGCGTTTATGTGAAGATGGCTGTGAAGAGACTGGCACTATGCACTCCATGTTCACTTCTGTAATGCACTACAGTGTTTCCCACAGAAAGTGTATCAGTTAAGGTGGTAGCCAACTTGTTATACCTCAAAACTGTGTACCTTTAAGCTATTTACACGCTGCATTTACAACTTCTGGACACCTCAAACGCTTTATCTAACTACCTAACTTAAACTCTCCATCACAAAAGCATCACAATAAGATAAACCCATTAATACATATGTATTAATTTATATAGCCTCTAGTGGTGGATGCCTGTAGCCAAGGTGGCCACCTTAACTGTAGAGTACTGTGAGAAACACTATAAAGGAACATTTATTCTCCCATTTTGTAGGTAAATGGATCTGTCCGTTCCAAGTGTTGTTATTGTCAAAGCATTTATACTTCCAACTGTTTTCTACGTCAACATGTATGTTATGTTAAATAACCAGTAGGGGGCTATTGCCAACAGTCAAAGATTTTACCAAGATGGAAGAAAAAGAGCAACAATAACAACAAACATGGCGGCATTTTTACACCATATCTATTGAAAAAGAGTCAAAAATTGAGGCAAAACTAGAGGTGGTCTGTTCAGTCTTTGAATACACCATGACTAACTTTAGCTCTAGTAACTCCTAAAAAGTTTAATAGTTTGTAGTAGTGAACACAGCTCAACAGTGCCCCCCCAACAATCAACACATCTAAATCCACTTTATTTGTATATCACCTTTTACAAACAAGACTGTTTCCAAAGTGCTTCACATAAAACAATAAATAACAATAAATTGCACTATTTACCTCCACTAGTTTCCATTAATAAAGTGAGAGCAATACAATAAAATAGCAATAAATAAGGTAATGAACAACGAAGTAAATAAAAACAAAACAATATAAAAAACACATGTACTGCTCTGTTCGTCCATATTCGCAAGCTCTGAGAAAACAGACCAACGTACCATAGAATGAATGCAGAAGACGGACAGAGCGCTCATGCCATATCAAAATGTGGATGTAATGTAGAGTAATAATGAGCCTTAATGCAATATTCAGGGAGTAGTGTTATCAAAGCTACAGACATTAGTCTATTGTCAAACATTTTGCCAAACATTTTGTCAAAAATGGTCAACAGAAAAACCAGGAAGCACAATAAAACCATGACAGCTGACCCCAAAAGTCACGTTAAAAAATTAAATGAACTTTAGTTGACCAGCTGCACAGACCAATTAGTCAAGAAGCTGTCAGACCAGAAATGTTTGAGATGTTGTGCACTTTACCTAACACAGTGAATGAAACTCTGAATCTCAGATTGTGTCTAGAAAAGCAGGTACTGCTGTGTATAATTATGTAAACTGTGTTAGTGTTGTGTGGACGTCACTAACTCCGACCAGGCCTGTCACCCCTTTGCTCAGACTCATCGTCGGCCTCAGACGAGGAGGCGGGGCCTGGGGACGACCTGTCGGGATTGGAGCACTGGAGCCGCCCGTCACAGCTAGGCCCCGCCCACCTGGGCTCCACTTCCTCCTCCTCCTCGTCCACACAGAGCGGCGGCAGCGGGAACGCCAGCAGACTGGCCGACTCTCTGGCCCACGCCCACCTCTCGCACCTGGGACACCCTCACCTGGGACACCCCCATCTGGGACAGTCCCTGCACCAGCAGAGCCTCCTGTCGCAGTCGCACCACGGTAAGGCCCGAAGGAGCGGCCCCTAATCTAACGTGGGAGCAGAGAAGAAGAACGGTACAGTTTATGTGTTAGGCCAAAGCTTTCTGGTACAGGCTGAACATTCACATTTATTTAAATCCTTCATAGTCTTCAGATGTGTCATAGTCTGTATGACAAAATATGTTTCAGAGCTTATTCCTAATAAAAATAACAACATGTATTTATTTGATACATTTTTTAAGCCTTAAGACAGTGGTTCTCAAACTGTGGTACGGGTACCACTGGTGTAGGGCTGAACGATTTTGAAAAAATATCTAATTGTGATTTTTCTGACAGATATTGCGGTTACGATTAGATTTGCGATATATTTTGTAAAATCAAGGTTGAAATATCCACTGCTGAACTAATACAAGGAATCCCAGGCCTTTCAGATTATTCTGTAGAGGTCTAAATTACAGCTGTAGCAAGATTTGTACATGTTAAGATCCATTGGGGATGAGATATTTTGCTCTCTGCAGAGGATATTATATCACTTAAATAATTGCAGCTTTTATGATTGCAGTTTGCTAATTGCAACAGTTTAAATTGCGATTTCAATTCAATTTTGATTAATTGTGCAGCCCTAAACTGGTGGTTTGTGGGCTTCTTCTGGTGGTAATCTGGAGTCTTTTGTAGTTCAAGTCTGTTTAGTTTTATTCTTGTTGTAGTCCTGCTTGGGGCTAACCTGGCAAAAGCCAGATTGATATAAGTTTAGCACAGAGTTGCTAACAAACTTATGGCAGTAAAGAGTATTGTTGTTAAAAACAAGTGTGGGTATAGAGTCAACATTGGTAGCAGAGGATGGCTGCTGCTGGGAAGTACAAAAGTCCGCCGCACCTGCTTCAGTCCTGGTTTAGCCCTAGTCTTTGTTTAGTCTCAACATTTAGGCTTGTTTTAGTTTATTAAAGATGATACTTGGAAAGCCAGATATTTTCTGAGGTGCTACTTGGTGTAAAAACTTTAAGAATCACTGCCTTAAGAAACACGAGCGTGCTTCACCTCCAGCAGTGCTCATTTTGTCCAGATGGTCAAATGCAGTGCTGTTTTGTGCTGATTATACCCTGCTGACTATATAGCTTTGTCACACATTTTGTTATTTTGCTACCACACCCCATCCCCAAGGTCTTAAAAGCATTTTAAAGGTATTAAATTTGACTATGTCAAAATCAAGGCCTTAAAAGTATTAAATCTTATGAGTAGGTTAAAATTAGTCAAAACATTATGTTAATGTTACAAAAAGTCGAGTCACCACAATAACTCAATATATATTTATTGAAGAAATGTTATCATTGAGATGCATTATTTATTTATTTATGATTTTTTTAATGCAGCTGGAGTTCTTCATCTGTTAGATTTTTAAAATAAAACGCTTGATTTTCAGAGAGTAGTACAGAGAATACCTTAGTGTAAAATTCATACAGATTATTGTTCTGTTGTTGACGATGCTGGCATTAAATTTAACAATAAGTGGCATTAAAAAGCAGAGGTGGGAGACTCGAGTCACATGACTTGACTTACGTCAGACCTAAGTCACAATTTTTAGGACTTGCGACTTGCTTGACAAATATTGCAAAACAACTTGATTTGACGTTGACTTGCTATTCACGACTTTAGACTTGACTCTGACTTGAGCTAAATTACTGGAAATTACTTGTTTTTACAGAAAATTCAGGATGAATTTGGACGTGGCAAATGCAAAAATACAGGAATATGTGTATTAAAGTGCGCATTTGTGTTTACTTCAGTTAATGAGCCATGTGAACCACTTTATTTTTGCTTGGTGGATCATTAATACCTCACAACAATGAGGAGTTCACTGTATGATTTTGTGACGTTGGCATGAGCGTCAAAGTTCTTTCAAATTATGTATTTATTTTTTTTGCTAATGCAGTGTATTGGATTTATTCACTTTATAAAATGATGTCAACTTTCTGTTTGTAATTCCACTTACAGTATGCATGTCTTCAGTCTTAATATCTGTGTAAGATATTGAAATGGCCACGCAAGGATGTCAGGACATTTAGTTTAGTTTATTCTTAAAAGCCTCAGCTTTGTGTAGCCTTACCAATAGTCTGTTGCCAGATACTGTATGTGATAACTAGTGTCTGTAGGCTTTTAAAGTGTAAAAACAGTTTGTAGATAAACCTTAGTCCCACAGCGGGGTAATTTAAAAACATGTATGACATGACTTGGTGACTACAAGCAGTGACTTGACTTGTCTTGATTCTCATAAAGACTGACTTGGACTTGCTTGTAACTTGAAGGTGAAGACTTGAGGCTTACTTGTGACTTGCACGAGTGACGTAGTCCCACCTTTGTTAAAATGTCTCAAAAAGGTTTTAAATTTAATAAGACAAAACCTGGAGCTGTCCTGTTTTTCACAATCTACCTGAAGTAAAGTTTTAGTGAAAAACACTGCTTAATTTATTCCTTAAATACCTTCTTGACTTATTCCTTCCTTATATGAAGATATTTGCTGAATGTCAACAGCTGATCAATACTCTGACATTTAGCTGACTCCCACTCAAAACATCAGCCCCACCAGTAATGGTTTGTCAGCCCTCTGTGAATTAAGTCAGACAGAATGATGTACAACAAAACATAGTACACACAGACAATGAATCAGAGCCTATTTATTATCAAGACAGCCATTACTATAAGTTAGCTGTAAAAACACAGTGTAAGGAAAGAGACTCATCGTTGTAAACATGGCCTAGATACAACATACAACACAGTCATTTTGGTTTTAGTTTGAGTTGCCTAATCCTTATTGACTTCTCGTGTTAATTTCTAGTATGAGGACTTTAAACAAACTGTGTATATCCCCCTCAGGAATCGGACACCTGTCTCTGAAAAGGAAAGGAGCTCTGAGTGTGGCAGAAAATGGAGGATCTCTGCGTCGGTCCTGTGAGTTTGGCTCCGACATGCTCTGGCCCCCACCGCTCGAGTCGGACGGTAAGAAACACAAGCAACAAAAACACCTTATATTTGGTTTGAATTGTGTGAGAATGTATTTTAAGGTTTAGAACATAAATATACCTGAAGTTCAATCAGATCAAGAAAATTTAATTTATTTAAGAAAAGAGCCAAGCCCAAGCTGTGGGAGTAGGTATGGAATGGTATGAGAGTGCCACATTGTCTTGGTTTTGATGTTGCAACGCTAAGCTACCAAGTATATGGGACATAAGCAAAGGTTGTTGTTCTAGTAAAATATATTGTACACCTTTCTCTCTAATGCATGAATGAAGGCTGAACTACCTTATTTTACTCCTGCTATCCCCGGTGCTGATACAACAAAATCTGTTCCCTATAGAGTTTCCAATCCCATAAGTCCCCAATAACAGTATAGCACAGCAGTATAGGTACTTTTCTGCATTTATTTACTTAACAAATGTAAAACTCTACACATTTGTTGCCTCAAAATAGTAAAAATATTGACACACTGGTTGTATTAGTCTTTGTAATTTGCCAAGTGTCTTAAAAAGGGCTTTGAATAGGTATTTAGTAGGACAATGGGTTAGAAAAGTACATAAAATTTCTTGTCCTGCCTCATCAGGGCATATTTGAATAATGTTCACAGTATTAGTGATTTAATAGTGTGGCATTTTGTGACATGAACAAGTGCCTATGTGGGCCACTTATGAATAGACGCTTTTAGTCCTCTATTACTTGTCTATGTAACAAACTGATAGTCATCAAATTGATTAAACAGAGCGTCTAACTACAAGTGGCTGCAAAAGGCCCATGTCCCACGTTTACATCCGGAATAATTAAATGTCTAATTGTCCGGAGAGGCTGTAGGAGCAGTCTCTGAGGCAGAGCACTGAGTCACTCTGCCCTCTGTCTGTCCATCTGTGTGCCTGTAGAGAACCACTCGGCTCCTCCGGACGTGACAGGATACTCATCAGACTCGTCCCACTCACACACAGAGCGCCACCACATGTCCAACATGGGAACTATCGCCAGGAACACGCAGAAGTACGGCAACGCGGAGAGGATGGAGACCGGAGATGGTAAGAAGAACCAAAGAGAACAAGAGGACAAGAGTTTAAACTGTGGTCTGATACAACTGAGAAATGATACTCAGCTGACAGTTAACTTGAGCTGTGCACCAATAAACAACAGGAATCCTACTTGACTTGAATTTTACCTAAAGCACACTTCCCTTTACTCTCCCAACCCATCCAACAGACAGTACTAACCTGGCTCCTGACACTAAACCAGTTATTTCTTTATTTATTGTATTGGTTTGATAAGGACGGACACAAAAACAT
Organism: Bostrychus sinensis; assembly: GCA_020698575.1. Classification (NCBI taxonomy): domain Eukaryota; kingdom Metazoa; phylum Chordata; class Actinopteri; order Gobiiformes; family Eleotridae; genus Bostrychus; species Bostrychus sinensis. The sequence goes on along the minus strand of CM036259.1, from coordinate 3,547,300 downwards.
AGACAGACTGTAAAACTGAAGTCGTATGCTTTTAGCAACAGCCAGTTTGCAGCGTTTGTCCCTAGATGGGCTTTTACGCACGGGAAAAACTAAAACACAGAAAAGTGAACAGAGTGATGTTAAAAGATAACAACGATGACCAAGACACTTACAGACTTAAGAACAACAGCAGGACAGAGACACATGACAACTGAAACACAGTAAACATGAGCACAGTGCTGCTGCCGCTGGCACATCCAACATATATTAAAAATGCTAATATTTATACTAATGCATTACAACAAAAGAAGAAGTCTTATTCAAAAAGCAGAGTTACACTGTTCTGAATAATGAGCCAGATGACACATTAAATTAGCCCAAATTTCAGGTTTTGTTTTTCAAGCCTTCTTTTCCCTCTCTCTTGTGTTTTTTTGCTTTTACCCAGGTGTACCAGTGAGCAGTCGTGTGTCTGCAAAGATCCAGCAGCTCGTGAACACTCTGAAGCAGCCGCGCAGACCTCCGCTCCGAGAGTTCTTTGTGGATGACTTCGATGAACTACTGGAAGGTCAGACACTGTTCTCTGTAGCCACGAAACAGATTTAACTTTCAATTATGTATGTACGTATATAAAAACATTCCGCTGTTACATATTAGGTTCAGGTGAAAGATAAGAGATGAGCAACAAGAAAGAGCCCACAACTTTCCAACCTAAAACTCTTGATATCTCTCCAACCCCCCCCCCCCCACAGTCCAGCAGCCGGACCCAAACCAGCCGCGTCCGGAGGGGGCAGAGATGATGCCTGTGCGGGGCGAGGCTCTGGGGGTGGTCACTAACTGGCCCCCGTCCCTGGAGGCGGCTCTCCAACGCTGGGGCACCATCTCCCCCAAAGCCCCCTGCCTCACCAGCCTGGACACGGCCGGGAAGCCCCTCTACGTACTCACCTACGGTAGGTTTCCCCAACAGTTTACACAAGCACGAAACTCTACCACTTGGTTACTTTACTTTAATAAGACTTTGGCAGAACAAATTCAAGATTCAGAGATGGATTAACGCTCCAGTCAGCTGTTGATCTTTCCTTTGGGAGAGAACTGGTGGTGTGATAAATAGTTAGCAGAAGCTTAAAATAGAAAAGATTTTTGAGAACAGGTGTGCAAAAATGTCACAATCCCAAACCTTCACTCAAACTCTCGGTTTCTAAAGTTTTTTTTCAGAATAAATGAATCAGAGTTTGACCACTAGAACTCAGTAAAACAAACTGCACTACGCTCTCAGGAAGTCCACACTCTGTCCCCAGTGCCAGGATCGAGAGTGGAAAAACGTCTTTTCAGTATGGTGCTCCTGCAGACTAACAATGTACAGAGGCCTTAAAACTCCAAAATCTTATCCCATTTTGAGTCTATTTTGAAAGACCTGGAGATGCAATCACTAACCTGCCACTGTTTCTAAATGTGTCTATTTATCGCTTTGTCTTTAACTTCTATTTCTCTTTGTTTTATTGTGTTTTTCTGTTTTTTATGAAGTGTGGGTTGTGTTGTTAACACCTCTTGGCCAGGACTCCCTTGAAAAAAAAAAATCTGTGAATCTCAATGGGACTTTCCTGGGTAAAGACTGGTAAAATAAAAAAATAAAATAACTGACAATTGCTTTAGTAAAAAATATCCCAGGTAGTAACAAAATAGTAACTCAAACCTGTGTCATCTTTTTAAACCTGAGTAGTAGGTGGTCAGAATTTGATGAAAAGTTCAGTAATGGGCCAGTGAAGAAGTTATTAGTTTTTGGTGTGGAATGTTTTAAAAGTATTTTTACATGCAATGTAAGGGAATGTACAGAGCGGAACTGTAATGCCTTGGTGGAGGTCTGGTTTCTAGTTTTGAAGATGAGCATCTGCTGTAGCTGTGTTAGTCTGAACAAAGGGTGCTAACGCTTCTTAAAGTTCACTGGTGTACCTGGATTTGTCACTTCTGTTCTGCTAATCCTTGGCACAAAATATTTCTCATTTATCCTTTGAATCCCTCTGTTCCTCTCGTACGTCGTCTCTCACTGTGTTTATGTCCATTTGTCTTCAGGGAAACTGTGGTCCCGCAGCATCAAACTGGCCTACAACATCCTGCACAAACTGGGCAGCAAACAGGAGCCCATGGTGCGACCGGGAGATCGGGTGAGACTGAACTCTGCTACACTTTATCTTTACTCTATTATTAACACTTTATTGACTTCACATGCATTACAGTCTGTCATTAGGAGATTGTTATTAGTTGGTGTCCATGTAAAAGAGACTTGGAGCAGTTAGAAATACCAGTGTCTCCCCCAGCACTTGATAGTTAAGGTGGCCACCTTGGTTATAAGCACCCACCACCTTGACTACCATCCAGTATAGGCTATATGAAGTATATATAAATATAGTTTATTTCTACAAATCCCAATTTTAATGCCTTGATGATGCAGTGTTTATGTTATATTAACTTTGTGGCATTTAGGATTTGTGAGGTGTACATGACATTAATTTGTAGGTTCACAATTTGGAGGGACTGTGAGTGGGCTACCACCTTAAATGACACAATTTTTGCAGGAAACACTAAATACTATTATTAATTTTATTACAGTACCTAAACATAAACTTGTAACTTCCAGGATTGTGAGCTAAAACTAGTTTGATTTGAGAGTGAAAAAAGCTCGTTGACTTGTTTAGAAAATTAGACCATTGTTTCCCAACCAGGGGTACGTGGGAACTTTGCAGGGAGTATTTGGAATTATTTGATAATTTATGTGAAAGATCATGAGAAAATATTTGCAATCCTCACATTAAACTTTTGAAACATATAAAGGACAAGCTGGATCCAGTGTCCCAGTGACACTGAACACAGTCAAATCTGGTCCAAAACAACAAGGGATATTATTGAATAATATATATTGTTACATATATCCATCCATCCATCCATCCATCTTCTTCCGCTTTATCCGGGGCCGGGTCGTGGGGGCAGCAGTCTAAGCAGAGATGCCCAGACTTCCCTCTCCACAGACACTTCCTCCAGCTCTACCGGGGGCACCCCAAGGCGTTCCCAGGCCGGGCGACATAGTCCCTCCAGCGTGTCCTAGGTCTTCCCCGGGGCCTCCTCCTGGTGGGACATGCCCGGAACACCTCCCCAGGGAGACGTCCAGGAGGCATCCGGAACAGATGCCCGAGCCACCTCAACTGGCTCCTCTCGATGCGGAGGAGCAGAGGCTCTACTCCGAGCTCCTCCCGTGTAACTGAGCTCCTCACCCTATCTCTAAGGGAGCGCCCAGCCACCCTGCGGAGGAAACTCATTTCGGCCGCTTGTATCCGGGATCTTGTCCTTTCAGTCATGACCCAATGCTCATGACCATAGGTGAGAGTAGGAACATAGGTGAGAGTAGGAACATAGGTGAGAGTAGGAACATAGGTGAGAGTAGGAACATAGATCGACCGGTAAATCGAGAGCTTCGCCTTTCGGCTCAGCTCCTTCTTCACCACAACAGACCGATACAACGACCGCATTACTGCAGACGCTGCACCGATCGTTCTGTCAATCTCATGTTCCATCCTTCCCTCACTGAGAACAAGACCTGAGATATTTAAACTCCTCCACTTGAGGCAGGAACTCCCCCCCAACCTGGAGAGGGCAAACCACCCTTTTCTGGTCGAGAACCATGGCCTCGGACTTGAAGGTGCTGATTCTCATCCCAGCCTCTTCACACTCGGCTGCAAACCGCCCCAGCACATGCTGAAGGTCATGGTTTGATGAAGCCAACAGAACAACATCATCCGCAAAAAGCAGAGATGAAATCCTGTGGTCCCCAAACCTGACACCCTCTGGCCCCTGGCTGCGCCTAGGCCCCTTTTTTGTGGGAAATTTATTTTGAGTTTAATTAGAGTAAAATAAGTAAATTAAGTAAAAAATAAATAGTAAAATAAAAAGTAAGTCAAATAATTGTAGTTCATATTGTAATATTTTTATTTTATATTGTTAGCTTAAATAAAACAGATTATTTTGTTTTTTTTTTAATGTGAATTTAAGTTTTCAAAAATGTAGAATTTGTATTTACAATAAAGTAAGTATACAATGTCTTTGCACCAATAAAGACGTTTAAAGTTTTTTTAATACGACCATCCAGAATCATCCTCATGTATGAGTGAGGGGATACTCATGGTCTGACAAAAGGCCCAGGGGGTACATGAGAGCAAAAAGTTTGGGAACCACTGATTTAGACCAATAAACTAGTGACCTAATGCTTCATTGGCACAAAGACAAAGGTGGCTGTTAAAGTCATGCAAAGTCTGTATTAACTAAAGAGAGATTACAACCTTGGTTAAATTAAGGTTAGAAAAGGTTGTTCATATTTTCTAAACCACATGCTGTGTCCTTCCTGCAGGTGGCGCTGGTGTTCCCTAATAACGACCCTGTTGCGTTTATGGTGGCGTTTTATGGCTGTTTACTCGCTGAAGTGGTCCCGGTGCCCATCGAGGTCCCTCTGAGTCGAAAGGTACGGCCTCAGATCAACACTTCTCTATTTCCATATAAACAAATGAAGTTACTTATTTTTGGAGAGATGACTGGTTAATTCATTTTTCTGTGCCACTCCAAAGAAGAAGACATAATTTTTTAAACACAAAGCACTGAGGTCTACTGTAACACAATCCCTTTACTTTCAAATACAGTTATGCTCAAAGGCATCTGTGCTGACATATGCAGAGCAGCTGACTGAGCCACAACCTACAGCTGCTTCCTCCAACTAAAAATAAACATAACTCAATTCAAATATTATTGAATCATAAATCTCTGTGTGAACTTACACCACAGGCCTTTATCACACAATATATCTGGACATTACTACTTCCTCTGTATCTGTGATTGGAGTAAGAGTAGGAACAACTGCAGTAGTCGTAGCAGTGGCAACAGATGAAGTTGTGGTAATAGTATTAGTAGTAGAAGTAGCAATTGTCATAACAGTAGTAGTAGTAGAAGAAGGAGTAGTAATAGCAGTAGCAGCGGCATTTGCTGTAGAAGTAGCATCAGCAGTAGTAGCAGCAGTAGAAGCAGTAGTAGCAGCAGTAATAGAAGTAGCAGCAGCAATAGTAATAGCAGTATAAGTATCACTAGTAGCAGTAGTAGTAGTGATAGAAGTAGCAGCAGCAGTAGTAGTAGTAGTGATAGAAGTAGCAGCAGCAATAGTAATAGTAGTATAAGTATCACTAGTAGCAGTAGTAGTAGTGATAGAAGTAGCAGCAGCAGCAGTAGTAGTAGTGATAGAAGTAGCAGCAGTAGTAGTAGTAGTAGTGATAGAAGTAGCAGCAGTAGTAGTAGTAGTAGTGATAGAAGTAGCAGCAGCAGCAGCAGTAGTAGTAGTGATAGAAGTAGCAGCAGCAATAGTAATAGTAGTATAAGTATCACTAGTAGCAGTAGTAGTAGTGATAGAAGTAGCAGCATCAGTAGTAGTAGTAGTGATAGAAGTAGCAGCAGCAGTAGTAGTAGTAGTGATAGAAGTAGCAGCAGCAGTAGTAGTAGTGATAGAAGTAGCAGCAGCAATAGTAATAGTAGTATAAGTATCACTAGTAGCAGTAGTAGTAGTGATAGAAGTAGCAGCAGTAGTAGTAGTAGTAGTGATAGAAGTAGCAGCAGTAGTAGTAGTAGTAGTGATAGAAGTAGCAGCAGCAGCAGCAGTAGTAGTAGTGATAGAAGTAGCAGCAGTAGTAGTAGTAGTAGTGATAGAAGTAGCAGCAGCAGCAGCAGTAGTAGTAGTGATAGAAGTAGCAGCAGTAGTAGTAGTAGTAGTGATAGAAGTAGCAGCAGCAGCAGCAGTAGTAGTAGTGATAGAAGTAGCAGCAGTAGTAGTAGTAGTAGTGATAGAAGTAGCAGCAGTAGTAGTAGTAGTGATAGAAGTATCAGCAGCAGTAGTAGTAGTGATAGAAGTATCAGCAGCAGTAGTAGTAGTAGTAGTAGTAGTGATAGAAGTATCAGCAGCAGTAGTAGTAGTAGTAGTGATAGAAGTATCAGCAGCAGTAGTAGTAGTAGTAGTAGTAGTTTTTCTTAAACCGTGGTGCATTACAGAGCTGAACCTGACTGTGTGCAGCTCTGGGCTCAGTTGCTTCAGTTCTGATTTCTGCGGTCGCCGCTGCAGCAGAAAATGGCTTTAGTTGCACATTGGCAGCGTCTCGAACCCCTTCCCCCTCAGTCCTGCCTCTGTGCTGCAGGATTTTCCATAAAAGAAATACTACTCTCCTTCTCTGTTCACAAAACCACCGCTCTGTCGCTTTGTTAAAAGGTCAATAAATGTTATTGTGTTGTGTCAAAATAAGGCCTTAACAGAGCCACAAAGCAGTTTTCTTTAATGCTCAGTATTTTATTCGCGTGTTTTCCTCTGCTCTTGTGCACCAGGACGCAGGCAGCCAGCAGATAGGGTTCCTGTTGGGCAGCTGTGGAGTAACTGTGGCTCTGACCAGCGACGCCTGCCACAAAGGTTTACCCAAGAGCGCCACCGGAGAGATCCCACAGTTCAAAGGTGAAAGGTCAATCTCATCCGTCACAGAGAGGAGAAGAAAGGAGGGACCCTAAAGGGGGCGGGGCCCTAGGACTGTTTAAGGACTGGAGAAAAAGGATGACTTAAACAAGAAACGGAAATCAAGTTAAAACACCTGTCTGGAAAGGGATTGGTTTATCATTTTAAACTTGGATTAGATTTAATGTCATTAGTTTAGCATCAAATACGACAACTTGTGACAAACAAATAAGCAAACTGGGTCACTCCTTACATAGAATACTCATTATTATATTAACATACCCATTCACAATTTGGCCATTTGAATTCTTATTAAAAATTATTGAACATGTCTGTAGTGCTAACTTAATAAATACTGTATTGCTCTGTCTCATCCTAAGAAAAGATTTTTAATGTTTGGGTTTTTATTTTGTGAAAAATAGAGCTGTCACAGCACAGAACACTGAACTGGCACACGTTAACAGTTTTTGAGAAAAATTAGGATTTTACTCAAATTAATAATAAAATAACCTTCAGCTCCCAGCCTTAACTCCAGAGTCTGTCTGCTCTGTAAATGACGAATGGGTCCTGGAGTTTTCAGGTCACACCGCAGGACACAATTGATTACAAAATTAAACTTTTTAAAGTTTTTATTGTAGGATTCAGGTGCAGTTAAAAGTGTTGTTTTAGTAAAGTACAAATATTTGATGCCAAATCACATATTTGTAGAAAACATAAAATATTTTGCCAAAAACTTTATCAGAATCAATCAAAAAATTGATTTTGCCAAATATTATGCCAAAAACTTTATGACCTATCGCAGATGTTTAAGACTAATTTTGTAAATGTTTGTATTTTGAAAATGTTACAGTCACACCACAGTACATTTTACAATTTAATGCTAAAATACAAAAAAAAAAAAAAAGTCACACAACTTCTTTCTAAAACTTCAAAGGTTGCATAGTAGACCCTGTGTTCCAATGCTGACAGAATTTTGGGAGAGGAAAACATCATTTAGCAAAACTTTTCTATAGATTACGGAAAAAGTGGGCGTCTTGTCAACCACCCATTTACGTAGGTGGGCATAAATAAGTTGTGGATCTTTTTTGTTTCAGCCAGCTGTCAGCCTTCATGTTTACCAGAAATTTTACTCAACTTTAATTCTTTTATGTCAGTGCGTTGTTTCATTATTATTAATCTTATCTCCTCGTGCCCTGTTGTCCAGGTTGGCCCAAGCTGCTGTGGTTTGTGACCGAGTCAAAGCATCTGTCGAAGCCGCCCAGAGACTGGTTTCCTCACATTAAAGACGCCAACAACGACACGGCCTATATCGAGGTAAGATTCTCTTTTTACAATCAGATCACAGTTTAACATATAAAACCTGCCTTACCACACATCTATAGAATTAATATTATTAACATTAAGGTAAATATGTTTTCATAACATAGTTGAAAACCTGCTTGACTTTTGTGTAACAGCAGTCACCTAATATTTAATTTAATAAGAGACCTTGTAAATAAAACATCAATGTTAGAAGCACATTTCACTAAACAATTAACTTCCTTTTTATCCTTGAAATCTGGTGAAATGGATGGATGAAAAAATCACAGAGAAAATTAAAACTGTTAGAGGGGTTTTGTCATGGTGAATATCCACGTGTGTAGTTAGTGTGAACGTGTGGCTTTTGCTCTTTTCTCTGTCTCAGTATAAATCGTGTAAAGACGGCAGTGTCCTGGGAGTGACCGTGACGAGGATCGCTCTGTTAACTCACTGTCAGGCCCTGACTCAGGCCTGCAGCTACACCGAGGGTAAGCACAACATTAGTGATGTTACAAAACTCTGCACTTATTAAAATAATAGACAAACAGTAGACAGTGAATCTCAGGATCTCGTTAGAGTTTGTCTCCTGCCTCCCACTGATTTATAAAAATAAAAAAACAAGACTCACGGTTTGAGCATTTTATTTCAGATCTGTGTTTCTAAACAGCCATATGCTAATTTCTGTTGGTGAGAATTTTACCACCTGTGTTACCACTCAGCTCTGTGTTCCTTTTTTCTCAACAAGTGACACAGTGAAAGGAGAAATATCAGGTGTTCAGCCGACAGGACACCTACAGCTTACTTAACAGTTGGATGTTGTATTGTGGATCTCTCTACTTAATCTCTGTCAAAAATGGAGATTAAACCCGAGGAGTTGATGTATGAGGACTCAGTGCTTTAGACTGAACCAACACACAACCTCAAACACAAACAAACACCTACCTTTACCAGCCCATAGAGAATACACATCACTTTGTAACAGAAAAGAAAACAAACAACAAAAAACAAAAATCAAGTCCAGATGACCTTTTGTTGTGATGCAGTTCCTCTGGATGAGTGAGAGTCTTCACAGACAACAGAAAACAAACTAAACAACCAGTACACTTGTTTTTGTTTTGTTTTTTTCCTTATTGCAATGTCAAAAGAAAGCTCCTACAGGGTTCCTGTAGGAGCAGTAAAAAGCATTAAAAGTAGGGATGTAACGATGCACTGGAGTCACAATTCAATTCACGATTTTACATTCACGAGTACGATTTTTTACGATTTTATTTGCAGACTTAGTTGCAGTATAATTATGACCAAAATTATTTCTTCTACATAGCCTGTTTGTGTCCTTATCAAACTTAAATTGGTATACATTTCTTATTAACAGAAATTGAATAAAAAAGTAGATATTAAAACAATAACATTGGGTAAAAATAACAAAAATATATAAAATAATTTGTTAAAGACTTGTATTAACATCTTTCTACTCTTCTCCAAAAACAGATAAACTATAGTAGCAAGCAATGCATAGAGAAGCAGCTTATCATAAATCCAGCCTCAGTAATTTATAATGGGCGTGATACAGACCCTTGTTGTGTTTGTAAACAGAACGTTTGCGTTCCAAAGACTGGTACCGGAAGTTAAAAAAGACGATAATACATTTTTAATGAAGCAATTAGCGCTAGCCACAAAACATTGCAAATTAGAAATAATAATAAGACAACTGACAACCACTCGACCATGTGAGTAATCTCAGAACCTGGTTTATAACATTAGCGAGTGTGTCGATGTTTTCGATGTTTAGCTGTTTAATGTAAGGTTGCAATTAGCGTCTATAATTAGCATACAAGCTAAAGACTACGTAATTTACATTTCTTAATTTCAATGTTACGCAGGACAAATAGTAACAGAAATGTGGCGGCCAACAATAGTTTGACATTGTATGATCAAATTTAATTCATCAATCACCACAAATCCTACTTTAATAAGTTAACATTAGCAAATGGTACTGATTCAGATCTGGGTTATATTGATTCAGAGTCATTTTTAATAAATATATAAACAACAACCATTCGTTCCTGCAGTCCAGAAACGTCTGAATTAATATTTTTATTTTGCTCCATCATAGAAATGAATGGGATAGAACGGTAATATCGGCGTCTATGAGTCAAGTGTTATAAACATATCAGAGAGTTAAGACTCATCCTCAGTAAAGACGCTGATCTCCATGGAAACGCTCGGGGGGAGGGGCCACTGAAACTTCAGATAAACTTCAGGCTGTTGTTAGCCACTTAGCTTTGCTTTAGCTCGTGGGTAACAACAGGCTACTTTCTGAAAGATGGTAAACGAAGCAAACAGGTGCAGTATGTGCTGCCTCAGTAGAACCTTCAGAGGTGTCTCCTGCCGTCCGCCCTGGGCTGGTTGTTGTTCCGTCTGTGTGGGACAGAGCTGAGGGAGCGCTCCTGCTCCGAGTAATGAAGCTCTGGTACAGGCTTTACACGTTACCAGCAGGTCGGGTTCATTATTTTTCGAATCCTCTAAACTAAAACTTGATATAAATTAATGTTTTTCTTCAATAAAATTGCCAGGTAATGATGTCTAGTGCCAAACATGTGAGCCAGATGATGTTAAAGTATACACCGATTCAAAATATCTCTCTTTGCATTGATTTTTAGCCGATTTACGAAGAATGGTTACATCCCTAATTGCAAAAAAATAAGAGCTTTAAATGGCATTAAAAGCATAAAATCTGATTCCAAAAGGCATTAAAATGTATAATAGTTTTGAAGCAAAATTGCAGACATTAGTTTTATTTGTGAATATAACTATGTATATAAATAATAATCCTACACTTGCAGGATAGACATCACAACAAGTTTGCTTTCAGTGGGACCAAATTACCAAAAAACACCGGATGTTAGTCTTTCAACATTATTAGTGCTTTATGAACTGTAATTTACTATACTTGCTAATACATTTTGACAATTTAAGCTGCCGCCATTGTGGGTTTGTGGCATTAAAAAGCATTAAATTAGACTGACACCTGCAGGAGCCCTGTGCCAGCACCAAACTCACCACAGTTGGAACATGTTATTGTTATTTCTTCTGATCATATCCTTGTCCTGTTTGCAGCGGAGACCATCGTGAACGTGTTGGACTTTAAGAAAGACGTCGGTTTGTGGCACGGCATCCTCACGGTAAGGATCACTTCAAGGGTCAGAGGTCGCAACCCCAATTTCTCCTGTTTTTTCTGAGGAAACAATCAATGACTCGTCAATAAATCTGTAAATCAAACCACCACAATCCTAGAATCATTTGAGGAAAGTAGGATCAGCAACATTTAATTAAAAGAGTGAGGTAGATTCAAGGGTTTAGTCCTTCTTTTAAAATCCTTGAATTTTCTATACAGTCCCCAAAAATGTATTTGTTGCACAGTCATAGGTGTAAGACCCAAATCCAAGTTATTTTAAATGCCGTAGCAACTAGTGAGCAACAGTATCTCATCCCCCAGAGTGACCAGGAGTCTACATTAGCACAAACATATTTTTGTCTTCATGTTCCTATAAACAAGATTTGTAATAACTATGACTAAAATGTGATTCTGTTTGATGTGGAGTAGTGTAAAATAGTAGCTGAAGTGTTAATTGTGTGCTGTTTTGTTGTGTTTTGTTGCAGAGTGTGATGAACATGATGCATGTGATCAGTGTGCCCTATTCTCTAATGAAGGTCAACCCTCTGTCCTGGATCCAGAAAGTCTGCCAGTACAAAGGTATGAACCACTCACTGCTTCTCTGCTTTATGCACAAATACCCCATCTGCCTTTTTAGTAGACATCATCACATCTGTCCAGCTGTTCTACTGCCTCTGTTCAATATGCATCATTTCCACAAACCAACATGACACAGTCTAATTTTGTAACACTTGAAAATGGTTTTGTTTTACTGAGGTGCAGGGTAGACATGTCATTGTCAACTATACAAGCACTGTACAAGTGATAATTTATTTTTAATGTAGCTATGGAAGCCATGAAGTTAAACCCAGGTGTGTATAATGTGTGGGGCTGTATAAGAATACAGGGTTTCTGCAGTGTCTTAAAAAGTCTACAAAAGTCTTAAATTGTAAAGTCTGAATTTAAGGCCCCAAAAATGCTTAAATTCGCTGAGAGGCGGACTGTTAGGTCTTAAATACTTCTAAACAGGTCTCAAATATGTTAAACACTTAAATGTTTAAAGGCATTTTACCAGCCTCAAGATAAGAGCTTAGACCTTTTCTTACCACAATCAAAATGCTTTGCAGAACTCAGTGCCACAAATGTTCTCAGTTTTTTTTACACTGCATGCTTACAAAGTAGATCTTATTTTTCTTAAGCAATGGTCTTAAAAAGTAAAAAAAAAAAAGTCTTAAATTAAACTTATTGAAGCCTGCAGAAACCTGCCTGAAAAAGGTTTTCACTAAGAAAAAAAATCCCATTATCTTTCTAATGTCTTACTTTTTCTTGACACAAGTTCTTATGATATCTCTGTGTTAAATGCATTTTAGACAGTGCAATATTTTTAATTCAAGAAATCAGGCTGTAAGGTGCCAGCTCTGTCTGAAATCAGGGACAGGTGCCAGCGGGAGAAGCCCACCTTTCAGTTCATTCAGCGCTTACCGATTCTCTACAGATCCTCTCTTGCCGTATGAACAGATTAGATTAGATAGAAACTGTATTGATCCCGAAGGAAATTCAGGATGCAGTGTTAAGCTCCGATGTTTCAACCAATTCACTGTCTTCATCCCACGGTAGTGATTTTTTTACAATGTTGTGGAAGTACTTCTAAAAGAAAATATGCTACCTGCCAATGAAAACTGGTTCATCTAATTATTGTACCATGACTGAACTTGTGCTGTTTTTGGTGTTTGTTGCAGCTAAGGTCTCCTGTGTGAAGTCCCGGGACATGCACTGGGCTCTTGTCGCTCACAAAGACCAGAAGGACATCAACCTGAGCTCACTGCGCATGCTGCTGGTGGCCGACGGATCCAACCCCTGTAGGTCCCACTCCTCAGCGTCAGACACCAGCGTTTACCCAGGAACATCTCTCACACACACACAGAGGGAGAGAACAGAGAGCGGGGGACGTCTCAGGAGAGGTGTAAAACTGGGCCACTGTACGAGAATAGAGCCAGATACAGACAGGACTAAAATAAGACCATTACATGCAGCAGGTGAAGGGATTCTGGTCCAAACTCAAGGATTCTGCCCCAACAACAAACGCCTTTTATTTACATCAGTGCTGACAAAACACTTCTACACTTCACAGAGTTCAACCACAAGACTTAGACTCAGGAAACTCTGCCTTAGCAACAAAAAGATCAGGAAAGGAAAAAGGTGACAGCTACAAGTGTGAAGGAAGATAAACGCAAGACGCTTTTGACTGTAAGGGAAAATAGTGGTATCAGTAGTAACTAAAACTATTCCGTAATACTGTTTCAGCATTTATAGCATTTCAAACACTTCAGCAAAAGGATAAAAAAAAAACAACTACAGCACTTGATAAAGGGATTTTTCAATATTTTGTAAATGTGACTAGACGCTTAAGGATAGATAAATGATTCCTTACATTTTCTCTCCACACAGTCCCAGTTGTGGAGAAGCAGACAGGAGCAATTCTCATGGTCGGCACGCTGTTTACTTGCTTAGCAACGTGAGCCCCAATTTTCATAAAGGGGCAAACAAATGAGCAAACCAATGGACAACTTGCTTCATTCTCAGACAGTATAGTCACAAATGGCCTAAAATTGCACTGAAACTCTTGAACAAACAGCCAGGAACTGCCACCAGGTCTTAAGTGATTTTAAAAAGGAGACGAATGGGAGAACTACACAAAAATGGCCCAAAGAGCTCTGTCATATCTGGACAGATTATTTATTTTTCTCTTTAAAGTCTCCTGTGGTTGTGTGGGCTGTATTAAAACGGACTGGACATAATTGGTGATTCAGTTTGTCAATTTTAGCACCTGTATTATTAAATTGTATAGTTGTAACGTGCAGATGTGTACTGCTGTCAGTGTTTAGAATGACTAAATCTACTTATCTGTAACAATAACCATTATTTAAAGTTCTGTTATGAAATGTTCCAAGCATACGTAGCAGTAATCCGGTTTATAGAGTCGCTGGATCCCCTCTGCCAATTTTTCTGATCTATTTTTCTCGTCTGTGTTGGTCTGTGGCCAGTAAAAACGTTAAATGTAATTGCAACCCACAGCAGCCCTTCACCACCTCCAAAATTCAATATTTTCACAACTAATGCAGTAGCGCCAATGCTTTCCTATGGGTTGCGGTCCAGGGTTTTCCTTCATCGCAGTCGTTGCTAAGGCGAGCAAAGCATCATATGTGTTCTGAATTCCCGGATACTCGACCGTGAGAAAGCCACAGAGACTAAACCAAAAGAAACTTCATTGTCCAGGGCCACACTGAGGAGTTTGTACTGGGGAGAGCTAAGGTCTGAGGTTGTATATAAGAGGAAGCGAATAAAAGTCATATGTCTAAATAAATGACTGTAAAACCCTTCTATAGAACGCACACTTGCACTGAGAGGAGTTCTGGAAGAAGCTGAAGTTAGTTGTTCTGAAAGTGTGTACATACAAACCATACAACCAACTAAACTAATCCTGGTGTACTTTTTTTAATTCCAGGGTCCATCTCTTCGTGTGACGCCTTCCTGAACGTGTTTCAAACCAAAGGACTGAGGGCAGAGGTCATCTGTCCCTGTGCCAGCTCCCCAGAGGCACTCACCGTCGCCATCCGCAGGTATGGAGGCTAAACACTCATTAACGTACAGTACACTGCAGAAAACAGGCACAATACTGCACGAATGAAAACAGAGGTGATGACTAGTGAAATGTTTTGGTGCCATCCCAGAAAATCACTTAGTCATGAAGTCTATGAAGGATATATCTTTCCAGTTTTATTTAGATTATATTAAAGTTAGATTTTTAGATTTTTTTGTGATCTTGGCTGATAAATGATTTATTTTGGGTTGACTGCACTCTGACTTTTTGTTTTGTAATGTTACAGCAGCTTTTAGTTCATAATAAACACTTGAAAACCTTTGTATCCATGTATATTTATTGTTATTCCTATGTGACTCGAACTCTAAACCGTGAGTGTGGATTAAAACCTTGCACAGCTGCAGTAGAACGCTTGTTGATAATAGCGCCCTCTGGTGGACGTTAATGGTATTTCAAAGCAGACAAACATGAGGTCACTTCCTGCTGCAGTGAGGCAACGCTCCACTGTTTTCTTCCCTCGCTCTGTCGAGACAAAAACAGATCAAATCTAACAAAGACGTGAAGGGTTACTCTGCCTATTCCATCCCATTCAGTTTAATAACTGCAGTAAGGAATATCTGTCACTGCTGCTCAGAACAAAAGCCCATTGTTCAGTGGAGCAGGTATGCACTTCCTCGTTAGTATAGTGGTGAGTATCCCCGCCTGTCACGCGGGAGACCGGGGTTCAATTCCCCGACGGGGAGGAAAAGCATGTTTTTGGCCCTAGAGCATTACTACAGCTCTAGGAATGATTTCGTACATAGATTTAAGTGTAGGTGGGTTTTAGGCTTTTTTTTTTTTTTTTTACATTATACGCTTACACAACCTGCTAAGTATAGAGGTCATAGATCTAAAATAGCAGAGGTTTGTCGCAGGGCTGTCGTGAAGGAATCCTACCATCTGGTCAAACATTACAAGCCTCTCAAGTATCTTTCACGAGTACAAATACAATGTTAGGGCCAGAAGTGAAAGCACTGGGGAGAGTTTGTACTGCATGGCCTTCAGCTTGGCTTCTCCTGAAAGTGCTGTCTATGCTAACTAGGGCCGAACAATTTTTAAATTATATCTAATTGCAATTTTTCTGACATTGCTGATATCGCGGTTGCAATTAGATTTGCAATATATGCTGTAAAATCAATGTTCAGTTTACAGTTTACGTTTTAAGCAGTTTGATGGAGCGACAGAAATATTCACTGCTCCACTAATACAAAACATCAGTCTGTAGAGCTCTAAACTGCAGCTGTAGCACGGTTTATACATGTTCAAACCCTGTGGAGACGGGATATTTTTATCTCTGCAGAAGACATTTTATCTCCTAAATAATTACAGCCTTTGCGATTTGCTAATTGTGACAGTTTAAATTGCAATTTCGATTTGATTTTGATTACTTGTGCAGCCCTATGGCTAACAGACATCTACAGTTACACTGCAGTTAAGCTGAATATGATTCCACTGCCACAGAACACAACAAAACTAGGAATATTTCATAATGTATGCTTTATATCTGAGGAAAAGATATATGACTGAACAAATTATATTCAAGAAGGCTATTAGAAATTCTGCCCAGGCATAATTTGACTATTTTATACCCTGTAATCACTTTTCTTGTACATGATATTTAGCTTTTAATCCCTTGCCAAACATTGTCATGAGCGCATGGGCAGTGCCTTCCCGTTAAAATATAACATTTCCAGTGATCCCAATGGTTTGGCTGAATTTAGGCTGCATATTTACTTTTTATTGCTTTTAAATCCACTGCTAATGTTGTCTATTTGAATTTTCACTCAGCAGTATCATAAACCACACCGCACCTAAGTTACTGCAGTGATGTACATTAAAATATTCCAATAAAAGGCAGCATGTTTTTACATTTTACCTAAACTAAGATTGGACAAAGCAATCTCTGCATGCTCCACAGCTGACAGTAACACTGAGTGAAACAAAAACAAAACAAAACACAAGTGTCTACTCACTCTTGTTAAGTGACTTGTCTAATTGGACGTAGATTCTCGTGCATTAACCTGGTCTTCCCTCTGTCCTCAGACCGGTGGAGGACAGCAGCCAGCCTCCGGGACGTGGGGTCCTGTCGATGCAGGGTCTGACTTACGGAGTGGTCCGAGTGGACACCGAGGAGCGGCTGTCTGTGCTCACCGTGCAAGACGTGGGCACTGTCACTCCTGGAGGTGAGGACTTTGGCACTATTACACTCAAAACAGCTCTCAAATCACCAGGGCTTACATTTTCACTTCCATTTTTACAAAACAAAATACTTTACAGTTCTGTTAACTTCAGACGCCAGCTTCATGTCATCCTTTACATTGTCCAGTAAATTCAGAAATGATTTTCAGAAACACCTTATTAAAGAAAATATTTTGACTCTTGACTCTATTCCCCGGTGACAGTTTGCTTTTAGCAGCATTTAGTTCACTATTGGCTGTAGGATTAGAAATCAACCACTTACAATATTCAAAAAGCTCAATTTTGCAGTTCCAAATAAATATTTATAATTTTAAGATCTATTTATTATCAATCTCTTTTAATATAATTGTCCAATCTGAGGTTTTCAGCAGCTTTATTAAACCAAGCTACTGAGGAAAAGAAACTGTTATCTCATCAAGCCGTAGTCTAGCGTCATCTGGTGTTCACCACATGAACTGCACCCACGCTACCAAAAACTCAAAGGTAAAATAAGCTTTAAGACCTGTCGCTTTGATAAAACTAGGCAAGATTTATTCAGAAATTCTGTTGTATGCTCAAATAAATAATAAATACATGGTTTGAGATTGAGGTTTTTAGACTGTGCAGGTTTGTTTATAGGCCATAGTCCAAACCTTTTACTTACTCACAATAAACTCACATTTTTATATCTGTCTAATGTTTGTATTTACTCTGGAACTGGCCACTGTCATGTGAACAGTCAATAAAATCCACTCCAGTCCCCACAGCTACTCACTGTACCACGTGGAAAAGGGCATTGCGTGTTGTCTTAACCATGTGCTTCCTCGTTAGTATAGTGGTGAGTATCCCCGCCTGTCACGCGGGAGACCGGGGTTCAATTCCCCGACGGGGAGGAGCAAATGGTTTTTCACACTTAATGCCATTTATAACAGTTCACAGCTTATTACTGGCTTGTTTCAAGATTTTGCTCGATCTCACTTTAGTCTGAGTGGACTGTGAATAGGAAATGAGACAAGCAAATTTTGACTGATATGTTAAGAAGGGATTTTTAAGAGTTAAAGACAAGGTTGGTGTAAATTTGAACATGAATGCCTGAAAAAGGACAATAAAAAGTGAATTGTACCTTTAACTTGCAATGGAGTAAACGTTTTATCAGTAGAACAACAAGTAATGGCTTTAGACATGTGGTATCTGAGAAATTGCTCTTGTGTTTCATCAGTCATCCAAGTTCCAGTTTTACAGAGCAAACCAAAAATACTAAGAACATGAATATATGTATTTCTGGTGGTTGCTGAAGATTCCCCTTCAGAGTTTGTTGTGAAACGTGCTCTGACACAGCTCTGGGGGAGGGGAGAGGGCTGTGGACGGAGTGGGGGTAGAACTGGCTCTCAGTGTGACTTAAAAAGTGTGAATTTGGAAGATAAAAGGGATCACAGTTCCTGTCTCTTATCCCAGTCAAACTACACAGCTGGTTAGGTTTGCAGTTTCTGAATTTTCTTGTAATTAGGAAAAACTTTAAGTGTACTGAAATAAGATTGATATTTCATAAAAGCAAGGGTTTATTATGTATAATTTTAATAGATGACTATGTTCAGCAGTTCACAGTAAGCTTTAGCTGCATAAAATGTGATCTGATTGCTCACAAAGGTTGCTCTTATTGGCTGTTTGTTTACACAGCTTGTCAACAGTAAACAAGCTGTGGACTAAAAAAAACCTACATACCTACAACTGTCTATCCCAGTGCTGTCTTCATCTGCTTTCCCAAAAAGACAAACAGAAACAGAAACAGTAAAGCAAAATGTGAATAAATCACTTAATAATTAGTCAGTAATATTTAGGCCCAGTCCACATTTAGGTTTGTTGTACTTTTGGATCCATCGCCTGTTTTAAACCATAGACAAGGAAGTACAGGGACAACTCAAACTTGTTGATGTCTGACTGAACTGGAGCAACCCACTTAACAAACAGATGGGACAAATATAACAGGTGCATGGATGGAAAACAGCCTCCCCAAGCATAAATAACTGTTTCTACTGCGTTCAGCCTGACTCTTGAACGTCCTGTATTATGCTTTTTTTCAGGCTTCTTGAAATTTGCATTAATATTTCAGGTTTTATATCTTAAAATAATGTATCTGTGGAAAACCTTTTCTGTTGGTAGCTGTTATTGCAAGTTTGAGGGGACGCTTGGATTAGATGTATGTCGCCCCCTGCTGGCAACTATGGGCACTGGACAGAGCTTAAAATGTCTGCTTAGCACGGCTTTGACAACAGATCGATAAATGAGCTGACGGAGGTTTAAGGCTGAAGTGATCAGAACGAGTCCAGTAACGGTGTGTGGGCTTTAGAAACGCGCAGGAGCACTTCCTGGAGAGAATGGGGTTAGCGTACAGGATTACTTAAACAAGCGGGAATGAAACAAAACACTGCTCCAGTTCTGTTTTTGAGGTGGAAACAACATTATAACATTAAAAGCTTAATATGGCAGAATAGGGGACCTTTAAGTTCTGACCATATACTAGCAATGCTTTGGATGATTTTGTTAAACTGTGATGTTATTGGATGAACGATTTTATCTAATATTGCAGTGGTTCTCAAACTGTGGAAGGGGTACCACTGTTGGTACACAGGAATCTTCTGGTGGATTTTTGCATTTCTGGTTTAGTTTAATTTAGAGCCAGTTTTTTTTTGCTGTTTTGGTTGGCTCTGTTTGAGAATTCAAATTGAAGTGTAGAGCACAACTTAATCCTGGTTTAGTTCTGGTTTAGACCTGGTTTAGTCCTACATAAGACCTGGATATGAGCTGGTTTAATCTTGGTGTAGCTCTGGTCCCGTCTTGGCTTAGACCTGGCTTACACTGTAAAAAATATCTGTAAAATCTCAACAGTAAAAGACCGTAGTTGATATATCGGTAAAATACTGTTTTGGTTACGGTAATTAACTGTAATATTAAAAATAAGGCAAAATTGTATTTTTTTGTTTTATTTTTTGTAATGTATACAGTATAGCACTGTTAAAAAAAATCGAGTCCTGTGTTTATTACAGTTTAACACCTTTTTAAAAGATAATAACTTTAAATTTTACAGTAAATGTTGATTAAAACGTAAGTTACAAACTAAAATATACATTAATCAATTTTTTTGAAAGATAACTTTAAATTTTACAGTAAATGTTGATTAAAAGTTAAGCCACAAACTAAAATATACATTAATCTATTTTTTTGAAAGATAATAACTTTATTTTGCAGTAAATAATAATAAAAACTCAAGTCAAAAACTGTAAAAACAACATTTGTGATAAAATTATACTGTAAAATGAAATACAGGACTCTTGTAGTTTTTACGGTAGAATTCTGGCAACCACAGCTGCCAATTTTTTACCGTAAAATTTACAGATTTTTTTTTACAGTGTAGTTTAGGCTTAGCCCTAGTTTAGTCCCAATTTAGTCCTGGTTTAGTTCCTGTCTTGTCCTTATTTAGTAATGTTCATGATGTTACTTTGAAAGCTAATTATCTTCAAGTGCTCAGAGTGAACAGTTTGAGGAACACTGTACTATTGTATTGTGTCCCTCTGTGCGTCCCGTATAGGCCTGGTGTGTGTGGTGAAGCCAGAGTAAATGTATCTGATCGTGTTTTGTCCCTCTGTGCGTCCCGTATAGGCCTGGTGTGTGTGGTGAAGCCAGAGTAAATGTATCTGATCGTGTTTTGTCCCTCTGTGCGTCCCGTATAGGCCTGGTGTGTGTGGTGAAGCCTGAAGGCGTGCCTCAGCTCTGTCAGACGGACGAGATCGGGGAGCTGTGTGTCTGCTCCATCGCTACAGGAACCTCCTACTACGGCCTCACCGGGATGACCAAGAACACCTTCGAGGTTAGTATCGTCTGAATGGGTGATGAGACAAAGAGTTTCACTTTTATTACATCTATAAGTCACTTCTTTGGTCTTCCTCCTGGCCTCCTGTCTGACCTCATCATCCTGCTAACTAATATAGTACATTTTAATCAGATATTGTTTTCATATGATGATAGCATGTGTGTGCAGTGAAGGACAATAACAAATGTCCAAGTATTTTCAATAAACAGTGTCCATCTGCCTGCGGATGCTTAGATTTCCTCTTAAAGATTGTGCTTCCTTTGACCCTAAGAACCTGAGCTGAGAACCTGAGACCCACCTGTATTCTCTCTACTTGTTCTGTTTTAATGAGACTGTATGTTCCTGTTTTCTCTCCATTCTCACAGCTCTACAGTATGTAGTCATTGCGTAAGAGTCACAGGCACCTTCCTCGTTAGTATAGTGGTGAGTATCCCCGCCTGTCACGCGGGAGACCGGGGTTCAATTCCCCGACGGGGAGGCATGGGACTTTTTGACCCTACAGTATAATCATACAGCAGGTGTTTGATTATTACACTGGCACAAAAATGTTCTTAGGGATGAATAAAGTTCTGTCTGTCTGTCTGAACCTGAGCTCCCTGAAAGGCAAGAAAAGGTAGATTATTAAAAGCAGAAGATTTAGTTTACATATTTGTTGCTGTTGGGTGAGTTTTGACTTTCTGACCTGGCAACCCTGTCTTGTCTGCCTTTGTTTTTACAATTTAAATGAATGATGATTCGCGTCATGCTATTTGCGCCGCAGGACGCTGTTCGCGCCTGAACGCGGCTTTCCATAGACTTAACATGGTAATCACTCGCGCCTGACGCCTGAGTCGCCTCCGGTGTGAACGTACCATAACACCAGTAACAACTGGGCCATAGTCCTGTTGACTTGTTGCCTGTTACGCAGGAGACCGGGGTTGAATGAGACTTTTTGACCCTACAGTATAATCATACAGAAGCAGTTGTTTGATTATTACATTTACTACACTGGCACAAAAATGTTCTTAGGGATGAATAAAGTTCTATCTGTCTGTCTGAACCTGAGCTCCCTGAAAGGCAAGAAGTTAGAGCCATACTCACTTATTTTTATTATTTTTGTTAGCAAAGCATTTTTCAGAGGTGTGTTAATGTGCTTTTATCTCTGAAGGTCAGAGGTTTATCAATAATAAACCTCTTATTGATACTGCTGTAAGAAGAAAAGAATTATGGAGTAAAGTGGCCGCCTTATCAGCATTTACTGCAACTCACAAATCAGAGTAGCACTAGCTCCTTTCTGTTTTTTACCAAAGGCTGAATGCTTTTAAACAATAGAGCACATGGATGCAGCATTAATCCTCTGGGCACCTTAAACATTTACATAAACTCGTTACCTTAGTGGTTATTTCACACGTTTTTTAAATTAGACTGGATATGAGTTCCAGCCATCATCTTCCACTTATTCATGACACAGAGGCAGCAGTCTAAGCAATGATGCCTAGACTTCTCTTGCCCCAGACACTTCCTCCAGCTCCTGCGGGGAATCCCAAGGCGTTCCCAGGCCGAGAGACGTAGTCCCTCCGGCGTGTCCTAGGTCTTCCCCGGGGCCTCCTCCCAGTGGGTCATGCCCCGGAACACCTCCCCAGGAAGGTGTCCAGGAGGCATCCAGAACAAATGCCTGAGCCACCTCAGCTGGCTCCTCTCATTGTGGAGGAGCAGCGGCTCTTCTCCGAGCTCCTCCCGGGTAACTGAGCACCGAAACTGAGTTTTGGTCCATTATGAAAACCTGACTCCCGTAGTTTAGATGTGTTTATGGGGCTGTGTCACATTTACCAAGTGAGAAGTGCATTTCTATAACTTTAAGTTTATTTAGTTTAGTTTATTTATTTACATATTAATACAGAATAAAGGGTTGGGAGCACGACTAAAGAAGATTTTAAGTCTGTGTCCTGTTTTTACTGCGGTTGCTCTGTGTCATACTTTGCTTTTGTTGTGATTTTTTAACCAGTAACAATAGGGCCATAGTCCTGTTGACAGTTCTTTTGTGTGGTTTACCCAGCTCTGTTGTGTAGTCATTTTGTAACACTTTGTCCTGGTTTTACTGTGGTTGGTCTGTGTTATACTTTCCTTTTGTCGTCACTTTTAAACAGAGCCATTCTTGTTTTTGTGTAGTTTACTTGGCTCCATTGTCCAGTTGTTGCATAAGAGTAGAGGTCACCTTCCTCGTTAGTATAGTGGTGAGTATCCCCGCCTGTCACGCGGGAGACCGGGGTTCAATTCCCCGATGGGGAGGAAACAGGTCTTTTTGTCCCCACAGTGTGACCTTACAACAGCTGTAGTGGTTATTTCACACGTTTTTCAATTAGACTGGTTTTTAATTTAATTTGTTGATAATTACACAACTTATGAACCTTAGATCTCAAGGCAATACTAATTTAATTTGGACACTGAGTATACACAAATGGTCTTTGTAAAGTAATGCGGTCATCTCTGACACATGGTAAACTGCTTTCTCCCTCAGAGAAGTCATGGATCATAGTCAGTTCAATAATATGGATGTACTTTGTTTGCATTGAAAGAAATCTTTTCTGCATCAGAGTTAACAGCCCTCAGTGGTGTGTTCTGTGTGGTTGCCTGTATCAGACAGATATAAACACATCATATATAGGCTGCAGTATCATATAAATACTGCAGTGGGGACATTTGCACTTACCAATAGTCCCCATTGTCTTTATCTAATCTCTGCAGCACTGCTTTTATTTCTTTCTAATATGTGATTGTGATTGCTATTAAAATCCCAGACCCTTTACACATCACAGTCAGCCAAAATGTTCCAAAATACACCAGAATACAGGAAATATCATCTGCTGTGTTCAAAATTTTCTAAGAGGGGGGGACTCGGACCCTCCTCTGTCACATTACTAATTACTTTGTGTTAAAACTTAACTGTGGTACAGAACATTCAGGCTTTTGCCTGATCGGCTTCTGAATAGCTCAGCAGCCCTTCTTCACAAACAATTAACAATTAACAATTAAGTCATAATAATAATAATAATAATAATATTAATAATGCATTAGTCTTATACAGCGCTTTTCTAGACACTCAAAGTCGCTTTACAATTTGGTGCATTATTCATTCTCTCCTCAGTCTCACTCGGTGGAGGTGAGCTACTTCTGTAGCCACAGCTGCCCTGGGGCAGACTGACAGAAGCGTGGCTGCCATTTTGCGACTATGGCCCCTCCGACCACCACCAAACACAGTCACACTGACACATTCTTTAACCTGAGCTTAAAGGGCCCATATTATCCTGTTTTTTGTGTCTCTTAAATTAAATTAGGACACATTTAGATCAGCAGCTTTACTCCACAGCTCCAGGTCTGTTTTTGCTGCAGGAACAACATTAAAACATGGTAGAAAACTCATAAAAGTCAATTTTGCATAATAGGGCCCCTTTAAACAGGGACAGCTCAGTGATAACATGCAGATCAAGTGGCAGCGTTTTCCAGAGTTTAGGAGCAGCAACAGCAAATGATCAATGGGCCCACTGATTGTATGGGACAATGAGATGTCCAGAGCCATCTGAGCAGACAACCGGAGGGTGGAGCAAGATCATTAAGCACTTTAAAAACAAAAAATTAAACGTTTGAAATCAATGCGGTAGCGGACCGAGAGCCAGTAGAGAGAAGAGAGCCTCGGGGTGAGGTGGTTGTTTCTGGATGAGTTGGGCAGCTACATTTTGCACCAATAGCAAACCACGGAGTGATGACTGTGTGATACAGAAATACAGTGCATTACAGTGGTCAATACGTGAACTGATGAAACCATGAATAGGTTTTTCGAGGTTGTTGTGGGACAGAAAGGACTTCACGTTTGCAGCTGGAAAAGGCGCAGGTGGAAAAAGCTAGCTTTGACAACAGCATTAGGGCCCGTGTACATAAACGCTGGCCAGGAAAATGCAACAATCATGCCACCCCAGATTTGCATGTACATGAAAATGCTAAGGTGTGAAGAAAACAAGATTTTGTGTATTACCCGTATTTGTCCATCAGATGGCACTGTGCACCCACAAATGCTCTGCACTACACAGTGAGTAAACAGCGGAGGAAGTGATAGTTTCGGTCTGCAACTTCACAACTTCTTAAAATCTTGTTTTTTCTGAAGCCAATCCCATAAAGTCTCATAAAGGTCAGTCCTGATATATTACTGAAAGTTTCTGACTAAATATGAGCGTATGAGACCTAAAAGCTTTTGCGATCGTGGGTCAGCTGACACCAGGCCAGCCAATCACTGTTCAGATTGGGGCTGTTACGTCATTGTTTTCAGTGAGTCACTGTTTTCACAGTTTACAGAGAGTGGAGCGGCTCCTGCTATGAGACCAAAACACCTCCTCCATTGTTTCCAAAAGACTGGGGATTTGGGAAACGGAAACCCCATCTTTATGTAAACAAAAGGTTAAACCACAATTGAACCCTTGTGGATTCGGCAAAACATGTTGTCGTCTAAACGGCCCCTTAATTTGTTTGTCAAACTTCAGTTTACTGTCAAAAATCACTTCTAAATGTTTGATGGCCTGACTGACAGGAGACGTGAGGATCTTACATTCACTCTTATTTTCATTCAGGTGAAGAAAGTTTTAGGCTAGCCATAGCTTTATATCTGAAAGACAGCTTTGGAGAGAGTTTAGTGCAGATCCATCATTAGAGCGCAACAGCAGATAGACCTGAAGTTCATCTGCATAAAGGTGGAACAACAGATTGTATTTTGCGATGATGGATCTGAAAGGCAACATGTACAAAGAAAACAGGACCAGACCAAGAATAGACTCTTGTGACACCCTAGAGGACAGGGAGGCCAGTGAGGAGGAATAGTCATCAATCATAACAACAAAGGTCCTGTCGGTTAGGTAGGAGCTAATCTTTAGGAGTTAATTTTTGTGTTTGTTTTTGTTAAAGTCAATAGATTGCACAGGTTCCCCCACAGCACCATAAACCAAAGATAAAGTCATCTGAACTTAGTAGGGGTATGACAGAGCACAAATCCCACAAGAACATGACTATATTTATACACTATTTTTATTCCTCTAAGACAAAATAAATGAATCTAACAAAAATCATTTATTTATTGCTACAAACAAATCAGGTTTGTATGAATGCTGTTAAACACCAGAGATTGTAAGTGCAGCATTAGTCTGGACAGGGCACTGTGTTGCTGTGGTTTGTAAATGTAAATGTAGCTATGATGGTGTTCAGGTAAGGACTGATGTTAAGAGCACGACTAAAGGAGAATTTGAGTCTTCAGCAGGTCCTGGTTTTACTGTGTTTGGTCTGTGTCATACTTTCCTTTTGTTGTCACTTTTAAACAGAACCATTCCCTTGTTTTTGTGTCGTTTACTTGGCTCCATTGTCCAGTTGTTGCATAAGTGCAGAGGTCACCTTCCTCGTTAGTATAGTGGTGAGTATCCCCGCCTGTCACGCGGGAGACCGGGGTTCAATTCCCCGACGGGGAGGAAACAGATCTTTTTGACCCCACAGTGTGACCTTACAACAGCTGTAGTGTAGCTTCACACATATGTTTTCATTTAGACTGGATATAAGTTGTGTTTTTTGATCATTACGCACTTTCTGAACCTTAGCTCTCAAGGAAATACTCAAAAAGTCAATCTATTCAAACAGAATATAGTGTATAGATCTGAAATAGCAGAAGTTTGTTTGACATCTGCAGTGGAAGAATTACTACCAGACATTTGCAGTGTTTTTAACATGCTCAGTTTGTACATAGATTTTTTATTTTTTCTTCTGTGTTTGTTTTTATGGAGAGTTAATCTTGTGTTTGATATTGTTAAAGGTCTCCTATTCTACTAAATAGAGCTTTCTGAGCTCATCATGTCATGATGTTGTATCATCATCATTCATCAGCAATTTTCATCTGCACATTTGAGTAATCCTCTACAAGGGGCTGCATTTCTCAGGCGCTGAAAACGCTCGGCTTCATGGCTCTACATAGATACATTAAACCTTGCGTTCTCCAGGAAGCGCTGACCAACAGGGCTGGGTACCGCTCCAGTTTTTTTGACACCAGTTTTAAACGATATCTGGTTTTCGATACCGGTTTTCGATACTTGAGCAATACTTTCTCTGATACCTGTGGTGAGCTAATTCTCTCTTTTAGTCATATAATTTAAAGGTTGTAAAATATGCTGCTGTTCTAGAGGTGTCCAAGATTGGTTTAGAGCGATACCTGCGCAGGTTCTTATCCCCCACTTCATCAAAACTGTAAAGACAGTGTCAATGAGAACAAGATGAAATGGAATTTTTACAAAATTGATGATTCTTCTAGGATAAAATAAATGGATGTAAAAGAGTATCGTGTTCATCTAAAATCACAAAATGCATACCTATTTAGGTGCATTTTGAAATCAACTTGTAATGAATGGCATTTGCTTCTATTGTTCATTAATTATATTCAGCAACAAAACATACTGACTCTGCCAAATATTTTGCCACAAACTCAAATGACAGACTTCTTCGTAAAAATAGAGCAAACAGAAACTGATCACAAGGACGATTTTCACAAGAATCCTGTCACATTTTGATCTTGCGAGAACTTGAGATCTTGTAACATCCATTATAGGAAACAGTGGAAGAAGATAAATGACAAGTTGCTAGTAAATACCTTAATCTGAGCTGCTAGATTCTTTTCTTGTTCTCTAAACTGGGACAATGACAGACGTCCTAATCCAGCTGTGATATCCTGCTGACCTCTCCATGTAAACATATTGACTGATTGTGTTTGTATTTGCAGGTGTACCCAGTAAGCTCCAGCGGCGGCCTGATCAGCGAGTATGCCTTCATCAGGACCAGTCTCCTGGGCTTCATTGGTCCTGGAGGTCTGGTCTTTATCACGGGGAAGATGGACGGACTCATTATGGTCAGCGGGAGAAGGCACAACGCGGACGACATCGTGGCCACGGCGTTAGCCGTGGAACCAATGAAGTTCGTCTACAGAGGGAGGTGAGTGTAGAAAACCTAGAAATCATTTTAATCTTGCTTTTTTAAGTATAGTGGGTATGAGAGAAGAGGTTAGGGTTAGATGGAGGCAGAGGATTCACTGAAGAGCTTAAAGGTAAAGAAGAAGAACAGTCAGTGTGTTTAGTGGCATCTAGTGGTGGAATTGCAGATAACAACTCCACACTGGAGAGCCTGTGAACCTGTGACAGACACAAGCACACATACAGATAAAAGCCAGGTATTTGCAGTGAACTGTCTGTAGGTTGCATTCAGTTGATGTCATAGAATTCTAAAGGGCCTATAGATTCAGTGCCATCGTGTAATAGTTGGGGGCGTAGTCTGGCGTGGGCAAGGGCGTAACTTTGGGTGTAATATTGGGGGGGGTAAACTCTCCATCTATTTTTTTTTTTTTTTTTTTTTTTACACATTGAATCATGTACTTTTGTAAAAGGAGTATGCTAATTTGGAGTTTCTGTATTAGAAATGCATTATGATATTTTACTGTGATTTACTTAGCTTCAGCTATGTACTAGGCCAGTGTCAGTGTCAGCGTTAGCACAACAGCAGGGCTGATTAGTAAATAATGCCATCTCCCACTTACTTAAATAAGCATTCAGTGGTAAATTGACATTAGTCCTGCACACAGCACATGTTCCATGGCAGCCTCCTTAGCTTTACCTCACACTGGCAGTTTAGTCATATCATCAGTTAACTAAACAATACGACTGTTTACCTCGTCTTGGGCAGTACTTTTTTTTTCTTTTTCGTTGGGGTTGGCGTTGACCAACTCTGTAAAACTGTTGACTGCTCTTTGGTGCTCTTTTCATAACAGCACAGGTTAGAGACAGCCAACTATCACTGCTACAACACCAGAGACTGAGCGACACACAGCAAACAGCAGATGCTCAGGAGAGACAGTGGACTGGGCCGTACCAAGTATTCTGCACGGGGAGGGGGGTTGAATAAACTAAGTACTATTTTGCTGGCAAACGAAATGAATACAGAAAATCGACGAGTTATTCATGCAAGATAATTCATATTTGTATTTGTATCGCAATGTTGTGATTATTAAGGGGGTAATATTGGCTCAACCTGATTTTTGGGGGGGTCATAACCCCCCTAACCCCCCCAGAAGTTACCCGCCTGGGTGTGGGGGAAAATACTGGCTTCAAACACTGATTTCACTGGCTCAGAAACACTACTTTTTTATTCTTTTCAGACTTTTTTCTGGGGACAATTTCCAAAATAAGCAATCTTAAAAGAAGTCCTGTCTTACACGGAGTCCTTATGTTGTTATGACATGAATAAGAATGCCATATTAGAAAATTAAATGGATTGTGTTCCATATTTTTAAAGACTGGCAGAACAATCCAACTAAATGTTCCGATGTGATATCTCTAAACATATTCTTTTGACTGAGGGCTATGCCATAAAACTCCATCAGAAAAGTGTGGCTTATGGCCAGACTTCTACCTGGAGCATGGACGCGGGAAGGGGGGATGCTGGGAAAGCTGCAGCACCCCCAAATTTGACTCCTGCACCCCCAACTGTTGGGGACGTTGTAACTGCAACTCCAAAAGGTTTACAAAAATAAATTATATTTTGATGTATATAGTAGCCTAATATAAAATAGTAATTGGATAAGGGCTCGTTTCCGTTTTTTGTTTTCTTATTGGGAAACGTGAAAACGAAAGGCCAGCAGGTACACGGACCCCGTGCCTTTCCCGATCTCACTCACTTTTAAGAATAAATGACTGTTAAAATTAACAGAACTCAATTTAATTGCTTAAATAATATAAAGGTTATTATGACAAAAAGCTTACCAGGTTAATACCCCCCGGGGTTAATCTGAGGCAGCTCAGAATTCTCTGGTAGAATTTGCTGCTAAAGATTCAAAATGCAGATGTCTTGGTGTGGTTTATGGTTAATATCTCTGTGAGTACTGGTCTTATCTGCCTGAACAAATGACCTTACGGGAAGTTAGTTCTTCACTATGGCATCAAAAAGTTGTGATATGACTGCTGTCAGTAGACTCTGCATTAAGCCACAAGATTATTATGGTGAGGTTGTGGAACCAATCGCTAGCAAAAAATTATCAGGTTCAATGTGAATGTTCTGTTTGGATATTTCTTTTAACCCTCTCCAGGCAGGCGTTGCAGATTTGCAACAGCTAAATGCTCATTACCTAATTACAAAAAAAACAAAACAAAAAAAAAAGTCAGAATTGTTTATTACTACCCCATATGATAATGTCCCCCAAATATCAGATTTTTCCTGTTACTGAAACTTAATTTGAGCCTGAGAGGGTTAAGAATGGTACCTCATTTATTTAGGCCCCTGTCCTCCATCTGAGATTTTTCCATCATCAAATTCTAGAACGTGAAGGCAACCTGTGAACTAAAAACAAAGTGTGGAAAGTGGTTAGTCATGACTGCCTTGATCCCATGTTAAAGTAATGATTAGCAAGTGTGCTCAGGTCTCTTTACAAACAGCTTTAGTGAGGATAAGAAGGCACCTTTTAAAAACATTGTACTTCCTTCAAAATGTTAACCTTGTGTTTGGTTTCCCTTTTAATTCTTGAACAACTTAACTTTAAAGATTTTTCTGACTCGTTGGGAATAGTCGCTCTGTGTAGTCGTTGCGTAAGCAATGACTGAGGCTTCCTCGTTAGTATAGTGGTGAGTATCCCCGCCTGTCACGCGGGAGACCGGGGTTCAATTCCCCGACGGGGAGGAAATGAACTTTTATCACACTTGGTTTCACTTTTCAGCCACTTCACTCTGTATTTACAGCTTATTTATGATTTATTTCAATGTTGGGATAACTATGGTCTATGGTCTGATAACTATTTGAGCGGAGAGATTAGTCAGCAGAAAAAAATACTTCCTGTGCTATTTTAAGAGCATTCTAAGTTAAGCAATCAGTAACTGCTGTTGAACTATATTTAGTAGAAGCTTTTTACACTGGGATTAACATTACAGCCTCACATTCCCCAGTTTATGCCTACAGTTTTAAGATTGATGAATGTACACAACCTGCTTAGATAGATTAAAGCTGGAGTTGTACAAGAAACCCAGAGGAAAAACTTCAGTTTACACTTTTAGAAAAATTAAAACAAACATTTAAATTATAATAAAAAATAATTTCTAGAGAACAGCAATGTGCTTCTTCTCCAGTGGTGCTCAGTTTGTACACAACATTAACCCTCTCCAGGCAGGCGTTGCAGATTTGCCACAGCTAAATGCTTATTAATTGTTAATTGTTTATTACTACTCCATATGATAATGTCCCCCAAATATCAGATTTTTCCTGTTACTAAAACTTAATTTGAGCCTGAGAGGGTTAAAGGAAACGTCTTCAGCGTTGAACAAGGCTAAAACCTGCCAATAAGTTTCAACAACTTCAAAACAAGCATTTAAAATGTAGCTTTGAGTCTGTCAGTAATACTGTAACATCAAAAAACATATCATAAACAAGATCTCTAAAAGCTGGATTTTATTTGTTTACTTCTGCTGCTTTCTGTGGACAATGACGGGGGCCTGGTCAGACCAATTCTAATTTTATGTAAACGTGTTTTTAAAAGGCTGCAGCAGCTGTTAATTTTATGGAGCCCCTAAAGTCTTGGACACCATTAAAGTGGCTATATTATGCTTTTTGTATCTTTTTAAACCAGTCCTGGTCACCTCTAGAACAGCAGCACATTTTATAACCTTTAAAAACAGATGAAGAGACCAGCAGAGAGCAGCTCTGTTGTCCTCTTAAGGCCTCCATACACCAAGGCGACGATCGCCCATCTGAAGCCGTCTTTACAGTTCTTCCACGTTGCTCATTTCCGTCCTTTTGATCTGTCAGCGCCGTCGGCCCCCATCGCTCCAGGACGGAGGCCGTCTGACCAGTTTTCTGCCGATTGGCCTTGTTGTTGTTGAATCGGTGTCTTTGGTCTTTGGCACGAAGCGCTCTGATTGGCCTAGCACTACAGCTGCCGCGCCAATCAGCTCACGGGAATTTTAGCGGAAGTGACGGAGTGACGAGAGGTGAAAACCGCTGTGGCAGCGTACTGTCACCATTTTTACATTCTTCGCAGTTCCATGCGGAAAGTTATCTTCTTCAAGTAACAGAGCAGCGGCACCTAATCCACACAAAACAATGTCCAAACCGGCCATGATCACGCTTCTCAAATGTTCAAACAAGCTGAGAACAGTGCAGACCAAGGCGCGCTACATGCATATGTACTCCACAAACATTGTGTCACTTCCGTTTATCTTTGTTCACTGGCTAGCGCCATCTGCCGCTTTGGGGGGGTAATTACACGGTCTTTAGGTCGGTTGTCGCTTCGGTGTATGAAGAGGGAAAAAGGTCATGCGACGTGAGGAAACGGGAGGGAACGAGAGGAGACGAGAAGAGACGAGCTGTCGCTCCGTCTTTTCGGTGGCAGTCTGGGAGTCGCCTTGGTGTATCGAGGCCTTTAGACACAAACAAAGAAAAAAAGCTGTTTGCGCCCTCAAACTTTTTTTTATGATGCCATTTTACTGTAAAAAAAAAACTGTGATGTGTGGAGTGTTTTTGAGATGAAACCACATAATATTGTGGTTAAAATCTAAAAAAAAGTTGATTTAGTGTAATCAATTGTGTTTAATCCTGTGTTTTCTGTCTGTTTTCCAGGATAGCGGTGTTCTCTGTGACGGTGCTCAGAGACGAGAGGATTGTGGTCGTGGCCGAGCAGAGACCGGACTCCACAGAAGAGGACAGCTTCCAGTGGATGAGCCGCGTCCTGCAGGTGAAGAACAGTACTGCAACTGTGAAACCCTTTTCAATCAGCTGTTTGCATAAGAAATAACCTCGAGGAACAGAGAGAGAGGCTCATTTGCATGTGTGATAAGGGTAGCGTGGCCGAGCGGTCTAAGGCGCTGGATTAAGGCTCCAGTCTCTTCGGGGGCGTGGGTTCAAATCCCACCGCTGCCAATAAACTCTTTAGCAAGTTTTTAATGTTTAACATCAAAATATAAGGAACTTTTGTTCTAACAACTCTTCAATGTGTTCCCCACATCTCTGACGCTGATGTGCTGCAGTTAGCTTACCTTAGCTTTAGCGTTGTGCTAATGTGCTGCAGTAAACTCACCTTAGATTTAGCCCTATGCTAATGAGCTGCAGTTAGCTTACCTTAGTTTTAGCCTTGTACAGATGAAAATATAATCCTCTTCTGAGGCAAACAGCTGCAATAATCCTGTCCTTTTATTCATTACTGTGATCAGACGAGTTTAATTCAGCGAGTATGATTATTACTCATTGATAAATAGTAAAGTTATGTCTTGCACATGAACAGATACTGCACTCTGCTCAGTCGTGTGTCTGAGTTGCTTTGGTGTCTGTGGCTGCTTTTAGTGGAGACTTGAGGAGACAAAGCAGGCACCCTGCCTCTGCTGACAGTGGTTGGGCTTGGGTTGGTGTGTCCCAGGTTTTATCCTTCCAAATTTACATTTGCTTGGGAGGACTGAGTGCATTTAAACATGTTTAAGAAATCTTCAAATCTGGCCTTAGAATCATCAGTGATGTCACAATGTCTAAAAAACTAAACAAAACTGGAAACTAGGTGATATTGAGGACAAGACTCAGACAAAATATAGATTTTGCAATATATTGCATGATTTTGTGACCAGATACAGATATTGATACGTTCAATACTTTGTGACGTCATGCACAATAATGGTGCTACTGTGCTGCACTGCTTTCAGTGATGTGAAAATCCATCAAAGAAAATCTAAAGAAAATCAAGGGAATATCCCTTTGCGAGCTTGGTTGTGGGTAGTATGGCTGAGTGGTTTAAAGTACAGAAGTAATGCTCCAGTTGCTTCAGGGTTGTGGGTTTGAATCCCACTGCTCCCCAGAGACTTTGTTTCTAAACGATCAAAAGTAGATTAGATTGACTGTGTCCATGTTGAATCTGACCCTTGTCCTTACTAGTTCATGTTTGGGTTGGTTGAGTAAACATTCTCTACCAGCGGTATCTTTGACCTTTGTAACCTAATTAGTGATTTTTTTGTCCTTTATTGTGTATTTGTTGAGATTAGAAATAGTAAGATAGTGAGCTTTGTTTTTTGTTAATGCAACATTATGGCTGCTAAGAAACTGCACTATGTAAGTTTAAAGGAGAGTAGTAAAAACATGTCTTTCTTGGTTGAGTGCATGTAAACATGTTGAAGTAATGTTTAAGTCTGCCCTTGGACTCATCAAACTGAAATATAAAGTATGTCTCCTACTGTGTATCTCTTGAACGGCCAAAGTGCATACGTAAATCCTTTTCCTCTTAAGTTAACTGATTATCTGTCGTATCTTCCCTCCAGGCCATAGACAGTATCCACGGTGTGGGTGTGTTCTGTTTAGCCCTGGTCCCGGCCAACACTCTCCCTAAGACTCCTCTGGGCGGGATCCACCTGTCTGAGATCAAACAGCTGTATCTGGAGGGAGGTCTGCACCCCTGTAACGTCCTGATGTGTCCCCACACCTGCGTGACCAACCTGCCCAAGCCTCGGCAGAAACAGCCAGGTACGGTCTGTTTGTGTGCGCTGAACCATTTTTTTTTTTACAACAAAAGATAAGCAACATATCAGGAGCATACCCATCTTTACCTCTGAGAGACTTTTTAAAATGCTTGTATTGTGGTCATGTTACTGACCTGGTGTTCTTACATCCAGTCACTTTCAGCTGCTCATGCTACTTGACAGGATTTTATGCCATTTCTGGCTGGAGTTTTTGACCTCATGTCAGGGAATTGAACCCCTGACCTCTTGCTCTAACCTCAATAGTTCCAAACTGCTTTTCCGTCTGTTTTTACTAGTACCACTTTGTTACAGTCTTTTGTTGCCCTGTCCCAATTTTTTTAGATGTGTTGCTGCCATTAAATAAAAATGTTATTATCTAAGTCAGGGGTTCCCAAAGTGGGAGTGGGGACCCTCCTGGGGGTCATGAGACACCAAGATGGGGGTTGCGAGATGATTTCCAGTTATCATAAAATGAATGGAACTTTATTTTAGTATTTTTTCATAGAGAATATCATATGCAAGTCAAAACTGTGAGTAAAATAAACCATGCAAATAAATAATGTTAATCCACCCAGCTTTTATTACGAGTGTCAATCACGTTTTACAATGAGGGGTCGACGGTCGTTTGCAGCAGGAGCTGTCTGCTCTTTAGTCCACTGTGTTTCAACCTGGTTTGGCTGCGCGTTATGTGGATGCAGGCGCAGCACCCGTGGACTCGCACTAAAGGCACCAAATAAGAAGAAAAGCTGATTTTTACATCAGCGGAGCATTCAAACAAAGCCACAGACACTGGGCACACATTAAAGGCCGATAATGCAATAAAACCTCTTCTAAAACAAAAATAAGTAGAATTTTGTTGTACTTTTATATTTACAAAGGCTACAGTATTTTTCAAGTGGAACTAATAATAGCCTGCATACATTACATTACTACATTGAAGGCCACGTGATCGGTATCGGCCATGATCGGTATCGGCCGATCACAGCAAAGGCTGATCGGTGATTGGCCTCAAAAATCCTGATCGGAGCACCCTTAATTATTATTATATCTATTATCAATGTACAAAGATACATAAAAAAAGAAACAGAGAGTGTACTGGCACTGGTCCTATCTCGCAATGGTAACGATATAGTGCCCAGACCTGGACTCAAACTCAAAGATCTTCTAGTTCAGGGGTCAGTGCTCCTGAGCCATAAAATCTCTATATCTCACACTGGTAAAGAATCCACTAAAAATAATCCTGTCTTCTTTAGTGAAGTTAGTGTCTTTAGGCCGTGTCTCAAAATGGGACAGAATCCTTTAAAACTCCCCTGGATCTAAACAGAGATCTGAATCCAGACCAGAATTAATAGATTTTGTCCTTGGCTGAAGTTTAATTTTAAAGCACTTTTAGCTCTCATTTTTCACTCCTCACTAAAACCTTCCACAGTACTGCATGTGAACTGTTCATGATGGTGTTGATGCTCGTGAACATTTATTATTATCTTTATTATTTAATGTTTTCTGTTGATTTCAGAGATCGGCCCGGCCTCTGTGATGGTGGGGAACCTGGTGTCAGGGAAGAGGATCGCTCAGGCCAGCGGCAGAGACCTGGGCACGACTGACGACAACGACCAGGTATCAGACACAGGAGTTTCATGTTAGCAACCTTCTACAGCAGTGTTTCCCAACCAGAGAAAATATTTGTGATTTTTTTCATATTGAATTTTTAAAACCTATGATGGAGAAATTGCTAAAGACATTATTTGAATATTATATGTTGTTATATAGGTTTAATAGCTTGTTTCAAAGAAGAGTTACTGAAGTTATTTTAATTTGAGACAGTTTTTATTTTAAAATAAATCAATTACACAGTAAATACTAAAACATAAAAATAATAAATATAATAAAGTATCTTAATGTATCAAGAGTTTAGGTTATTATTTTCTATTTTTATTTTAAAGGCATTTGAGTTTAAAAGAAAAAAATGCAGGAGAATTAGCATTTACAATAAAATAAGTATATGTTGTTTTGTATGTTTTTATTTATTTTATTTATTTATTTATTTCATTATACAAAAGAGAAAAAAAACAAAGCAGAAATATTTACATGACAGCATGAAGTTTGAATGAAAAGGAGCAGAGAGAAGAAAAAAATCTTATATTTTCTGCCCCTTTTTAACAACAAAAAATATTTACATTTCACATTTAATTTTCATTTTAACATCTCAACATAACTGAAT
This sequence comes from Bostrychus sinensis, assembly GCA_020698575.1. Taxonomy (NCBI): domain Eukaryota; kingdom Metazoa; phylum Chordata; class Actinopteri; order Gobiiformes; family Eleotridae; genus Bostrychus; species Bostrychus sinensis. The sequence continues at coordinate 3,510,921 of CM036259.1, read as the reverse complement.
TAAATTTTTAAACTTCATCAAAACTTTATCACAGACCACTACTTTAATTTACATTTTGATAACTATTTAATACACTTGATTTAATACATTTTTTAAATATATTAAGTGACCTTGATTCTTTGGTTTCTTTATTAAGATTGTTCCATAATTTTACACCATATACTGCAATATTTCGTTCCATCACTTTAGTTCTGAATCTAGGTTTTTTAAAGCTGTTTTTGAATAACTATCAACATGAATGAGTGGGGGGGTGTTCATGGTATAACAAAAAGCTCTGAGGGTACACGAGACAAAAAAGGTTGGGATCCACAGTTCTACAGAACACTGAGCCTGTCTTCAGTGCTCAGAGGTATAAAGAGTAAAAAACAAACAAACAGAGGGTTTATTTATAAAACTGTATTCAGCAAAAATGAATGTGAATAAATAAGAGTTATAAGTGAAGGTTACATAGATGTTCAGGTTCAACAGTAATTGTATTCTTCCACTTTAGAGAACTGACCTCAATATGAATTTCCATCCACTTGAGTTGAAGTAGATTTTAATCAGGCATGTTTTTAATCACTTTAACCACATCTGATGTTACTTTAACCCTTCACTTTCAGTCTCTACGCCACACTACAGTGCTATTTCACTCAGAACGCTGCTTTTACCGCACCAGTTGCCAAGAATATTCTGGTGTAGAGCCTTATCAATAGAGAGAGAGAGAGAGTCCCATCTTCACGGTTGGTCAGGGTAGCGTGGCCGAGCGGTCTAAGGCGCTGGATTAAGGCTCCAGTCTCTTCGGGGGCGTGGGTTCGAATCCCACCGCTGCCAAGATGTTGTATTGCTCATCTTCAGAGTCAGACAAGTGTGTCCATTCCTATTAAATCAGACCTATCTAACCATCCAGAACCTGTTCCAATGTGGTTTATGCTGAAGCAGTTCTCTGTTAGACCACTATTAATGTATAATAATGCATTAATAAATACATAATAATTAATGAACAGTAGATACTGAACATTAGTGTATTATTCAAGATTTACATGATAATAACCATGTATATAACTCAGTGTTGTTTAAATGTTGAAGTACTGATTTGTAAAGAATTAATTAACTTGTTACTGTTCCTTAATTAATATTTAAAGAGGCTATATTCTGCTTTCTTTCATATTTTTAAACCAGTCTTGGTCTCCTCTAGAACAGCATTTTATGTTTTACAACCTTTAAAAACATAATGTGACTGAAAGAGAATGTTTTTAATAAGCGCTCTACTGGTGTCATAAAGAAACAGGTGAAGAGACCAGCAGAGGGCAGCAGAGTGTTGCAGTCTTCTGAACATAATCAAATAAAAAGAGCTCCTGTCCTTAAACTTTTACTACAACAATTTTACTAAAGTAGTTGTTTAAGTTTTAAAAAGTAGTTGTTGTTTTGTTTTGGGTTTTTTTGTTTTTTTGTTGTTGTTGTTGTAGTTTGTAGTTTTTTGTTCTTTGTTTTTTTTTTTTGTTTTTTTTTTTTTTTGGGGGGGGGGGGGGGTAAATGAATGAGAGCAGCCTGGATGTAGAGGGCTTGGTCAGTGGTCAGTGCTTCCTGGAGTGGGCGGGGGTTCATGGGAGAGGTGGAGGTTTGTGGTGTAACTGAGCGTTATGAGGCCTTAAAAAGTCAGCGCCGCAGAATACAGAATTACTCAAACAGGCATAAATGAAACAAAACACAACTCCAGGTCTGTTTTTGATGAGGGAACAACATTATACCATGGGAGACAGAGAGGAAAATGATATTTTGCAGAATATATCCTCTTTAAACAATGCTTTAATGCGAGTTATTCTTAAGTGTTCCAAACATACAAAGCTTTATTTGCTCCTTAAATAAACTCACTGATGTTCTGTTTCTTTTCCAGTTTTTGTTTTTGTCAGAGGTTCTGCAGTGGAGAGCTCAGACCACACCGGACCATGTCCTCTACACTCTGCTCAGCTCCAGGGTAACAGCACGTCACGTAACAACATAAAAAGGTTTACAATAATTGTAATAGTAAAGACATGACATTAACTGTCCTCTTGTGTCGTGTAGGGGGCAGTGTCGAACTCCCTCACCTGCCTGCAGCTCCATAAACGTGCAGAGCGAGTGGCTGCTCTGCTGATGGAGAGGGGAGGTCTGCAGGAGGGGGACCACGTGGCTCTGGTCTATCCTCCAGGTATCCAATTTGGTTCATAGGTCTTACATTTTCAAAACGCAACATTTTCTTAGTCTAGTCTTTGCAGTGTAGTATGTAAATTAGCAACTATATGCTAGCTTGGCCATTAATGCTAAGTTTTTTCTTCTTAAGTAAAACTAGTTACTGTACTCGTGTTTAAGTCTTTTGTTAAACCAGATTTGTCTTTTTGTTGTTCTAGGCATCGACCTGATTGCTGCGTTCTATGGCTGCCTGTACGCCGGCTGTGTCCCCATCACAGTGAGACCTCCGCATCCACAAAACATCGCCACCACTCTGCCCACGGTCAAGATGATCGTAGAGGTCAGATTTTTACAATACCACAGTTCACCACAGTTAAAACTACTTAAAACATATTCAGATACAGATATAACCACGTCTCAATCTATCAACATGACCGTGGAGTCTCTGTAATATTTATCCACTTAAAACCTAACAAAAGCATTTCAGAACTTATGAAAATATTCTATAATGAAGACATACCTGGCTAATGTAGAGAGCCATATCTTGAAGTGAAGAGTCGTTGAGTATGAGGATTATAGGCAGCGTGGCTGAGTGTTCTAAGGCTCTGTACTAAAGCTCCAGTCTCTTCAGGGGTGTGGGCTTGAATCCCACTGCGGCCAATGTGTAGTTGCTAATCTCTAGCCATTTAAACCATTCCACAGTGAAAAAAGTGTCTCTGAACTCCTCCCGCTGCTACGACGGTGTATTGCTAATTTCATATCTGTGACACAAAAGAAGCTTTGCCTTTCGCTTCAGTTACTGTTTCATCTCTGGAGCTGTCGGACACTCTGATATTTAACCATTATGTAACTGTGACCTGCTTTTGCTCTATTTTTTTTTTACAATTTTATGTCATTAAAACAGCATTTAAGCTTCTAATAACATGATCATTTAAACTGTAGTGACCCTCCCTGCGACCCATTTGTGGATCTTTTCCCTCTTGTGGTTCTTAAACTCCTCACACCAAGTACTGTTTGGCTTTCCACGTGCCATGTTTTATGAACTAAAATGAGCATTACCTAAACAGGGACTAAAACTGGACAGTACCTAGACTAAACTAGGTCTAAGACAGCACTACTCCAGGACTAAACTAGGACTAAAACTGGACAAAACCTAGACTAAACCAGGTCTAAGACAGCACTACTCCAGGACTAAACTAGGACTAAAACTGGACAAAACCTAGACTAAACCAGGTCTAAGACAGCACTACTCCAGGACTAAACTAGGACTAAAACCAGAATAAACTAAGAGTAAGCCAGGTCTAAGACAGCACTACTCCAGGACTAAACCAGGACTAAAACTGGACAAAACCTAGACTAAACTAGGTCTAAGACAGCACTACTCCAGGACTAAACCAGGACTAAAACTGGACAAAACCTAGATTAAACTAGGTCTAAGACAGCACTACTCCAGGACTAAACTAGGACTAAAACCAGAATAAACTAAGAGTAAACCAGGTCTAAGACAGCACTAATCCAGAAATAAACCAGGTATAAAACTGGACAAAACCTAGGCTAAACAAAGTTTAAGACAGCAGTGCTCCAGGACTAAACTAGGACTAAAACTGGAATAAACTAAGAGTAAACCAGGTCTAAGACAGCACTAATCCAGAAATAAACCAGGTATAAAACTGGACAAAACCTAGGCTAAACAAAGTTTAAGACAGCACTGCTCCAGGACTAAACTAGGACTACACCAGAATAAACCTAGACTAAATCAGGACTAAACCAGGTCTCAGCCAGCACATAACCAGGACTAAACTGGGTACCACAGTTTGAGAACCACTGGCCCAGACTACAGATGCAGAGAGTTCAGTCCACACAGTTGTTTAGTCTCTCGTTTAAGCCCCGGTGTTGTATTTGCAGGTGAGCCACTCGGCCTGTGTGATGACCACGGCAGTGATCTGTAAACTGCTCCGGTCCAAAGAGGCCATGGCCACAGTGGACATCAGGAACTGGCCCCCCGTCCTCGACACCGGTACTGAACAATACAGGAAATAAAGCAAATAATAATAAAACAGTATATGAGTGTTCTAAAACTGTTGTGTGTATGTGAACAGACGACCTCCCAAAGAAGAAGCCCCCTGCGCTGTACAAACCCACAAACCCTGATGGTCTGGCCTACCTGGACTTCAGTGTGTCCACCACAGGGATGTTAGCCGGAGTCCAGGTACCGTCACCACAGATACTCTCTACATACACACACACTGATAAATATAAATTATACCCTCGCCTCTGCATCCTTTTCTCTCACTCCGACCAAATTCATGTTCTCTTTTGTTATTTTTATGCAGTACTGGAATTATTTTATCGATATTTTACATTTAACTATTGTTTGGTTGTTGACAACGCTGGACCATGCTATTAAATTTCATTCTGGATGGCACTAAAAGGTCTTACATTTAACTTGACAAAACCTGGTGCTGCTCTGTACCCATATATTTACTGTCCCTCCCCTGTTCATGTCCAAACCATCTCAGTCTGGAAATCTCTAAAAACATGAGCTGTCCCTCTGATGCACTCGTTTCTTTTCCTATCCATCGTCGTCATGAACAAAGAGAACCTCTACAACTTACAAAATACATTGAAAACCATAATATAGTTTGATTACAAGCTCAGTGTAAAACTCATGCTGTTGTTTTCCCTGTGTCCCCTCCCTTCAGATGTCCCATAATGCTGTGGGGGCGTTCTGTCGCTCGGTGAAGCTTCAGTGTGAGCTGTATCCGTCCAGAGAGGTGGCCATCTGCCTGGATCCTTACTGTGGCCTGGGCTTCGTGCTCTGGTGCCTCTGCAGGTAACAGCCACACGCTTACAGCCAACTACTACCACCAACTACTGAAACTGAGACTTTTACATATTATAAACCTTTCTCTTTACTCTCACAGAATAATGCATGTATTGTTCTGCTGTCAAAAATGTAGCTTACAAAGAGATCAGGTGAAGCTCTGTTCCTCTGAAGATTCCAGTTCTTTGATGATGAACTGAAATGGCTGCTTTGTTGTGGTACGCAGCTGTTGCAGGTGTTCTGTTCTGTGTCTAGAAACTCTCAAACTGAACACAAAAACAACATCTGATATCAGTGTTGGATGGACGAAAGTTATCCAGACCAACACATTTTGTCAATGACAGAAGCACGTCAGAACATGGTCTGTGGTGCTTGTGTATTTTGGTCAAGAAAGGGTTGCACATATTTGGATGAGAATTTATTTTCCTTATGAAGAGTGTAAAGATGAGTATGAAATAGTTTTGTGTGTATTTTCTGTGTGTTTTCAGCGTGTACTCGGGGCATCAGTCCATCCTCATCCCCCCTGTGGAGCTGGAGTCGAACCCTGCTCTCTGGTTGCTGGCGGTCAGTCAGCTCAGAGTCAGAGACACCTTCTGCTCCTACAGCGTGATGGAGCTGTGCACCAAGGGCCTGGGGCTGCAGACGGAGGCTCTGAAGGTCAGTGACGGTCCACAGAAACATTCATGTTCAGGTTTAGAGTACCGTATTTTCCGCACTATAAGGCGCACCTAAAACCCTTTAATTTTCTCAAAAACCGACAGTGCGCCTTATAATCCGATGCGCCTTATATATGGATCAATGTTGGTTAATTATGGCTACCGTATTCAGGGGGCGTCGCTGAAGTGACAGGTTTTAAAAGCAAAGCTGGCTCTACATTCTGCTCAACCAGACTTATCCCAAATCATACGTGAGTCCTAAAACTTAAGCAGTTGTCCTTTTGTTGTCCTAGTTGTCCCGAAAATGATATAAGCGCGGAGTCTGAAGCAGTTGTTGTCTGATAAAACATAAGAAGTACCGTTGCTAATTGTGTTAGCTCCTGTATGTTATGGCGAATCTCCGCAGGTGATGCGGAGATGCTCAATCTGTCTTTAAAATTATTTTAGCGACTGAATAGAGGAGAATCTAAGCTTTAAAATGAGGTATAACATGTCCATATTCAGCAAAGTTTAGCCATGGTTAGCTGTGTTCAAACCACTTTGTTGTAAAAATAACTTAGCATCGCAGAGCGGGGATAGACGGCAAAAAGACGACACGGTATGGGATGAATGAGATACAGTAGTGTGACTGTATAAATTATAAAGTTACCCCTATATAAGTACTCGTATCGGTACGTACTCAAATGGAAGTACTCCTACTTGTATTGGTTTGAAAAAAAGTGGTATTGGTGCATCCCTAGTTTTCAACGAGGGAGTTGTAAGAACGCTGGTTTGTATTCTATTAATAAAGTTTGACTGACTGACTTATCTGACTGTTTTATTGACATTCCCTTTAGCGCAGCGTCATCTAGTGGATGCACCTTATAATGCGGTGCGCCCAATATATGAAAACAGTTTTAAAATAGGCCATTAATTGAAGGTGCGCCTTATAATCCGATGCGCCTTATAGTGCGGAAAATACGGTAAATAGTAATGCTCCTTGACGTCATATCAGTCTGGAACATCTCCTGTTGAAAACATTTCTAAAGGGGATGGACTTTCAGTAGAATATTTTCAGGTGATTGGATGAAACTCCAGCTCGTGACTGTCTACCATGGTTGGTTTTCAGTCACAGCAACGACTCATATGATGTGGCTAAACAAAACACTACGACACTAAAACAATGCAATGTACATGTTTGGCTGTTTTAGTAAATGTATAGCAGCTAGGAATGTGACGAAACACAAAACTCACGAGACAAGACACGAGACTGGGTTAACAAGAACAAGATGAGATGAGATTTTTACACAACAGATATATGTATTTTACACAAATGAAAAATGTAATTATTCACCTGAAAATCAAAAATTGCTAAACTATTTATGTACTTTTTAAAAATCAACGTGTAATCAATGGTGTGTACTTATATTATTTGATATATGCAACAGCAGAATAACTGGCTAACATCTCCCCTGTAAAAAGTGCAAACCACATCACAAGATCACGAGGCTGATTTTAACCATGAGAATCTTGTGACATTTTGATCTTGCAAGATCATGAGATTGTGAGATCTTGTCACCTAATAGCAGCATCTACGCCACTGAACATCAACCGGCAGCCCAGGGGCCAGATCCGGCTGCCAGAGTTTTCCATCCGGCCCCCAGAATAATACTGAAATCAGGAAAAGCCTAGTGAGGAGAAAAATATAGCTGCCTATATACTTTTTTCTCAAAGTAGCTTATGCCATAGCCTGTCTCAAAAATGACAATAAACTTACTCTGAGTAAACATTTCTTTTATTGTTTTAGATGCTCATTTTATCTGTAGTCATCTTTCACAAATGTCCTTGCTTGGGCTTTTTCCCCACACATAAGTACAAGCCTTGCACATAGCAAAGAGCAAATACATACAAATGCAAAATGTTATTAGAAATGTTACATCATTACATCAAATTAAGGAGGCCTGTGATCTAAAACATAAAGACAAATGAAGTCAAACCGAAAAACTCTTGATCAAGAATGTGGTTAAAGGGAGACACTACAGTTCCCCCTGATACCATCACTGTAATATCAGACTTAACAGGTGTCAGACTTATGTGCAAGCACAACATTAATATATAAAATAATAATATATTACTTGTTTTATTTTATTTTATGAGATCATCTGGCCCTCACTGTGTCTGCTGGTAAAAATTCTGGCCCTTGGATAAATGTAGTTGATAACTCCTGATCTAACATCTTTCAGCATCTCCATGTTGTTTACAAGTATCACTAAGATGCTGTTTGCTGTTGGCAAACATAAACCCCGCCCACTCACCACAGTACTGTCACACCATTGGTCAAACCACCAGAGATGCAGATCTGAACAGATAAGCTTGAGCCTGACAATATGGATTTTTGTGATGTTTTTGAACTTAAAAATTGAGAATCCAGCTTACTGTGAAAGATAAAAGAGTTTAATGTTGCAAAGGCTCTTTAGCTCCAATTGTTGTCCCGGGTGTCAACATGGTCCTAAAAGCATTAAATAGGTATTAAATTTGATCTTGTCAAAATCAAGGCCTTAAAAGTAATAAATATTATGAGTAGGCACTAAATTTTGTTCATCTATGTTGTGAAATTTGTCAAAACAGATGTTAATTTTACAAAAATGAGAGTCACCGCTATAACAAAATGTATTTATTGAAGAAATGTTATCATTGAAATGCATGATTCATTTTATATGATTTTTTTAATGCAGCACTGGAGTTTTTTCATCTGTATTAGACTTTCAAAATGTTTCAGAGTTGTACGGATAATTCGTTGGTGTAAAATCCATACAGATTATTGTTCTGTTGTTGACAATGCTGGCATTAAATTTCACCCTAATTGGTATTAAAAAAGTTTTAAAAAGGTCTTAAATTTCATAGGACAAAACCTGCTGTCACCCTCTCCAAGTAATTTATGTTTTCACTGACATTTATTTGTTGGTTTTTCTGGTTAGGAAAAATAACTCAGAAAGTTATGGTGGAATGGTGACCTTGTTTCATGCTGGTGCGAGGGCAGAGGGTTATCAATAGTTCTCTAAAGACAGCAGGTGAAACTGGTTAATGTGTGGACAGACTGGTCTCTTTGTGTCTCGTGTGTCAGTCTCCATAAAACTCACTGCAGATTGACTCTGACAGCAGCCCCTCTCAGATTTTAACAAACCCTCTTTAACAAAGTGAGCTCCAGTCTGTGCCTCGGGCCTGGTTTAATGGTGTAACAGTCTGACTCTAACTCAGAGGCTGCAGAGGTAATTTTAGTCATTATCTCTGTCTCCAAGGGAACTGGAGACAGAATACTGAGAAAAGTACATGTTCTGCGCCGAAATAAAAATATACACAAGACTTCACTTCAACTACGTACTTGGGAACTTTGTATATAATAAAAAAGAAACTAACTCCAGCCACGAAGGGTCAGTAAGGGAACAAATCATTAGTTTTAGCACATTTTTTACCATTGGAAGGGTTTGTGGCTCAATGGAAAGAGCATTTACCCCTGGCCTGAACTTGAAGATCCCTGGTTTGAGTCCAGATCTGATCTTTGCCATTGTGAGATAAGGACAGAGTCTTGGCAGAGGTTTGCACTCTTACTGTGCTTGTAGCTGTCAATATTTTGGATGATATTAAACAGAAATGTTAATTCAGTAATATTGTTCTTAGTATTAGGGCTACATCTTTTATTTTGTTAAGAGGTACCTTACACATAGTCCATATTCTATACATTACATAAGATGCATGTCAATATAACAACAAAGAAACCAGGCTTAACACAACATGGAGACTTGTATAAGAAAAAAAACTGCAGTGGATTGTTAAAATGTCTTGGAAGAAGGCGGTATCCCCTTTGGTAAATCTGCATTTTAACTAAAGATTTCACAAGCCATTTTAAATTCTGCCTGTACATTTTGCTAGGAGAATGCCTAACGGTGTTCTCCTCTTTATTCCTCGTAGGCCCGCGGTCTGGACCTGTCCCGAGTCCGGGCCTGTGTGGTGGTGGCAGAGGAGCGGCCCAGGATGGCTCTGACTCACTCCTTCTCCAAACTCTTCAAAGACCTGGGACTGCACCCTCGCTCTGTCAGCACTGCGTTCGGCTGTCGGGTCAACCTCGCCATCTGTCTCCAGGTGAGACGTACGCACTGCTGAGGAACAGACAGGAGCAGAGCTGAAGAGGCTGAGGATCGTCTTTGTTCATGACGAGGATGGATGGGATTAGGAAGGAGCACAGATGCAGATCGAGTTGGTTTGGACTTGTACAGAGGAGGGATATGTGTGTAGAAGGATGAGGCTGACGTTAGAGCTGCCAGGAGATAGGAGGTCTACAGCAGTGGTACCCAACCTTTTTTCCAAGTGACCTCCATTTTATTAGTTGATACGCTGACAGCCCCCACATTCCACCTCCCTGACCCTAATAGTGAGGAAAAAATAAGTAATTTATTGGGTAAATTTCACTGAACAGTGTTATTGATCTATTTTCAACAATTTCTAAACATAGCCTTAGCCTTAGTCTTCCTTGCGTTATCATTCAGTCCTAGCTTGGCCTTCTTTCTCAAGAGGCCCTTGCGACACACTATGAAGCTTTGGCGACCCCTAGAGGGGGGCCCGACACCCAGGTTGGGAATTATTGGTCTAGAGGAGGACCAAAAAGGAGATTTATGGATGTAGGAAAGAGAACATGAAGTTAGTTTGGGTGAGAGAAGAGGATGCAGAGGAAAGGGTCAGAGGGAGGCAGAGGATTCACCGTGGACTCCTCTAAAAGCAGTATGTCACATGATCATTGTTCTGTTCTGTGATTGGCTGCAGGGCACTTCTGGACCTGACCCCACGACTGTGTATGTCGACATGAGAGCGCTGCGCCACGACAGGTACAATCTACTCATAATCCACTCCTCTGTCTCTTGTTGTCTGGTTATCCTAACTCTAAGTGTTTATTTACACTTTCCTAAACATGTTTCTTGTTTGTTTTACTCCAGAGTGCGATTGGTGGAGAAGGGGTCTCCTCACAGTTTGCCGCTGATGGAGTCTGGAAAAGTGAGTGACAGTATTCTTCTAATATTTTTTTTATTAAATGTGGGCAATACAAAAGTCCTCTGTGTGAAAAGCGCAGCTGACAGCAGAAGTAGAGACTTAAATCTGGACTAATGTAAGCAATGGTGCTATTTCTGCTCATCCTCCCACCAACGCTGAGTCAGACCCAGCCTAGAGTCTGTCTCTCTGAGTGGGACAGCAGCGTCATGCCAGAATTACTCACTGCGCCTCGGGCTTGATTCATAAAAATACAGACTGTGGAGGAGCTTTGATCTTGGACGAACAGATGAAGAAAGTCAACTTGACAAATATAGATGAGGCTGTTGCTACAGTGAGGCTGCTATCACCAAGCTAATTTAATTTATTTTAAAGCAACATAAGTCACAGACAAAGATAACATTTACAATAACAAGCATCTTAACAAGGAAACAAGAATAATGGTAGGAGCCAAAATGTAGTTTTTCTTCTAGTCAGTGAACGGCGCTGTGATCTAATGTGTCTGTGTAATTTTGCTAAGGGGCTGCTAGATTTGCATTAGTTTCTTAGTGTCAATGGGCCGTATTGCGTAATTTGTGGAATTGATGTGGAGTATAGGATTGGCTATATGTGTGGCAATAAAGAAACTAGGGCTGCACGATATGGAGAAAACATGCGATATTCGATAACTATGTTGAAAATTGCGATAACGATATTATAACGATATTTGAAAAAAGAGCCTACTTTTCAAACAGTAAGTTAAATTCACAAAAATGTAAGTTTCTGTATTTACAAGTCAAAACAGCGACAAAATCAAAACTTAACACAGACTAAACCAGGAATAAAACAAGGCTAAGCTGTGACTAAATTAATTAAATTACCACTAAAACTGGACTTTTTAAACATTTTTATTTAGTCACAACACATGTTCTTTTAAGGCTCTGGTGGAAAATGATTCTTCAGTGTAAATCTCTGTCAGATGGAAGACCACAGCGTTACTGCGATATATTTAGATTCTTGCGATACGGATACTGCGTTTGCTGATATTGCAATAATGATAATTTTGCGATATATTGTGCAGCCCTAAAAGAAACACAATATTTTTGACTTTGTCTGGTGGAGATGCATCCGGGACACGTTCAAAACTTAGCAGCCAGGAGCCGAACAGTAAAGGACCTCTACAGTAAAACTGACCAAAGTAAAATGTTATCTACCTTTCAGATCCTTCCTGGAGTGAGGATCATCATTGCGAACCCCGAGACCAAAGGACCTCTGGGAGACTCACATCTGGGAGAGGTCTGCACTGCTGCATTACTTGACATTATTTACAATTTTAAACTGTCCACTGCACCTGCTGTAGTTTCTGTCTTGACTTCTGAACATTAAATAACAAAGTAGTTCATCATAAATAAATGTTTTGTGTCTCTGTCTCCTCAGATCTGGGTGCACAGTGCTCACAACGGCAGCGGGTACTACAGTGGCTACGGGGAGGAGGTGCTGCAGTCGGACCACTTTAACTCCAGACTCAGTTTCGGAGACACTCAGACGGTCTGGGCTCGGACCGGTTACCTGGGCTTCCTGCGGCGCACGGAGCTCACCGACGCTAACGGAGGTAGGAGCTGGTTTATGGGTGACGCGTGTGCTGTTGGCTCCTGTCTGTCAGACTCACCGCGCTGTCCGTGTTTGTGAACAGAGAGGCACGACGCTCTGTTTGTGGTGGGAGCTCTGGAGGAGGCCATGGAGCTGAGGGGCATGAGGTACCACCCCATCGACATCGAGACGTCAGTCATACGGGCGCACAAGAGCATCGTAGAGTGGTACGTATTTACATAAGCTGAATGTAATATTAAACTATAAACCAGGGTAAAAGGTTTTCAAAGTAGATTTATTCACAGCTGAGGCCAAACCCATAACGGTCTGCTCTACAGAATCTGAAAGGTTGTTGTTGAAAGGGAAGGCACTGAAAAGAAAAGAAGAGAGAGTACCCCCTCTAGTGTCTCCTTAATTCTCTGGTCTCTCCTCTCTCCTGTCCTGTGCTCTCTCTCCTCTCCCCTCTCTCCTGTCACCTCTCCTCTCTCTCATCTCTTTCCTCTCCTCTCTCTCATCTCTCTCTTTTCTCTCTCCTCTTCTCTCACTCCTCTCTCACCTCTCCTCTCTCTCCTCTTCTCTCTGTCCTCTCCTCTCTTTCCTCTCCTCTCTCCTCTTTTCTCTCTCCTCTCTCCTATCCTCTCCTCTCAGACTCTAAACTAACCCTCTCCTCTCTTGTCTCCTCTCCTCTCTCCTGTCCTCTCCTCTCAGACTCTAAACTAACCCTCTCCTCTCTCCTGTCCTCTCTCCTCTCTCCTCTCTCCTGTCCTCTCCTCTCAGACTCCAAACTAACCCTCTCCTCTCTCCTCTCTCCTCTCCTCTCTCCTGTCCTCTCTCCTCTCTCCTCTCCTCTCTCCTGTTCTCTCCTCTCTCCTCTCCTCTCTCCTCTCTCCTCTCCTCTCTCCTGTCCTCTCTCCTCTCCTCTCTCCTCTCTCCTCTCTCCTGTCCTCTCCTCTCAGACTCCAAACTAACCCTCTCCTCTCTCCTCTCTCCTCTCCTCTCTCCTGTCCTCTCTCCTCTCTCCTCTCCTCTCTCCTGTTCTCTCCTCTCTCCTCTCCTCTCTCCTCTCTCCTCTCCTCTCTCCTGTCCTCTCTCCTGTTCTCTCCTCTCTCCTCTCCTCTCTCCTGTCCTCTCTCCTGTTCTCTCCTCTCGTCTCTCCTGTTCTCTCCTCTCTCCTCTCCTCTCTCCTGTTCTCTCCTCTCTCCTCTCCTCTCTCCTCTCCTCTCTCCTCTCCTCTTTCCTGTCCTCTCTCCTCTCCTCTCTCCTCTCAGACTCCAAACTAACCCTCTCCTCTCTCCTCTCCTCTCCTCTCTCCTCTCCTCTGTCCTCTCTCCTCTCTCCTGTCCTCTCTCCTCTCCTCTCTCCTGTCCTCTCTCCTCTCCTCTCTCCTGTCCTCTCTCCTCTCCTCTCTCCTCTCCTCTCTCCTGTCCTCTCTCCTGTCCTCTCCTCTCTCCTGTCCTCTCTCCTCTCCTCTCTCCTCTCCTCTGTCCTCTCTCCTCTCTCCTGTCCTCTCCTCTCTCCTGTCCTCTCTCCTCTCCTCTCTCCTGTCCTCTCTCCTCTCCTCTCTCCTCTCCTCTCTCCTCTCCTCTCTCCTCTCCTCTCCTCTCTCCTCTCAGACTCCAAACTAACCCTCTCCTCTCTCTGTTCTCCTCCAGCGCGGTCTTCCCCTGGACCAACCTCCTGGTGGTGGTGGTCGAACTCGAGGGCTCGGAGCAGGAGGCGCTGGACCTGGTTCCCATGGTGACGAAGGCGGTGCTGGAGGAGCATTACCTCATCGTTGGCGTGGTCGTGGTGACGGACATCGGCGTCATCCCCATCAACTCCAGGGGCGAGAAGCAGCGCATGCACCTCCGGGACGGCTTCCTCCAGGACCAGCTGGACCCCATCTACGTGGCCTACAACATGTAGAGGGGCGCGCACGGGGGGACCAGGGGCGCGCACGAGGGGACCAAGGGCGTGCACAAGACTGTGGGAGAGTGCACGAGACTGAGGAGGCTGCACGAGAGTCCGGGGGCGTGCACGAGGACAGTCTGAGCGTGTGTGAGACAGAGAGCATGTCGGTGCATTTGCTGTAGTTGTTTATAATTTGCTGAGATCAGGACGTACTGTATTTGGAGCGCTGTGGTTTAAAGTCTGTTTTATTTGAGTCGTGCTGTGATGACGAGCGACTGAATGAGTGACTGAATTTATCCCCGAATACAGAGCACCTCTTTGGGACGGTTTCACAAAGATGTCTAAAAAACTAAAGCATCTCAATATAAAATGCAATGAATGAATCCAAAAGTTAGTTCTATAGCAATTTATAGATTCTTGGCCAAATAAATACAGTGAAAAATGATCATGATCAAACCACTACTGACTTATTGGAGAACCATTAAAGTCCATTAAACGGCCTCTATTCTGCAAAATCAAATTCTCCCAGTTTTGTTCCCTCATCAAAAACAGACCTGGAGTTGTGTTTTGTTTCGTTCACACCTGTTTGTATCTGGTTGCACAAAGCTCCACCTCTCGCATGAAGCCCCGCCCACTCCAGGAAGCACCAACCAATCAACAGGCCCTCTACATCCAGTCTACTCTCATTCATTTATACAGTGTACAGCTGTTTCCACTGATTTCTCACAAACATTTTTCATTTTGAAGTAAAATGGCACCATTCAAAAAAAGTTTAAGGAAGTAAAAAGCTTTTGTTCTTTATGTTCAAAAGACTGCAACACTCTGCTGCCCTCTGCTGGTCTGCAGTAGAGTACTTATTAAAAACGTTTTCTTTTAGTCACATAATATTTTTTTAAAGGTTGTGCTGCTGTTCTAGAGGAGACCATGACTGGTTTAAAAATATAAATAAAAGCAGAATATAGTCCCTTTAAGCCAAGAGGTGTTAGGGACATTAACTCTCATGTCACTCATATTCTGGTCTGAAGTTACAGAGCAGACGAACACTTTGTGAAACCATCCCCAGGACTAAAAAACTGCTCTTTGGAAGAAAACATTATCGACAAAAACCAAGGAAACCCCAAAATCCAACCTCTGCAGCAGCTGAGGTCTAAATACCGACTCCTACACTGTCACATAAATCTATGAGTTATATTGAAACCTAAAAACAACTGATACCAACACGTCACCCTTGGAGTTTTCTTGGTTTCTGAGGAGTTTTGACCCTTACGGCGCCCCGTCCCGTACAGAGGAAGGGGCAGGAACACTGTGCTTTGGGCCTGAAAGAGTCCATCTGTGACATCACGTTTCCCTCGTCCAATCAGAACCCCCGATGTGTGTGTGCGTGTGTGTGTGCAGTGCTTTGAGTTTGGCGCAGGGGCCGCACTTACGTGTAAAAATATAAATATTGTACATAAAAGACATAATAATCTATTTGGAGAAGAGGAGTAGCGATATGCAGCTCTCTCCAGCGCTGCGTGGCTGTGTCTGACCACACGTTTATACTTGAGTTTATCTGGAAAAAAAATGGAACAAAACGAGCAAAAACCTGCTTCTGTTTTTAAAGCTTGTGAACAAACGGCGCCTTTTGTATCATGTGACTGACGGCAAAAAATGTAGAGGCCTGGAAAAGTCAAGGATGATTCAGAGCTTGTGAAACACTAAAATGGGGCTTTAAATACAAAATAGATATAGATCCATAAACAATGGGGGCCAGGATGGGGGCAGACTGATGGAGACGTGGCAGCCATACCACGCCAACGGCCTCTCCAACCACATCAGTGCCACACACACTGGAGCAACGATTACAACCCCAGTCAGTTATACTGGTAGCTGAGCAGCAATCCACCAACCTTCTGGTTAGTGGGCAAACAGCTCTACTTACTGAGCTACTCCCGCTCAAAAGAAAAAGTAATTAGTTTAAAATGATATGGTAGATAGCCATAAACTGTAGACCTTTCCACGAGGGATGTATAATTCACATTAGCTGCGTCTAGTAGGATTTGTGATTAATTGAGATATTTCTGTAAACACTGTCAGGCAGAACATACAAATTCAGCAACTTGTATTTAATCTTTAGCTTATGCTCATTTCTACATTAAAAGGTCCTCTATTCTGCTAAATCAACTTTTCCTCTTTAACCATGCTATAATGTCATCTCCTGCTCAAAAACAGAGCTGCAGTAGTATTCTGTTTGAGTAATCCTTTATGCTGAGGTGCTGCCCTTCTCCAGAGCTGAAAACGCTCGGTCTCACGGCTCTACGTAGTTACGTGAACCCAGGAAGTGCTCCTGCGAGTTTCTAAAGCCCAGACACCGTCACCGGACTCGTTCTGATCATTTCAGCCTTAAACCTCCGTCAACGCGAAGCAGTCAGCTCAGAAATCTATCTGTTAGCTTCATGTCGCTAACAGCTGTGCTAAATAACCATTTTATGCTCTGTCCAGTCCCCAGCATAGCCAGCAGGGGGCGACAGACACCTAATCCAAGCGTTCTCCGCAAAGTCACAGTAACAGCTCCCAACAGGAGAGGTTTTCCACAGATACATTATTTTAATATAAAACCTGAAATATTAAAGCACAGGAGTCCAACACTGTTTCAGAAAGACTGCGAAAAGAAGAATATGGGAGCTTTAAATAAAATGTAGACACTCGCTAATGTTTTCTACCCAGGCACTGACGTTACACATGTGGCTGATCAGTAAAGCCATCTTGAGTTTGGAACATACAAACTGAATGCTCACAGTCGCCTCCTACAGGAACAGTGTGGTATTGCAAACATATAGCGCCACTGCTTACGAGCTCTGAATCATCTGGACCTTGGTCAAAAAAAAAATAACTTTACCCAGAAAAATGAAGAATTCAAAGCTTCAACGCCACAATTTTTTTCTTTACTGTTGTGGGATTTCAAAAGAGACGTGGACCAGAAGGAAACTCTATTTATTCAAAGCGAAAGGGAACTTTGTCAGTGCAATTAATTATGTTTATTAATGGGCTGAACTGAATAATGTGAGGGAACTGAAATGATCTGAATTATATTTCTGTTCTGGATTGTATCTGTTCTTGATTTATGCTGATGTTTCTGAGATGCTGAGACATTTCTGAGACCCCTGAGACGTTTCTGAGACGCTGAGATGTTTCTGAGATGCTGAGATGTTTCTGAGACCCTGAGACATTTCTGAGATGCTGAGATGTTTCTGAGACGTTTCTGAAAATCTGAGATTTTCTGAGACATTTCTGAGATGTTTCTGAGACGCTGAGATGTTTCTGAGACGTTTCTGAGAAATTTCTGAGACGTTGAGATGTTTCTGAGACGTTTCTGAGATGTTTCCGAGATGTTTCTGAGACGTCTCTGAGACGCTGAGCTGTTTCTGAGATGTTTCCGAGATGTTTCTGAGATGTTTCTGAGATATTTCTGAGACGCTGAGATGTTTCTGAGACGTTTCTAAGACGTTTCTGAGACTTTTCTGAGACGTTGAGATGTTTTTGAGTTGTTTCTGAGATGATTCTGGGATATTTCTTAGACACTGAGATATTTCTGAGACACTGAGATGTTTCTGAGATGTTTCTAAGTTGTTTCTGAGATGTTTCTGAGACGTCTTTGAGACGCTGAGCTGTTTCTGAGACGTTTCCGAGATGTTTCTGAAACGTTTCTGAGATGCTGAGATGTTTCTGAGATGTTTCTGAGATATTTCTGAGACAATGAGATGTTTCTGAGACGTTTCCGAGATGTTTCTGAGACTTTTCTGAGACGTTGAGATGTTTTTGAGTTGTTTCTGAGATGATTCTGGGATATTTCTTAGACACTGAGATATTTCTGAGACACTGAGATGTTTCTGAGATGTTTCTAAGTTGTTTCTGAGATGTTTCTGAGTTGTTTCTGAGATGTTTCTGAGACGCTGAGAGTGTGCGCTGGCGGTAGCTCCTGGTCCCTGTGCTGTGGTGTGTGTGTCTGGATGCACACGTGTGTAAATGCCCGTGTATTGTATGTAAAGTGTATGTACATATGTGTATTTTGTACGGTTAAGTGCGTGTGAAATGTTTTGTACACAGTCAAAAAGAGAAGCCACACTTTTATAAAAAGAGCTGCTCCGGCTCGGTCACAGAAACAGTGCAATAAAGTGCTTTCATGGGATCAAACTCACACTCGTTTCTCTTTTTCTGGGTTTTTATTTTTTCAGTTAGAAACCCCAACCCTAAAAACAACTTTCTCCTTAAAAAAATGCAGATCCCCAACAAAAAAACATCAATTTATTAAAAGTACCCCCCACACACCTACATTTCAAATAAAAACTTTGTAAACACACAGACTGTTGGCTCAAAATTGCTAATGTTTTTATACAAGAAGTTACCTGTATATAATTAATTGCAGTTTCATTCGCAGCCCACCAGGGGGCCCCAGTTTGGGAATCGGAGGAACAGACAGGAGCGGAGCTGAAGACGTCAAGGTTCTCGTTCATGCCGAGGATGGATTAGGAATGAGTCCATCAGAGAGACAGCTCACCGGTTAAAAGGAAAGGAAGGGCATCTGACATACACTATTTTGCAATATAGTGTAAAACCTGTGCCTATGAATTTGATGGCAGCAGCATGTCTTAAAAAGTTGGGACAGGGGCAACAAACGGAAACAAATTAAGTGAATTGCCAACATTTCAGTAAAATG
This sequence comes from Bostrychus sinensis, assembly GCA_020698575.1. Classification (NCBI taxonomy): domain Eukaryota; kingdom Metazoa; phylum Chordata; class Actinopteri; order Gobiiformes; family Eleotridae; genus Bostrychus; species Bostrychus sinensis. The sequence continues at coordinate 3,492,116 of CM036259.1, read as the reverse complement.
TCTGGAGCGTTTCAGAAGAGTCTGGTTTTTTTTGGATGGATCAGAAATCACTGCTTGGGTCAGGAACACTTTCAGAAGTCTCTGTCTCTCAGCGCAGTTTGCACAAATACAAGATCCAGAGATGAACATCAGTCCTCCTACGGCTGTTTCCATTCGGTCAAACAGATCTTTAGTTTTAAATGGAGTTGGCTTATCAAATGATCTCTGACCTGGATTTGAACTTATTCCTGAGAAAGTAAAGAGTTTCCCAATATTTGGCATTTTCTCAAAATGAGCCCATTTTCCCACAGCGGCTCTCTGTCTCCAGATCTCTCCAGTGAATCTCAGTTTACTCTAATTTTATGGTGAACCTCGTAAAACCCGACCTTCAGAAATGGGTTTAGGAACAAAAACTCTTAAAACTCTTATCTCTGACTCAGGACTGGGACCGCTTTGGGAAACTCAACTGGAAGGAAGTGTACAGAACAAATATCTGATTCAAACATTACTGTGTTACGTTATTCTGGTATGTGCTTTTCCCGGGACATGGGAGGTGTTCTGGCCAGGTCCCCTAGGATGCGACGGAGGCCTGGGAACGCCTCGGGGTAACTCCGGGGGAGCTGGAGGAAGTGTCTGGGGAGAGGAAAGCATGGACATCCCTGTTTAGACTGCTGCCCCCGCGGAAGAAGACGTATGGACTTTTCCCTCTCAGGTCTTATAAATCTGCTCATGAACTAAGTATTCAGCTTCTCCCGTTCTTATTCGGGCAACCAGTCCCCCGGTGATTTGGCAGGGTTTCTACGCCGGATGCCCTTCCACTCACTGTGACTGGAGTTGGTGAGGGACACAACAACAGTACCTCAAACAAACTAAAAACTAAAAGTGGGACAAGTTGTGTGATTTAGTGGGAGCAGGTGGGACGGAGCGGTGTCCAGCGGCGTCGGTCTTGGGCATAGCTCTCCCCAGGACGTTCCCGTGTCTCTGATGTCCACCTCCAGGTCCCGTCCCCAGGTGTTGCGTGGCCGCCCCCGTCGCCTTTTCCTTTGTGGGTTCCACCTCAGAGCCTGCCTTGTAAAGCTCACAGCTTATTTCCTAAGAGTGTGGCCTCGCTTTTAACTCATTTAGGACTGGGATCTGGTCTGCCCTTTCCCACATGTTTCTTATTTTGTTCGTCTATCTAATTTTCTAAATTCTTTTCAGACAATTGTTTAGGAATGTCTGTAACCTGTTTACTGCGGTTGTTCTGTCCTCACTAGACATGACTGATCTATCCAGCTTAACAGGAGTTGAGTTGGTTTTGTTAACTTTATTGCTTGAGCAACAGTTGTAACTCATAACGCAATTTGTCTTTCTTTCTCTCTTTCCTCTACTGTAAAACTGTGAACACGCAAAAACTAACGTATGTGTGCCCTGAGTCGCTCACCTTTTGCTATTTTTCCATCTTCTAACAGACGCTCGCAAAGACGTTAACCGGCTAACGGTAGATAAACAAAAACTCCACATATTGCTCTACCTCTGTGGTAATTTTTGTGTATTTATGCTAAGTGTTTATAATAATTTTGATAGGGAAATGCGCAGGGAACGCTCAGGTCACACTCGGGCGACGTTCTTTTAGGGATCTTAGTGTTTTTGTAGCTAACTTTGTCCGTCTAACGTTAGCTTAGCCCACAATCTTATTTTGAAAGACGGAAACAAGGTACCAGGTGTGAAAATTTGTTAACGTAAATATCCCAGCCTTAAATTAGAGCCGAAAAATCCAACAAATAAGGCTGAAAAAGCCAGAAAGGTGAGGGTGTCCGATATTGGAACTTGAACAAATTGGAATTGGACTCAGGGCCATAGCACTGCCGAGCTTAAACCTTGGACAAAAGCGCTCTTTCATACGCAATAAAATATCTGTAAAAGAAACTATCCAACCAATATATCGTTATAAACGTAAGAAAATGTACTTTTATTTTATACAATTTGCATTAATGAAGATAATAAATGAGCGACACTCAGGACACACATACGTTACAGCTATTAGCTTCTTATTACAAAAGTACAATATTGCATTCATTATGTCTGAACAGTTTTTGCTACCTAAACGCACAATCAAAACGACTGAATACATCAGCAACTTAAGGTGATAAATTGGCATTATTATTCAAATTCACAATGTGAGCAAATCATGCATTTTCAATTAGCTTAATTAGCATAACAAAGGTTTGCTAGCCTACGGTGCTAGCATACGGCGCTAACCAATGCTAACATTTCTAGACAGAACTTTTACACTTGTTTGTAGCTTTACTTGCTTCTTCAAATCTATAAAAAGTACTTCCCAGGTGTGTATTTCATTTCATTTCATTGTTCATTTTATTATTTAAAACCAAGTATAACAATTCAACATTTAAATGAAATATCATGAATGAAAAGGAACAGAAAGAAGTCCAAACTTATAACATCTGCCCCCCTGTGTGTTTACTATTCTGTTCTATGTGTTTATGTTCCAGAGTAAAAGCCACAAGAACCCACTGTGGAGAGTCCTGAAAGCAGGGGCGTAACATCAGGTTTAGGGGCCCATTAGAGTGGGCCTTTGTTCATCCATGGTCGAGTGTGTGGTTAAAATATCCATGCTAATTAGCAGCAGAACAAAACTTTGTGACAGAGCAGAGTATTTAACATAAATTCAATTGTAAATCCTGGTAAATTCTTAAACTCATAATAAAAATAACAAAAAACATGTTTTTTTCTTATGATAATTATACAAATTGTAATAAAAAAATATATCGTTTCATAAAATTGCCCCTAAATATTAATTAAGCACCTGTTTTTTGTATCAAACTCCACTAAAACAGCAACATTTTATTAATTAAAAAGCTTAGTGCATGAACCTGTAGTACTTTAGGGCCCATTCTAAAATCCTGCACTGGGGCCCCACATTACAAAGTTACGCCACTGCCTGAAAGAACGGGAGCAGCTGAATGAGACTTTCTTTTATGGTAAAGTGAGATCCGTCTCCTCCAGAGAGCGGCCCTGGTCTGGATATTGTTTCCGGTCTGTGGCCCTCAAAGGAAAAAAAGTTTGGACAGCTCTGGTTTATAAAAATGTCAATGTGCTGTTTTCATCCCAAAAATACACACGTTTGCAGAGTAATGTCTTTACTGAGACTTTATTCATTGGAACAAAAATGTTGGAAACGAAGAAAATTATAAAATGAATTCCCTCGGTCTGTGTTTTCCAGCTCCAGCTCAAAAATGTTTATTATTTTATTTAAAACAAAAAATACTGACTTTACCTTGTTCTGAACGCCAGTCTCACTTTGTGCAAGATCCACAGAGCACCATTGATAAAGTGGGTTCCCACAGCGGTTCCCAAAGTGGGGTCCGGGGCCCCCTGGAGGTCCATGAAGGTACTGCAGGGGGGCCAGAGGCTGTCTATATTAATCACATAAAAAGAAATTGAGTTTGAAATGCACTGTAAAAAAACAATGCTGCAAAATCTCAAGGCAACAGGATCCATCAAGATTTTTGAGTTTTGGTGATCAACTCAAAATCTCAAGTTTTCAACAACAAATTTTTTTTACTCACCAAATTTAACATTCATACATCTAAAAAAAAATAATGAATTTTTAAGTTTTATTCACTTTTTTTTTTTTTTCCAGCTCATCTTACAGCAACTGACTCCACTGTTCAGAAAAAGTATTATTGATAATAATAAAAACTAAATATACTACATTTAACAAAAGAATAACTTTTTCTGAACTCTGTAAGTTGTAAGATGAGTAAAAAAATAATGACAGAGAGAAAAACTTAAAAATTAGAAAAGTTTTTAGACGTATGAACATCAAATTAAGTGAAAGTGTGGAAAACTTGAGATTTTGAGTTGGCCCCAAAAATCTTGAGCGATCCTTTGCCTTGAGTTATTGAGTTTTTGCAGCATTTAAATTTTTTTACAGTGATTTTGATTAAAAATATAACTTTCAAACACTTTTTAGCCAATAGTCAGTGTTTTTTGTAATGTTTTTATGGAAATATATGGAGAAAAACATGAAAATAAAATTTGGGATCGAGGGAAGTTGTATTGTTGGGGGTCCGTGTGGGATTTTGGTAAATTTAAGGAGGGCCGTGACGCTCCTGACTTTGGGAATGGCTGTGGTAACACATCTAAAACCAAAACATCCATGTTTTTTCTGTGAGAGCAGCTCTAAGCCTCGCTGTCATCTTTAACTCTGTTTTTATTCCGCTGAAGTGAATCTGTCTGCAGTGAGCGCCAGTGTCCACCAGAGGGCGCGCTCACCGTCTGCACACGTGAGTTTTAAACGCGCGCCTCTTTGCTGCACGCGCTCCTCCCCTGTGCACGCGCTCAGTGGGAGTGGGTTTGTGTCGCGGACGGAGTTAAACCCGTGTCCGTGTCTCAGTGAGGATCTGTAGTCCAGGTTTAGACCCGGACCTGACCTGGGTGGACTTCTTCTTCTTCTGTGTGTATCTTCTGTGTTTTGTGTCGCACCTGTGCAGCTCCCACGGAGAGCACGTGCAGCAGTGATGAGGGCTCCACTGCTGCTCCTCGCGCTCAGCCTCAGCCTCGCGCGCACGGTCAGTAACTTTTATTAAATCTGACTTTTTAGGAGTTAAACCAGTGCGGCCTATGGAAAAGTTAATTATTAGGATTTGGTTTAAGTACAGCTGAGAAAAATTATTTTACTTTTACTCAAGTTGCCTTAGCTTTAAAATATCTAAAGGTATTTTCTGATGTCATTAGCAAAGTGGTAGTAGTAGTAGTAGCAGTAGTAGTAGTAGTAGTAGTAGTAGTATTAGTAGTAGTAGTGGTCATGGCCGTACACATAGAGGTCACAGAGATCCAGACTTAGAAGTATTTTTCTAATATGTTTACTGTTTAACCAGGTCTGAACCAGGACTAAACCAGGTCTGAACCAGGACTAAACCAGGTCTAAACCAGGACTAAACCAGGTCTGAACCAGGTCTAAACCAGGTCTGAACCAGGACTAAACCAGGTCTAAACCAGGACTAAACCAGGTCTGAACCAGGTCTAAACCAGGACTAAACCAAACCAGGACTAAACCAGGTCTAAATCAGGACTAAACCAGGTCTAAATCAGGACTGAACCAGGACTAAACCAGGACTAAACCAAACCAGGACTAAACCAGGACTAAACCAGGACTAAACCAAACCAGGACTAAACCAGGACTAAACCAGGACTAAACCAGGACTAAACCAGGTCTAAACCAGGACAAAACCAAACCAGGACTAAACCAGGTCTAAATCAGGACTGAACCAGGACTAAACCAGGACTGAACCAGGACTAAACCAGGTCTAAACCAGGACTAAACCAGGTCTAAACCAGGACTAAACCAGGTCTAAACCAGGACTAAACCAGGTCTAAACCAGGTCTAAACCAGGTCTAAACCAGGTCTAAACCAGGTCTAAACCAGGACTAAACCAGGACTAAACCAGGACTAAACCTAAGTCAGTGGACTTCTGTATTTCTAAAATTCTGTGTATGGTCCTGGTAGTATTAGTATTAGTAGTAGCAGCAGTAGCAGTAGTAGTAGTACTAGCAGTAGTAGTAGTTGTTGTAGTAGTAGTAGTAGTAGTAGTATTACAGTAAAAGCTGAGAGTATCCAGTTCTTATGGCCCCTGCCTTCTGTTACTGTTTATGACTCTCAGTAACATTTAAATTACTTTGTACATACTACTACTACTGCTACTACTACTACTACTACTACTACTACTAGTCCTCTCAGGGCAGTGCTACCTGTCCTTCACAGTGAGTTAAATAAATTTGTCTGGTAATATGACAGAAATGAAATAATGTGCAGTTAAATGAGAGTAACAGAGGTAAACGCCCGCTCAGTCTGTGCTGTTGCTAATCCTTCTCTCTTTAAACTCTCCTCTCCTTCTCCTGGTTCATATTTGTAATTTTTCCAAACATGTCTCCGCTCGGTCCGTCCTCACAGAGACACTTCACCGTCTAACAGTTTAAACCAGACTGCCTCTATTTTTAGTTTGAGAACCATTCGTCTGTCGGAGGATCAGCCAAAACCAAACACTGGATTTATCAAACTATTGTAGAGATAGATGTTACTGAAATACGACGATGAACGCGTCTGGAGTGAGCGGACGTCCAGTTTAATCTTTTATTAAAGCTTCCTATGTTCTTTTTTCCTGTCTTTCAGAAACAGTGTTGGACTACTTTGCATTTGTATTTTAGGTTTTATAACTTAAAATATTTTATCTGTGGAAAACCTCTTCTGCTGGGAGCTGTTACTGTGACAGAGCAAAAAAAAGGATAATTAGCACGGCTGTTAGCAACATGAAGTTAACAGATAGATTTGTGAGTTGACTACCGTATTTTCTGGACTATAAGTCGCTCCGGAGTATAAGTGGCACTAGCCAAAAAATGCATAATGAAGAAGAAAAAAACGTATATAACTCGCACTGGACTATAAGTCACATTTTTGGGGGGAAATTTATTTTACAAAATCTGACACCAAGAACAGACATTTCATGTTGAAAGGTAAGTTATAGTAATAATAGAATAGAGAACAACAGCTGAATAGGTGTGCGCTATGCTAACGTAGCACATTGATGGTTATTCAGCTACATGAAGCATAAACAACGAACTGAACAGGTGTCTCGTATGTTAACGTAATATATTAACAGTTATTCACATAACTATAGCATAAAGAACATAATATAACAAGTTCACCAAACTCACCATCTCACTCCTAATCGCTAAATCCTTTAAATTCTTCATCCTCGGTGTCGCTTCTGAACAACTCCGCCAACTCCGGAGGTAGACGAAGCGCCGCTTCCTCCTCTGCGTGGCTGTCGTCAGACTCAGCATCAGTTCCATTTCCAATTATTCCGCTCTTTCTCAGTTGTCTTTATAGCCTAAGTTGTTAGTGGTAATGTTTACATTTTAAATTGTCAGTGGTACAGGTGCAGCAGATGCTGGTACACAAGCCTAGAGCGCCCTCTAACCAACACCTGAAATATTTTAATATATAAGTCACACCTGAGTATACGTCACACCCCTAGCCAGACGATGGAAACAGTGCGACTTATAGTCCAGAAAATACGGTACTATGTAGTGACGGAGGTTTAAGGCTGAAATGATCAGAACGAGTCTGGTGACGGTGTATGAAATTTTGAAACGCGCAGGAGCACTTCCTGGTTTCACCGTGTCTACGTACAGCCATGAGACCAAGCGTTTTCAGCTCTGGAGAAGGGCAGCACCTCAGCATACAGGATTACTCAAACAGACTACTACTGCAGCTCTGTTTTTGAGGAGGAGACAACTTTATAACAGGGTTAGAGAGAGGAACAGAGGACGTTTGAAGATTCAAAGCTTGTGCTGTTTAGCAGTAGGGCTGCACGATATGGAGAAAACATGCGATATTCGATAACTATGTTGAAAATTACGATAACGATATTATTGCAATATTTGAAAATAGAGCCTACTTTTCGAACATAGTAAGTTAAATTGACTACATTTCACAAAAATGTAAGTTCCTGTATTTACAAGTCAAAACAGCGACAAAAACAAACCTTAACACAGACTAAACCAGGAATAAAACAAGGCTAAGCTGTGACTAAATTAATTAAATTACCTCTAAAACTGGACTTTTTAAACATTTTTATTTAGTCACAACACATGTTCTTTTAAGGCTCTGGTGGAAAATGATTCTTCAGTGTAAATCTCTGTCAGATGGAAGACCACAGCGTTATTGTGATATATTTAGATTCTTGCGATACGGATATTGCGTTTGCTGATATTGCGGTAACGATAATTTTGCGATTTATTGTGTAGCCCTACTTTGCAGTGCTCTTTCTCAAAGCTGCCACATTAACATTAAACAATAGAAACTAGGGCTGGATTGTCCCAGAGTGAATGAAAGACTGTGGAAGTGAATAATGGCTGTCTCTGTGTCAGTCCTGACTCTGTCCTCTCTGCGTCCTCTGCGCTGAGATTATTACTTCTTTTTTCAGAGAAGTCCAGATTAAATCCAGACCAGAACTCTCTGACCCCTGGACCAAAATCTGTTTTTATATTTGGACATAATCTGATATTTATGATCCTCCCTCAGACCTCAGTTACTCCACTTTTATTCTGTTAATTTAACATCAGAAATAGTAGTAGTAGTTGTTGTTGTAGTAGTAGTAGCAGTAGTTGTAGTAGTAATTTGAGTTGTAATGCCATTAGTGGTAGCAGTAGTCATGATAGTAGATGTTGTGGTAGTAGTAGTAGTTGAAGTAATAGTAGTAGTATTAATAGTAATGTTTTCTGTGCTATTGCCAAAAAGCTACTTTCAAAAATACTTTCCTCTGAAGTAAACTTTATATTTAATGCTTAATTTTACTCAAGTAATAATTTTGTTGAGTACTTCAACTAAATGAAGTACTGTTATTTTGTAGTAACAGTGCTATTAAACCCCATTAGGCAGAAACCAAGTTCTAATGAATGTATTTAGGAGTTCCACAGTAGTTTTCAGTACTTTATAGTCTGGTAAAAGGTTAATGTGTTGTAGTGATCTCAGTCTGTGCTGCGGAGCCTCCTCTGTGTCTGAGCCTGACCTTCGTCTGCTGCAGCACTGTGACGAGCGTCTGACTAAAACACACAACACTTCAGTTTTACTGGTTTTTATATCCGTTATCTCAGATGTCTCGTAAGTTCAGTTCATTTCTCAGCTCCACAATGAGACAACTTTATATCCACTGTACATTTCTTTAGTAGGTAAGGTAGACTTTGTTGTCTCTGTAGGTTTAGTCTGTGGTAAGTTTAGATTTTGTTGCTGTTTTGACTTGTAAATACAGGAAATGTAGTGAATTTAACTTACTATGTTCGAAAAGTAGGCTCTATTTTCAAATTTTATTTTATTTATTTATTTATTAGGACAATATACAAATTACATTATGCACAGGGCAAATATGCTTGTATCAGATTATAGCTTTCAAGCTAATTTCCATCTGTAAATATTGCAATAATATCGTTATCACAATTTTCAACATAGTTATCGAATATTCAGTTCATTTCTCAGCTCCGCAATGAGCCAACTTTATATCCATTGTACATTTCTTTAGTAGGTAAGGTAGACTTTGTTTGCTCCAGATCCAGAGTCGGGATCCTGCTCAGGAGAACCTAAAGCTGGAGCATTAGCCTGTTAATGAGGGAGGAACCCACCCAGTCACAGGGAGAACATGCAAACTCCACACAGAACCCGGGACCCTCGCTGTGAGGCAACAGGGCCTGTGTGCTAATAGTTGCTCTGTTGGGAAACTGTTATATTATTATTATTATTATATTTTAAATGAATTGTGCTGCAGCTTCTAATATGGACCTTAAACACCACTGTGCAGCCTGGAAAGTTACTACTCCTAACTGTAACAGTAGAAGTAGAAATGATAGGATTAACAGCAGTGGGAGGAGCAGTAAGTACCTTCACTTTTAGTCGAGCAGTAATATGAGTACTTTACATCAGCGGTTCCCAAAGTGGGGTCCATGAAGGTACTGCAGGGGGGCCCCAGAGGCTGTCTATATTAAGTTCATAAAAAGAAATTGAGTTTGAAATGCATTGTAAAAAACAATGCTGCAAAAACTCAAGGCAACAGGATCCATCAAGATTTTTGAGTTTTGGTGATCAACTCAAAATCTCAAGTTTTCAACAACTAATATTTTTTTATTCACCAAACTTAACGTTCATACATCTAAAAACTTGAATTTTTAAGTTTTACTCACTATTTTTATTTTTTCCAGCTCATCTTACAGCAACTGACTCCACTGTTCAGGAAAAGTATTATTGATAATAATAAAAACTAAATATACTACATTTAACAAAAGAATAACTTTTTCTGAACTCTGTAAGTTGGCTGTAAGATGAGTAAAAAATAATGACAGAGAGAAAAACTTAAAAGTTAGAAAAGTTTTTAGACGTATGAACATCAAATTAAGTGAAAGTGTGGAAAACTTGATTTTGAGTTGGCCCCAAAAATCTTGAGGGATCCTTTGCCTTGAGTTATTGAGTTTTTGCAGCATTTAATATTTTTTACAGTGTATTTGATTAAAAATATAACTTTAAAACACTTTTTAGCCAATAGTCAGTGTGTTTTGTAATGTTTTTATAGAAATATATGGAGAAAAACATGAAAATAAAATTTGGGATCGAGGGAAGTTGTATTGTTGGGGTCCGTGTGGGATTTTGGTAAATTTAAGGCGGGCCGTGACTCCTGACTTTGGGAATGGCTGCTTTACATAATATGATAGACGTAGCTCGACCACATCTGTCGGAGCCACAGCAGCCTTAAGTCGAGTTCTAGCAGCCGTAAATGTAACCCAGCATCTGTGAGTCCCCAGTGTACAAGAATATACAGTATCAATATTGTCTATACTCACAGATCAGATCAGATTTAATACATTACCCCACACCATTCTCCCTTCAGGTCTCTGCTCTGTCTCTAACTTTACTGTTAAAAGTGTGATTAGGGTCAGAAACAAGGTCAGTGTAGTAACCATGGTATACTCACACTGCAGACAGCTACAACATTATAAAAACCTCCATGATACAAGAAATTACATCTGTTCAGTGTTTAATATTTTACCCAGTGATATGTTTCTTTCGTGGCTTACAAAGACCTCAGCAGCACCCCTAAACCTCCAATGCTAAAAAGGCCCCTGCATAATATTATTTTCAACTAAGAGTACTTCTTACTCGACAGATTGTGAGTACATTTTATTTATGCTGCAGAAACTAAAGGCTTCCTCGTCGCTCATGAAGTCGTCGCTGATGCTTTTGTTTTCACAACACAAGCTTCTTTTGTTTCTGTTTACTTTCACACTAGATTCACTTAAAACAAAAATCTAAGTCCCTGCATTCACAGACTAAACCGGGGATAAAACAAGTGACTGAATTAAGGAAATTACTGAACTAAAACTGGACTTTTTAAACATTTTTATTTAGTCACAACACATTTTCATTTAAGGCTCTGGTGGAAAATTATTCTGCAGAGTAAATCTCTGTCAGATGGACGACCATGGCGTTAGTGTGATATATTTAGATTCTTGCAATACGGATACTGCGTTTGCTGATATTGCAATAACAATTTTGTGATATATTGTGCAGCTAGTAGTAGTAGTAGTTGTTGTTGTTGTAGTAATAGTAGTAGTAGTTGTAGTAGTAATTTGAGTAGTAATGCCATTAGTGGTAGCAGTAGTCATGATAGTAGATGTTGTGGTAGTAGTAGTAGTTGAAGTAATAGTAGTAGTATTAATAGTAGTGTTTTCTGTGCTATTGCCAAAAAGCTACTTTCAAAAATACTTTCCTCTGAAGTAAACTTTATATTTAATGCTTAATTTTACTCAAGTAATAATTTTGTTGAGTACTTCAACTAAATGAAGTACTGTTATTTTGTAGTAACAGTGCTATTAAACCCCATTAGGCAGAAACCAAGTTCTAATGAATGTATTTAGGAGTTCCACAGTAGTTTTCAGTACTTTATAGTCTGGTAAAAGGTTAATGTGTTGTAGTGATCTCAGTCTGTGCTGCGGAGCCTCCTCTGTGTCTGAGCCTGACCTTCGTCTGCTGCAGCACTGTGACGAGCGTCTGACTAAAACACACAACACTTCAGTTTTACTGTTTTTATATCCGTTATCTCAGATGTCTCGTAAGTTCAGTTCATTTCTCAGCTCCACAATGAGGCAACTTTATATCCACTGTACATTTCTTTAGTAGGTAAGGTAGACTTTGTTGTCTCTGTAGGGAAATTTGTCCAATCCTTCAATGCTCCACATCTAGAGTCAGGATACGCACTATCGTTTACTTCACACACTATCGTTTACTTCACACACTATCGTTTACTTCACACACTATCGTTTACTTCACGCACTATCGTTTACGTCACACACTATCGTTTACATCACACACTATCGTTTACTTCACACACTATCGTTTACTTCACACACTATCGTTTACTTCACGCACTATCGTTACTTCACACACTATCGTTTACGTCACACACTATCGTTTACTTCACGCACTATCGTTACTTCACACACTATCGTTTACGTCACACACTATCGTTTACTTCACACACTATCGTTTACTTCACACACTATCGTTTACTTCACACACTATCGTTTACTTCACGCACTATCGTTACTTCACACACTATCGTTTACGTCACACACTATCGTTTACTTCACGCACTATCGTTACTTCACACACTATCGTTTACGTCACACACTATCGTTTACTTCACACACTATCGTTTACTTCACACACTATCGTTTACTTCACACACTATCGTTTACTTCACGCACTATCGTTACTTCACACACTATCGTTTACGTCACACACTATCGTTTACTTCACGCACTATCGTTACTTCACACACTATCGTTTACGTCACACACTATCGTTTACTTCACGCACTATCGTTACTTCACACACTATCGTTTACGTCACACACTATCGTTTACTTCACACACTATCGTTAACTTCACACACTATCGTTAACTTCACACACTATCGTTTACTTCACGCACTATTGTTTACTTCACACACTATCGTTTACTTCACACACTATCGTTTACTTCACACACTATCGTTTACTTCACACACTATCGTTTACTTCACGCACTATCGTTACTTCACACACTATCGTTAACGTCACACACTATCGTTTACTTCACGCACTATCGTTACTTCACACACTATCGTTTACGTCACACACTATCGTTTACTTCACACACTATCGTTTACTTCACACACTATCGTTTACTTCACACACTATCGTTTACTTCACGCACTATCGTTACTTCACACACTATCGTTTACGTCACACACTATCGTTTACTTCACACACTATCGTTACTTCACACACTATCGTTTACTTCACACACTATCGTTTACTTCACACACTATCGTTTACTTCACACACTATCGTTTACTTCACGCACTATCGTTTACTTCACGCACTATCGTTTACTTCACACACTATCGTTTACTTCACACACTATCGTTACTTCACACACTATCGTTACTTCACACACTATCGTTACTTCACACACTATCGTTACTTCACACACTATCGTTAACTTCACACACTATCGTTACTTCACAGCACTATCGTTAACTTCACCACTATCGTTACTTCACGCACTATCGTTAACTTCACCACTATCGTTACTTCACGCACTATCGTTACTTCACACACTATCGTTACTTCACACACTATCGTTTACTTCACACACTATCGTTTATCGTTACTTCACACACTATCGTTTACTTCACACACTATCGTTTACTTCACACACTATCGTTTACTTCACACACTATCGTTTACGTCACACACTATCGTTTACGTCACACACTATCGTTTACGTCACACACTATCGTTTACTTCACACACTATCGTTTACTTCACACACTATCGTTTACTTCACGCACTATCGTTACTTCACGCACTATCGTTAACTTCACACTATCGTTAACTTCACGCACTATCGTTAACTTCACGCACTATCGTTAACTTCACACACTATCGTTTACTTCACACACTATCGTTTACTTCACACACTATCGTTTACTTCACGCACTATCGTTTACTTCACGCACTATCGTTAACTTCACGCACTATCGTTAACTTCACGCACTATCGTTAACTTCACACACTATCGTTAACTTCACACACTATCGTTTACTTCACACACTATCGTTTACTTCACGCACTATCGTTAACTTCACGCACTATCGTTAACTAATCGTTAACTTCACACACTATCGTTAACTTCACGCACTATCGTTACTTCACGCACTATCGTTAACTTCACACTATCGTTAACTTCACGCACTATCGTTAACTTCACGCACTATCGTTAACTTCACGCACTATCGTTTACTTCACACACTATCGTTTACTTCACACACTATCGTTTACTTCACACACTATCGTTTACTTCACGCACTATCGTTTACTTCACGCACTATCGTTAACTTCACGCACTATCGTTAACTTCACGCACTATCGTTAACTTCACACACTATCGTTAACTTCACACACTATCGTTTACTTCACACACTATCGTTTACTTCACGCACTATCGTTAACTTCACACACTATCGTTAACTTCACGCACTATCGTTAACTTCACACACTATCGTTAACTTCACGCACTATCGTTTACTTCACACACTATCGTTTACTTCACACACTATCGTTTACTTCACACACTATCGTTTACTTCACACACTATCGTTTACTTCACACTATCGTTTACTTCACGCACTATCGTTAACTTCACACACTATCGTTTACTTCACACACTATCGTTACTTCACACACTATCGTTACTTCACGCACTATCGTTTACTTCACACAGCGTTCATCGAGTTTTTTACCAAGAATTTTTTATGACTTCTCCAAAACTTTTGACTAAATTTCCAAGACCTGAATGACTGAAACAAATTATAAATAGTATTCAAAATGTCCAGTGTGGTGCATTAGAAACTTTTGCTGCAATTTCATTTGTTAAAATTGGAAATCAGTCAGTTGGAGGGGAAAAAAAACAGCAATATATTATTACACAAATTTTACTTATAGCTTGCACACCAGTGATTAAAAAATAATTATGCTTGGTAAATTGGTTCAGAATGTATTTTTAAAAAGTAAATTAAGATATAAAGTAATCATTTAGGCAGGCTGGGCAGGGCTAACGAGGAGTAGGGCTGCACAATACATCGCAAAATTATCGTTATCGCATTATCTGTATCGCAAGAATCTAAATATATCGCAATAACGCTGTGGTCTTCCATCTGACAGAGATTTACACTGAAGAATCATTTTCCACCAGAGCCTTAAAAGAACATGTGTTGTGACTAAATAAAAATGTTTAAAAAGTCCAGTTTTAGTGGTAATTTTATTAATTTAGCATTTAGCTTAGCCTTGTTTTATTCCTGGTTTAGTCTGTGTTAAGTTTTGATTTTGTCGCTGTTTTGACTTGTAAATACAGGAACTTACATTTTTGTGAAATGTAGTGAATTTAACTTACTATGTTCAAAAACTATGCTCTATTTTCAAATATCGCAATAATATTGTTATCGCAATTTTCAACATAGTTATCGAATATCGCATTTTTCCTCCATATCGTGCAGCCCTAACTAGGAGTGGTCGAATGTTACTCAGACTGTTTAAATTTCCAAAATATTTCCAAAACTTTACACCAAAATATAAAATTACAAAACTTTTCCAGGGCTTGGAAATTGCATTTAAAATTCCATGGCTTCCTTTACAGGTTTTCCGAGTGCATTTCTATATCGTAACGTTCTCCTGATTTACCTCAGGCCCACTCCAACATAAACTCTCAGACAGCTCACTGTAAAGTATTCTCCGTATACTCACAGCTCTGTTTACTTCTGTGTACTCACGTCAGCATGGAGACTGTACCAGCACACCGAGGCATGATGGGAAATGACAGCAGCACACAGAGGCATGATGGGAAATTACACCAGGACAAACTGTAAAGGCCTGATGGGAAACAAGACCAGGACAGTGAGGCATGATGGGAATTCTGGGCATAGACTTAGCTCCTGTTTATTGTTGAGACAATGGGCAGTAATAATATTCTTTATTTATTAGCGAGTTATTAGAGTTATCTCTCTCTCAGTGCCAGAAGGCCATGGAAGTGCTATATTTCTCACTGAATATCTAACTTTGTACCAGACGGTTCAGTTGGATAGTTACAGCTCATATGAAATAAATATTGAGACATTGCACTTATGGTTAGAGGGATTTAGGTCCAGATCCAGTCATTTTTGAGTATTTTTTACAAGTACATAGACAGTCATTAATAAAACAGACCAGTGTTTCTCAAACTTTTCACCCCCAAGTAAAATAAACTGGCTTTCCAAGTTCCATCTTTAACTGACAACAGTGGGACTAAATCAGGACTGACCCAGGTCTAAACTGAGCCACAGAATAATGATTACCTCCTAAAACAAAGTATTACTAAATATGAACAAAACAGGGACTAAACCAGGACTTAAGCAGGGGTCATAACTTTAAACGTAATCCCCAACAGAGCAGGACTAAAACAGGAATAAAACTATCTCTAAATTAAACTAAACCAGGACTTGGACAGAAGACTCCTGAGTACCAACAGCATTACTGTATTTTTGTATTTTATAAGTTGCTCCGGAGTATAAGTGGCACTCGCCAAAAAATGCATAATGAAGAAGATAAAAATGTATATAAGTCGCACTGGACTATAAGTCGCATTTTTAGGGGGAAATTTATTTTACAAAATCCAACACCAAGAACAGACATTTCATGTTGAAAGGCAAGTTATAGTAATAATAGAATAGAGAACAACAGCTGAATAGGTGTGCGCTATGCTAACGTAACACATTGATGTTTATTCAGCTACATGAAGCATAAACAACGAACTGAATAGGTGTCTCGTATGTTAACGTAATATATTAACAGTTATTCACATAACTATAGCATAAAGAACATAATATAACAAGTTCACCAAACTCACCATCTCACTCCTAATCACTAAATCCTTTAAATTATTCATCCTCGGTGTCGCTTCTGAACAACTCCGCCAACTCCGGAGGTAGACGAAGCGCCGCTTCCTCCTCTGCGTGGCTGTCGTCAGACTCAGCATCAGTTCCATTTCCAATTATTCCGCTCTTTCTCAGTTGTCTTTATAGCCTAAGTTGTTAGTGGTAATGTTTACATTTTAAATTGTCAGTGGTACAGGTGCAGCAGATGCTGGTACACAAGCCTAGAGCGCCCTCTAACCAACACCTGAAATATTTTAATATATAAGTCACACCTGAGTATACGCCGCACCCCTAGCCAGACGATGGAAAAAAGTGCGACTTATAGTCCGAGAAATATGGTAGTTTAACAGACCGTAATGCATTTTCTGTCGTGGAATTAGCCCCAAACTTTGCAAAAGAGTATCAACGCTAAGCAGATAATTAGAATAAAAGCTAAAGGCTACATAATATAGGTTTCTGTTTTGCTGAAGAGTATTTACAGAAATGTGTCGGACCTCAGGAGTTGGTTTAAGGCTGAACTATGCATCTTTTTTATCTTCCTTAAACAGTTTCAGAGTCAGTGTGACGACTAAATGATTTGTCGCAGGGTGAATAGCTCCCCCTGCAGCGCCCCCTGGTGTAACTTGGAGAGAAAAACAGCCTTGTGAGAATGGGAGCGCTGACCTGGTGTCCGTGAAGTTTTGGTTAGCCACAACAATAATCCAGCGATGGGTTTGTTTCTGAGATGTTGGTCACGGCAGAGCGGTCAAAAGGCAGAGGAGACCTTTGTATGAATGCAAGGAGAAAACCAGAGACAAGCTGAGCCAGGGGCCACACGGGGGTCACACAGGAGCCACACAGGAGCCACACAGGGGCCACACAGGGGCCACACAGGGTCAACCGGAGTTTTTACTTTAGTGCTTTACTCCCACAGTAGGTCAGATTAGGGATGCAATGATTATTTTAATAATAATAATTTATAATTGTTTCAATAATTCATTATTGTTTTGAATGGTCAATTAATAATTGGATAGTGAAGCGTGAGTGGTTAAAACTTTGAGGTGTATTGTATTTCTGGTTAAAAGTTGGTGATAATTCTACCAAAAGGATGTTTGGATAGAGCATATATTCACACAAGGATTTTTTAAAATCAAAAATACAAAATGTGCATTGTTTTAACACATTCTGTTGCTTTACTGCTCTGTCTTGGAAATAAACCCTCCTCTCTAATTATTGCGATATTTGAAAATAGAGCCTACTTTTTGAACATAGTAAGTTAAATTCACTACATTTCACAAAAATGTAAGTTCCTGTATTTACAAGTCAAAACAGTGACAAAATCAAACCTTAACACAGACTAAACCAGGAATAAAACAAGGTTAAGCTAAATGCTAAATTAATAAAATAAGCACTAAAACTGGACTTTTTAAACATTTTTATTTAGTCACAACACATGTTCTTTTAAGGCTCTGGTGGAAAATGATTCTTCAGTGTAAATCTCTGTCAGATGGAAGACCACAGCGTTATTGTGATATATTTAGATTCTTGTAATACGGATATTGCAATAACGATAATTTTGATATTTGATATTGTGCAGCCCTACTCTCTAAGCATTAACATGTTTCAGAGTCTGTGAATACTATGCTTAGTGATTAATTGAAATACTAAAATCGTCGTTTGTACACTGACCAGAAGGTTCAAACCCACTGTTGTTGTGTTCTTGGGCCAGACACGTCATCGTCCTTGCCTCCAGTGTTTGTGTACACTGGTTTATAAATGTGTGTGCTTGTGAATGGATGAATGGTTCCTTTATGTAGTGCCCATGGAGGTAGAACAGCGCTGTG
This sequence comes from Bostrychus sinensis, assembly GCA_020698575.1. Taxonomy (NCBI): domain Eukaryota; kingdom Metazoa; phylum Chordata; class Actinopteri; order Gobiiformes; family Eleotridae; genus Bostrychus; species Bostrychus sinensis. Next base: position 3,473,753 of record CM036259.1, on the reverse strand, counting down.
TAATGTAACTTTTTAGCTCCAGCGAAAATCAAAACAGCGACGAAACGAGCACAGTTTCCTGGTTCTGCTTTAAATGAAAGGACTGGAGGTTTCAGCAGCAGAAACAACCTTTCATTTAGTATCTTCGTTAATGTTTTTAGTGCGCTCTGTGTAAAAATGAACACGTGAACACTCCTGCTGCTCGTCTGAACGTCACTCGGGGAGAGCTCTGTTGGTGAAACGTGTCCAAGTGTTTCCTCGTGCCGCTGTTGAAATCCTGAGAGCATAAACAGTGTCAGAGTGAGAAATACGGCTCTGTGTCTCAGACTCAGATGAATGAGAGCAGAAACTCTTATCTCCTTATCTCAGCAAACTCTTTTAGTGCAATCCTCCTTAAACTCTGGAGTGCTCTGGAGGCACGTCTGACAAATACTCAGAGCACTGGACAAAGGCCTGGCTTTGCTCTGGTTCTGATAATATCCAGGTTATTATTGTGCCTGTGTGTACTTTGGAGTCTGGAAGGGTGTGGGGTAATGTTTCCTCATTACTGATAGTAACACTGAAGCAGCTGCACTCTCCAGTTTGTGGGTCATGGAGTGAGATTTTTGCCCAACAGGCAGCTGATTTTTTTGTAATTTTATGAAAGAAACTGATTTAATAAAGCCATTTGTTTCAGCAATGCTTATAAAAACTGAAACAATTGTGTTAGAAAGTGGCAGTGAGAACAGTTAAAGATGATTTTTTTTTTGAGAAAACCAATAAATCAGTCTCAGTCAGACTCTGTGCAGGTAGAGTTTGTGGAAGGCTACAAAATGCATTTGGGTTTTTTGTTCTACGAGGTTCTGTTCCAGAGAAATTAGCAAAATCTTTTTATTGCTGTTTTGAGCTTTTTGGGCTGAGATAAAGAGATTTTGGATGTTTCCCATGAAATGCAGAGTAAGAGCCCAAACTGAGACAAGATGGAAGATGGCTGGGGAAGCTGGGGTCCTTCAGTCACATGGAGCCTGGACATGTGCCTGACCAAAAATCAGCATAAACCTCCACACCAGATTTCCAGCATTTTTTTTTTTTTTTTTTTTTTTTTTTTCTATTTTGTGCACACACAGATTAGCACTGGCCCTCGCTCTCAGTTTAATCTCTGTCACTGATGATGTTGTAGTTAATGCAGATTATTGTTGGTTTTTTCCAGGCCTGGGGTAAGTTCCCTCACTGTCAGTTTTACTGGGAGCTGCAGAAAAACAGAGGAGACTGCGAGACTCAGCTGCAGCTCGGTCCCAGACAACAACCAGGTACTGCACATGTACTACTACTACACATGTACTACTACTACACATGTACTACTACTACTACACATGTACTACTACTACTACACATGTACTACTACTACTACACATGTACTACTACTACTACACATGTACTACTACTACTACACATGTACTACTACTACTACACATGTACTACTACTGCACATGTACTACTACTACACATGTACTACTACTACTGCACATGTACTACTACTACACATGTACTACTACTACACATGTACTACTACTACACATGTACTACTACTACACATGTACTACTACTACACATGTACTACTACACATGTACTACTACACATGTACTACTACACATGTACTACTACTACACATGTACTACTACTACACATGTACTACTACTACACATGTACTACTACTGCACATGTACTACTACTGCACATGTACTACTACTACACATGTACTACTACTACACATGTACTACTACTACACATGTACTACTACTGCACATGTACTACTACTGCACATGTACTACTACTGCACATGTACTACTACTGCACATGTACTACTACTGCACATGTACTACTACTACACATGTACTACTACTACACATGTACTACTACTACACATGTACTACTACTACTACACATGTACTACTACTACACATGTACTACTACTACACATGTACTACTACTACACATGTACTACTACTACACATGTGCTACTACACATGTACTACTACACATGTAGTACTACTACACATGTAGTACTACTACACATGTAGTACTACTACACATGTACTACTACTACACATGTACTACTACACATGTACTACTACACATGTACTACTACTACACATGTACTACTACACATGTACTACTACTACACATGTACTACTACTACACATGTACTACTACTACACATGTACTACTACACATGTACTACTACTACACATGTACTACTACTACACATGTACTACTACTACACATGTACTACTACTACACATGTAGTACTACTACACATGTAGTACTACTACACATGTAGTACTACTACACATGTAGTACTACTACACATGTACTACTACTACACATGTACTACTACTACACATGTACTACTACTACACATGTACTACTACACATGTACTACTACTACACATGTACTACTACTACACATGTACTACTACTGCACATGTACTACTACTACACATGTACTACTACTACACATGTACTACTACTACACACACATGTACTACTACTGCACATGTACTACTACTGCACATGTACTACTACTGCACATGTACTACTACTACACATGTACTACTACTGCACATGTACTACTACTGCACATGTACTACTACTACACATGTACTACTACTACACATGTACTACTACTACACATGTACTACTACTACTACACATGTACTACTACTACACATGTACTACTACTACACATGTACTACTACTACACATGTAGTACTACTACACATGTACTACTACTACACATGTGCTACTACACATGTACTACTACACATGTAGTACTACTACACATGTACTACTACTACACATGTACTACTACTACACATGTACTACTACTACACATGTACTACTACTACACATGTACTACTACACATGTACTACTACACATGTACTACTACTACACATGTACTACTACTACACACACATGTACTACTACTGCACATGTACTACTACTGCACACACATGTACTACTACTGCACATGTACTACTACTGCACATGTACTACTACTACACATGTACTACTACTACACATGTACTACTACTACACATGTACTACTACTACTACACATGTACTACTACTACACATGTACTACTACTACACATGTACTACTACTACACATGTACTACTACTACACATGTACTACTACTACACATGTGCTACTACACATGTACTACTACACATGTAGTACTACTACACATGTACTACTACTACACATGTACTACTACTACACATGTACTACTACTACACATGTACTACTACTACACATGTACTACTACACATGTACTACTACTACACATGTACTACTACACATGTACTACTACTACACATGTACTACTACTACACATGTACTACTACTACACATGTAGTACTACTACACATGTAGTACTACTACACATGTACTACTACTACACATGTACTACTACTACACATGTACTACTACTACACATGTACTACTACACATGTACTACTACTACACATGTACTACTACTACACATGTACTACTACTACACATGTACTACTACACATGTACTACTACTACACATGTACTACTACTACACATGTACTACTACACATGTACTACTACACATGTACTACTACTACACATGTACTACTACTGCACATGTACTACTACTGCACATGTACTACTACTGCACATGTACTACTACTGCACATGTACTACTACTGCACATGTACTACTACTACACATGTACTACTACTACACATGTACTACTACTACACATGTACTACTACTACACATGTACTACTACTACACATGTACTACTACACATGTACTACTACTACACATGTACTACTACACGTACTACTACTACACATGTACTACTACTACACATGTACTACTACTACACGTACTACTACTACACATGTACTACTACTACACATGTACTACTACTACACATGTACTACTACTACACATGTACTACTACTACTACACATGTACTACTACTACTACACATGTACTACTACTACACATGTACTACTACACATGTACTACTACTACACATGTACTACTACTACACATGTACTACTACTACACATGTACTACTACTACACATGTACTACTACTACACATGTACTACTACACATGTACTACTACTACACATGTACTACTACACATGTACTACTACACATGTACTACTACTACACATGTACTACTACTACACATGTACTACTACTACACATGTACTACTACTACACATGTACTACTACTACTACACATGTACTACTACTACTACACATGTACTACTACTACACATGTACTACTACTACACATGTAGTACTACTACACATGTAGTACTACTACACATGTACTACTACTACACATGTACTACTACTACACATGTACTACTACTACACATGTACTACTACACATGTACTACTACTACACATGTACTACTACACATGTACTACTACTACACATGTACTACTACTACACATGTACTACTACTACACATGTACTACTACTACACATGTACTACTACACATGTACTACTACACATGTACTACTACTACACATGTACTACTACACATGTAGTACTACTACACATGTAGTACTACTACACATGTACTACTACACATGTAGTACTACTACACATGTAGTACTACTACACATGTAGTACTACTACACATGTACTACTACTACACATGTACTACTACTACACATGTACTACTACTACACATGTACTACTACTACACATGTACTACTACTACACATGTACTACTACACATGTACTACTACTACACATGTACTACTACTACACATGTACTACTACTACACATGTACTACTACTACACATGTACTACTACTACTACACATGTACTACTACTACTACACATGTACTACTACTACACATGTACTTCTACACATGTACTACTACTACTACACATGTACTACTACTACTACACATGTACTACTACTACTACACATGTACTACTACTACACATGTACTTCTACACATGTACTACTACTACTACACATGTACTACTACTACTACACATGTACTACTACTACTACACATGTACTACTACTACACATGTACTACTACTACACATGTACTACTACTACTACACATGTACTACTACTACTACACATGTACTACTACTACACATGTACTTCTACACATGTACTACTACTACTACACATGTACTACTACTACTACACATGTACTACTACTACTACACATGTACTACTACTACACATGTATACAGCTCATGTGAGATGATGTTTTTGAGATAAAGTTTCCAGACTGAGATGGTTTGGACATGTACAGAAGAGGTCCGCTCCAAATAGAAAATAACTTTAATAACACTGACCTCGTGCGTTCTCTCACACCTAACATAAACAGGGCACATGGCATTCTGGGAAAGGACATTAGGAGAACGAGTTTCAACAAAAACAGAGCAGAAGTAGTCCCACGATAACAGGACAGCTTGTTTTCTTCCTCAAACCCAGCAGCTGCTCTTAATGTTTCCTCATTGTCCCTCTGAGTGTTTTTTTTTTTTTTGCTGAAAGTGATGATGTCGCTGTTTGAAGTGGGTCCGAACAGGAAGTGATGCGTGTGTTGTGGACAGGTTGCCGTGGCGAGTGGGACGACTTCCTGTGCTGGCAGAGCGCGGCCGTGGGTCAGGTGGTCACGCTGCCCTGCCCCTCCCCTCTGCTGCGGCTTTTCGGGAAGAACGGTGAGTCTCTAAATAAAAGTTTAAACGAGTTTATTCTCATGAGGAAAATAATATTCAACAATAACTTATTTCTACTAATAAATGATTAAATGGTGAAGAAATAGGACACTTTTAGCTTCTCCAACTTCCAGAACTCCTCTCAGTGCAAGTTTGTGTTTCCTAAAAGGGATTTACCAGTTAAAGCGGAACTCAGTAACGCTGCTCATTTCTTCGTTCTTTTTGCCTTATTTTCCGCTCTCGAGCTCCCCCTACAGTTCGGAGTAGAGCACTATCGTAAATACTCACGAGCCCAGGTGACTCCTGTGTGACCCCTCGCTCGTCTTTACTTTCGTTTTCTCCTCCGCTTATCTGTAGAAAGTTTTTTTTTTTTCCATTTGGCCGCTCTGGAACAGTGAAAATCGAGAAATACAGCCACCGTTAGCTTGTTTCGCTCACCGGGATGTGCCGCTTTCTCACAAGACTCGAGACTCCTGTGACTCCGGGTCGACGGTGCTCACTGATGTTGTGTCACTTTCAGCCCAGAGACACCAGGGGGCGATGAAGGGTGTTTCATTTACCCCACAACAACTCATTTAACCATCACACGGACTCCAAAACTGTTTATATAAAGTAAAAAAAGTTACTGAGTTCTGCTTTAAAATGGACCAGAGTTTGTTTCCTACTTTAGTCCGGACCAAGTGTTCAGGTGTGAATACAATCATGCAAACTCGGGTCGGACCAAACAAGCTTCCAAACGGACTCTGGTACCAGCCACCGTAGCCTGGCATTAAGGGAAATAAAACAGCTGCAGAAGCCATGAGCTGTGGACAAACCTGGAGCAATAAGGAGATACAGTGGCTCATTGCTATATGCACTTAAAAACCGACCTGTTATGTCATTTTCTGCTGCAGGCACAGAGCGCGTAGAACACGGTGAATGTGACTTAAGTTTAGCTGCTCTTGACATTTCATGGATTTGTATCTGTAATAAATATCCCGGTAACAAGTGCAGCAGGTCGTCTGTGATTGTTTTCCTCAGGTTCTGTGTCTTTGCGTTGCCCCGCCCACGTCAAGCCAAAGGGTGCAGCGATCGTCACACACATGGTTCTGTTTACACATTTTAGTCCACTTACCAAATTTGCAATGAGAATACGATCTGAACCAAATAACAAAAAAGAAAAAAAGAAATGTCTGGTTTTGATCCGGACCAAAGAAATGGATTAACAGACTTTCCTGGTGAGAATACTCCCTAAACCTCGGCCTTGCACAAACCCAGATTTTTACACTCCCCAGTACCAGCTCCTCACTGTGGTGGCTCTGAACCAAAATAAGACTGGACATTTCTCAGCAGCAGATATCAGACAAAAATAATTTGTTTTTTATAGTGCTGGGCAACGATTACAATTTTTTTAACGCAATTAATTGCATGATTTTTTTTGTGATTTATTGCAGTCTTGCTATAAAATTTAACCAATAATGCATTCTGGCTCTTTCAGCTCCTAAATGGCTCTGTATTTGATCATTTAGGCTTTTAGGACTGGACTTATTTTTTTCTCTTCGATAGTCTCTCTTCCTGTAGCTCTCCTGCTGAGCCTGCCTCACTTCTCTCTAAATAACTTGTTTTTTCATTTTTCAAGCAAAACATCATTGATAGGAACTGAAAACACCACATGTATTTAACAGGCTGTATTTACACTGAACACTATTCTTCCTGGGGTCCACACAAACAAACACTACATACATACAATACATACATGAATTAATGCAAAAACATTATAGAACACTTTTTACTTTGGTATCCTAAGAGATCTCTACCACATCCTAATCCTTTAGAGTAAAAATTCCAGTTGGGTTGTGTCCCAGGCTTTAGACTTTCTCATCCTGGTCCCTTTCCTGTGTCCTCACCTTTAACTCATACCAGTCACTGTAGTCCTAGCGTAGTCCTGGTTTAGATCTGGTTTAGTCCTGGTGTAGTGCTGGTTTAGTCCTAGCGTAGTCCTGGTTTAGTCCTAGCGTAGTCCTGGTTTAGTCCTAGCGTAGTCCTGGTTTAGTCCTAGCGTAGTCCTGGTTTAGTCCTAGCGTAGTCCTGGTTTAGATCTGGTTTAGTCCTGGTGTAGTGCTGGTTTAGTCCTAGCGTAGTGCTGGTTTAGTCCTAGCGTAGTCCTGGTTTAGTCCTAGCGTAGTCCTGGTTTAGTCCTAGCGTAGTCCTGGTTTAGACCTGGTTTAGTCCTGGTTTAGTCCTAGTGTAGTCCTGGTTTAGTCCTAGTGTAGTCCTGGTTTAGTCCTAGTGTAGTACTGGTTTAGTCCTAGCGTAGTCCTGGTTTAGTCCTAGTGTAGTCCTGGTTTAGTCCTAGTGTAGTCCTGGTTTAGTCCTAGTGTAGTAGTCCTGGTTTAGTCCTAGCGTAGTCCTGGTTTAGTCCTAGTGTAGTCCTGGTTTAGTCCTAGTGTAGTCCTGGTTTAGTCCTAGCGTAGTCCTGGTTTAGTCCTAGCGTAGTCCTGGTTTAGACCTGGTTTAGTCCTAGTGTAGTCCTGGTTTAGTCCTAGTGTAGTCCTGGTTTAGTCCTAGCGTAGTCCTGGTTTAGTCCTAGCGTAGTCCTGGTTTAGTCCTAGCGTAGTCCTGGTTTAGTCCTAGCGTAGTCCTGGTTTAGACCTGGTTTAGTCCTGGTTTAGTCCTAGTGTAGTCCTGGTTTAGTCCTAGCGTAGTCCTGGTTTAGACCTGGTTTAGTCCTAGCGTAGTCCTGGTTTAGTCCTAGCGTAGTCCTGGTTTAGTCCTAGCGTAGTCCTGGTTTAGATCTGGTTTAGTCCTGGTGTAGTGCTGGTTTAGTCCTAGCGTAGTCCTGGTTTAGTCCTAGCATAGTCCTGGTTTAGTCCTAGCGTAGTCCTGGTTTAGTCCTAGCGTAGTCCTGGTTTAGACCTGGTTTAGTCCTGGTTTAGTCCTAGTGTAGTCCTGGTTTAGTCCTAGTGTAGTCCTGGTTTAGTCCTAGTGTAGTACTGGTTTAGTCCTAGCGTAGTCCTGGTTTAGTCCTAGTGTAGTCCTGGTTTAGTCCTAGCGTTGTCCTGGTTTAGTCCTAGTGTAGTAGTCCTGGTTTAGTCCTAGCGTAGTCCTGGTTTAGTCCTAGTGTAGTCCTGGTTTAGTCCTAGCGTAGTCCTGGTTTAGTCCTAGCGTAGTCCTGGTTTAGACCTGGTTTAGTCCTAGTGTAGTCCTGGTTTAGTCCTAGTGTAGTCCTGGTTTAGTCCTAGCGTAGTCCTGGTTTAGTCCTAGCGTAGTCCTGGTTTAGTCCTAGCGTAGTCCTGGTTTAGTCCTAGCGTAGTCCTGGTTTAGTCCTAGCGTAGTCCTGGTTTAGTCCTAGCGTAGTCCTGGTTTAGTCCTAGCGTAGTCCTGGTTTAGATCTGGTTTAGTCCTGGTGTAGTGCTGGTTTAGTCCTAGCGTAGTCCTGGTTTAGTCCTAGCGTAGTCCTGGTTTAGTCCTAGCGTAGTCCTGGTTTAGTCCTAGCGTAGTCCTGGTTTAGACCTGGTTTAGTCCTGGTTTAGTCCTAGTGTAGTCCTGGTTTAGTCCTAGCGTAGTCCTGGTTTAGACCTGGTTTAGTCCTGTCCTAATATCAGCCATAATTTTCTTTACTTGTAAGCCTTTTTTGGCCACTAGTGCTACTAGCGGCATGTAATTTAGTCACTAGTGCAGTAGTTTGGACTGCTTTTGCCAAACTGATACCATGTAAACGTGAATGTCATTTTGTAACCTCACAAGAGACACAACTGAGGCACAAATGTCTACTCGTGGAACTCGTGTGCATTGCAGTGTGTATTTGTGTTCTGTAGGCAGCCTGAGCCGTAACTGCACAGAGAGAGGCTGGACCAGAGTCTACCCCATCATCGACTCCGCGTGCAGCTCCAACATCACAGACGAGCCCTCGCAGGTCTGTGTCCTTCAGAGGAGTCCACAGTGAATCCTCTGCATCCTCTTCTCTCACACAAACTAACTCCTACTTACCGTATTTTCCGGACTATAAGTCGCACTTTTTTCCATCGTCTGGCTAGGGGTGTGACGTATACTCAGGTGTGACTTATATATTAAAATATTTCAGGTGTTGGTTAGAGGGCGCTCTAGGCTTGTGTACCAGCATCTGCTGCACCTGTACCACTGACAATTTAAAATGTAAATATTACCACTAACAACTATTATTACTATAACTTGCCTTTCAACATGAAATGACTGTTCTTGGTGTCAGATTTTGTAAAATAAATTTCCCCCAAAAAATGCAAGTTATAGTCCAGTGCGACTTATATACGTTTTTATCTTCATTATGCATTTTTTGGCAAGTGCGACTTATACTCCGGAGTGACTTATAGTCCAGAAAATACGGTAATCTCCTGTCTGGTCTTCCTCTAGGTATACAGTGGGGCAAAAAAGTATTTAGTCAGCCACCAATTGTGCAAGTTCTCCCACTTAAAAAGATGAGAGCCCTGTAATTTTCATCATAGGTTTACCTCAACTATGAGACAAAATGAGAAAAAAAATCCAGAAAATCACATTTTTAAAAGATTTTTAAAGAATTTATTTGCAAATTATGGTGGAAAATAAGTATTTGGTCAATAACAAAAGTTCATCTCAATACTTTGTTATATACCCTTTGTTGGCAATGACAGAGGTCAAACGTTTTCTGTAAGTCTTCACAAGGTTTTCACAAACTGTTGCTGGTATTTTGGCCCATTCCTCCATGCAGATCTCCTCTAGAGCAGTGATGTTTTGGGGCTGTCGCTGGGCAACACAGACTTTCAACTCCCTCCAATAGTGGAGTTTGGAGTGTGACTGTTTGAGGTTGTGGACAGGTGTCTTTTATATAGATAACCAGTTCAAACAGGTGCCATTAATACAGGCAACGAGTGGAGGACAGAGGAGCCTCTTACAGAAGAAGTTACAGCTCTGTGAGAGACACAAATCTTGTGACCAAATACTTATTTTCCACCATAATTTGCAAATAAATTCTTTAAAAATCAGACAATGTGATTTCCTGGATTTTTTTTTCTAATTTTGTCTTTCATAGTTGAGGTAAACCTATGATGAAAATTACAGGCCTCTCTCATTTTTTTAAGTGGGAGAACTTGCACAATTGGTGGCTGACTAAATACTTTTTTGCCCCGCTGTAAATGGTATAAATTATAGCAGGCTAGAAAGATATCTTTAAACTGTGTATCATCAAGTTGTGTTTTTGTGCATGAGTTTCTCTTCAGAGTTCGTCTGTGGTTTCCTTTTTGTTAAAGCTGAAATGTCAGATCCATCAGAGTTGCACAGTAATCTAGACCTTGACCTGTGACCATCTAACACCAGAGAGCTGTATCTGAGCTGTGGTCAGGCTTCCTGACAGCAGTGGTTAACACCCCCACAGTTCAAACTCAAAGAGACTAACGTAGGCCTTACAGATTATATTTTGTGTATATTTTCTGTACAAAATAATCAAAACCCAAATGCCTCATGCAAAACCAAACTCATGGCATAACTTCGGCATTATTATCACCTAAACAACTGAGCAAAGCTAAAAGACAAACGGAAAGAGTGAAGCATGGATAAAGATCGTCAAAGCATCCACACGAGGCAGAGATGATCACATTTTAACATCAGCCTGACTTTGAAATCTGTGATACAAACAAAAACTGATGTAAGGTCAGCTCTAACCCTCAGTTTGTATTTCACAGTGAATCAGTTGTGTTCATGTTTTATAATTTATTCATAATTTAATAAATAAAACAGTGGCCAGTATTACTCTTCACACTGTTTTTTAAAAGAAAGAACAGGAAATCACAAATGTTGAACCTGATCAAGAACCTCACCCCTGTGTCTACTGTCAACAATCACACCTATGTGATTAAATATTGTCTCTACTTTGTGATGCTATAGTAAGAAAAAATCTTTCTTCCTAAGTAACATTTGCTGACAGAGCAGATTTTAAAGTTCCTATATTCTTCTTCTGAAACAGTGTTGTACTTCTTTGCATTAATATTTCAGCTTTTATAAATTAAAATAATGCATCTGTGGAAAACCTCTTCTGTTGGGAGCTGTTACTGTGCTTGGATTAGGTGTCTGCCGCCCCCTGCTGGGGAACCGTGGGGACTGAAATGGCTATTTAGCACATCTGTTAGCAACATGAGGCTAACAGATAGGTTGTGTCCGAACCTCATCTCTAGCCCCTAACCCCTCAGTCCCTATATACTCCAGCACTATACAGCGGACTATAGTGCACTCATTTTGGGAATGATTCAGACTCGCTCAGTATTTTTCTCTCACCTGATCATGTGACTCTGGCATCTGTGTAAAAAAAAGTTTGGCAAAACTCCGCTGATAATGTTCTTCTGTGATAAAGCTCGACCACACTCACTTGATGTTTTAGTATTTATAGATAAATAATAGTGTGAAATCATACGTGTGATATTTAACATAAATTATGGCTATAATGAATAAAACGGAGTGGATTATTGCAGCTCTGTGCCTTACGTGGGGAGGCTGAACGCTGGCTAAGCTAATGTTAGCAATTTTACACTGCAACGGTTTATTTAAGAGCTTTTTATTTCTGATTACGATGTGACAGAAGTTTTTAAAAAAGGCGTCTCTAACTGGTTTCATTCAGATGTGTTGTGTACAGTTTAAAGACCTGTCGCGGTCCCGCTGTTCTCCTCCGAAACTCGCAAAGCATTCTGGTCTATACTGACCTCTAGTGATCGTCCCTGTGCACTACTTTTCAAAATGCATTGTGGGAAATTTTGAGTGCACTATTTTTTGTTTATTAGACATTCAGACACCACTACAGAATGGCGTGACCACTGTAGAGTGCACTACAGAGGGATTAGGGAGGAGGATCGGACACAGCCATAGGTTTCTGAGCTGATGCTTCGTAGTGACGGAGGTTTAAGGCTGAAATGATCTGAGCGAGTCCGGTGACGGTGTATGGGTTTTAGAAACGCGCAGGAGCACTTCCTGGTTCCACGAGACTGAGCGTTTTCAGCTCTGGAGAAGGGCAACGCCTCAGCATACAGATTACTCAAACAGAATACTACTGCAGGTCTGTTTTTGAGGAGGAGACAACATTAGAACAGGGTAAAAAGTTCATTTAGCAGAATATGGGACCTTTAAATGTTTTGTTTGTTGTGGATTGGCCTAGCACAGAACTCTTACCTGTCTCCACCTCAGTCTCACAACATAGGCCCTTTAGAAGTACTACCATTGGTTCAGTTTTAGTATTTGTGGGTCAACTATGTTCGAGAAGATGCTTTTGACCTTTCACATCTGGATGTTGACACTGTCTCTGCTGCTAAATCCCTGAGTGTCTGAGCTGAAATAGCAGTGTAGCAGTGTTCTCTGACTGTTTTTGGGGCAGGACGTTTTGGATGTTTCTCAAGTATTTTAACGATTCTGTCGACATTTAGCTCTGTAAACATCTCAAGAGATTCTGTGAAGACCAGAGGACAGGCCCAGTTTTATCTAAATACAATGAAATCAAACAAAAATAAGAGAAAGGGCCGTCCTGTTTACACCGACACAAATATTTAAGTTAGAGCCGCTTCAGGCGAGAGCCCGCATGTAAATACAAAAGTCATTAATCTGAGAAGAGACTGGGACAGAGACTGATGAAGAAGCCCTGGCCTCTGACCTCTGACCTCTGCATCACTCAACACTAGATCAGGAAACGCTGTCGGAGCGCTCATAAGAGTCAGGGTTAGGTTTAAAATCACAGGTGAAAGAGGGCACGTCATTATGTTGGAGGGTGGCAATATCAGAGAGAAACGTTTCTATTTTTGTGATTAAAATTTACAACAAACAAATGAATGAATATATTTTTATTATTGTGTCTTGCATACAAACATGGGGCTCATAATTCACCATCAACTAAACAGAAGACCAACCACCACACAATAGCACAGTGAATATATACAAAATATACAATCCAAACAACTTTATCTAAATAAACAAGACTGCTGTTTCCTCCAAGCTTTACAAACAAATACAGCCAATCTATACACATTGAATTTAAACAACCATTTTATATTCTCACCACCTGCGCTCCAGAACATCTCAGGGTTTTGGACAAACATCTTATTCAGCTAAGAGCACAGTACAAAACAAAATGAGTTTCACTTTCCACTTCACCAAACTCACACAGCCCACAGTCTGTCTTCTTCTGGGATTTGGTTAAATCTCCAGGTTTCTAAGCACAGAGGAAGGATCCCTGTGCCGCTGAGCAGCCTTTGATTCCTGGTCAAATTTGCAGTGACATAAAATTCTCCCCTAAATTTATCTTTTATTTAAATTTATGTCCACAGGTTTGGTTCACCCATTGTTCTTCATATGCCGACATTAGATTTGCTCTCATTTTGTTAATGCTACATGACAAAGTGTTATGGAATACCATATTTTCCGGACTATAAGTCGCTCCGGAGTATAAGTCCCACTAGCCAAAAAATTCATAATGAAGAAGAAAAAAACGCACTGGACTATAAGTCGCATTTTTGGGGGGAAATTTATTTTACAAAATCCGACACCAAGAACTGACATTTCATTTTGAAAGGCAAGTTATAGTAATAATAGAATAGAGAACAACAGCTGAATAGGTGTGCGCTATGCTAACGTAACACATTGATGGTTATTCAGCTACATGAAGCATAAACAACGAACTGAATAGGTGTCTCGTATGTTAACGTAATATATTAACAGTTATTCACATAACTATAGCATAAAGAACATAATATAACAAGTTCACCAAACTCACCATCTCACTCCTAATCGCTAAATCCTTTAAATTCTTCATCCTCGGTGTCGCTTCTGAACAACTCCGCCAACTCCGGAGGTAGACGAAGCGCCGCTTCCTCCTCTGCGTGGCTGTCGTCAGACTCAGCATCAGTTCCATTTCCAATTATTTCGCTCTTTCTCAGTTGTCTTTATAGCCTAAGTTGTTAGTGGTAATGTTTACATTTTAAATTGTCAGTGGTACAGGTGCAGCAGATGCTGGTACACAAGCCTAGAGCGCCCTCTAACCAACACCTGAAATATTTTAAAATATAAGTCACACCTGAGTATACGTCGCACCCCTAGCCAGACGATGGAAAAAGTGCGACTTATAGTCTGGAAAATATGGTATTTTGACGTTGTGCTTCAGCAAAGACGGCTCAGAGTTCTTCATATGGAAGGCTGTGTTTATTTCAGTTTCTGTGTTGAGTCAGGAATGTAAAGCTGCTTTTGTCCAATTTTATTCTAGGTTTATTCATAGCTTTCATTGCAATTCTTAAAATATATAAGGCTTGGCTCCACTGAGACACTGCTGCCTCAATCCCAATATGATCTGGTGTCTCCTTAAGCCACCCTACTCTGTTTAAACTCTTTAATTTTAAATCTCTCTCTGTCTCCCTGATGTCGACCCCGGTGACCCAGATGTCCGGGTCAGATCTCGGTCTCTCTGTAATCCCGGTCTAGATTTGGTCACGAGTCCCGTCCCTCAGTACATGGAGGTGAGGGTCTGAGAGGATTAACTCCTCACCTCTGATTTATGCATTCTTCTCTCTTTACATTAAGCCCAGGAAAGTGTGAAAAATACAGTTCTCACATCAGAGAGGAGGAAATGGCTGTTTGCAGAATGTCTGTTGCAGATTTTAACATGTATCTTAATGGACTTTTTGCAGCAATTTTATTTTATTTGGCAACAATTACCAGATTACTCATGCCAGAACACATTTTTACTTTACGGTATGCACATACAGTAAATATACAATGAGTTGAACTCTTATTTATGTAGTAGTAGTAGTTGTCACAGCTGCTGTTCTTAGGTCACAGACCTGAGGACAGATTTATTGAGCGAATCCGGACGCAGCTGAGGTTAGCTTCTCTCACAGGTGCAAAACAAACACAGTACAGATTTTGCTCCAGTGACTTCATGAACATGCAAAATGTGATGTTTTCGCCTGAACGCCCAACATTCATGGTGGAGGAAATGCAAATTAAATGTCTTTGTGGTTGCTGTTTGATTTATCACCACTACAGGAGCTAAAACTGATGCTGTAAGTTTAGCACGTTGGAGGAGCAGGTGCAGAACATTTGCATAGGAAAGGCTGCTGCAGTTTGTGCTCAGATGGGGCATAGAAAATAAGATGAAGAGACGGATTTTACCTGCAACACAACACTTTCCCTGTAGTTTCTCTCGTATTCCACTGAACTGCAGCTGTCTTTACCACTGGGCTTTCATGAGTCTGTTCCATGTCCTCACAGTGGAGACAGAGGAGTCTTTAAACACACCGTATGCGTATGTGTGGAGTCGCAGAGTTAGTCCATTTTTTTGTTTATTCTGTTGTCTCGTCAGGGCGCACTGAGCAACACCTGTCCTGACCAGATTTGCTAAGGTAGAGCTAAACAAATATGCATTTTAGATTTTACTTGCCAAAACCTTCCCACGCTTCTTGGGTGATTTGTTGCTAATGACCACCGCTTCCAAAAACTATGTGCCAAACTTAGCTGTGCAGCAAAAAAGTCAAACTGTTTCGGAGTCTGTGTGATGGTTAAATGAGTTGTTGTGGGGTAAATGAAGCGTGCGGCAGCTCCCCCTGGTGTCTTTGGGCTGAAGTGACACAACAACAGTGAGCGGCGTCGACCCGGTGTCACCGAAGTCTCGGGTCTCGCGAGAAAGCGGCACATCCCTGTTGGCAAAACAACAAGCTAGCGTTGGCTTTACTTCTCGATTTTCGTCGTTCCAGAGTGGCCAAATGGAAGAAAAAAATTTAGGTGGAGGGGAAAACTAAAGTAAAGACAAGCAAAAGATCACACAGGAGTCAACTGGGCTTGTGAGTATTTACGATAGTGCTTTACTGTGAACGGTAGGGGGAGCTTTAAAGAGGAAAATAAGGCAAAAAGAGCAAAGAAATGAGTAGAGTTACTGAGTTCTGCTTTAACGCATAAGTAGCTACAGCCTAAGATCCAGGCAATCGAAGTCTGAGCCTCATTAATTATGCTCAAAATCCAGCGTTTAACACAGAGTAAACGCCTGTATTTATCAAAAATTCACCCCCGTAGAGTTGTCACATAACTTAACATTTGTGACTAGAGCCATCTTTTGTACCAGGCTGTAAAAATGTTTTTGACTCCCTCTGGTGGACGGCGGTATATCAGGGTTGTACTTTCTGAAAGCTGGTCTACCCCATTGGACCTGACGCACCTCTGGCTCTAAATGTTGCATTGCCCCACTTCTAACCGCATCGCTTCTACAGCAAACACAAGATGCTCTTTTGTCTCTTTTCCTTCCTTTTCCTACAGTGTTACTGTTAAAACTGTAGCAGTGTTTCCCAGTCAAGTCTCTCCCATCCATCTCTTCCTCTGCTGCAGTTGACTGACAGGCTGCACCGGATCGAAGTTCTCATTTATATGTCAGACGTACGACAGATTTTTTTTTTTGCACTTTCTCATAGTAAGTCACACGCAACACGCCCACAGATAGCAGGTGCTAGTTTTGAAATTAGCAGCGTCATGGTAAATCTGGCTCTTGGTGTGCAACATATGGACAACCTACATCTGTTTTCTTAGTAGCACTTGTAGAAGCAATACTCAATATTATACACAATTGTCCATTTTTACGCAGACCTACAGTACAGTACATTTAAGAATGTTGTGCTTGATAACCTTCCTTCTCTTGACCTCCATAATGTGTCCACTGAAACGCATTCCTCGAGCATAACGCAGCAGTAAAAGTCCCATCCGCTGCACCAGATCTGTACCTGATAGACCAGAGTACGTCAAAATGGCAGCGTTCACATAAGACATAGCTCATCTCATAAGGTTTTAGTGTGAAAGAGGCTAATGTAATGTTCTCCTCTGTCCACGTATGCTCAGACAGTGGCCAGCTAAAGCCCTTAGTCCTGGTCTAAAGTCTCATCCACAGATTCACAGACAGAGATATCGGACAGTAAACAGCAGATTCACAGCAGCAGCAGTGTCCCGCTCCTCTTGAGGACACAGAGATGTTATGATGAAAAAGGCATTGAGTTTATACAAGTCTGTTGGAGGAATGAGGCTCTGATGCCAGGCTCCTCTCTCTCTGCTCTGACCACTCCAGGCACAAACAAGGACACAGCAGTTTTCCTAAATTTAGATGTGAAAAATACTTGCTGTCTAAAGGCTCATTTCTCGGCTATTTGTAGTTGAACTGCAATATATATTCATGCTCTAGACCAGCCATTCCCAAAGTCCTGAGCGTCACGGCCCTCCTTAAATTTACCAAAATCCCACCTGGACCCCCAACAATACAACTTCCCTCAATCCCAAATTTTATTTTATTTTCATGTTTTTCTCCATATATTTCTATAAAAACATTACAAAAAACACTGACTATTGGCTAAAAAGTGTTTTAAAGTTATATTTTTAATCAAATACACTGTAAAAAAAAATTAAAATGCTGCAAAAACTCAATAACTCAAGGCAAAGGATCCCTCAAGATTTTTGGGGCCAACTCAAAATCTCAAGTTTTCCACACTTTCACTTAATTTGATGTTCATGCGTCTAAAAACGTTTCTAACTTTTAAGTTTTTCTCTCTATCATTATTTTTTTACTCATCTTACAGCCAACTTACAGAGTTCAGAAAAAGTTATTCTTTTGTTAAATGTAGTATATTTAGTTTTTATTATTATCAATAATACTTTTTCTGAACAGTGGAGTCAGTTGCTGTAAGATGAGCTGGAAAAAATAAAGATAGTGAATAAAACTTAAAAATTCAAGTTTTTAGATGTATGAACGTTAAATTTGGTGAGTAAAAAATATTAGTTGTTGAAAACTTGAGATTTTTGAGTTGATCACCAATTTTTGAGTTGATCACCAAAACTCAAATCTTGATGGATCCTGTTGCCTTGAGTTTTTGCAGCATTGTTTTTTACAGTGCATTTCAAATTCAATTTATTTTTATGAACTTAATATAGACAGCCTCTGGGCCCCCCCCTGCAGTACCTTCACGGACCCCCAGGGGGCCCCGGACCTCACTTTGGGAACCGCTGCTCTAGACTTTAATCTGAAATTATTTTCTTTTAATGTCTGACCAGATCAAATCCAAAACATCATTCACAGCTGCAATCAGCAGTATTCAACTATTGTTTGGCATTTATTCTCATTATCTTTCATTCACATTATTGTAATGTCCTAGGGGTGAGGGGGTTTAACATTTCTGATTGACACAGCAACACTAACAGCTCCTAACTCTAACACTGCACTCTTTTTAAATGATTGATGGTTTCAAGTTTGTACAAAATGTTTTTAAATTGTGATTAGCTAACTATGAGAAGAATCCAGAGCATTATGTTTTAGATTATATATATATATATATATATATATATATATATATATATATATATATATATATATATGATAAGTTAAATGTACAAATATATTTTGGCCTTCACTCTTTGCCATACCCTTCTTCTATACAAATGGTCTTCTAGCAGTTAACATGGACTCTGTGTAATGCTGATGTTGTTACAGTTTGATATCCTGTCATTAAAGGTCCCCTAAATCGACTTTTCCACTATTTAACCATGTTATAATGTTGTCTCCATCTCAAAAACAGACCTGCAGTAGTATTCTGTTTGAGTAATCCTGTATGCTGAGGCGCTGCCCTTCTCCAGAGCTGAAAACGCTCGGTCTCACAGCTCTAAGTAGAGACGTGAAACCAGGAAGTGCTCCTGCGAGTTTCTAAAGCCCAGACACCGTCACCGGACTCGTTCTGATCATTTCAGAGCTCAAACCGCCGTCGCTACTAATTTATTTGAAAAAGCCTAATACAAGACCTTTAACATTATTCTCCTGAATTCACAGTTGGTCTTCTCTGAGGAGACATCGACCCTGCCTCCATGTTGTGGATGTGGTCACAGTTAGATATTATTCTGTCATTTACATTAGTCTCTTGTATTTACAGTTAGTTTTCTATGAGGTGGTGTGGACTCTGTCGACGATCGGCCACAGTCTCTCTCTGATCACTCTCCTCACCAGCTCCATCATCATCTGTCTTTTCAGGTAACACACACACATACAAAATATTTTTAAAACATACTTTTACCTTTGAGGTAATGTGGGTAGTAACAGTAATGTCAGCGGTAGCAGCGCTACTTCTGGTATTAAGATAAGATGAGCCTTTATTGTCTTCCAAGGGGAGAAATTTATCTTAGACATTAAAGGGCATATAAATAAAAACAAACAACAGCCAAATATTACCAATAAATTCATGCATAGCAGGCAATCATTACAATAGTACATTAGTACAGTTCATTCATCCAGTCACCTGATGATCGGAAAGCTATTGCACATATTCCAAAGAAAAAAAAACTTTAAAACTACACAAGGTATTTGCACAAACTCATGTTATAATATGTTTCACTACCCAGCCAGATCATGTATTCTACAAAAATAAAAACTGATAAAAAATAAAATTATGTACTGTTCCCTAGGTGGCATTTAAGTGCAAGGCTATATACAAATACACTGCTCAAACAAATAAAGGGAACACTTAAACAACACAATGTAAATCCAAGTCAGTCACACTTCTGTGAAATCAAACTGTGTCCACTTAGGAGGCAACACTGACATCAGTTTCACTGCTGTTGTGCAAATGGAACAGACAACAGGTGGAAATTATAGGCAATTAGCAGGACACCCCCAATAAAGGAGTGGTTCTGCAGGAGGTGACCACAGACCACTTCTCAGTTCCTATGCTTTCTGGCTGATGTTTTGGTCACTTTTGAATGCTGGCGGTGCTTTCACTCTGTGGCAGCATGAGACGGAGTCTACAACCCACACAAGTGGCTCAGGTAGTGCAGCTTATCCAGGATGGCACATCAATGCAAGCTGGGGCAAGAAGGTTTGCTGTGTCTGTCAGCGTAGTGTCCAGAGCATGGAGGCGCTACCAGGAGACAGGCCAGTACATCAGGAGATGTGGAGGAGGCCGTAGGAGGGCAACAACCCAGCAGCAAGACCACTGCCTCCTCCTTTGTGCAAGGAGGAACAGGAGGAGCACTGCCAGAGCCCTGACCTCCAGCAGGCCACAAATGTGCATGTGTCTGCTCAAACGCTCACAAACAGACTCCATGAGATAGGTATGAGGGCCCCACGTCCACAGGTGGGGGTTGTGCAGGACACCACCATGCAGGACGTTTGGCATTTGCCAGAGAACACCAAGATTGGCAAATTCGCCACTGGCGCCCTGTGTTCTTCACAGATGAAAGCAGGTTCACACTGAGCACATGTGACAGACGTGACAGAGTCTGGAGCCTGTAGTGTGTTTTTCCACTTTAATTTTGAGTGTGGCTCCAAATTTATTAACCCATGGAGGTCTGGATTTGATTTCCATTGATAATTTTTGTGTGATTTTGTTGTCAGCACATTCGACTATGTAAAGAACAAAGTATTTAATAGGAATATTTCATTCATTCAGATCTAGGATGTGTTGTTTTAGTGTTCCCTTTATTTTTTTGAGCAGTGTACATACATGTTCAGTTTACAGCTTGGTACCCTGTAACTTTTACCGGAGGGCATCAGGTTAAACTGATCATTTAGGATGTGACATTTGTCATTTTCTGGCCCTGTTTAATCGCTGTCTGCTCAAAAATGTCTTGGAGAGAGAGCGGAGGAGACGTGCCAATGATTTTCACAGCTCTCTTTATCAGATTAACAGTGTGACTTTAGTTTAACCGACAGATTGCCAAACCATGTGGTAATTCCGTATCTGATAATGGATTCAATGCATGTCCTCTAAAGGACATTATGTTCCTGTCTACACCATGGACCCTCAGACACCTTAAAAATCCAGGCACTTATTATTTTGTACTTCTTCCACCTCTGCTTTAGTGTTTTTCCACCACTTGGGAAGTACAGCAAAGTACATTCCCTTTACTGTATATTCACATAATGTAAAATATTTCTAACTAAACCAGACATTGACTAACTTCACCTGTTATTGTACAAAGATTTTGTTTAAACATATCAATATATCAAGTCATATTTTATTTGAGGAAAACGGTTTACTCACCTAATATAATTTTGTGATCACAGAAGTAGAATTTTACTTTACTTTGTCATCATTATCATGGGTTTATCATCCAGCTTTGTCTAATTACTCGCTCCGAAACACTCCCATTAGCTGTTGGTCTACACAGCTTGTCAACTTTTAAACAAAAGAGACAGAGATTCTTACAGAAAAAGTGTCTATTCCAAGTGCTGGCTACACAGAGAAACACCACAAAACAGAAATAGTGAAGCAAAGAGACGTGTGAATGAATGAGTAGAATGCATTATGTCTTTTATTTTGTAGGAGACTGCACTGCACCAGGAACTTCATCCACCTGAACCTGTTTGTGTCCTTCATGCTCCGAGCTGTGGCCGTTCTGATCAAAGACGCTCTGCTGTTCTCAGACTCTGAGAGCACGGACTGCAGCACCCAGCCCTCTCTGGTCAGACACTACCAACTATCACTAAAATATACTAATACACCTGGCCCACTCTGGTCAGACACAAACTAGCACAAAAATATACTAATACACCCAGCCCACTCTGGTCAGACACTACCAACTATCACTAAAATATACTAATACACCTGGCCCACTCTGGTCAGACACAAACTAGCACAAAAATATACTAATACACCCAGCCCACTCTGGTCAGACACTACCAACTAGCACTAAAATATACTAATACACCCAGCCCACTCTGGTCAGACACTACCAACTAGCACTAAAATATACTAATACACCTGGCCCACTCTGGTCAGACACAAACTATCACTAAAATATACTAATACACCCAGCCCACTCTGGTCAGACACTACCAACTATCACTAAAATATACTAATACACCCAGCCCACTCTGGTCAGACACTACCAACTAGCACTAAAATATACTAATACACCTGGCCCACTCTGGTCAGACACAAACTATCACTAAAATATACTAATACACCCAGCCCACTCTGGTCAGACACTACCATCTAGCACTAAAATATACTAATACACCTGGCCCACTCTGGTCAGACACAAACTATCACTAAAATATACTAATACACCTGGCCCACTCTGGTCAGACACAAACTAGCACAAAAATATACTAATACACCTGGCCCACTCTGGTCAGACACAAACTAGCACAAAAATATACTAATACACCCGGCCCACTCTGGTCAGACACTACCAACTATCACTAAAATATACTAATACACCCGGCCCACTCTGGTCAGACACTACCAACTATCACTAAAATATACTAATACACCCAGCCCACTCTGGTCAGACACTACCAATTATCACTAAAATATACTAATACACCCAGCCCACTCTGGTCAGACACTACCAACTAGCACTAAAATATACTAATACACCCAGCCCACTCTGGTCAGACACTACCAATTATCACTAAAATATACTAATACACCCAGCCCACTCTGGTCAGACACTACCAACTAGCACTAAAATATACTAATACACCCAGCCCACTCTGGTCAGACATTACCAACTTTCATTCAAAAGTACAAATACAAATAATCAGTTATAAAAATATCTTATCTTTTTAAGATAAACAAACCAGCAACTTTCATAAAGAAATATAATGGCCTAAAGATGTCTCAAAACTTATCAACTTCGTCAAAATATGGGTCCTGCCAAAAACAAAGGTGGCTGCCGCTTATCTTCAACAGAAAATGTCTCTTTGATGAATTAGTTGAAAACTCTGTGGTTTCTGGTTTGTTTTTATTTGCTCAGTGGTCTGTTTAATATTAGCTTTAGCCCCTGTAGGGGAATAGTCCTTTTTATAGACAAAGACACAGATGTGCAATAACTTAGGGCCTGGTTTGTCTCTTCCAAAAATACGTATAGTAGTCCAACAGCTGTCAAAACAAAACCTCCTGTATTTTCTCTATAAAGTCTGTTTGCATCAAGTGCTAAAGTTAAGTCCAATGAAATGTAAATGTTAATGACTTTAGCTTGTTGCCCTTAGCTGCTTTAAACCTGATCTATTAAACTGAATGCTAATCACTTCTTCCTCTGCTGCTGTTCCCAGGTGGGCTGTAAGGCCAGTGTGGCATTATTTAACTACTTTGTGATGGCGAACTTCTTCTGGCTCCTGGTGGAAGGACTGTACCTGCACACGCTGCTGCTGGTCATCCACAACTACTCCATACGCCTGCCCGCCTACATGCTCATCGGCTGGGGTAGGCTCTTCCACACTACTCACTACAAGATAACAAACAACTGCTTTACCATTGTGATATAGGAGCACTGTTCTGCCGTCCATGGGGTTGGTTTAATCCAATGTCTAGTCCCAGTTGAAGTTATTCAATTAGCAATTCCATATTCGATTACAACATTCATTCATATTCTTCCGCTTATTCCTTATCCCAGTAACTTTGGGCTTAGGCGGGGTACACCCTGGACAGGGGCCAACTAGTCTCAGGGCTGACGAAGAGACGAACACAGACAGACAACCATTCACTCACAAGAGGCAATTTAGAGTCACCAATTCACCTAACATGCATGTCTTTGGACAGTGGGAGGAAAGAACCCAGGGTAACACGGGCAGGACATGCAGACTCCACCCAGAGAGTTTGTGTGTTGGTCGGCCCGGGGATCAAACCCACAATCTCCTTGCTGGGAGGCAAGAACACTAACCGCTCTGCCATCATGAGTCCAGACGTCCTGACAAAGGTTTTGTAGTCTGTAGTGTGCTCTGAAGACTCTGTCGGCGGCTCGGCGACGAGACTGAGACTCTGTCGGCGGCTCGGCGACGAGACTGAGACTCTGTCCGCGGCTCAACGACGAGACTGAAGACTCTGTCCGCGGCTCGGCGACGAGACTGAGACTCTGTCCGCGGCTCAGCGACGAGACTGAGACTCTGTCCGCGGCTCAACGACGAGACTGAAGACTCTGTCCGCGGCTCAGCGACGAGACTGAGACTCTGTCCTCGGCTCAGCGACGAGACTGAGACTCTGTGAGCCTGTGCTCCACTGCGGAACCACTAAAAGAGGATTTTAACACAAGTCATAAGAAGCATGTGTAGCACTGTCCTCCAGTCTGAGCAGAGAAGCATCTGGAGTTTAAAATGTGAGATTGTTATGAGAAAAAATGTTTTGTCCTGGAACATGAAGAGAAGTAAAATCATAATTTGCATCTTTTTTACTACAGTGTATAGCTGCTGCATCATATCTGATTATCTGAAATGCATCAGATTACTGGAAATTACACCTGCCTTCTATTGTACTGCATAAGAACCTACTACAAAATGCATTTGGGCACAGTTCAGGGAGTGGCACAACATCTATATTATTATTAAAGTCTTATTAAATAGCCTATATTCTCTTTTAGTGGTGGTGGGGTAGGGGGGCGAAATTTTAAATCTTGCCTAGGGCACCAGCAGAGCTAGGACCGGCTCTGTTACTTCACAATGGTGAAGGTGAAGAATGTTTCTAGATGTCGTCATGTTTGTGTTTTATTGTGAAATCTCTCTTCCTGTCTCTCCTCGTCCACAGCTGGTTCTTCTCCGTGTCGTCATGTTTCCTCCTGTCTCCCTTTGGCACAACTCGAGGATGTTCTGTTAAAATTCAGCTCTAATCCAAACACACTTTCTCTGCTCTGTCTCTAACCCTGCCTCCTGAAGGACCCTCCTCTCTGCTGTCTCTCTGCTCTGTCTCTGCTGTCTCTCTGCTGTCTCTCTGCTCTGTCTCTAACCCTGCCTCCTGAAGGACCCTCCTCTCTGCTGTCTCTCTGCTCTGTCTCTGCTGTCTCTCTGCTGTCTCTCTGCTCTGTCTCTCACCCTGCCTCCTGAAGGACCCTCCTCTCTGCTGTCTCTCTGCTCTGTCTCTCACCCTGCCTCCTGAAGGACCCTCCTCTCTGCTGTCTCTCTGCTCTGTCTCTGCTGTCTCTCTGCTGTCTCTCTGCTCTGTCTCTCACCCTGCCTCCTGAAGGACCCTCCTCTCTGATGTCTCTCTGCTCTGTCTCTGCTGTCTCTCTGCTGTCTCTCTGCTCTGTCTCTCACCCTGCCTCCTGAAGGACCCTCCTCTCTGCTGTCTCTCTGCTCTGTCTCTGCTGTCTCTCTGCTGTCTCTCTGCTCTGTCTCTCACCCTGCCTCCTGAAGGACCCTCCTCTCTGCTGTCTCTCTGCTCTGTCTCTCACCCTGCCTCCTGAAGGACCCTCCTCTCTGCTGTCTCTCTCTAGTCTCTGCTGTCTCTCTACTGTCTCTCTGTAGTCTCTGCCGTCTCTCTGCTGTCTCTCTGGCGTCTCGGCTGTCTCTCTGTAGTCTCTGCTGTCTCTCTGTAGTCTCTGCTGTCTCTCTGCTTTGTCTGCTGTCTCTCTATAGTCTCTGCTGTCTCTCTGTAGTCTCTGCTGTCTCTCTGCTTTTTCTCTTTTGTCTCTGTGCTGTCTCTCTGCTGTCTCGCTGTAGTCTCTGCTGTCTCTCTGCTTTTTCTCTGCTGTCTCTTCGCTGTCTCTCTGTAGTCTCTGCTGTCTCTCTGCTGTCTCTTCGCTGTCTCTCTACTGTCTCTGCTGTCTCTCTGTAGTCTCTGCTGTCTCTCTGCTGTCTCTGCTGTCTCTTCCTTGTCTCTGCTGTCACTGCTGTCTCTCTGCTGTCTCTGCTGTCTCTTCGCTGTCTCTCTGTAGTCTCTGCTCTCTGCTGTCTCTCTGTAGTCTCTGCTGTCTCTCTGCTGTCTCTGCTGTCGCTGCTGTCTCTCTGTAGTCTCTGCTGTCTCTCTGTAGTCTCTGCTGTCTCTCTGCTGTCACTGCGGTCTCTCTGCTGTCTCTGCTGTCTCTTCGCTGTCTCTCTGTAGTCTCTGCTGTCTCTCTACTGTCTCTGCTGTCTCTCCCTTGTCTCTGCTGTCACTGCTGTGTCTCTGCTGTCTCTTCGCTGTCTCTCTGTAGTCTCTGCTGTCTGCTGTCTCTCTGTAGTCTCTGCTGTCTCTCTGCTGTCGCTGCTGTCTCTCTGCTGTCTCTGCTATCTCTTCGCTGTCTCTCTGTAGTCTCTGCTGTCTCTCTGTAGTCTCTGCTGTCTCTCTGCTGTCGCTGCTGTCTCTCTGTAGTCTCTGCTGTCTCTCTGTAGTCTCTGCTGTCTCTGCTGTCTCTCTGCTGTTGCTGCTGTCTCTCTGTAGTCTCTGCTGTCTCTCTGTAGTCTCTGCTGTCTCTGCTGTCTCTCTGCTGTCGCTGCTGTCTCTCTGTAGTCTCTGCTGTCTCTGCTGTCTCTCTGCTGTCGCTGCTGTCTCTCTGTAGTCTCTGCTGTCGCTGCTGTCTCTCTGCTGTCGCTGCTGTCTCTCTGTAGTCTCTCTGCTCACACGGCTCTTGTTTACGTCTCTCTGTCCTCTGTAGGAATCCCGTTAGTGTTCATGGCGGCGTGGGTCGTCTGCAGGATAAAGCTCGACGACACTTGGTGAGGCTCCACACATTTGCAGCTGGGAATGTTTGGCCACACACTGACACTGACTCACACTCACACATCTGTCACTGATTCACTGAGTCACTGACAATAAATATGTGGCTCATGATCAGGTGTGTGAAATACTCCAGGTTCTTGCGATATTATTTTAAGGGGATATTATGCTTCTATTTATCTTTTTAAATGAACCTTGGTCACCTCCAGAACTATATTTACAACCTTAAAAACATCTGACTAAAAGAGAGCTTTTTCTAACTACTGCCATTAAGAAACAGGTGAAGAGACCATCAGCTTTGTTACTCCTGTTTGAACAGAAACAGAGAAAAACAGCTTTTTATTTCCTTAAACTTTTTGTCTGATGCCATTTTACTACAAAACTAAAAATGTCTGTGATGAATCAGAGCTGCACACCGTTTTTTGGATAAATGACTGAGAGCAGACTGGATGCAGAGGGCTTGGTCCGTGCTTCCTGGAATGGGCGGGGGTTTGTGGGAGAGGCGGACCTTCGTAGAACCCATCCTTCTGAGGCATCAGAAACTCAGCGCCAGAGAGTACAGGATTACTCAAACAGACGTGAATGAAACAAAACACAACTCTAGGTCTGTTTTTGATGAGGGAAGGGTAGTCAAAAATGATGCCTACAAATCTAGACGCACCCTAGTGGCAGAAAATATTTTTTGCCTAGCGGGTTGGTCTAGTAACACACCATAGAGGCCAATCGTGGCTCTGTCCAGGGCTTTGTTTGTTTGTTTTGACCAATCACAGCGCTCTATCTGTGTAGCGGGTGTGTACCGAGTGGAGTGGGTGGGGCTTAGCATGATGACGACAGGGCTGGGCGACGGTACAGAGCAGAACAACTACGATGGCTGCGGCTAACGAACAGCACTCGTTTGAATCGGCCTTAACATCAATTTTGGAAGAGTTAGATTTGGGTTTTTCTTTGAAAGTGGAGCAGAAACAAGCACTCAAATCATTCGTCTTAAAGAAGGATGTATTTGCTGTTTTGCCGACCGGCTATGGCAAAAGTCTAATATACCAGCTGGCTCCGCTGGTAGCTAGCAAAGCTCACCTTGTCCGTTGCTGTGATTGGTCAGAGCGCTGGTCTGTTACGTGTGGAAGCAGCAGATTCCACCCCTAGGCTTGATCTCTGTCTATCGACCGTCCCTAGACTCTACATTTAATGTAGAATGACTGAGTTTCTCTTAAATATTGTTTGTATCAAGTCAAACAATACATTACATACATTATAAAAGATTAGGCTGAACCAACAACAGAAAAGACTCAGAGATGCTATAGCAGTGCAGTTATCGCTGTGCGTCTTTTGGTCTGACTTCAGCCACAAGATCCTCTTTTTTATTAGCAGGTTATATTAAATAACAATTTGGTGCCATTATTAAAATGATTTCTTTATTTTACTTTGCACAGGTGTTGGGAGATCGATGAGAGCCCTGTTCCCAGCAGACTCATCAACTGGCCCATCATGGCCTCTGTCATCGTGAGTATAACTAAAGTATAACTGAAGAGCTTACAAAAAGCCTGTGTCCTACTGCTGCGTGCACTGAAACATGGATTTTTCTTGAATGTTTTTTCTCAGATTAACTTCGTGTTCTTCATCAGCATCATCCACATTTTGGTGCAGAAGCTTCGCTGCAGTGACGTCGGCGGAAACGAGCAGTCGCAGTACAAGTGAGCTCAGACCTTTTACTGTCAGATTTATAAATATAGACAGATTTACTTTTTTAGCTTAAGTGACTTTGTTTTGGTCCTGTCAGACGCTTGTTGGACAAGGACAAAGAGACAAGCCGAGAGATGAGAAGCTTTTGTAACTCATTTGTCCAATCAGAGCAGACTATTCTGAAGGGGAGGGGCTTAAAGACACAGACAGTTTTCCAGTATTTTCAAAATTGACAGTATTTTTACACTAAAATCACATTAAAACTAGACACAGACCTGATTATGCTTTTTATAGATGTGAGAGAAAACAGTCTTATGTCAAATAAACGACTGTAAAACCTTCTGTGGAGCACTGAGAGGTGTGTCGAACGCTGTCTGCTCCTCCAAACCTCCATTATTCCTCCATAAACAAAGTAAATGTGATGTAATCTTGTTGTGTTTTCAGGCGCCTGGCGAAGTCCACTCTGCTGCTGATCCCTCTGTTCGGAGTGAACTACGTGCTGTTTGTGTATCTCATGGATCCAGCAAATAAAACCATCAAACAGATCAAGATCCTGTTTGAGCTGGGACTGGGATCATACCAGGTACCACTCAGGTTTAGCTACATTTATCACTGCTGTTCTGTTTCTTCCTCTACTGGGTGTAAACATCTGCCTTGGAACAATTACATTTCATACTTGAGACTTTTTCACACTGATCACGAGGATGCCAGGGATATTTTCCATTGATTTATGTTGAAATGTTGGAGACAGAGGATGGCTGTTACTGAGAGAATCAAGGGAGTGGGCGCAGCTCGAGGGAGTGGGCTCAGGCTAACGCAGCTGGAATCTCTGTGTTTACATGAAGCTGCAGACAGAGCAGCACCCTCCTTTATAGTGATGGCTCAATCTATATTCAAATAAATGTGCATTGTTAGGGAAATAAATGTCCCCTGCACAGCCGTAGTGGGACACCTCCAGTCCTGTCCTTGTTGAAATCTCTTTGTAACCTTATCTTTGTCATGTGAGGTTATAAAATCTGCATCATCTTAGGTTATAAAAACTCTAAAATTGAAGCATAGACAAACCTGAAGGGTCAATATTACCACAATGTGCTGCGCGTTCGACTGTCTCTGGTCCTGTACTAATGATAAATAAACTTCTCCTGCCTCATCCAGAGCCTTTCGTTTACAACTCTGGGACTACACAAAATGCCCTCAGTGTTCCTGACCAGGATCCTGGCTCAGATCTCTCTTTACTCCTCAAGGATCTGCAGATGTCATGTTTAATTTCAGTTTTAAGCTCAAGAGTTCCTGACAATGTTCAAGCCCAGACTTAAAACTTTTTAGCTGTGCATATGTCAACTGAAAGTGTTTTATCTGCACTCTTCTCCTTTAATTTAATTTTAAATGGATTCTTAATTATAATTTTTACATTTAATTTTATTGTTTTAAATGTAATTCTTGTCTTTGTACTTTTAAACTTGCCTTTTTTCCTGTAAAGCACTTTTAATTACTCTGTGTATGAATTGTGCTGTACAAATAAACTTGCCTTGCCTTTAATTGAAATTGTAGTAGATCAGCACGGGCACTTAAACTAGGAGGTCTGTGAAAAAAGTAATTAATCTGTAATCATTAATTTTGTTATGGTATATCATTTTAAACATAATTAATATTAATGGGAATGGCTGCAGCAATAAAACGAACATTCTGAGTGAATTACCCTCACTTACATTTGGTTTTAGAACCTGAAAGTTAAAGTGAAATGATTGACTGTGCAGCTGTACGGCTAGGTGTGGACTCAAAAGCTCAACACAAAAAATCCAAGACAAGGTCTTTAATCCAGAAATGGGTCATACACAAAAAATCCGTCCGAAATCCAAAATGACAAATCCAAAGGGAAGAAGCAATATCAGGGTCCAAAAAAACAGTCCAGTAAGATACACAATAATCCACAGAAAACACTAGGAAAACGCTGGAATGCTCGACACAAAGGAACAACACAATCTGGCACAGGACTGAGGAAAGCACACAGACTATACAGGGGAGACAACAAGGCACAGGTGGAACACATTAGGGGCGGAGCAGATAATCACAAGGGCAGGAAAAAAACAGTGGCAGGAAGTCAAGCAGGAGACACAGGAAAAGTCAGTAACTAGTCAAAATAAAACAGGAAATAGATACACAGAACAAATCCTGACAGTGACGCACTGCATAAGTCACGTTGATCATATGATAACATTCATTTCTTAATGTTTAACCTTTGTATTTCAGGGTCTGATTGTGGCTGTTCTCTACTGTTTCCTCAACAGTGAGGTAAGGCCACACCTCTACACTCACACTGTCAACACACATCCAAAACTCCAGGGTGTGTTGATTGTTTTACCCCACTGTCCTTCACCTTTCTGTCCTCTCTGTCAGGTCCAGGGAGAGCTGCGCCGGACCTGGAGGAGTCTGTCCCTGAAGCGTTACGTGGATCGAGATTATAAACTCCACTGCACTGCCGTGAAGAACGGGACAGAGAGCTGCGAGCAACTGAGGAACTGTAGAGCGCCGTCCATACTGCAGACCGAGACCACTGTGCTCTGACCGGGACCTGGACCTGGACCTGGACCCGGAGAAGCAACCAGGAGCAGGACTGTACAGCATCATCCATACCGCAGACCGAGACCACTGTGCTCTGACCGGGACCTGGACCTGGACCTGGACCCGGAGAAGCAACCAGGAGCAGGACTGTACAGCATCATCCATACCGCAGACCGAGACCACTGTGCTCTGACCGGGACTGACCTTACAGACTCAGAGGAGAAACCAGGAGCAGAGGAAAGGCCTGAATCATTCTTAAACATATCATAACCATGCCGTGACTGGACATGTGCAGAGTCTGACTAAATACAATGGGAGAAATGTTTCATCAATGACTTAATGATACGACCAAATGTCTGCGTAAAGACGTGTTTCCTAACTCGGTCGTCACAGTGTTTTTGGACTTGAGAGGACTCTGAGTCTTCCTTCATTGAGGCAGACACAGGATAGACCACAGAGGCCAAAACGGCTGTAAATCTCGTTAGAAATCCACTTTTATGGAACTCCAGTAGACAGTAAATATAAATTTATCAGGGAAAGCTCTGAAGATGGGAATCATACCAAACGATGTTCTTGGCCTTTTGTTCCAGGCCTCTCTGTCGTCTCAGTGGTAGGAGGATATTCACCTGACTTTGCCAAAGATTGCAGGGGTTTTATTTGAAGCGTTTTCACCGTAGTGACCGGTCTATTTATGTTCAATCTTCTCTTCTGGTTTCACAGTGATGTCACTGATTGTTTCTACCTCTGCTCGCACTGCTGGTAAAGGAAAGTCACTTTAGGCTGCTCTCTTTCTCTCAGGAGTCTTCACACCTGGGTACTTTGGCAGGTTTTTAAGCCAGATGCCCTTAGAACACTGACACAACCCTCTGTATCTATATCTGGGCTCAGGACAAATGTATATTGTGGCAAGGGTTTTTGGCTCCACATGAGGGAATCAAACCCCTGACCTCATGGCAGAGGTGGGAAACGAACCTCGTCACCAAGCCACTATTTTATGTTGGTATGAGGTTTGTAACTTTTTTAATTAAACATTATTTATTACTTTGACACAAATGTTAGTTGTTGTGGTAACTTCAGGAGCAAGGTCCACTTCTCAAATGTTCCCAGAAACTTTATGTAAACCCAAAATTCATCCGACTCTAGTCACTGCGCTCTCATTCCCTCCTTTTACTCGTTGTCCTCCCTTTACATTAAATTTTTCTTTCTCAGCCTCCTCTCTCCAACAACTACACGAAAGCGGGGTCCCTTAGCCCTTAGACAGGCTCTCCTACTTTCTTTTGGGAAGCAGGACAGTCTGGTTCCTCTCTCGGAGGAAAGCGTTTCTCTCTGGTTGATTTGGAACTGGCCTATCACAGACGTTTATCTGCAGCGCGTCTTAGGCTGTGTTCACACTTGTCGTGTTTGGTTTGCTTAAATCGAACTCTGGTGCGCTTCCTGGGACAGTCCAGTTTGTTTGAGCGGCTGTGAAAAGCAGAGTCAGGTGCCACCAAACAGAACTCTGGTCCTCCTGAAATCAGAGGTGTTGGTGCGGTGCGCTCCTGGTCTGGTCCTGGTGAAGTATGAACGTAACGCAGACCAAACTACAGACTAACACTGTTTACCAAGGGCATAGAAACATACACACATCTAACGTGACTATAAGAAAAAAATACAAATATACCATAAATAAAATGTATTTATAAGGTTGCAAACAGATGCAAAAACACTGCTAAAACTACACAGATTTCATATTAATCACAGAGTCCACAGCTGTGTTCAGCTGAGGTACGTAGTACTTCATTAAATATTAATTACAGTGCGCTGTATGATATTATTGGGATATATTAAGCTGAAGAGGCGGACTTTTGACCAATAGATGAGCAGGGTTTCTTCTTCCTGAGTTTATCTCAGTAAATACTGACGCGCTGCCCTCTACAGGCCAGGTTTGTTACTGCTCCCTCAGGCAGTTTAGGTCGTTTGACAGAGCTCAGTGTGAACTCAAACCAGACCAATGACATCATCCACACAGGTGACCAATGACATCATCCACACAGGCGACCAATGACATCATCCACACAGGTGACCAATGACGTCATCCACACAGATGACCAATGACATCATCCACACAGGTGACCGATGACATCATCCACACAGGCGACCAATGACGTCATCCACACAGGCGACCAATGACATCATCCACACAGGCGACCGATGACATCATCCACACAGGCGACCGATGACATCATCCACACAGGCGACCGATGACATCATCCACACAGGCGACCAATGACGTCATCCACACAGGCGACCGATGACGTCATCCACACAGGCGACCGATGACGTCATCCACACAGGCGACCGATGACATCATCCACACAGGCGACCGATGACGTCATCCACACAGGCGACCAATGACGTCATCCACACAGGCGACCAATGACGTCATCCACACAGGCGACCGATGACGTCATCCACACAGGCGACCGATGACGTCATCCACACAGGCGACCGATGACGTCATCCACACAGGCGACCGATGACGTCATCCACACAGGCGACCGATGACGTCATCCACACAGGCGACCGATGACATCATCCACACAGGCGACCGATGACGTCATCCACACAGGCGACCGATGACGTCATCCACACAGGCGACCGATGACGTCATCCACACAGGCGACCGATGACGTCATCCACACAGGCGACCGATGACGTCATCCACACAGGCGACCGATGACGTCATCCACACAGGCGACCGATGACGTCATCCACACAGGCGACCGATGACGTCATCCACACAGGCGACCGATGACGTCATCCACACAGGCGACCGATGACATCATCCACACAGGCGACCGATGACGTCATCCACACAGGCGACCGATGACGTCATCCACACAGGCGACCGATGACGTCATCCACACAGGCGACCAATGACGTCATCCACACAGGCGACCGATGACGTCATCCACACAGGCGACCGATGACGTCATCCACACAGGCGACCGATGACGTCATCCACACAGGTGTGGACATTTGCCCCAAAGCGCACCGAGTCCTGTGGACCAGCGAGTGTGAACGCAGCCTTACAAATGCAGAAGCTAATCAAGGTAGCGCTGGGTACCGAGCTAATTTAATAACTTCTCTGAGCTGATTAACGACGTTTGCTTTCCTTCGTCACCTGTTGGTTTTGCTGAAGTCCTCGTTGTCCTGGGATTTTTGTCTTCGTCCTGTTTCCATTTTAACAACAGTAAAGTCCCACTGACGTCCCACGTAACCACCACATTCAAACAAATCCACTTTCTCCTCAACTCTTTGTACAACTGGCTTCTGCTGCTGCCCCCGTTCACAAATAAGTACAGAGCTGTCATAATACGCTGCATTCTGGTGTTTTATGGAAAACCCACCATGTTTGTTTGTTCAGTCTGTTTGGTTACTCCGCCTCTCATTATTCCGCCCATAGAAACAAAATTTAAGCAACGGGATACGAGACTCACTTCTCTGTATCGAGGAGGAGGAGAGTTTGTCTGGCCAGGCTCGGGGGCCCCTGTCATCTCCTGCAGGTCATCTCCTCCTCCCTCTCCCTGCATCCCTCATCATTCCTTCATCTTGTCCAGTCCATCCTCCCTAGAATAAATATTTCAAATCTTCCCCATTGTTGTAGTGTGGTCCTCGCTAGTGAAATATTAAATATGAATGAAAACACAATGACACATCAGGTGCTAAATGTCAGAAGTCTCCTCCCACTGATACTTCACTGTCTGCTCTTACTGTCACACTTTTGTATTTACATCAGTCTGACATTGTTATTTCAATAGTACTCTGTATTAATCATGTATTTACGCCTAAATGTTGAAAGATTATTTGAACCAAAGATGATTTTGAACCTCCACTCCATCGGCCAAGTTATTGCATTATTTTATTTTATTTTTTATTTTTTTAAAGGCCTTTTTCTGCTTTATTTCACTGTGCAGTCGAGAAGTGACAGGAAATCACAGAGGAGAGACTTTCAGCAAAGTGTGAGTCCAGAATCGAACCCATAATGTCAAGGCAGGCTGTAGTTGCCCTGTAGCTCTACCAACTGAGCTATATGCATTATTTAACATATCTGGACTTGGACTTTGAAAATGTAAAACCTGCCTTTAGTGAAATCTGCCTTGTAAATGAATTATTGTGTTATTTGTGTTCTGTGTAATGATGTTTATTAATCTGTACCACTCATAGATTTACTCTGTATATTTTTATATAAAAGAGTCAGGTAAAGTCTGTGTTTACTCGGTGTGGGTTAACCCTGTGTGAGCCAGTGTGGGTTAAGAGTTTAGTCCTCGTGACGAAGGGGCCCAGAGCTGCAGTGTGTGGTCCCCGGATGTGGGGCCGGACTCTCCGCAGGACCTCGGTGTGGGCCCCGGTTCTGCTGCAGCCTGGTCCCACTCTGTTTATCACACTCTGTTTATGTTAAAGAGGAGCACATGGGCCAAGGCCTCATTAGTCCTGGTTCAGTCCTGGTTCAGTCCAGGTTTAGCTCTGGTTTTAGCCCTGATTCAGTTCTGATTTAATGCTAGTTTAGTCCTGGTTTAGCCCTGGCTTAGTCTTGGTTTAGTCCAATTTTAGACCTGGTTTCGTCATGGTTCAATTCTGGTTCATCCTTGTTTAACCCTGGTTTAGTTTGGTCTAGTCCTAGTTCTGGTTTGATCCTGGAGAAGTCCTAGCTTCACTTTCCTTCAGAACTAGTTTTATTCTTGGGTAGTTTGGCCAGATTGTGTCTCGGTTTAGTCCTGGTTTAGCCCTGGTTAAGCCCTGATTTAGACCTGGTTTAGCCCTAGTTTAGCTCTGGTTTAGCCCTGGTTTAGCTCTGGTTTAGCTCTGGTTTAGCCCTTTTTTTAGCTCTGGTTTAGCCCTGGTTTAGCTCTGGTTTAGCCCTTGTTTAGCTCTGGTTTAGCCCTGGTTTAGCTCTGGTTTAAGCCCTGGTTTTGCCCTGGTTTAGCTCTGGTTTAGCCCTGGTTTAGCTCTGGTTTAGCCCTGGTTTAGCTCTGGTTTAAGCCCTGGTTTAGCTCTGGTTTAGCCCTGGTTTAGCTCTGGTTTAGCCCTGGTTTAGCTCTGGATTAGCCCTGGTTTAGCCCTTGTTTAAGCCCTGGTTTAGCCCTGGTTTAGCTCTGGTTTAGCTCTGGATTAGCCCTGGTTTAGCCCTTGTTTAAGCCCTGGTTTAGCCCTGGTTTAGCTCTGGTTTAGCCCTGGTTTAGCTCTGGTTTAAGCCCTGGTTTAGCTCTGGTTTAGCCCTGGTTTAGCCCTGGTTTAGCTCTGGATTAGCCCTGGTTTAGCCCTTGTTTAAGCCCTGGTTTAGCCCTGGTTTAGCTCTAGTTTAGCTCTGGTTTAGCCCTGGTTTAGCTCTGGATTAGCCCTGGTTTAGCCCTTGTTTAAGCCCTGGTTTAGCCCTGGTTTAGCTCTGGTTTAGCTCTGGTTTAGCCCTGGTTTAGCTCTGGATTAGCCCTGGTTTAGCCCTTGTTTAAGCCCTGGTTTAGCCCTGGTTTAGCTCTGGTTTAGCTCTGGATTAGCCCTGGTTTAGCCCTTGTTTAAGCCCTGGTTTAGCCCTGGTTTAGCTCTGGTTTAGCCCTGGTTTAGCTCTGGTTTAAGCCCTGGTTTAGCTCTGGTTTAGCCCTGGTTTAGCCCTGGTTTAGCTCTGGATTAGCCCTGGTTTAGCCCTTGTTTAGCCCTGGTTTAGCTCTGGTTTAGCTCTGGTTTAGCCCTGGTTTAGCTCTGGTTTAGCCCTGGTTTAGCTCTGGTTTAAGCCCTGGTTTAGCTCTGGTTTAGCCCTGGTTTAGCTCTGGTTTAGCCCTGGTTTAGCTCTGGATTAGCCCTGGTTTAGCCCTTGTTTAAGCCCTGGTTTAGCCCTGGTTTAGCTCTGGTTTAGCCCTGGTTTAGCTCTGGATTAGCCCTGGTTTAGCCCTTGTTTAAGCCCTGGTTTAGCCCTGGTTTAGCTCTGGTTTAGCTCTGGTTTAGCCCTGGTTTAGCTCTGGTTTAAGCCCTGGTTTAGCTCTGGTTTAGCCCTGGTTTAGCTCTGGTTTAGCCCTGGTTTAGCTCTGGATTAGCCCTGGTTTAGCCCTTGTTTAAGCCCTGGTTTAGCCCTGGTTTAGCTCTGGTTTAGCCCTGGTTTAGCTCTGGATTAGCCCTGGTTTAGCCCTTGTTTAAGCCCTGGTTTAGCCCTGGTTTAGCTCTGGTTTAGCTCTGGTTTAGCCCTGGTTTAGCCCTTGTTTAAGCCCTGGTTTAGCCCTGGTTTAGCTCTGGTTTAGCTCTGGATTAGCCCTGGTTTAGCCCTTGTTTAAGCCCTGGTTTAGCCCTGGTTTAGCTCTGGTTTAGCCCTGGTTTAGCTCTGGTTTAAGCCCTGGTTTAGCTCTGGTTTAGCCCTGGTTTAGCCCTGGTTTAGCTCTGGATTAGCCCTGGTTTAGCCCTTGTTTAGCCCTGGTTTAGCTCTGGTTTAGCTCTGGTTTAGCCCTGGTTTAGCTCTGGTTTAGCCCTGGTTTAGCTCTGGTTTAAGCCCTGGTTTAGCTCTGGTTTAGCCCTGGTTTAGCTCTGGTTTAGCCCTGGTTTAGCTCTGGATTAGCCCTGGTTTAGCCCTTGTTTAAGCCCTGGTTTAGCCCTGGTTTAGCTCTGGTTTAGCCCTGGTTTAGCTCTGGATTAGCCCTGGTTTAGCCCTTGTTTAAGCCCTGGTTTAGCCCTGGTTTAGCTCTGGTTTAGCTCTGGTTTAGCCCTGGTTTAGCTCTGGTTTAAGCCCTGGTTTAGCCCTGGTTTAGCTCTGGTTTAGCCCTGGTTTAGCTCTGGATTAGCCCTGGTTTAGCCCTTGTTTAAGCCCTGGTTTAGCCCTGGTTTAGCTCTGGTTTAGCTCTGGTTTAGCCCTGGTTTAGCTCTGGATTAGCCCTTGTTTAAGCCCTTGTTTAAGCCCTGGTTTAGCCCTGGTTTAGCCCTGGTTTAGCTCTGGTTTAGCCCTGGTTTAGCTCTGGTTTAAGCCCTGGTTTAGCTCTGGTTTAGCCCTGGTTTAGCCCTGGTTTAGCTCTGGATTAGCCCTGGTTTAGCCCTTGTTTAAGCCCTGGTTTAGCCCTGGTTTAGCTCTAGTTTAGCTCTGGTTTAGCCCTGGTTTAGCTCTGGATTAGCCCTGGTTTAGCCCTTGTTTAAGCCCTGGTTTAGCCCTGGTTTAGCCCTGGTTTAGCTCTGGTTTAGCTCTGGTTTAGCCCTGGTTTAGCTCTGGATTAGCCCTGGTTTAGCCCTTGTTTAAGCCCTGGTTTAGCCCTGGTTTAGCTCTGGTTTAGCTCTGGATTAGCCCTGGTTTAGCCCTTGTTTAAGCCCTGGTTTAGCCCTGGTTTAGCTCTGGTTTAGCCCTGGTTTAGCTCTGGTTTAAGCCCTGGTTTAGCTCTGGTTTAGCCCTGGTTTAGCCCTGGTTTAGCTCTGGATTAGCCCTGGTTTAGCCCTTGTTTAGCCCTGGTTTAGCTCTGGTTTAGCTCTGGTTTAGCCCTGGTTTAGCCCTGGTTTAGCTCTGGTTTAGCCCTGGTTTAGCTCTGGTTTAAGCCCTGGTTTAGCTCTGGTTTAGCCCTGGTTTAGCTCTGGTTTAGCCCTGGTTTAGCTCTGGATTAGCCCTGGTTTAGCCCTTGTTTAAGCCCTGGTTTAGCCCTGGTTTAGCTCTGGTTTAGCCCTGGTTTAGCTCTGGATTAGCCCTGGTTTAGCCCTTGTTTAAGCCCTGGTTTAGCCCTGGTTTAGCTCTGGTTTAGCCCTGGTTTAGCTCTGGTTTAAGCCCTGGTTTAGCCCTGGTTTAGCTCTGGTTTAGCCCTGGTTTAGCTCTGGATTAGCCCTGGTTTAGCCCTTGTTTAAGCCCTGGTTTAGCCCTGGTTTAGCTCTGGTTTAGCTCTGGTTTAGCCCTGGTTTAGCTCTGGATTAGCCCTGGTTTAGCCCTTGGTTTAGCCCTGGTTTAGCCCTGGTTTAGCTCTGGTTTAAGCCCTGGTTTAGCTCTGGTTTAGCCCTGGTTTAGCTCTGGTTTAGCCCTGGTTTAGCTCTGGATTAGCCCTGGTTTAGCCCTTGTTTAAGCCCTGGTTTAGCCCTGGTTTAGCTCTGGTTTAGCCCTGGTTTAGCTCTGGATTAGCCCTGGTTTAGCCCTTGTTTAAGCCCTGGTTTAGCCCTGGTTTAGCTCTGGTTTAGCCCTGGTTTAGTTCTGGTTTAGCCCTGGTTTAGCCCTGGTTTAGCTCTGGTTTAGCCCTGGTTTAGCTCTGGTTTAGCCCTGGTTTAGCTCTGGATTAGCCCTGGTTTAGCCCTTGTTTAAGCTCTGGTTTAGCCCTGGTTTAGCTCTGGTTTAGCTCTGGTTTAGCCCTGGTTTAGCTCTGGTTTAAGCCCTGGTTTAGCTCTGGTTTAGCCCTGGTTTAGCTCTGGTTTAGCCCTGGTTTAGCTCTGGATTAGCCCTGGTTTAGCCCTTGTTTAAGCTCTGGTTTAGCCCTGGTTTAGCTCTGGTTTAGCTCTGGATTAGCCCTGGTTTAGCCCTTGTTTAAGCTCTGGTTTAGCCCTGGTTTAGCCCTGGTTTAGCTCTGGATTAGCCCTGGTTTAGCCCTTGTTTAAGCCCTGGTTTAGCCCTGGTTTAGCTCTGGTTTAGCCCTGGTTTAGCTCTGGATTAGCCCTGGTTTAGCCCTTGTTTAAGCCCTGGTTTAGCCCTGGTTTAGCTCTGGTTTAGCTCTGGTTTAGCCCTGGTTTAGTTCTGGTTTAAGCCCTGGTTTAGCTCTGGTTTAGCCCTGGTTTAGCTCTGGTTTAGCCCTGGTTTAGCTCTGGTTTAGCCCTGGTTTAGCTCTGGATTAGCCCTGGTTTAGCCCTTGTTTAAGCTCTGGTTTAGCCCTGGTTTAGCTCTGGTTTAGCTCTGGTTTAGCCCTGGTTTAGCTCTGGTTTAAGCCCTGGTTTAGCTCTGGTTTAGCCCTGGTTTAGCTCTGGTTTAGCCCTGGTTTAGCTCTGGATTAGCCCTGGTTTAGCCCTTGTTTAAGCTCTGGTTTAGCCCTGGTTTAGCTCTGGTTTAGCTCTGGTTTAGCCCTGGTTTAGCTCTGGATTAGCCCTGGTTTAGCCCTTGTTTAAGCCCTGGTTTAGCTCTGGATTAGCCCTGGTTTAGCCCTTGTTTAAGCTCTGGTTTAGCCCTGGTTTAGCCCTGGTTTAGCTCTGGATTAGCCCTGGTTTAGCCCTTGTTTAAGCCCTGGTTTAGCCCTGGTTTAGCCCTTGTTTAAGCCCTGGTTTAGCTCTGGTTTAGCTCTGGTTTAGCCCTGGTTTAGCTCTGGTTTAAGCCCTGGTTTAGCTCTGGTTTAGCCCTGGTTTAGCTCTGGTTTAGCCCTGGTTTAGCTCTGGATTAGCCCTGGTTTAGCCCTTGTTTAAGCTCTGGTTTAGCCCTGGTTTAGCCCTGGTTTAGCTCTGGTTTAGCTCTGGTTTAGCTCTGGTTTAGCCCTGGTTTAGCTCTGGATTAGCCCTGGTTTAGCCCTTGTTTAAGCCCTGGTTTAGCTCTGGATTAGCCCTGGTTTAGCCCTTGTTTAAGCTCTGGTTTAGCCCTGGTTTAGCCCTGGTTTAGCTCTGGTTTAGCCCTGGTTTAGCTCTGGATTAGCCCTGGTTTAGCTCTGGATTAGCCCTGGTTTAGCCCTTGTTTAAGCCCTGGTTTAGCCCTGGTTTAGCTCTGGTTTAGCTCTGGTTTAGTCCTGGTTTAGCCCTGGTTTAGCCCTGGTTTAAGCCCTGGTTTAGCCCTGGTTTAGCCCTTGTTTAAGCCCTGGTTTAGCTCTGGATTAGCCCTGGTTTAGCCCTTGTTTAAGCTCTGGTTTAGCCCTGGTTTAGCCCTGGTTTAGCTCTGGTTTAGCCCTGGTTTAGCTCTGGATTAGCCCTGGTTTAGCTCTGGATTAGCCCTGGTTTAGCCCTTGTTTAAGCCCTGGTTTAGCCCTGGTTTAGCTCTGGTTTAGCTCTGGTTTAGTCCTGGTTTAGCCCTGGTTTAGCCCTGGTTTAAGCCCTGGTTTAGCCCTGGTTTAGCCCTGGTTTAGCTCTGGTTTAGTCCTGGTTTAGCCCTGGTTTAAGCCCTACATTAGTCCCAAATTTGTGCTTATTTGACCCTTGGTCCTCTAAAGCCTGAGTCCTGAGTTTTTACAGTGAGATGAACTGAAGCAGGATTTGGGGCTGACAGACTCAGTCCTGACCTTTGGGCCGCTCCTTTATCTCTGCTCACTGTAAAAAGACGCTGGGAGTAACTTTAGATGGAAATACTCCGCTTGTATCAGAGATGTTTGGAGGTTTAGTCAGGACTGTTCAGTAGTGGACTGTTTTTAGACAAATGAGCAAACACAAATGTTTTTAGTTTTTCTTGGTAATGAAAAAGTGGTGGCTGTTCCGTGTTACTGTGGGTTCCTCCCACCGCCATGTGTTAGGATGAACTGCTGACTCTAAATGTCCCCTAGTGAATGAATGTGAGAGTGAATGTTTGCCTGTCTGTGCGTGTCTGGAAGTGTCAGCCCTGCGACAGACTGGGCCAGGGTTTACCCGTCCAGGGCCCATAGTTACTGTGGTTTAGGCTACTCTGATGGGCCCCTAAACCTCCTGAGCCCCCCTGCAGTTCCACTGACTCACTGCCTGATGTTACGCCCCTGTACAGGCTCCAGTCACCTGTGAGAGAGGTGGGGGAAGATGAATGAATGAATATTTTGGTAGCTACTTTAAACACATAATCTCAAGTATAACTGTATTAATAACATGACTTATTTTTTGGCCTAAGGAGTTGCCTCAGTTCTGGCCCCTGTCCCGTCTTCAGTTTGAGAGGAACGAGGGGTTTTTTCACAAAATGTTCAGAGGCTAATCCTCAAGGACGAAGTGAGATCATAAAACAGAAATTTACTCATTTGTCCAAAACATAAGAGTCATAAGATTTATATCTGAGGCTGACAGTGTTATGTTCCTCTGCGGGAGGAGCGGTGTTCACTGCGCCCTCTGCTGGTCATCATTAAAGCCTATCCTGAAGTTGCATTAAGGTGCAACTTGTGGCGGCATCTGGTGGTGAAAATGCAGAGTGCAGTTACACACACACTTCTTAAAGGTGCTGTGAGCAATATGTATTTTTAATACTTCATAAAGATTACTCACATGTGCCAAGATATGAGGTTAACATGTTTAAACCAAATATTAGTTTTAATGATAACAATTGTGCAGTTTTTTGTTTACATTTTTTGTTTTGTCAGAAAAGAGACAATTGTTTTGATTTAGACTGCAGTACAGTTTTTAATCCCATCCCTAAATCCCACTTTATAAGATCGCAACAAAAGTTTAAAAAGCAGTCATCTGGATTAGATTTTTCAAGTAGAAGACGTTTCACCTCTTATCCAAGAGGCTTTCTCAATTCAGAATTGAGAAAGCCTCTTGGATAAGAGGTGAAACGTCTTCTACTTGAAAAATCTAATCCAGATGACTGCTTTTTAAACTTTTGTTGCGATGCATTTACCCTGGACGAGTGAGAGTCTTCACAGACACTTTATAAGATCCTTAACTGTATAAGACAGCGGTTCCCAAAGTGGGGTCCGGGGCCCCCTGGGGGTCCATGAAGGTACTGCAGGGGGGCCCCCAGAGGCTGTCTATATTAAGTGCATAAAAAGAAATTGAGTTTGAAATGCACTGTAAAAAACAATGCTGCAAAAGCTCAAGGCAACAGGATCCATCAAGATTTTTGAGTTTTGGTGATCAACTCAAAATCTCAAGTTTTCAACAACTAATATTTTTTTACTCACCAAATTTAATGTTCATACATCTAAAAACTTGAAATTTTACTCACTATCTTTATTTTTTCCAGCTCATCTTACAGCAACTGACTCCACTGTTCAGAAAAAGTATTATTGATAATAATAAAAACTAAATATACTAC
This sequence comes from Bostrychus sinensis, assembly GCA_020698575.1. Classification (NCBI taxonomy): domain Eukaryota; kingdom Metazoa; phylum Chordata; class Actinopteri; order Gobiiformes; family Eleotridae; genus Bostrychus; species Bostrychus sinensis. The sequence continues at coordinate 3,430,545 of CM036259.1, read as the reverse complement.
ATTTAACAAAAGAATCACTTTTTCTGAACTCTGTAAGTTGGCTGTAAGATGAGTAAAAAAATAATGATAGAGAGAAAAACTTAAAAATTAGAAAAGTTTTTAGACGTATGAACATCAAATTAAGTGAAAGTGTGGAAAACTTGAGATTTTGAGTTGGCCCCAAAAATGTTGAGGGATCCTTTGCCTTGAGTTATTGAGTTTTTACAGTGTATTTGTTTAAAAATATAACTTTAAAACACTTTTTAGCCAATAGTCAGTGTGTTTTGTAATGTTTTTATAGAAATATATGGAGAAAAACATGAAAATAAAATTTGGGATCGAGGGAAGTTGTAATGTTGGGGTCTGTGTGGGATTTTGGTAAATTTAAGGAGGGCCGTGACTTGGCTGGTGTAAGAAATCTCTGATCTCTGTTCTAAAATCCTCTGAGTGTGCGATAGTGGCAAAACCACCAGGGGGCGCTGCACTCTAAGCTAATCTCAGTCTCACTGTGGAAAACCAGATCTGTTTGAAGGCTTTACACAGGTCAGGTTTGCTCCCAGATGACTTGAATATTACTGATTCACAGATTTCAAAGCTTTGTTGATTTTTCTGTTGTTTTTAAGGAGATATTTTTGCAGAATGCTCCAAGTATTCAGTGCATGTGGAGGCCATAAGGAGGTTATTATTTGGTTTATAAATATATCACAAGGTCAAATAGAAGTCATCTGGACAGTTTATAAAAAAACACAACATGTAGAGTTGGATGGTAGCATGGGCGACTCAGACTCACCATCTGTGAGAATACAGGCCTTTACCCCAGACCCCATGCTTTAGATCGTCCCATATAAAAACCTCTGCTGTCTTTCTGAGGCACAGTTCAGGAAGTGACCCAAACAAGAGCTGAGGTCTCAGGCCTCCTTTAAAAAAACCACATCCTTCCTCCTAAAGCCCGTTTAGGTCTCTGAGTCACTTAAGTATATATAAACTTTTTTTTTTATCATTAACCCCTGTCCTCGTCATACATAACAAAAGAGAATTCATTTGTATATATATATATATAGATATTTAACCTTTATTTAACCAGGAAAGTCCCGTTGAGATAACAATCTCTTTTTAAGGGAGCCCTGACCCAGACAGCAGCACAGGAGCCTCACACAGTCACACACCGTTCCAACATATTTATAAATAAAACATGAATTATTTACTTTTTAAAGATGCAAAGTGTTTTTTGTTTGTCCAGCCCTGGATTGGTCTGTGATTAATCCTGAAACTGATTTTAATTTGGTGATGATTTATTTTTTATTTATTTTTAGCCTATAAATGACAGGTTTACAGAGGAATTAGCATGATTTAACATTTCTGTATTACAACGGAAATAAGTGACTTTAATGTGAGTCAATGACCAAAAAGGAGAAGAGGAAAAATGTTTTTTTTTTTTTTTTTATCTAGACAGTAAAAAATCTTTTTCTTTTTTTTTTCAGTTTTAATTTGCTGAAATTCTAAAATTCATTATTAATGAACAGCTTTGTCAAATATCATCACCTTAGCATAAGAAATGCCAAAATGAGAGCAAAAAATACATCTGAAAACCCCAAAGAGGAGCCAGGAGCCTGAGGGTTCGTAGTATTTTAGTTCTGTAAAGTTTATAATGACTCTGCTTTATTCAAGACACATGGGCCATTTTACTTTCTATAAGAAATACATCAACAATAAACAACATAAACAAAGTACAATCTGATAAACAGAAGATAATTCACTGAAGATATTTTATGTTTTTGTAGGAAACAGTGCAGTATTTTTTATGGAGGGAGAAGATGGTGACTCCTGAAACAGATGTGGAGTCAGTGACAGATGTGGAGTCAGTGACAGATGTGGAGTCAGTGACAGATGTGGAGTCAGTGACAGAAACAGATGTGGAGTCAGTGACAGAAACAGATGTGGAGTCAGTGACAGATGTGGAGTCAGTGACAGATGTGGAGTCAGTGACAGAAGCAGATGTGGAGTCAGTGACAGAAACAGATGTGGAGTCAGTGACAGAAACAGATGTGGAGTCAGTGACAGAAACAGATGTGGAGTCAGTGACAGAAACAGATGTGGAGTCAGTGACAGAAACAGATGTGGAGTCAGTGACAGAAACAGATGTGGAGTCAGTGACAGAAACAGATGTGGAGTCAGTGACAGAACAGATGTGGAGTCAGTGACAGATGTGGAGTCAGTGACAGAAACAGATGTGGAGTCAGTGACAGATGTGGTCAGTGACAGAAGCAGATGTGGTCAGTGACAGAAGCAGATGTGGAGTCAGAGACAGATGTGGAGTCAGTGACAGAAACAGATGTGGAGTCAGAGACAGAAACAGATGTGGGGTCAATGACAGAAACAGATGTGGAGAAACAGATGTGGAGTCAGTGACAGAAGCAGATGTGGAGTCAGTGACAGAAACAGATGTGGAGTCAGTGACAGATGTGGAGTCAGTGACAGAAACAGATGTGGAGACAGAGACAGAAACAGATGTGGGGTCAATGACAGAAACAGATGTGGAGAAACAGATGTGGAGTCAGTGACAGAAGCAGATGTGGAGTCAGTGGCAGAAGCAGATGTGGAGAAACAGATGTGGAGAAACAGATGTGGAGAAACAGATGTGGTCATGATAAAGAGCAGAATAATTAGTTTGAAGAACGCTGCAGTTTCTCAGAATGAAGGCAGTGTTAAACTCGGAGGCGGAGGTGAGATCTTGTTGTTTTCAGAATTACTCATAAACATCTGCACACAAACGTTTGTCCAAATTTGGTTTCTGTTTCTGTTGCCTCTGCATCGGTGGAATTAACTTCAGTACAAGTACTTCAATTTTCATGTACTGTGCTTTACTTAAAGGTCCACTATTCTGCAAAAGTGACTTATCTGAGCTTTTAACTTTGTTAAAATGTCATCTCAAGGGCACTGCCCTTCTCCAGAGCTGAAAACGCTCGGGCAGGGGGGCACCAGGGGGCCACAGACTCCTAATCCAAGTGTTCTCTGCAAAGGAACAGGTCCCCAAAGAAGAGGTTTTCCACAGATACATTATTTTAAGTTATAAAAGCTGAAATACTAATGTAAAGGAGTCCAACATTAAAAGCATGAAAAAAGCAGAATATCTCTCATTGTAAACACAAAATACCTGAATATAAAGCACGCCACAACTCAGGACAAATCAGTTTTCAGATCATCTTAGTTCCTCTGATACACACAGAGTTAGAGACACAGTGAATAACTAACCATATCATTATTGGTCTGATTTTTATCAATTTACTGTGACCCACTGTTTACTGGCACATGTTTTAAAATCTGTGTCACCATTTCATACGATCCATCCATCTTCTTCCGGAACAGATGCCCAAGCCTCAGCTGGCTCCTCTCGATGTGGAGGAGCAGCGGCTCTACTCCGAGCTCCTCCCGGGTGACAGAGCTCCTCCCCCTCTCTCTAAGTGAGCGCCCAGCCGCCCTGCGGAGGAAACTCATTTCGGCCGCTTTTATCTGGGATCTTGTCCTTTAGGTCATGGCCCAAAGCTCATGACCATAGGTGAGAGTAGGAACATAGGTGAGAGTAGGAACATAGGTGAGAGTAGGAACATAGATCGATGGTAAATTGAGAGCTTCGCCTTTCGGCTCAGCTCCTTCTTCACCACAACAGACCGATACAACGACCGCATTACTGCAGACGCTGCACCGATCGTTCTGTCAGCCTCAGCTCCATCCTTCCCTCACTGAGAACAAGACCTGAGATATTTAAACTCCTCCACTTGAGGCAGGAGCTCTCCTCCGACCTGGAGAGGGCGCCACTCTTTTCCGGTTGAGAACCATGTCCTTGGACTTGGAGGAGCTGATTCTCATCCCAGCCGCTTCACACTCGGCTGCAAACCGCCCCAGCACATGGTGAAGGTCTTGGTTCCATGAAGCCAACAGAACAACATCATCCGCAAAAAGCAGAGATGAGATCCTGTGGTCCCCATACCTGACTCTGCCTAGAAATTCTGTCCATAAAAATAATGAACAGAACTGGTGATAGACGGCAGCCCTGCCGGAGTCCAACCTGCACTGGGATCAGGTCTGACTTACTGTCGGCAATGTGAACCAAACTCCTGCTCTGTTCGTACAGGGACCGGACAGCCCTTAGCAAAGGGCCCTGGACCCCATACTCCCAGAGCGCCCCCCACAGGACACCACGGGGGACACGGTCGAACGCCTTCTCCAGGTCCACAGAACACATGTGGACAGGTTGGGTGAACTCCCATGAACCCTCGAGCACCCTATGGAGGGTGTAGAGCTGGTCCACTGTTCCACGACCGGGGCGACGACTTTCCTGGGGAGGCTGAGGAGTGTGATCCCCCTGCAGTTGGAACGCACCCTCCCGTCCCCCTTCTTAAAAAGAGGGACCCCCCCTGGTCTGAGTCCACAGGCCCTGACCACCACACGATGTTGCAGAGTCAGCCACGACATTCCACATGAATGAAACTATATTTAGGCTTTAAATGAACTGAACATATGAAACTATATTCATCCTCTCTCTGACCTACGCTTGGCTCCTGACCCACTACTTGGGAACCACTGTTGGGATTTATATGTTATGCTAGAGACGTTTATCAGCTTTTTTGTCGCATGTTTCCTGGGTCAGAAGACAAACGACTCATTAATATTTGATCAGAAACAGTGAGCTTCCGAAAACAAACTGCAGTTCTGTGTGTACAGTGTAAAAGTACTGGAATCGAAACGTCATTTTCACACATTGTGTCTTTCTGTTTTCTGAGTCAGACTCTGCTTCCTGCAGCTTTAAACCTCACATGAGCTGTGGTAAATGAGCTGGAAACAAACTGCTGCATCAGATTATGATCAGTATCCGACAGAGCAGGGCTGTGCAGACCCAGGGCCACATACTGAGAAATATCTGCTGACGACGGCAGATTCTGTGTCACCAGGGCTGGTCCTATACATTTAGGGGCCCAAAGTAGGATAAGTTTGGGGCCCAAGCTCATATTTTGGACCAGTTAAATTTTACTATATAACTTTTATTTCTTTAAAATACTGAACAACTATTTTTCTATGGGGATGAATGCTTTGAGACATTTTATTTATTCATTTTTATTAAACTTTTATTTACCAGGAAGTCCCTTATCTCTTTTTCGAGGGAGACCTGGCCAAGAGGCACCGGTAACAGTTACAAAAGACAAACAAACACAATTATACGACAGTCAACCTTATAAAATCATTTAAATCTGAAGAGTAACAAGTGCACTCTTCAGTGAGACAGATTTTAGATTTGCAAACTTTCCCAGGGGCAACCTCTTAAAAGCTAGATTATTATACTTGACATCTTTTTATTGCTATTTTCATTTGTAAACATTGGTAACGAACATTCATCACAACAGCAGTGCCCCAAGATCCCACTCCATCCCAGGTCTGTCCCAGCACCAGAAGAAATCCTGTTTTTAAATTTGCAGTAACCACAAGTTTCACAGTAAAACAAAGGTAAAGCGCAGTAAGTGCAGCTCAGAAAGTTGTGACTGACGAATACAAACACAGTTACTGCACTTTTCCTTTGTTTCACTGAGAGATTACTGCACTTACTGCAAAATGTTGAAATATTTTTTGTTAAAACTCTGAAACAGGACACAACTCAGGCACAAAACTTTGACACTTCCTTTGTTAATACACACACTAATATACTTTATGATTTTGACTGTGTGCTGATTTTCAGGACACCCCATATAAAATACTTTAATTTCACATTTAGGAGGTCAAAGGTCAAATCAGTGGTGATGGCTGTGATGAATAAAAAACTATTCATGAGAGGGTTTTACATTGATTCACCAACATGAAGGTTCCTGGGACAAACTCACAACTTTAAAGCCCTTTTTCTCAGTTTCATTGTTACAGATACTGCACTTTTCCTTTGTAGGGAGCGTAGTCAAAGTAATGGTTACATCATCAACTCAAGAATAAACTCGTAAAGTTAAATAAATTATAAAGTTTACAAATCTTTTCAAAGTTTCTCTCAACTGCAGGACTCAAACTACAGTGAAAGTTTTGTTCAGTGTACTCTAAGAAGTGCTTCCAAATGCTATAGAAGAGTTTTTGCAGTGTAGCTGTATACAGTGTAATACTTCTTGTAACCAGCAGGTGTTTCAGTTTTATGTTGGAGCGCGTTGTGTTTCCATTTAAGAAGAATTAGTGCACAACCCCCCAAAAAAATGTGTGTTTACATTTATTTTACCTTTATCTGACGGTCAATCCAGCCACAGAGGGTCACACACCAGAGTACTCTTGGTGCCAGTCCCAAGCCCAAATGAACTGAGAGGGTTACGTCAGGATCAGGAAGGGCATCTGGCATAAAACCTGACAGCCTCTGGTCTCTGAGTCGATGAATCTGTCAGTGAGGTCACTCTTTTCATTAACAAAGCTGGTTTCATTTATGACTTGATAACTTTTATTTTTCATTTTATTTAAGCAAGCACAGATGATTTTTGGATGGGAATTTATTCTGATGCCAGCTTTTCTAAATATTTTATGGCCTAACTCATGCACAGTCACTTGTTTGTGTCTCACAGCTGTGTTTTTGGTTGAACAGTTTCTTTTGTTGACTACAGTTCTACAAATCACTGAACACCGGGAGGCAGAGGCCCAGAAGAGAAAATAATTTACTATATTTACTTTTATTTATTTATTTATTCCACAAAGCCTTAAACGGTCTGGGGATAGACAACAATAATAATAAATAAATGAATGAAAGTCTTTATTTTTAAATGTAAATGATCTCAGTAACAGTGGTTTCCATTTGAGGAAACAGGAGCCACTGAGAGTTTCCACAGGACTCAGTTTAAAAGCTGACGTGTTAAAATGTTTGTGTTCGTTTTTTTAGTTTAAGTGAGTTTATTTCGTTCACATAAAAATATAATAATTTGTACTATTGCACTTTTTAACACATAAACAAATACAGTACATCTGTACAAAGAGAAAAACAATGACATTACAACTGAAAAGGACACAGATGATTACACCTCCCCTGGTTACTTTACTACAGTTTTACATTTTATATTTATTCGTTTTTGGTCAAATATACTTTGTTAATTTTTCTCTTTACATTGCAAGTTTGAACAGTAAACCATAAGCACAGGTACATACACACAAATGAGCAAAAGCAAATAAATAAATATATATATTGTAAACAAACAAACAAGAACAATTAAAAGTAAACATTTCTCTTTGCTGTTATTTTGCCGACCCTTATCTCCCCAAATACAGCACATTAATGAATATTCATCATCTAAATCAAAAACAGAATACAACATCAGCTAATATTATTACTTTATTAATGTATTCATATTATTCAGTAATTATCTTTTCATTACAATTGATTTTTTTTTTTTAATTGGAAGAGTGAAGTCGCATTTTTTACTTCCCCAGGGCAGCTCCTCCACAGCTGAGCTCCTTTAGCTGAGAAACAGTTCCACCTTAAATTAGTTCTAATATCCTACATCTACCATGTGATATCTAGACAATAAAAAAACATCTCTTCATTTTTGACAGAAGATCAAACATATGAAAAAAATAAATAAAACAAAACAAACAACAAAAAACAAACAATAAAACTAAAATTTTATTTTCATATTTGTTTAAAAGGAATTTTTTGAATGTTTTTTTTTAAGTAAATTAGTAAATTACTCCTTTTAAATTCATCTGTAATCCCAGAAATCCACAGGTTTCCTCTTTAACAGAAATACAGTTCTTTATATTTATTATATTTGTTATATTTGTTATGTGTCCTCTCCCCTCAGATCATATTTATCATCCCTGTCTTCAAACATACACCAAATATTACTTGGCAATAACTTTTTTTCTAACTTTACTCATAAATAATGCTGTATTAAGACTCACTAAATGTGTTGATTGATTGTAAGCAGAATGATGATCCTTATGGCTTTTTTCTGTAAAATAAAAATAGTTTTTGTATTTGTTGTGTTGCCTGCCCCACTCTTCAACACAGGAGGTCGTATACGTTTGCACCAGAGAATAATACAGCATATACAGTATTATTTAGTATTGTTAGTATTTTATAAGCTGACAAGAACAATACTATCAAAGTTTTAACACCACTGGACTGAAAATGTACTTTTTTCAGTAAATGTCTCTTCATTTTTCTTTTTCTATGACACACATTCAGTTTTTTGGCTCTGGTTAAAGTCAAACCCTGGTTTTATTCACAACAGACTCATGACATAATACTGTACAGCTTTATTCACTTTCACAAATAAAAACACTTTGCACATTCAATAAATACATCATGAAACATTTTATCCCAAACTTTAGCCATAAACAATAAAAATCTTTTAATATGTTATAAAATAAATACTCTGTTCTCTCTTAAATTAAACCAATAAACTAATAAATAGCTGACAGAAATGCATTAAAAACTACTAAACACTAAATACTCACTAAAATAAGTTTTTTGCTTCACTCTGGTCACATTGTAAGAAACTAACATCAGCAGGCGCAGACGGAAACATGAGCTCTGTGCTTGAGTTTAGTTGTGTTGCTGCTCAGAGGACGAAGCCGGGACGGTGGAGCTGCTGCGGGACACGGCGGTGGAGCTGCTGCGGGACACGGCGGTGGAGCTGCTGCGGGACACGGCGGTGGAGCTGCTGCGGGACACGGCGGTGGAGCTGCTGCGGGACACGGCGGTGGGGCTGCTGCGGGACACGGCGGTGGAGCTGCTGCGGGACACGGCGGTGGAGCTGCTGCGGGACACGGCGGTGGAGCTGCTGCGGGACACGGCGGTGGGGCTGGAGCTCGGTGGAGTGACCGTGGACGTGATGATGGACAGCAGAGAGACTTTAGGGCTCGGAGTCGCGGACGGGAGCGCAGCCTCGGACTTGGCCTTGTTCAGTTTGTTCTTTCTGGAAGAGAAGAAGACGAACGTGAGGTCAGAGCTGGAGGCCCAGAGGAAGAGCAGAGGAGGAGGAGAGGGTCAGAGGGAGGCAGAGGGTTCTCACCTGAAAGCTTGGATCGTTTCCCGGACCCAGGGAGCGTTGAGCTGCTTGCAGTACAGACCTGAGGCTGTCTGGAAACTGCAGGGAAAACACAAACGTAAGTATTTTTACATTTTCACTGCGTATGCAGTCAGCAGCAGAGCGTTAGTTTGATAATGTTGTCATTGAAGGGATGACTGACAATTCTTAAAGTAACATATCATTTTTTGACTTTTTGAATGTAAGTTATTGAGTTTTTTTCTTTGTCTTGTTGTTTTGTTGTGATATTAAGCCAGTTTTTTGGCAATTTGTACTTAATTATTATTTTGGTTCTCAACTTTGGCCTAAACCTTTCAGTTCATGTCTGAGATCTAAGAGAAGCACTGGATGGTTTCTTGTTTACTTCTATTGACCGAAGAAACTAAACTAACTAACTAACAAGCCAATGTACAGTATTAGTAGTAGTAGTAGTAGTAGTAGTAGTAGTAGTAGTAGTAGTAGTAGTAGTAGTAGTAGTAGTAGTAGTAGTAGTAGTAGTAGTAGTAGTAGTATATATTGAGTATAGACTTACATGACTGCCTGGACACACGGCTTTTTGGCTCCCTGCACCAAATAATCAAGGATGGGTTCTTTAATTCTTATTCTATCCACTGATGTGCAGCAGGACGCTAGTTTCTCTGCTTTAGATTAAAAACAAAAAACAAAAAAAACACAAGAAACGTTAAGAAAAAAACTGCAAAAAAAATGCATTAAAACTGAGAACAAAGCCAGGTCTCTGTGTAAAAACTCACCGGCAGAGCCACTGTGGGACAGAGCCACCACCATCAGGGTCAGCACCACGGCCAGGTTTCCAAAGGACAGCATCTTAGAGGTAAAGTTTTACAGTGCAGACGGTAAACGAGAGGCGTGAAGAGAGTAAAGAGAGTAAGGAAAGTAAAGAGAGTAATGTGAGCAGAGTGAAGAGAGCTGTGAGTCTGAGGCAGAGCTGAGGCAGGTTTTAAAGACAGAGAAAAGAGAAGTGTGACGTCTGAATCATCTTCGCTCTAAGTTTAGAGCGCGGTGGTGTCGTGGGTTGGACGGGGTTTCCACAAAGTCACCACCACTTTCACAACTTTCCATCTGGAAAATATACAAAGTAACTGAGTACTTTTACTCAAGTACTTAAGAACATTTTTGGAAGGACTTTTCTTGAGGAGATGAAAAATGTTACTTTTCTTTCAAGTAAATCTCAAAATGAGTCAAAGTGCTTTTTTTTTTTTTTACCTCAGTGTCAAAATACATAGTAACATAAGTAGTAGTAGTAGTGGCCCAAGGACACAACGGTAGTATGCAAATCCACCAACCTTCTGGTTAGTAGTAGTAGTAGTAGTAGTAGTAGTAGTAGTAGTAGTAGTAGTAGTAGTAGTATTAATAATATCGGTGGCACTCCTGCCTCACAGCAAGAAAGTCCCGGGTTTGATTCCCGGACTGGGTGAGGCCTTCCTGTGTAGGGTTTGAGTGTTCTCCCTGAGTCTGCGCTGGTTTCCTTTGGGGGCCTCGCTCTGCCCTAACACCACAAACAGGTCCCCCAGGGGCCCCTGGGGCCCAGACTCCTCTGCAAAAGAAACTGATTATCTCTGTGGGAATGTCCAGGTTAAATAAAGAATAAAACAAATAATAATAGTAGTAGTACTTGTTGTTGTAGTAGTAGTAGTAGTTGTGTACTCTTCTACTTCTACTTGAGTAGCATTATTATAAAGTAGCAGTACTTTTACTTGAGTACTTCTCTGGAATTGAAGTCCTGAGTTTGACAGGAGTCCCTCTCCATGAGGACAGAGGTATGACTTGAATCTGAATCACATTAACTCTGTGTTTCTCAATGGACAGACTCTTCCCAGGAAACACCCATGGGTGCTGCAAATGTCACTGTTTACTTCTCCAAACATCGTCCTGTGTCAGAGGTCGGGGGGGGGGGGCAGAGCCCGGAGCCTGGGCCTGGGGCAGGGTACGACCTGGACAGCGCCAACACTCAGAGACAAACATTCACCCTCTCATTCATTCATTCATTCATTCATTCATTCATTCATTCATTCACTGCTGGACATGAGTCTGCAGAGGTCATGAGTTTGTGACCACATGAGTTCACCTTGACTTTGAGCCACTAGAGGGAGCGGTGAGCTCCTTTAAACAGTTGCTTCATGTTTCTTTGACCAGAAAGGAGCAATCCCTGCTACCAGCATTGCATACTGCTGTTGTGTCCTTGGGCAAGACCCTTCACCCACCTCGCCTGTGTGACTGTGGTCATGTGATGTTACAGAAGTCTAAAGGGCCTAAAGTTTAAAACTGATCTGGAGTCAGAACTCTGTGGTAAAATCTGCTGCTGAAGTCTTGTTGTGGTTTATGTTAAAATCTCAGCACTGGGCTCATCCACATGAAACAAAAACTGGCACAAAGTTCAGAGTCTTATCTGTCAGCACAAAAAGTGGTGACATTATTCAAACACAGTGTGACTGCTGTCAGCAGACTCTGCACCAGGCCACAGGATTATTACAGTTACAACAAAACATGATCAGGTTTAAGGTTTGTGCATTTCCTGTTTGGATATTTCCTTTAAAAACAGTTCCTCACTGTTCATTTACACAGCCCCTGCTCCACTGAGGCTGGAACATCACGTTCAGAAATATATGTAGTTTATAAGTGTAGTTTATGTAGTTTATGTAGTTTATGAATGTAGTTTATAAGTGTAGTTTATGTAGTTTATGTAGTTTATGAATGTGGGTGCAGAGTAAAGCAGCAGTGTTCTGCAGAGACTTGTCTCTGTGTCACAGCTGATTACAGAATATTTCCATGGAAACGTGACTCAGGTCCTGGATATGACCCACCTCTCTGTGCTGTGACATGTGACCCAGCAGCTTCTGACATCCTGATAATCTGAGACACGCCACAGATTACAACACCACTGTGACCGTTTTATCCCTGATTGTTTTAATATGACCTGTTTTTATTTATTTTTTATTTATTATGATTTATTTATTTTTATTTAACAATGCTAATTTGCATGTGTAGTCCCTGGGCAGGTAACACAAAAACATTAGACATAGAAAAGGACAATAAATCCCAGTAAGAGCACATCACAGACAGAACATTACTGAGAGTGACAGTGGTTGCAGGACGGGTTCAGCCCCTGCTGGAGGTGACTTCTGAAGGTTTGTAAAGTGGGACACTGCCTCACGGAGAGGAATGGTCCTGATCTGACCTTTACAGAGAGAGCAGTTTGTCCAGAGGCTGTTTGTCTGTGTGGGCCCTCAGTCCCCTCAGAGGAGGCCCTGGTCCTGGGACCACACCCAGTGTTATTTTTGTTACTGGTTATGTTGCAGCAGTGTTATGTTTATATTTAAACGGGCAGTGATCAGAAGATGATGGTGGGCTTTAGGAGTGAGCAGAGACTGAAGGTTTATGGTTGGTATCATGTTACAATTTGAGACATACAATAACATACAAAACTACAATTCTGTGAATGATCATTTAGTTAACAAAAAAAAACTCATTGGCTTTTGTTACAGTACACAATAATGGATCATTTAGACACAGACTAAACCCAGAGTTCATGTGACCCACGACTGAGTCATCAATAAGTTTAGTCAAGTCAAACTTTATTTATGCAGCACATTTAAAACAACCCAAGTTGACCAAAATGCAGCCATAATACGCTAATATAAAATAATACAATAATAAAGTAGTATAATATAAGTTTAGTGCAGAAGGAGTAAGTGCACAAGTTTGTGTGGAGGAACATGTGACGTTATCTTCTGAAAGAGCCGAGTCATGGCAGCGCAGGAGCCCTTCTTTTTTCTGTAGTTTTTAGTTTTTGTTTTTTTTTACTCTCGTATCAAAATGAACAAGCTTTTTTGTTTGACAACCACAAAAAAAAAAAAAAAAAAAAAAAAAAAAACAACTTATAAGGAAACAAAGAATAAAGCTCAAGAGAGAGTCAGGCGGAAAGAGTCGAGGGGAGCGACGAGCACAGTGCACGTGTTCAGACACACATCAGTCAGAAGAGTGTGCACGAGTTTATTATTGCCCTTTTATTTTTATGGACATATGTAAATGTCACACATTTGCACATTTTGGACATAGGCTGTTATAAATCCTGAATGTTGGTCTCACTCGTCACCGTCAGAGAATTTAGTCCACACATTTTATCATCACTGAATAAAACGATAATAATGTCACACCAATATTAAAATTATAATGTATCACTCATCTCAGTGTTTATTTTTTTCTGGATAAACTGACTGGCTTCTTAAAATTATTTAAATACAAAAATGAGCCAGTTTTTTGAACAGCTCCCGTTACAGAGCCAGGAATCCCATCTTTGGTCACGGCTCCTGCAGCACTCATCACTCTTGAACTACACAGACCATGATCCTTTGCTCAGTGCAGGCGAGATTATTATTAAAACTTTCAGTCTTAATCTTTTGAAATATCACAATAATGAATGCAGTAAAGTCTCGTCAGGACATTTTAAATCACACCTGACTTTATAAATCAAATATCATGATAACACTGTGCCTTGTTACTGAAGGGTTTAGAGAAATGGAGATGGTGCAGAGGATTCACTGTGGAGGCCTCGCTAAAGAAAACCCCTCTGTTTCCTAAAATGAGGAGGTTATTTATGCCTGACTCGGCAAAACCAGAGAACCGAGAGAGAGGAAAGGAAATGACTCGCATTAAAATCAGATTAGAAAAGCAGAACCCAGTCCAGACACCGCAGAGCCGCCATAAACCTGAAAGTAAAAGAAACGTTTGAAAACAAAACCTACAAGAGAAAATGTTGCAAAAATAAAAAAGAAATACTGAGCTGCAGAAGTGCAGAAGTTTACAGTAGTATGTAGTAGATAATACTTTCTGCCTGGAGTATTTCTACTACTACTGCTGCTGCTGAGGCCACAGTCACCTGTACTATTACTACAGCTAATACTGCAAATACTTATGTCAGGGTTATAATCCTGAGCGGTTTGTTTTGATTTGTCTGTAGTTTAATTCATGTTCTCTGAAGCAGCAGAGTGCATCCTGGGTAAAAACTGATGACTTTTGCGACACCACTTTGTTCCTCTACCACAGATTAAAAACTCTCACATCACAATCTGCTCAGATGATTTCAGTTCATGCTGAGTTATTACATGGATCTGTAGTAAAGTACTGTTGTTTACAAACAACACTGCGTACGTCAAAGTAAAAGTACACAACATAATCATTACCTGAGTATCTGAAGGTACTGAACGTAAAGTTTGTGGAATGTATATTTAGTTTGGAATGATTTTTTGCTGCTACCACCTCTACTCCTACTCCTTCTAATACTACTACTACTACAACAACTACTACTACTACTAATACTACTACTTCTACAACTACTATACTACTACCACTAATACTACTACTACTACTACTACTGTATTTTCCGGAGTATAAGTCACTCCGGAGTATAAGTGGCACTAGCCAAAAAATGCATAATGAAGAAGAAAAAAACATATATAAGTCGCACTGGACTATAAGTCACATTTTTGGAGGAAACTTATTTTACAAAATCCAACACCAAGAACAGACATTTCATGTTGAAAGGCAAGTTATAGTAATAATAAAATAGAGAACAACAGCTGAATAGGTGTGCGCTATGCTAACGTAACACATTGATGGTTATTCAGCTACATGAAGCATAAACAACGAACTGAATAGGTGTCTCGTATGTTAACGTAATATATTAACAGTTATTCACATAACTATAGCATAAAGAACATAATATAACAAGTTCACCAAACTCACCATCTCACTCCTAATCACTAAATCCTTTAAATTCTTCATCCTCGGTGTCGCTTCTGAACAACTCCGCCAACTCCGGAGGTAGACGAAGCGCCGCTTCCTCCTCTGCGTGGCTGTCGTCAGACTCAGCATCAGTTCCATTTCCAATTATTCCGCTCTTTCTCAGTTGTCTTTATAGCCTAAGTTGTTAGTGGTAATGTTTACATTTTAAATTGTCAGTGGTACAGGTGCAGCAGATGCTGGGACACAAGCCTAGAGCGCCCTCTAACCAACACCTGAAATATTTTAATATATAAGTCACACCTGAGCATACGTCACACCCCTAGCCAGACGATGGAAAAAGTGTGACTTATAGTCCAGAAAATACGGTACTACTACTACTACAACAACTAACAACTACTACTAACAACTACTACTACTACTACCTACTACTACTACTACTAGCTGGCTCACACTTCTGGTTCTGAGGCAAGCATCAAAATTGCTGTCACTTTTTGCCTCCAAACTAAAAAACATAAGTAAAAGTAATTTTTCCTCTAATTTATGTAAGTAAAAAACAGTTTTGCGGGGTACGGTGGCAGAGTGGTTTGCCTAACCTCGCAGCAAGGAGATCATGAGATTGTGTTCACACCAGAGGTGGAGGAAGTACTTTCTTTACTTCAGTAAAAGTATAAAAGTACTCACTTTTAAATGTACTCGTGAGTAAAAAAGTAAAAGTATTTCTCTCATGAATGTGTTAAATGTTAAACTTTACTGCATCTGTTATATTGAAGTACTGTGTGTCTACAATGAGGGCGGGACAAAAACAAATGATTTTAAACAAAACTCAGAAATGTAGTGGAGTAAAAGTAAAATACTTCTTGTAAAATTGAGTAAAGTTCAGATGAAAATGATGTTTGAAATCTGCAGGAGGCCATGTTGTTGACCTGAGCAGAAAGAAGCAGAGGGAGATGAATGAATTGAATTTTGAATGAATGAACAAATTATTTTGGTTTTGGGTTGTCCCTTCATTCACTTCATGTTTTTTTAATTGAATGATTTAACTTTAATTATAAAATTTAATTATAGAAACTGCTTTTCTTTGTTTCTCACATTCATTAACAAAGCTGCTGTGACTGGAAAACCCCCGGCAGTGTCGTTCTGAGTCCTGTCCCGCTCTGGCTCTGTTTAAACCTCACTTCCTTCCTCCTCTGTGTCTCTGTTGCAACACCTCGGACGTTTCTCAGAGACTTTGGTCAGATTTAACTCAAACTTTCCCCAAAATTCTCTCAAAAGGAAATTTATTTTATTTTTGTCAAAGCTTGTGTTGTCGTAAACAGAGACAGAGCCCTGCTGACTTCAGGATCGAGTTGTTTTTAAAATAATATTACTTGAGTCCATTTATTTTTAAATTCTAAACAAGTAAAAATGAAAAGTGGCGCGGTGGTAACCTGTCCCGTCACAGCAGGAAGGTCCCGGGTTTGATTCCGTGAGTCTCTCTGTGTGATGCTCTGTGCCTAATTTTGACTTCTGTTGCAAACTTCTGGCAGCAGTGAGACATTTTACTGTGCTCACAAAAAGCAAACATCATTTAAAATACTTTCTACTGAAGTCAAGTTTACATTTTTTAACTGTTGTCATAATTTAGCCTGACTTGAGTAAAGCAAGGAAAGTTTATTTGTACAGCACAATTCATACACACAGTAATTCAAAGTGATTTACAGAAAAAAAGGCAAGTTTAAAAGTACAAAGACAAGAATTACATTTAAAATAATAAGATCAAATTTAAAAATTATAATTAAGAATCCATTTAAAATTAAATTAAAAGAGAAGAGTGCAGATAAAACACTTTCAGTTGACATA
Organism: Bostrychus sinensis; assembly: GCA_020698575.1. NCBI lineage: Eukaryota > Metazoa > Chordata > Actinopteri > Gobiiformes > Eleotridae > Bostrychus > Bostrychus sinensis. Next base: position 3,413,929 of record CM036259.1, on the reverse strand, counting down.
TGCACAGCTAAAAAGAACAGTTTTAAGTCTGGACTTGAACATTGTCAGAGCAGAGACCTGTCCCTGAGGTCCTCAGAGTCCCAGCAGAGACCTGTCCCCTGAGGTCCTCAGAGTCCCAGCAAAGACCTGTCCCCGAGGTCCTCAGAGTCCCAGCAAAGACCTGTCCCCGAGGTCCTCAGAGTCCCAGCAGAGACCTGTCCCTGAGGTCCTCAGAGTCCCAGCAGAGACCTGTCCCTGAAGTCCTCAGAGTCCCAGCAGAGACCTGTCCCCGAGGTCCTAAGAGTCCCAGCAGAGACCTGTCCTTGAGGTCCTCAGAGTCCCAGCAGAGACCTGTCCCCGAGGTCCTCAGAGTCCCAGCAGAGACCTGTCCCCGAGGTCCTCAGAGTCCCAGCAGAGACCTGTCCCCGAGGTCCTCAGAGTCCCAGCAGAGACCTGTCCCCGAGGTCCTCAGAGTCCCAGCAGAGACCTGTCCCTAAAGTCCTCAGAGTCCCAGCAGAGACCTGTCCCCGAGGTCCTCAGAGTCCCAGCGGAGACCTGTCCCCGAGGTCCTCAGAGTCCCGGCGGAGACCTGTCCCCGAGGTCCTCAGAGTCCCAGCGGAGACCTGTCCCTGAGGTCCTCAGAGTCCCGGCAGAGACCTGTCCCCGAGGTCCTCAGAGTCCCAGCGGAGACCTGTCCCCGAGGTCCTCAGAGTCCCAGCAGAGACCTGTCCCCGAGGTCCTCAGAGTCCCAGCAGAGACCTGTCCCCGAGGTCCTCAGAGTCCCAGCAGAGACCTGTCCCCGAGGTCCTCAGAGTCCCAGCGGAGACCTGTCCCCGAGGTCCTCAGAGTCCCAGCGGAGACCTGTCCCCGAGGTCCTCAGAGTCCCAGCGGAGACCTGTCACCGAGGTCTTCAGAGTCCCAGCAGAGACCTGTCCCCGAGGTCTTCAGAGTCCCAGCAGAGACCTGTCCCCGAGGTCCTAAGAGTCCCAGCGGAGACCTGTCCCCGAGGTCCTAAGAGTCCCAGCGGAGACCTGTCCCCGAGGTCCTCAGAGTCCCAGCGGAGACCTGTCCCCGAGGTCCTCAGAGTCCCAGCGGAGACCTGTCCCCGAGGTCCTCAGAGTCCCAGCGGAGACCTGTCCCAGCGGTCCTCAGAGTCCCAGCGGAGACCTGTCCCCGAGGTCCTCAGAGTCCCAGCGGAGACCTGTCCCCGAGGTCCTCAGAGTCCCAGCGGAGACCTGTCCCCGAGGTCCTCAGAGTCCCAGCGGAGACCTGTCCCCGAGGTCCTCAGAGTCCCAGCGGAGACCTGTCCCAGCGGTCCTCAGAGTCCCAGCGGAGACCTGTCCCCGAGGTCCTCAGAGTCCCAGCGGAGACCTGTCCCCGAGGTCCTCAGAGTCCCAGCGGAGACCTGTCCCAGCGGTCCTCAGAGTCCCAGCGGAGACCTGTCCCCGAGGTCCTCAGAGTCCCAGCGGAGACCTGTCCCCGAGGTCCTCAGAGTCCCAGCGGAGACCTGTCCCCGAGGTTCTCAGAGTCCCAGCGGAGACCTGTCCCCGAGGTCCTCAGAGTCCCAGCAGAGACCTGTCCCTGAGGTCCTCAGAGTCCCAGATGGTTCATATGGGACCAGCAGGTCAGAGATGTGCTGTGGTGCTTGTACACAGCAGAGATGTTTAAAGTCTGTTCTCTGAGCGACAGGAAGCCAGACCTGAGGACAGGACTTATATGGTCGTACTTCCTGTAAGTAATATTATTGTGCAGTATTTTTTCTTGAGTACAGAAGTAGAGTAAACAGGTCATAAATATTAAAAGCAGTGATTCCCAGCCTGGGGGTCGCCAGAGCTTCACAGTGGGTCATGAAGGCCTCTTTAAAAAGATCTCCATGTTAGGACTGAATGGACACTGCACAGAAGACGGATAATGCATCGCAACAGTCACAGAAAATGTGTTTAGAATTGTAGAAAATAGATTAATAAAATTTCTATGATGTTTTACTTATGTAGTGAAATTTACCCAATAAATTACTTTATTTTTTTATAATTATTAAGGAGGAAGAAGGATGGCAGCCATCAACATATCGACTGATAAAATGGGGGTCACTTGGAAAAAAAGGTTGGGAACCACTGTATTAAAGCTCCTGTAAGCTACATGTCCCCTACTGGTTTAAAACAGTACTGCAGTCTAAATCAAAACAATGGTCTCTTTTCTGATTGGACGATCAGCAATGAAGGGCTAATATTTTAAAAATTGTTAATAACTCAGCTGTTCCATTGTTATCAGTAAAACTTATGTTTGATTTAAACATATTTACATCATATCTCTGCACACATGGATCATTTTTATGAAATATAAAAATATATACTGCTCATAGCTTCTTTAACCTGTGTAGATAAGTGTTCTACTAAAGTGTTACAATATTGTTTGCTTGTAAGAAATAATTTTGTATTTTGTAATTTTGTATTTTATATTGACTATTATTATGTTGAACTAATGATACTTTTACAGGTTTTAAGTGCTTCCTCTGCTTTTATCAATACCCAGTGTCACTGGTTCCTCTTTATTTACAGGACGCCTCTCTGTCGTCTCTTGTCCACGCTCAGCACTGATCGTCCCGGGTCGAACAAACTCCATCTGTCTTCCTCCTAAAACCTGTGCTGTAACTCCTTCCACTGCACAACATCCTCAGACTTTTATCTCTGACGTCAGTCTGTGTTGAAATTTCCACAGATTTTAGTTGACACTTGTTCCTGCAGAGTCTTCTGACCACACACAGACACAAGTGTTCCTTTAAAAAACACTCAGTGCTCACCTCCTCAAAACTGTCAATAAAATATTAAATATGATATTTTTTCCACTTTGAATGACTCCGTTCTTCTACCCAACTTCAATTCTTATAAAACCTATCATATTTTAATATTTTAAAAATATTTTTAACCCTTTAAGTGCCATTTTGCTACAGCAAACCACTATCAGAAAAACACAAAAAATAAAATATTTTGAACATAGTAAAAAAAAATGGTCACATTTATACAGAGCTTTTCTACCTCCATGGGTACTCATTCACTCACACATTCATACAGCAGCGTGCACAGACACTGGAGGTAAGGTGGGTTAAGTGTCTTGTGCAAGGACAAAATGACAGCATGCAGCAGTGGGAGTGGGGATTGAACCATCAACCTTCTGGTTAGTGGACGAGCGCCTTGACCGACTGAGCTACTGCTGCACACATGCTAAGTGCTATGTGAAAATATTAAAAACATTATTATGGTTGCAGAAAATAAAGAACAAAACAAGGCACTCTTCATTTACCTGAAGTATAAAAAGCCTTTATTTCATGTGGCTTTATGTTTTTAAACTCTTTAGAAACATGACGTGCGGGGTTTGACTTCCTAACAAACTCTTCCTCAGGAGTCATTTCAGCTCTGTTTGAGTGAATGCACAGCAGCAGAGTAAAGGACAGTCACAGCTGTAGGTGAAATATTCTGGTTTACAGATCACACAGTATTTAAAGATGCACAGCGTGAGAAGCTGTGACCAGGCCACTCTGGTTTGGTTTGTCTTGGTTCACTTTAGCTTTGGTTCTGGTCAGTGTTGTGCAAGTTCACACTTTTCATGAACTAGTTCAAAGTTCAGTTCACACATGTTCAAAGTGAACTGTTCACGATCATAGTTCACAATTTTAATTTTGAACTAGTTCAAAGTTCAGTTCATTTTATTTTTAGGTGAGATATGTAAATGAAAGGCTGAACTTGTTTTTCAAACTATGACTTCTATCACGATACATCTACCTTCACCTCACTGTAGATCTTAAGGTGTACTCACAGCAGGCCAATGAACCGTGCCCAAGTCCGGAACGCCCCTAAAGCACTGCACGGTTGCCTCATGTGAGTGCTCCGCAGCGCGCCCAGGCACGGTACGCTTCAGGACTTTGGCACGGTACGCTTCAGGACTTTGGCACGGTACGCTTCAGGACTTTGGCACGGTACGCTTCAGGACTTTGGCACGGTACGCTTCAGGACTTTGGCTCGGTACGCTTCAGGACTTTGGCTCGTTGGAGGAGGTGGGCCACGGCACGGCGCGGTTGCTCATGCATGCGCGCGCGCACGACTATGAGGCGCGTCATCTATGCAACTGTTCTTCTCTCGGTAAAAAGTGAATAAACTCCATTATCAACACTCGTACCAATGCCAGCGACTTGCGCTCACCTTTCTGAAGAAGAGAACAGACAGCGGCAGTAGTTCTGAATCCTCTCTCATCGTCTGCGGTGCCTTCGCTGCTCCTCAGATGTGGTTTATTCCAAACCTGTGACAGAAGACCGCGTCTCACCAACGAGACTCAAAGCAGAATCACAATAGCACAGATACTTCATGCTGCTGGTCTCACGTTTTCCACTACGCCGGTTTTAAAAGTGCTAGCGGCTCGCTCAGCTTGTAAACAAACTGCGCATCACGATGACGTAGCAGCCTGTCGCTCTCAGAGCTGATGACGTAACCGGGCCACGGCACAGATCGTTTGTGCAGGTGGGAGTGCGGGCCGGCGGGGGACTCAGACCCCTCCCCAATCTTACCTGGGCACAGCACGGTTTGAATGGCCCTGGTGTGAGTGCGCCCTTAAATTCTATCACACAAAATGGACGTTTTTGCAGATATAAGCTTGCACAGAAAGGTAAGTTTTTTCCGTCAGTCTTTGCGTGACAATGTGTAAAATGTCTGTAAATGATCATAGTTAGAGGCAGCATCGTCTGTGTTCTCTGTGCCTTCACTTGCACTGCCATTGTCAGACTGCTGCTGCCCGCTCCAGTGTTGCTATGAAGGCTACACTCGTTGTTATGCTTGCTTGTGCAGTGCATCATGGGTAACGTAGTGTGAAGACAAAGATATTAGATTCGACTATCTTTGGCTTCACACTACGTTACCCAAGATGCATTGCACACACAAGCGCTCTCTGGTGAAGCGGTGCAGTTTTGGAGTGGAGCCCGTGGGCAGTGAGGGACAGCGCTGTTTAAAAGTGCGATCAGACAGGGGAAAACAAATTCCGACGTTTAATTGATGTGACGTACGTCGTTCATCTCACATAATCTGAACAAATTCACGTTCAAGTTCTTGATTTACAAATGTGTTGCGTTCAGTTCAAAGTTCACATAAAAATGAACGTACGAGCGTTCATTTGAACTCGTTCATGCACAACACTGGTTCTGGTTTAGCTTGGTTCTTGGTTCTCTCTTGAGTTTAGTTATGTTTTGTTAGAGCTTTCACTTAGTTCTGCACTGCACGCTCACACTGTTCATTCACATTCAACCCCACCACACCAATGATAATACTTCTCATCTCATTTTGTAAAATACTTGCTTTATAATTTGACTCTTACTCCTAATTTGGCCTTTAATCTTAATTTGGTCCAATTCAAAGATTATATTTGTTAAACTTTCTTTCTGGTTGTAACAAAATGCGATATGAGAGAGATTGACTTCAGTCCATTCTTAGAGCAGGCTGCTTCTTCAATTATGTGCCGTATTTTTTATTTATTTATTTTTGTACTTTTGTAAAAAAAAAAAAAAAAAAAAAAAAAGTTTGCTTCTCACGCTGTGCATCTTTAAATACTGTGTGATCTGTAAACCAGAATATTTCACCTACAGCTGTGACTTCCTTTACTCTGCTGCTGTGCATTCACTCAAACAGAGCTGAAATTATTACGGTCTTGGACCTGTCATTGACTGACACCAAAATTTATTTTAATGAATTTTTGAAAAATGCAACAAAATACTGACTACACTTGTTGTCTTTTAGTACTAAAAGTGTTCACATCCTTAAATGCATATTATCAAAGATATTTTTTCCACTTTTAATCAATCAATCAAATATTTTAGTCATCTTGGGTTCTGATCATTTTAATATTTCTCACATCAGTTTTTGTGTGAGCGTCTCTCCATCTGTGACTCTCAGTTTGAGTCAAGGACTCAGCAGAGAGCAGAGAGCAGAGAGCTGTCAGACACAGCTGAGACCAAAATACACACACACACACACACATGCACACACGCACATGCACACACGCACATGCACACACGCACACGCACACACGCACATGCACACACGCACATGCACACACGCACTTGGCCCTACAGTAGTAGTATGTTATAGCCGTATACAGTCATGTTGAGGCTCTCTGATGAGTAATCATTAAAAAGACCAGAAGCTTTTGTTGAAACGGTCGTCACCTGTAAAGCACAAGTTTTTGTGCCACTACAGTTAAATTAAAAAATTAATAAAAAGTTTTAATGGAAGTCAATGAGACCAGAATGCACTAAAGACCATGAGTGTAACAACTGTACACTGTGTTAGAGCCTGGACTGACAAATGAAACATCCCATAAAAATAGTAACCTTGACCAAATTTGGTTCATTTTGAATGAACACAGACAAAATGATTCAACATTTTCACAAAAAAAAACCAAAAAAAAAACAACAACATCAAAGCCAGCTTAAAGGATAAACTTTCTTTTCACGTGCGCAGATTCTTTTTCTCTGTTCTCTCTCTTCTTCTGGTTTTTACTCGCTCTGTGTTGTTTTGTGTATTTTCTGTCTATGCACAGTTGTTGTGTTGTTTTGTGTATTTCTGTGTACAGTTGTGTGTATGTTTTGTGTATTTCTGTGTACAGTTGTGTGTATGTTTTGTGTATTTCTGTGTACAGTTGTGTGTATGTTTTGTGTATTTCTGTGTACAGTTGTGTGTATGTTTTGTGTATTTCTGTGTACAGTTGTTGTGTTGTTTTGTGTATTTCTGTGTACAGTTGTGTGTATGTTTTGTGTATTTCTGTGTACAGTTGTTGTGTTGTTTTGTGTATTTCTGTGTACAGTTGTTGTGTTGTTTTGTGTATTTCTGTGTACAGTTGTGTGTATGTTTTGTGTATTTCTGTGTACAGTTGTGTGTATGTTTTGTGTATTTCTGTGTACAGTTGTGTGTATGTTTTGTGTATTTCTGTGTACAGTTGTGTGTATGTTTTGTGTATTTCTGTGTACAGTTGTGTGTATGTTTTGTGTATTTCTGTGTACAGTTGTTGTGTTGTTTTGTGTATTTCTGTGTACAGTTGTGTGTATGTTTTGTATTCTGCTGGGGCCTTGTGTTTACAAATAAGAAGTGGTTCAAACATTTTGCCAGGTTAAATAAGTAAAATAAAATTAAAATTACAATAAATACTTGGAGCAGGTGTAATTTTCACAGCTCTGTAATGAGTAACCGTCATTGATACAGTAATACTACTAATACTGGTGATACTGCAGTTTTCCGATCCAGACCTGAGTAATCTGGTAGTACTAACTGGACGTGACCTCATCAGTTACTGCAGTATTAGTACTAACCCACTGCAGTACACAAGACTCTTCCTTCCTCTCAGTACTTCCTCTTTCACTGAATACAACTCACACAAAGTGGAAACTTCACAGAAAAATGTTTCATTCAGTTTTTTAAAAAGAACCTCAGACCAAAGTACGACAGGACCGATCCTAAACCAACTGTTAATGAGTAATCAGCGAATATCTTCAAGTACTACAAGTACTACTACTACTACTACAAGTACTACTACTTCTATACTGTCTCCAAAGTGCTGCCACTTTGCCACTGAGGTTACAAAATACTTTTACTCATTTAGAGATTATAGAAAAAAACAGATCTAAACCAGGTCTAAACCAGGACTAAACCAGGACTAAACCAGGACTAAACCGGGGCTAAACCAGGACTAAACCAGGTCTAAACCAGGACTAAACCAGGTCTAAACCAGGACTAAACCAGGTCTAAACCAGGACTAGACCAGGTCTAAACCAGGACTAAACCAGGACTAAACCAGGTCTAAACCAGGACTAGACCAGGTCTAAACCAGGACTAAACCAGGACTAAACCCGGTCTAAACCAGGTCTAAACCAGGTCTAAACCAGGACTAAACCCGGTCTAAACCCGGTCTAAACCAGGTCTAAACCAGGTCTAAACCAGGTCTAAACCAGGACTAAACCAGGTCTAGACCAGGTCTAGACCAGGTCTAAACCAGGTCTAAACCAGGACTAAACCAGGTCTAAACCAGGACTAAACCAGGACTAAACCAGGTCTAAACCAGGACTAAACCAGGTCTAAACCAGGTCTAAACCAGGTCTAAACCCGGTCTAAACCAGGACTAAACCAGGACTAAACCAGGACTAAACCAGGACTAAACCAGGACTAAACCAGGTCTAAACCAGGAATAAACCAGGTCTAAACCAGGACTAAACCAGGACTAAACCAGGACTAAACCAGGTCTAAACCAGGTCTAAACCAGGACTAAACCAGTTCTAAACCAGGACTAAACCAGGACTAAACCAGGTCTAAACCAGGAATAAACCAGGACTAAACCAGGTCTAAACCAGGTCTAAACCAGGAATAAACCAGGACTAAACCAGGTCTAAACCAGGAATAAACCAGGACTAAACCAGGTCTAAACCAGGTCTAAACCAGGACTAAACCAGGACTAAACCAGGTCTAAACCAGGTCTAAACCAGGAATAAACCAGGTCTAAACCAGGACTAAACTAGGACTAAACCAGGTCTAAACCAGGACTAAGCCAGGTCTAAACCAGGACTAAGCCAGGTCTAAACCAGGACTAAACCAGGTCTAAACCAGGAATAAACCAGGTCTAAACCAGGACTAAACCAGGACTAAACCAGGTCTAAACCAGGACTAAACCAGGTCTAAACCAGGACTAAACCAGGACTAAACCAGGACTAAACCAGGTCTAAACCAGGTCTAAACCAGGACTAAACCAGGTCTAAACCAGGACTAAACCAGGTCTAAACCAGGTCTAAACCAGGTCTAAACCAGGACTAAACCAGGACTAAACCAGGACTAAACCAGGACTAAACCAGGACTAAACCAGGTCTAAACCAGGACCAAACCAGGACTAACCCAGGTCTAAACCAGGACTAAACCAGGACTAAACCAGGACTAAACCAGGTCTAAACCAGGACTAAACCAGGACTAAACCAGGTCTAAACCAGGTCTAAACCAGGAATAAACCAGGTCTAAACCAGGACTAAACCAGGTCTAAACCAGGTCTAAACCAGGACTAAACCAGGTCTAAACCAGGACTAAACCAGGACTAAACCAGGTCTAAACCAGGTCTAAACCAGGACTAAACCAGGACTAAACCAGGTCTAAACCAGGACTAAACCAGGTCTAAACCAGGTCTAAACCAGGTCTAAACCAGGACCAAACCAGGACTAAACCGGGTCTAAACCGGGACTAAACCAGGACTAAACCAGGTCTAAACCAGGACTAAACCAGGTCTAAACCAGGTCTAAACCAGGTCTAAACCAGGACTAAACCAGGACTAAACCAGGTCTAAACCAGGACTAAACCAGGACTAAACCAGGTCTAAACCAGGTCTAAACCAGGTCTAAACCAGGTCTAAACCAGGACCAAACCAGGACTAACCCAGGTCTAAACCAGGACTAAACCAGGACTAAACCAGGTCTAAACCAGGACTAGACCAGGTCTAAACCAGGACTAAACCAGGACTAAACCAGGTCTAAACCAGGACTAGACCAGGTCTAAACCAGGACTAAACCAGGACTAAACCCGGTCTAAACCAGGTCTAAACCAGGTCTAAACCAGGACTAAACCCGGTCTAAACCCGGTCTAAACCAGGTCTAAACCAGGTCTAAACCAGGTCTAAACCAGGACTAAACCAGGTCTAGACCAGGTCTAGACCAGGTCTAAACCAGGTCTAAACCAGGACTAAACCAGGTCTAAACCAGGACTAAACCAGGACTAAACCAGGTCTAAACCAGGACTAAACCAGGTCTAAACCAGGTCTAAACCCGGTCTAAACCAGGACTAAACCAGGACTAAACCAGGACTAAACCAGGACTAAACCAGGACTAAACCAGGTCTAAACCAGGAATAAACCAGGTCTAAACCAGGACTAAACCAGGACTAAACCAGGACTAAACCAGGTCTAAACCAGGTCTAAACCAGGACTAAACCAGGTCTAAACCAGGACTAAACCAGGACTAAACCAGGTCTAAACCAGGAATAAACCAGGACTAAACCAGGTCTAAACCAGGTCTAAACCAGGAATAAACCAGGACTAAACCAGGTCTAAACCAGGAATAAACCAGGTCTAAACCAGGTCTAAACCAGGTCTAAACCAGGTCTAAACCAGGTCTAAACCAGGACCAAACCAGGACTAACCCAGGTCTAAACCAGGACTAAACCAGGACTAAACCAGGACTAAACCAGGTCTAAACCAGGACTAAACCAGGACTAAACCAGGTCTAAACCAGGTCTAAACCAGGAATAAACCAGGTCTAAACCAGGACTAAACCAGGTCTAAACCAGGTCTAAACCAGGACTAAACCAGGTCTAAACCAGGACTAAACCAGGACTAAACCAGGTCTAAACCAGGTCTAAACCAGGACTAAACCAGGACTAAACCAGGTCTAAACCAGGACTAAACCAGGTCTAAACCAGGTCTAAACCAGGTCTAAACCAGGACCAAACCAGGACTAAACCGGGTCTAAACCGGGACTAAACCAGGTCTAAACCAGGACTAAACCAGGTCTAAACCAGGTCTAAACCAGGACTAAACCAGGACTAAACCAGGTACTAAACCAGGTCTAAACCAGGACTAAACCAGGACTAAACCAGGTCTAAACCAGGTCTAAACCAGGTCTAAACCAGGACCAAACCAGGACTAACCCAGGTCTAAACCAGGACTAAACCAGGACTAAACCAGGTCTAAACCAGGACTAGACCAGGTCTAAACCAGGACTAAACCAGGACTAAACCAGGTCTAAACCAGGACTAGACCAGGTCTAAACCAGGACTAAACCAGGACTAAACCCGGTCTAAACCAGGTCTAAACCAGGTCTAAACCAGGACTAAACCCGGTCTAAACCCGGTCTAAACCAGGTCTAAACCAGGTCTAAACCAGGTACTAAACCAGGACTAGACCAGGTCTAGGACCAGGTCTAAACCAGGTCTAAACCAGGTACTAAACCAGGATCTAAACCAGGTACTAAACCAGGACTAAACCAGGTACTAAACCAGGTCTAAACCAGGACTAAACCAGGTCTAAACCAGGTCTAAACCCGGTCTAAACCAGGACTAAACCAGGACTAAACCAGGACTAAACCAGGACTAAACCAGGTCTAAACCAGGAATAAACCAGGTCTAAACCAGGACTAAACCAGGACTAAACCAGGTCTAAACCAGGTCTAAACCAGGACTAAACCAGGTCTAAACCAGGACTAAACCAGGACTAAACCAGGTCTAAACCAGGAATAAACCAGGACTAAACCAGGTCTAAACCAGGTCTAAACCAGGAATAAACCAGGACTAAACCAGGTCTAAACCAGGAATAAACCAGGACTAAACCAGGTCTAAACCAGGTCTAAACCAGGACTAAACCAGGTCTAAACCAGGACTAAACCAGGACTAAACCAGGTCTAAACCAGGTCTAAACCAGGAATAAACCAGGTCTAAACCAGGACTAAACCAGGACTAAACCAGGTCTAAACCAGGACTAAGCCAGGTCTAAACCAGGACTAAACCAGGTCTAAACCAGGAATAAACCAGGTCTAAACCAGGACTAAACCAGGACTAAACCAGGTCTAAACCAGGACTATACCAGGTCTAAACCAGGACTAAACCAGGACTAAACCAGGACTAAACCAGGTCTAAACCAGGTCTAAACCAGGACTAAACCAGGTCTAAACCAGGACTAAACCAGGACTAAACCAGGTCTAAACCAGGTCTAAACCAGGTCTAAACCAGGACTAAACCAGGTCTAAACCAGGACTAAACCAGGTCTAAACCAGGACTAAACCAGGACTAAACCAGGACTAAACCAGGTCTAAACCAGGTCTAAACCAGGACTAAACCAGGACTAAACCAGGTCTAAACCAGGACTAAACCAGGTCTAAACCAGGTCTAAACCAGGTACTAAACCAGGACCAAACCAGGACTAAACCGGGTCTAAACCGGGACTAAACCAGGACTAAACCAGGACTAAACCAGGTCTAAACCAGGACTAAACCAGGTCTAAACCAGGACTAAACCAGGACTAAACCAGGTCTAAACCAGGACTAAACCAGGTCTAAACCAGGTCTAAACCAGGACTAAACCAGGTCTAAACCAGGACTAAACCAGGAATAAACCAGGTCTAAACCAGGTACTAAACCAGGACTAAACCAGGTCTAAACCAGGACTAAACCAGGTCTAAACCAGGACTAAACCAGGTCTAAACCAGGAATAAACCAGGTCTAAACCAGGTCTAAACCAGGTCTAAACCAGGTCTAAACCAGCTCTAAACCAGGACTAAACCAGGACTAAACCAGGTCTTTATGGATGTAAAAAAAAGTGAAATAATTGAATAAAAACAGTATGGCACATATGAAAAAGAAAGTAAGACTAAGCCTCGTGTGTTGTGCAGACACTTGAGTTCTTATTTCCTGTAATCTAATCATTCGTTTAATCTCTAATCTGAGTTTATATTTTACATTCTGGTCTTTACCACAGACCTCCACATCTGACAGCAGTATGATCCTCAGGAAACACAACTCTGTCTGCACACAGCTGAGGTTACAACAACACACAACTACAGCTCACAATACAGCTAACATGGAATTAATCTTTACTTCATAAACAATGTATTAACACTGATGTTTATAATTCTGCACTGACTTACCTCAGCTTATTACTACAGAATCAAACATTAATAACAATAAGTCAGCAGTGTTTAGTGTTGAATAATAAACTCTTCACTGATAATAATAATAATAATAATAATAATAATAATAATAATAATAATAATAATAATAATAAAGCCACCATCTAACACAGTCACACTGACACATGGCTGGTGAGGATTCTAGCCCGAGGACACAACAACAGTATGCAATGCAAGCAGCGGGGATTGAACCCCCAACCTTCAGGTTAATGGATGAACATCTCTAATAATAACTAATACCTCATGAAATAAGCATAAAAAACAAATGAATGAATGGATGTTTACATTTTTGCATTTTGTTTGTACTGTCTGTGAAAAAGCAGCTTAAAATAAAATCATCTCTGTTGTCGTGAGTTTGTGAGTGGCGCCATCTTGTGGCCTGCATCCTTCACAAACCACATCACAGTCACTGCTCTAAAGTCTGTGGTTTTGGCGACGCCTGGTGGACACATGACAGAACTGCCACAGACCTCCTCTGCTCTCACACCGACAAACTAACTACACCCACAAACCTCCTGTCTGCTCTTCCTCTAGGCCTCCAGCTCTAACCTCAGCCTCATCCTTCTTCACAAATACTCACTGTCCCTCCTCTGTACCCATATATCCACTGTCCTCCTCTGTACCATATATCCACTGTCCTCCTCTGTACCCATATATCCACTGTCCTCCTCTGTACTCATATATCCACTGTCCTCCTCTGTACCCATATATCCACTGTCCTCCTCTGTACCATATATCCACTGTCCTCCTCTGTACCCATATATCCACTGTCCTCCTCTGTACTCATACATCCTCTGTCCCTCCTCTGTACCCATATATCCACTGTCCTCCTCTGTACCCATATATCCACTGTCCTCCTCTGTACCCATATATCCACTGTCCTCCTCTGTACTCATACATCCTCTGTCCCTCCTCTGTACCCATATATCCACTGTCCTCCTCTGTACCATATATCCACTGTCCTCCTCTGTACTCATACATCCTCTGTCCCTCCTCTGTACTCATATATCCTCTGTCCCTCCTCTGTACCCATATATCCACTGTCCTCCTCTGTACCCATATATCCACTGTCCTCCTCTGTACTCATACATCCTCTGTCCCTCCTCTGTACCCATATATCCACTGTCCTCCTCTGTACTCATATATCCTCTGTCCCTCCTCTGTACCCATATATCCACTGTCCTCCTCTGTACCCATATATCCACTGTCCCTCCTCTGTACCCATATATCCACTGTCCTCCTCTGTACCATATATCCACTGTCCTCCTCTGTACCCATATATCCACTGTCCTCCTCTGTACTCATACATCCTCTGTCCCTCCTCTGTACCCATATATCCACTGTCCTCCTCTGTACCCATATATCCACTGTCCTCCTCTGTACCCATATATCCTCTGTCCCTCCTCTGTACCATATATCCACTGTCCTCCTCTGTACCCATATATCCTCTGTCCCTCCTCTGTACCCATATATCCACTGTCCCTCCTCTGTACCATATATCCACTGTCCTCCTCTGTACCCATATATCCTCTGTCCCTCCTCTGTACCATATATCCACTGTCCTCCTCTGTACCCATATATCCACTGTCCCTCCTCTGTACCATATATCCACTGTCCTCCTCTGTACCCATATATCCACTGTCCCTCCTCTGTACCCATATATCCACTGTCCTCCTCTGTACCCATATATCCACTGTCCTCCTCTGTACCCATATATCCACTGTCCTCCTCTGTACCCATATATCCACTGTCCTCCTCTGTACTCATATATCCACTGTCCTCCTCTGTACCATATATCCACTGTCCTCCTCTGTACCCATATATCCACTGTCCTCCTCTGTACCCATATATCCACTGTCCTCCTCTGTACCATATATCCACTGTCCTCCTCTGTACCCATATATCCACTGTCCCTCCTCTGTACCCATATATCCACTGTCCTCCTCTGTACCCATATATCCACTGTCCCTCCTCTGTACCCATATATCCACTGTCCTCCTCTGTACCATATTTCCACTGTCCTCCTCTGTACCCATATATCCACTGTCCTCCTCTGTACCATATATCCTCTGTCCCTCCTCTGTACCCATATATCCACTGTCCTCCTCTGTACCCATATATCCACTGTCCTCCTCTGTACCCATATATCCACTGTCCTCCTCTGTACCCATATATCCACTGTCCTCCTCTGTACCCATATATCCTCTGTCCCTCCTCTGTACCCATATATCCACTGTCCTCCTCTGTACCATATATCCACTGTCCTCCTCTGTACCCATATATCCACTGTCCTCCTCTGTACCATATATCCACTGTCCTCCTCTGTACCATATATCCACTGTCCTCCTCTGTACCCATATATCCACTGTCCCTCCTCTGTACCCATATATCCACTGTCCCTCCTCTGTACCCATATATCCACTGTCCTCCTCTGTACCCATATATCCACTGTCCCTCCTCTGTACCCATATATCCACTGTCCTCCTCTGTACCCATATATCCACTGTCCTCCTCTGTACCCATATATCCACTGTCCTTCCTCTGTACCCATATATCCACTGTCCCTCCTCTGTACCCATATATCCACTGTCCTCCTCTGTACCCATATATCCACTGTCCTCCTCTGTACCCATATATCCACTGTCCCTCCTCTGTACCCATATATCCACTGTCCTCCTCTGTACCCACACATATATAACTCACTTCACCGCAGAAGAAACAAAAACACACCACATTTTTATTTTTCCAGGTTTATTTCAGCTGCAGCAGATTCACATCAACAGGAAATATTACTTGGCCATTTCTGGATTTAAATTAAATATTAAATAAACACTGATGAATAAAAATCATTTCTAAAAATAAATAAGAATGTTTATAAAAATAAGGCTTAATTTAAATAAATGTGTCTTAAATAAATATGAAGTTATGGTGAAAAGGTTGTAGCTGCGTCGAGGTTGGTGCTGCTGGGGTCAGTTGTCTTCGTACAGAGGCCCACAGAAGTCCGGGTTCTGTTCAGAGAGAGGACAGAGTTAGACCAGGACCAAGACCAGGACCCAGACCAGGACCAGGACCAAGACCAGGACTAAACCAAGGCTAAATCAATATTAAAACACAAGCTAAAGCAGGACTACTGGACCATGGATAAAGAAGAACTAATCCTGCAATAAACAAGGACTAAACCAGGACTAAACCAGGACTAAACCAGGACTAAAGCAAGGACTAAACCAGGACTAAGCCAGGACTAAACCAGGACTAAACCAGGACTAAACCAGGACTAAAGCAAGGACTAAACCAGGACTAAACCAGGACTAAAGCAAGGACTAAACCAGGACTAAGCCAGGACTAAACCAGGACTAAACCTAGGACTAAACCAGGACTAAAGCAAGGACTAAGCCAATACTAAACCAGGACTAAACCAGGACTAAACCAGGGATTAGACAAAGGACTAGAACATGACTAAACAAGTTGTTAACAAGGACTAAACCAGAACTAAAGCATGGACTACCAGAGATAAACCAGGACTAAAGCAGGGCTAAAATAAAGATGAAACCTGAACTAAAACCAGATCTAAATCAGGTCTACCTATGCTGTCATTGGGAGAGATGAACCAAGAAATGTACCTTTAAATTTAAATTAAAGCCAAGACTAAACCAAGAATAAACCAGAAGTAAAATGAATTAAACCTGACCTAAATTAGAACTAAATCAGAACTAAACCAGGACTAAACCAGGACTAAACCAGGACTAAACCAGGACTAAACCAGGACTAAACCAGGACTACATAGCAAACCCTCTCTTTCTCCATTCACATGAGTTAATAAGTTAATGCATGTGTAAATTATACTCACATTTTTAATGTATTGTTTAAGCCAGGTGGCATTAGGACGGATGCACCATATTTTTGCCTTTGTCTTTACACTGAAAAACAGCAGAGCAGGAACTCAGGAGTGAATTTATTAAAACTTTATTCCATGTCTGTGGTAAGAGCTTGGTTAAATTTGTACTCACACATAAGCAGGTTCACAGTCGAGGGAGGACTCCTGGACAAAACACGCTTCGATGAGTTTTTCAGCAATTTTGACATTTTTGAAGTTGGAACTGTGGCAGGTGCATTTGTTTCCTCCAGGGGTGGACCACGCTGAAACACAAACACAGACAGGATTATAAATTATAAATATTATTATAAATATTCAGAGGTGGAAAGATGCTTAAGACAGACTTCTAAGTTTTTATTATAAGCCTTACATTTGGAATATTATCAGAATATAAACTAGAAACACCTAAAGAGCCCAGACCTCCACCAACACATCGACTAAACCAGGACTAAACTAGGACTAAACCAGGACAAAACTACATCTAATCCAAGACTAAACTAGGGCTAAACCAGGGTTAAACAAGGACTTAATCAAAACTAAACTAGGACTGAACCAAGACTAAACTGGTAAAAAACAAAGGCTAAACCAGTTACGACCAGGACTAGACTAGGACTTAATCAAGACAAAACCAGGATTAAACTAGGACTAAAACAGAGACTAAACACAGACTAAATCAGGAACAAACCGGATCTAGACTAGGACTAAACCAGTTTCTTTCCTAATAAAATAAAATATGTGAAGTATAGAAGTAAAAAAGAAAAACCTTAAAAGTAACAGATTTTTTCTTTACCTTGCGTTGCACAGAGCATCAGAGCGAAGCTGAGGAGAACCCAGGGGCCGACAGAAGACATCTTAAACCTGGTCTAGAACTGGTCTGGGATCAGCAGACGACTGTGGTGAGTGTCTTTGTCTGAAGTGGGTTTGTGAAAGAACAGAAGAAGGCAGCGCTTTATATTTGTGTGAAAAAGAGGAAGAGCCGTGTGACAGTGGAAAACATAAAGACTCCGCATTGGTCCTGAGACTTACTCACACACAGTACACACAGTACACACAGTACACACAGTACACACAGTACACACAGTACACACAGTACACACAGAATACCCAGAATACTGCAGGACCTATAGACGATACGTAAGCAGCTGCATTTCTGTGAATCAGAGCTGGTCTTGGAGACTTTTCAGCCTTTTTTGGACAACAGCGTTGAAGAAGAGAAATGATGATGTGGTGAGACAGTGGTGTGGTCACTTTGCATTGCATTTATAATGTATTCTTTATTTTTATAGGTTTTAAACAAGGTTATAAATAGTGGGAGATTGTTCCGATTGCACAGATCAGACATAACAATTCAATTCAGTTTTATTTGTATGTCCCAGTATCACAACAAAAGTCGCCTCAAATGCTTCACAAACATAAACACACAATCAGACTTAACACAAACAATAACTACACTAAACTAAAGGACATCCGTGTTCTTTGACCATCCTTCTCATAACGAAAAACTCCTAAAAAACCCAGCTGTGGGGAAAAAAGAAGAAACCTTATGGAGCCCATACTGAAGGGGAGATCCTCTCCCAGGACGGACAGGCAACATGTGTCAGGAGTTAGCTCATCTATAGACCGTTCTCAGTCACGTGACTTGGTTTGTTGACGCCGCCATTTTGGTTGGCAAAAAGCCGGTGTAGCTGGCTAGCGATTAGTGATCGTGCATAGAAATTGAGTTCATATTTACCACTTTCTACACCGGTTCAATACTTAACGTTAAGTGTTCAGGTCAGACAGCGATATTTAGAGAAATGTTCACTTGTCGATGCTTAAGACCCATATGATGTCAAAATTACGGTTTACCGGCCTTCAACACACAATCCGCTTTGGAATACCACAACGTTTACAATTATTTAGTCAATCAATCGACAATCTCCCTTTATAGGGACACATATAAAAGCTTACAAGAGGCAGAGAGCTCCTTAGAGGCATAAAAATATTTAGTGGCAGGATGGTGACAGAGCTTTAGTATGGCCCTAAAACTGTTGTCCATGTGAGTAGGCAGATGAAAGACGCAGATTAGTGAAAAGGCAATATAAATACTTCAATAAAGTAGGCTTTCCACGGAGGTTTACAAATCTAAAATTACAAATCAAAATTTAAGGCCTTAAAAAGTGGCAAATTTGCTGAGATATGGAGAAGTAGGATTTATATTTGTTTAACCTCATTCAAGCTAGCGGCGACCAGATTCAGAAAGAAACTCCGCGAAAACATAATTTGCACAGTTATTATTTTGTCAATACAGGCATGATATACATCGTTAGAAAGCTTATGTTCTGTACAGAATGGGAATTAAGTTAACTTTATGCTTAAAATAGGACATCTGTGTAAATAATGACAATTCCTCAGTGCCCAAACTGAAAAAACAGACCTTTTACCTTTGAACACTGGTTCTGTCCAAAACCAGTCCAATCCAGGATTAGTAACCCTCAATCAGTAAATATCGAGATGTATTTCCATCAAAGTATTCCATGTTGTGAAAATAATCCTGTAATCTCCATATCCTTACGCAGAAATGAACAAATACCAAGCTGTCCTGAACATTGTGTTTTCTTTTTCTCTCCCGTTTGCTAAATGTCCGTGAAAACGTGTTTCCCTGCTAACAAACCTGAGCAGACAGTAAGAACTGACTTCAGATCAGTTTTTTACTTTATTTGACGATTACAGCAGGAGCGATCTTTTATGTAACTTTTTTAAAGAATAAACTTTGTCAAACAGTGCAACATTAACTTTTTTACTTCAAAAGACAGCTGTTAGATGCTATCACAGATACAGGACACATTAAACTATTTTTGATGAGTAAAACAAATTTAATTTGTTAGGCTGCAGACAGCAGGACTGATCCAAATCAGGCCGTGACAACCGGCTTTTGCCATCCAACATGGCGGCTCCGTGGAAATCACGTGATCAGATGACGCTGTGTGAGAAGGGTCTATAGAATCATAGTTCACTCTGTAAGGATTCATCCAGACAGGGGAGCGGGGGTGAGGTAGGGGTCCAGGGGAGGGAGGGTGAGGTAGGGGTCCAGGGGAGCGGGGGTGAGGTAGGGGTCCAGGGGAGCGGGGGTGAGGTAGGGGTCCAGGGGAGTGGGGGTGAGGTAGGGGTCCAGGGGAGTGGGGGTGAGGTAGGGGTCCAGGGGAGTGGGGGTGAGGTAGGGGTCCAGGGGAGTGGGGGTGAGGTAGGGGTCCAGGGGAGCGGGGGTGAGGTAGGGGTCCAGGGGAGCGGGGGTGAGGTAGGGGTCCAGGGGAGCGGGGGTGAGGTAGGGGTCCAGGGGAGTGGGGGTGAGGTAGGGGTCCAGGGGAGTGAGGGTGAGGTAGGGGTCCAGGGGAGGGAGGGTGAGGTAGGGGTCCAGGGGAGTGAGGGTGAGGTAGGGGTCCAGGGGAGGGAGGGTGAGGTAGGGGTCCAGGGGAGTGAGGGTGAGGTAGGGGTCCAGGGGAGGGAGGGTGAGGTAGGGGTCCAGGGGAGTGGGGGTGAGGTAGGGGTCCAGGGGAGTGGGGGTGAGGTAGGGGTCCAGGGGAGCGGGGGTGAGGTAGGGGTCCAGGGGAGCGAGGGTGAGGTAGGGGTCCAGGGGAGGGAGGGTGAGGTAGGGGTCCAGGGGAGGGAGGGTGAGGTAGGGGTCCAGGGGAGGGAGGGTGAGGTAGGGGTCCAGGGGAGTGAGGGTGAGGTAGGGGTCCAGGGGAGGGAGGGTGAGGTAGGGGTCCAGGGGAGTGGGGGTGAGGTAGGGGTCCAGGGGAGGGAGGGTGAGGTAGGGGTCCAGGGGAGTGGGGGTGAGGTAGGGGTCCAGGGGAGCGGGGGTGAGGTAGGGGTCCAGGGGAGCGGGGGTGAGGTAGGGGTCCAGGGGAGCGGGGGTGAGGTAGGGGTCCAGGGGAGCGAGGGTGAGGTAGGGGTCCAGGGGAGGGAGGGTGAGGTAGGGGTCCAGGGGAGCGGGGGTGAGGTAGGGGTCCAGGGGAGGGAGGGTGAGGTAGGGGTCCAGGGGAGTGAGGGTGAGGTAGGGGTCCAGGGGAGGGAGGGTGAGGTAGGGGTCCAGGGGAGGGAGGGTGAGGTAGGGGTCCAGGGGAGCGGGGGTGAGGTAGGGGTCCAGGGGAGTGAGGGTGAGGTAGGGGTCCAGGGGAGCGGGGGTGAGGTAGGGGTCCAGGGGAGTGGGGGTGAGGTAGGGGTCCAGGGGAGTGAGGGTGAGGTAGGGGTCCAGGGGAGTGAGGGTGAGGTAGGGGTCCAGGGGAGTGGGGGTGAGGTAGGGGTCCAGGGGAGTGAGGGTGAGGTAGGGGTCCAGGGGAGTGGGGGTGAGGTAGGGGTCCAGGGGAGTGAGGGTGAGGTAGGGGTCCAGGGTCTGAAACAGTCCCCACTCCCCCAGGGGGTTGTTTAATCTCTATTTATTTGTTTTATTGCACCTTCCTTCTTAACTTATAAAATCTGTATTTTACCTTGTATGACATTATTTGTAAGTTAATTTTATTTTTATTTTACTTGAAAGTTGTAACAAGCGACCTCGCAGCTGCACTGACCGTACAATGCTCCTGGATCATGCTGATGTTGTTATTTTTAATATTCTTGTCTGTACTTGTCTCATAATGCAGTAATATTCCACCACATGCCTAAAGCAAATTTCCCTTCAAGGCACAATAAAGATGATCTTATCTTATCTTGCTCTGACCCAGTCGTCTGTCGCATCACATTTTTCCTACTTCCACATCGACTCTGAGAACCAAATGTTCACCTGCTGCTGATTTATCCCAGCACTGACAGGAGCCATGATGAAGAGAGAATGTGTGTTACTCACTTCACTGTCAGTGGTCGTAATGTTATGCCTGATCACTGTAGATTTTTAGAACAGAAGTCAAACAGAGTCTTTTGTACAAATAAATTCCCTCTTATTTTTGCTGATTCAACTTTCTCTTCACTGCCTCATTGTTTCCAGCTTAAGTCAGAACAAGTGAGGCAGCATTAGCTCACACTTACATGAGTTTAATTACTGTATGAAACATGACATATCATTCTAAATAATCTTTCTTAATGCAGCCGGAGCGTTTCCTGCGGTGAATAACACACAGAGGGGTAATCTCCGAGCGTCACTAAGACTGAGTGTATATTTAGCCGCTCTTGTTAAAAACATTAGCTTAGTCATGAGGCGTGAAGCTGGACACAGAGAAAAGAGGAAACATTCCAAATATTACACAGTTTTTATGAATGAAGTAAAGTCAAGGGTGGAAAATGCGGTGAAGGAGTCTTTATTTAGAACTGAAATATAAAAATAAGTTGTGTTACTAGAGCGCATTGTTAGGGAAGGGCTTTTCCAAAATGGCACTTTTTTGTTTTTACTTAAAATGTTGCAGCAGTGGGTTTGGTACTTGCCAAGTAAACAGAGCTGGTTCGACCAGAGCTGTTACTCAGGTGGAAGCTGTGGACGGATGCTGAAGAACATGGACCATTCCCTGCACTCAGCTTTTGACAGAGAGCAGCAGTGGACGTCCGAGGTCAGAGAGCTACAGTTCCACCTAAAACATGCACAAGAGGCTAATCCTTCAGATCCTGCTGACCAGGATCCTGGGGCAGATTTGGAGAAGGGTCCCCTGCTCCTGACAGGTTTAACCCCAGCAGCACAGAAAATAACAAAGTCTACCTTTAGTTCAGTTCAGTTCAGTTTTTTGCCATTTGCAGTAAAAACAAACCACATTGGAAAACAGTTGCATGAGCTCAAGTGCACTGTCAAAATTAGCAGACAAAACATAAAAACAGGGGACACATAAAAGAAGCAAATACTAAAAAAAAAAAAACATAAGACAGGTATGAACAAATACCAATAAAGGAGGAACAAAACAAGAACTCTGTAGGACTGCACAATCAACCAGTCTATGGCACAAAATAAAGTTGAATAGAATTGAAGAAATTTAATTACAAAGAAAATGAAATTACTGAAAATATATAATTTTTTTTTTACACCAATCAGGCATAACATTATGACCACCCTTCTTTTATTAGTGAAGGCTGTTTTATTTTTTTTAAGACTGCTATCACTGTTGAACATTATTGCATTATTTAATTATTCAGTGGGAGAGTGGTTAGTGCTCTGGCCTGCCTTCTAGCACGGATGTGGTGAGATCGATCTTCGGGGGCCTGCATCACACGAACGCTCTGTGTGCATGACCCCCAACTTCATCCTACTGTCCCGAGACATGCATGTGTTAGGAGAACTGGAGAATCTAAAGGTCCCATGGAGGGTGAATGAGTGAATGTGAGAGTGAATGGTCGTCTGACAGTGTATGCATTAAGAGTAAGCCCTGCGACTAACTGGCCACTGTCCAGAGCCCCGCCTAAGGCCCACATTTGCTGGGATAAGTCTTCAGCAACTGCACAACACTACAGCTCCTAATGAAGGATGTCTCCATTACCAATATTTTTGTACAATGACAAATTATGTTATCAACATGGAAAAAATCCTATCTAAAACAAATACGTCACCAATGTGAAATCTTCCACATTCTTAGCTACTTGTTTATCTAATCTAATATTTTTGGCTAACATATATTTAACTATGACCAGTGCATTAAATATTTGTATTTATTGGAATGCAACAGTCACCTCTGAATGTAAGAACATGACACAGTGACGTATCTGTGGAGTCATCTTTATTAATTACAGTTTCTCCATGACCTAACCGTCCAGCTATTTTATAATAATGAACATGCAGATAACGCGTTTCCATGAAGTCTAAATATTTACTGTTATTTGTTTGTTGTTGCGTGTCTGTAGCTAAAGAAATGAGCTAAAAGAGGAATTTGTCATTTATTCCTATTATGAGTGCACAGGCCCATTAGATTACTGTAGGGAAGTCATTTTGCAACAGGTCAAAAAGGCAAATTGTGAAAGGCCGATCTAACTACAAACGTCACGGAAGTTCAAATGAAATGTACAAAGAGAAATCAGTATTATTCATACATCTGGGTTAAAATGAAGAGGAAACAGTTGAGTGGGCTAGAGAAGGATAACTTTGTTCATTGGGTGTAGGCTACTTACTTCCTTGAGGTGAAGTTTTCTTTGGTTTGATTTGTTCAATGAGGGTAGCTCCAGGTTTTGTCTTGCAAAAATTAACACCTTTTAAAGACTTTTTAATGCCACTTAAGAGTGACATTTAATGCCGGGATTAGCAACAGAACAATAATCTGTATGAATTTAACACCAAGGAATTATCCGTGCTACTCTCTGAAACTCAAGGGTTTTATTTTAAAAGTCTAACACAGATGAAAGAACTCCAGTGCTGCATTAAAAAATAAAATAAAATTAATCAATAAATGAATCATACATTTCAATGATAACATTTCAGCAATAAATATATTTTGTTATTGTGGTGACTACTTTTTGTAATATTAACAGGTTTTAGGACCTAGATGAACAAAATTTAATACCTATTCATAATATTTTACACTTTTAAGGCCAATAAAAAAAGACCTGGATCCATCCTTTCTTTAAACAAAATACCTCAGGGGTGCTAAGGCCTGCAGAAGGACTTACGTAATCGAAGTCGGACTACTAATTTTTATTGTTGAAACTTTCATAATTAGAAATATACTAGGTTTAGATAAAGATCCAGCCACAAAATTGCTTTACTTTTTACCTTTTCCTCGCTTTTTGAACAGAATAAAACATTAGTTTAGTTCAAAGTTTTTTTATTTTATTTTATTATTATTATTTTTTTTTATTTATGTCAACAAACAAATCTTACAGGCTCATAAATCGCCATTGATTTAAACTGAGCCGGTTTAACATCACAAACAACAAACAGTAATAGCCAGAATAAACATCAATATACAAACAATAAAAAATAAAGTGATGAAAACTAAAACCAAGGTTCCACGGGGGTAAAAGAAAGTGCAACAAATCCATCACAGAGACACATTGCCTTCTTTAATTTACACATTTTCAAAGAGTCTTTTAAGGACGCCAACTCGTTCAGGGACACATTAAAAGATGGTTTGGACTTTACTAAATTTACATTTATGGATAAAAACATTCTTTTTGTAAATATTTCCCGTTGTTTTTAAAACGAACCGCGTTTCGCGTGTTCTCGCGAGAGTTGTGCAACAGCGCCCCCTTGTTTACAGGCAGGACATCGGCAGGAGGCTTGAGGAATACTGCACAGCTAATGATAGCCAGCTTCATAAATAAGGATTTTAAACACTTTGGCTTTTATCTGCGCCCGTGGTGATCTGCCAACGCCAGGGAAAGGACAGTATTTCAGCTAAGACGTGACATTTCTCCGCTGCGTTCTCACCGAGGCGGCTGCCAACACCGCGAGAGTTCTGCTAATCCCGAGGACAGCGGCGCGGCCTGCTTTTGTACCCGGCTCACGGTGCGGCTAAGGCGGGTAGCGCTGTCAGGAAAGTCCGGTGCTTCGGCTGGATGAATTTCTATTTCACCACTAAGATTTTTTCAACTTTAATTTTATTTTAGTTACATTATCCGTGACTTCACCTATTCTAATTAATTTCGGTGTGTAGCTGTGTGGTTTTATTCCCCGAACAGGAGCGTTTAAAGCCGGGGCGGCCTGTTTTGTTTTCACCGTGAACAATAACACAGTCATAAGCAGAGTCGCTCTTCGCCTTCACAAACCCCACACATCCCACAGGACACAAGCACAGCACCGCAGAATTAAACGAGCAGGAGCCTGGAGAAACCAAACAGAAATTTGACAGGACGTGGGGAAAAGCTGCGATTTTTGGAGCGGCGTTTTGCTGCAAACCTTTTGAATTAAACATAAAAAAGCCTTTGAGGATTGAGCGCCGAGGGATGCTTTGGCTAATCACCTTTTATGTGGAAGAGAGTGAATGATTGGATGCTTTAAACGCCTGTAAATGCCATGTTGTCGTCTGCAGCAGGTGCACACACTCAGGATGGATGAGACGGGGCGCTAAGTGATGCTCGGAGGATGATGCGTGGACGTAATCGCACCGATGGGATTTACATTTTTACCGCACGGAAACCCGAGGAATAGAGCTGTTTATCTCCTCTATGCTCGCTACAAAACCGCCAGACTTTACTGACACCTCCCCACACAATACACGGGAACTTGTTCGTTTGTTTTTAGCGTTTTAAACCGAGCGGAAATTTTGCTTGTGTGACCGGAAGTGGCTTTTGTTTTGAAGGAGGGCTCCGGAAGTGAGCTCGGTACAGCTAAACGTAGACTTTACACGTGGTTTAAACCTACACAAAAACAACAGAGAGCGTGAGATAAGTTTATGGCAACGGGGCAGAGGATAACATTTAGCTTAATTTCTCTGTTTTGGTGTTGAAAACAGTGACTGACAGCTGTCCGAGGTCAGTCCCGCGGCCATGGGGACACCCGGAGCTGAGTCGCGGGTGTAGCGTGAAGTGAATGGCCCGCTCCGTGTGCTCCTGGGCTGTACGGCTGTAGAGGCAGAGATGAACCCGGTCAACGCCACCGCGCTGTTCGTGTCGGCGACTCGCTCCGTGCTGCAGTGCGACCCCCGGGACCCGCGAGCGCTGGCGGAGCTCTGCAGACTGCTGCCCTTCTTCCGCCAGTCCCTGTCCTGCCTGGTCTGCGGTGAGTCTGTGGGACAGCTGTCAACGCTGTTATATTATTATTATAGTTCTGTGTACAGTATTACATAGAAAATGCATGGCTCAAAGCACAACAGTATAGAAATTTATTATGAAAATTGAAGCCATAAAATTATATATATATATTTTTGCCAGGATGTTGTTATTGTATTCAATGTACCAAGAATTTACACAAACTCAGTGTTTCCTCCAGCACTTCATGGTGGCCACCTTAACTACCATTCAATATATGCTCTTTAATGTAATATAAAAATGTTGTTTATGTTACTGCAACTGCAACTTTATTTATAAAGCACTTTAAAAACAACTAAATCGACCAAAGAGGTGTATAAGATAAAATATAAAATAAATAAAATCAAACTTAAAAATATACAAATCCATGAAATACATAAAAAAACATATTAAATACAGTCAGATAAATGGTGTCATTATCTCAGACGGTGGGTTTAAGAAGAGATTTAAAAACAGGTCTAATGTGCAAAGGCAGCTTGTTCCACAGTTTTGGTGCTGCCACCGTAAATCTTGGTCCCCGCTAAGATTATGGGTAGTTTTGGGCACACTCAGGAGCTGCTGCAGCCGACCTGAGCAACCCTGAAGGAGTGTGTGTTAAATTAAGTTTTTGTGACATTTAGGTGTTGTATAAATGACATTAATTTGTAGGTTTGCCATTTGGAGGCGTAATGAGTTGGATACCACCTGACCGAACTGAAACTAAATCTGAATTTTTTTTACTAAATGACCAATGAGTAATGACACACCTTTCTAAAAACGTTTAAAAAAAAAAAGATTAAATTATCAATAAAAATCAGTATTGCAAAGTCCAGAGTCTACTAATAATCCATCACCCATTATATGTTTTAATGTATATATTTTTAAACAAACTTTAAACTTCTTCTTCAAACCAACATCCTCTGGTTTGCTTTGTTTGTAAATCTGCAGCTGTAGTTTCCACTGTTCTCTAAATTGCTGTACCATTCACAGAAAGAGAAGCAGGACACGCCCCCCTTTTTTGAGGTTTGCTGTTTGTTCTGCTCGGTCAATAAAAGGAATAGACCCAAGAGACGTTCTAACGCCTCTGTCAGAAAGACAATAAACTGTAATCAAACTTGGTTAAAGTGTAGAGATAAGTGACACTCTTCTTTAAATAGACAGTGGCATTTGCACAGCTCCAGTTTTCACTCAGAGTTATTTGTAAAGCTCTCACTAAAGAAGCTAATCAGAGACTGTTTATCGTCACTGAAGTAGTAATCCGTGAGACTAAACGGTTTAAATGAACGAATTACTTGTTATAATCTGGGTTTGTGATGAGTATGTTCAGATAAATCAGTGCTAATTGAACCTGTTCAGTGAGGCCTGGCACGTGTCCAGTGAATGAAACGTCTCTTTGAGAGGAGCTTCCTTAGTAACGGCGGTCGCTAAGGCCCACAGCTGCACCGACACGAAGGTCCATTCATAAAAACACAGCTCTATGAGAGACAGATAAGGAGGGAGAGAAGAGAGGAGAGGACTCAGGCGCACAGACAGGGGCAGAGAATACTCCCATCATTCTCAGACGCACTTATTCTGCATTACACCAGTGTGGTTTGGTTTATTTATGAGGATTCTTGACTGTCTGGAAAGATATGAAAGAACATGCGAAGTAATCAGAGGTAAAGAGATGTCTGCAAAAACAGTAATTTACTGATAATAGAATTAGATTGAGCCACACGAGTTAATACATAATTTGCCTCAACATTAGAGCTGAGCGATTTTGAAAAAATATCGTTTCTTTTATCTTTTCTGACACATATTGCGGTTGTGATGAGATTTGTGATATATATATTTTTAAATTAATGTACAGTTCACAGTTTATTTTACGCGTGTGATGGAGCAATGACACTTGAGAGAAAACTGAAATATTATACATATAATATTATATTAAAACCCTGTGGAGACAGGATATTTTGTTTTCTGCAGTGGAAATTAAATCACTTAAATAACTGCAGCCTTTGTGATTTGCTAATTGCAACAATTAAAATTGTGATTTTGATTCGATTGCGATTAATTGTGCAGCCCTACTCAACATACAGTAATTTATTTAGACTTCACATACGTAATGTATAGTTGTGTTGTAAATTACGGCTGTCAGAGGCTAATGTCCCTAATTTAATTTCATAATTGAATAATCGCTGTCTGGAGTAAACATTAATCATAATATTAACTATAATAGAGAGACTGGTATCTAGCTAAATACTGTCTGTTTGCTGCTTTTAGTTTTTGCACAGATTTGCAGTTTTTGTCCACATTGTATACATGTAACCTTGATAAGCTTGTTATTAAAAAAACATGTAGAACTTTTGAATGACATCCCATTTACCCAAAAGAAAAAAAGATTTTGACCAAATGTCTTTGTTAGTCCACCAGGTCATCACACTCTGACACAATATAATACTACCAGATTATTGAATGATTAATAAAACAACATGATATAACTATATAATAATGAATTGATTTTCAAAATAATTGTTGCAGCCCCACTGAAAATATTCTTTTGACTGATGAACAGTGCAGCTTCATAGCCCATCTGAGTGGCCTAGGTCTATATTTACTTATATGTGTGTGGAGAGTGGTTTGAGTTTGATCCATTATTTAAACAGCGAAGGTGGAGGAGGCTCATAAACTGTGCATTGGCAAATATAAAATAGATCAATAATTCACAGAGAGGCCGGACCTGAGTCACTTTAGGCTCAAAAACAACATGAAAGGTGTCTGTGTTTATAGCAGCAGTCTCTTTTATGAATCAACAGTGATCAGTTGTCCCATCAGCACCGAGGGATGAGTCAAATGCAGAAAACGAATTTCCTACGGGGACAGTAAAGTATACCCCAACTTTAACCTGGAGATTCTGTTAGGGCTGGGAATCTTAGGGCATCTGACGCTTCGATTTCGATTCAGAGGCCCACGATTCGATTCACACGCAATGCATCAGACGCCTTCATGATTCATGTCAGCATTAACTCTTCAACAATAATTCAGTTTAACTGTATATTTTATATCTGAAACATAATTTTAAACACTTTCTACTCCAAAAATCAAAACGAGAGAAGTAATCATTTGTCATTTGCCAGAGCTGACTCCAGCAGCATAAGATTTGTATTGGACACAGCCTACTTTAATAATTTGTAGTAGGGCTGCAGGATATGGAGAAAACATGTGATATTCGATAACTATGTTGAAAATTGCGATAACGATATTATTGCGATATTTGAAAATAGAGCCTACTTTTCGAAAACATAGTAAGTTACATTTTTGTGAAATGTAGTGAATTTAAGTTCCTGTATTTACAAGTCAAAACAGCGACTAAACCAGGAATAAAACAAGGCTAAGCTGTGACTAAATTAATTAAATTAAATTCTTTTAAGGCTCTGGTGGAAAATGATTCTTCACTGTAAATCTCTGTCAAATGAAGACCACAGCGTTATTGTGATATATTTACATTATTGCGATAACGATAATTTTGCGATTTATTGAGCAGCTCTACTTTGTAGTCCTTACAAACTTCTGATTATTAGCTTTTCTAGATTGATTCAGAATCTTTTTAAAGAAAATTATTTATCTCTAGATTCTATACATCCATAGAAAAAACATTTAAAATGATCCTTGGACAGAAATATCTTTAATGGTTCTGGTTATGTGCGCGCCCCAGGTAACCTGCTGCAGGACCCCATCGCGCCCACAGACTCGTCCTGCCAGCACTACGTGTGTCTGGGCTGTAAGGGCCAGAGGATGCAGCTGAAGCCGTCCTGCAGCTGGTGTAAGGACTACTCCAGGTTTGAGGAGAACAGGCAGCTGTCTCTGCTGGTCCACTGCTACAGGAAGCTGTGCCTGTACATCGCCCAGTCCCCGCTCGCTCCTCACATCGCCGCCGCCGCCTCGGACTCTCCGGACCTCCAGGCCGTACTCGCCGAGGGGCTGGATCTGGCCCATAACGAACCGGACTTTGAGGACGAGACGGACTCAAAGACTAACGTGGCAGCTATAGAGACGGCACAGGTTTGTATTGGTCCAGTAATGGAAAACTCAGGTTACTCGCTCAGTGTGTAAGGAAGAGAAAATACATTTCATAAAGTGAAAAGAGAAGAGGGATCACAATAAGGGGGGAAAATTTACTAGACAGGCTAGAGCAGTGCATTTATTCATATTTGAATGCTTATGGCAGCCATTCCCAAAGTCAGGGGTGTCATGGCTCCCTTAAATTTACCAAAATCCCACGCGGACCAACAATACAAAACAATACAAAACAATACAGCTCAGTTGGTAGAGCCGCTTGTCCAATAACCAGAAGGTTGGCGGTTCAAACCCCACTCCCACCGTTGCACACTGTCGTTGTGTCCTTGGGCAAGACCTTGCCTCCGGTGTCTGCGCGCGCTGGTGTATGAATGTGAGTGTGAATGGGTGAATGGTTCCTTGATGTAAAGCGCTTTGAGTCCCCAAGCTCTGTATAAATGTGACCATTTAACTTCCCTCCATCCCAAATTTTATTTTCATGTTTTTCTCCATATATTTCTATAAAAACATTACAAAAGACACTGACTATTGGCTAAAAAGTGTTTTAAAGTTATATTTTTAAACAAATACACTGTAAAAAATAAATTAAAATGCTGCAAAAACTCAATAACTCAAGGCAAAGGATCCCTTTTTTTGGGGCCAACTCAAAATCTCAAGTTTTCCACACTTTCACTTAATTTGATGTTCATACGTCTAAAAACTTTTCTAATTTTTAAGTTTTTCCTCTCTACCATTATGTTTTTACTTTAAACTTACAGAGTTCAGAAAAAGTGATTCTTTTGTTAAATGTAGTATATTTAGTTTTTATTATTATCAATAATACTTTTTCTGAACAGTGGAGTCAGTTGCTGTAAGATGAGCTGGAAAAAATAAAGATAGTGAATAAAACTTAAAAATTCAAGTTTTTAGATGTATGAACGTTAAATTTGGTGAGTAAAAAAATATTAGTTGTTGAAAACTTGAGATTTTGAGTTGATCACCAAAACTCAAAAATCTTGATGGATCCTGTTGCCTTGAGTTTTTGCAGCATTGTTTTTTACAGTGCATTTCAAACTCAATTTCTTTGTATTTACTTAATATAGACAGCCTCTGGGGGCCTCCCTGCAGTACCTTTGCGGACCCCAGGGGGCCCCGGACCCCAGTTTGGGAACCACTGCCTTATGGGTTTATGTTGTGTTATTTTATTGTCTTGGCAAACAAATTACCAAAAAGTCATGTCATTAGATTGTGCTGTAGAGAAGTGACGAGAAATCCTGGGAGTCCTGGCAAAGCGTCGGAGTCCGGACTCGAACCCTGTGACACCAGGAGGCCATATTATAATTAAAGTTAAATAAATTTACAGCCAAATATCCAGAGTTGTACTGCAGCAAAACTAACAAAAAAAGCAAAAAATCCCACAGAGTGCCCTAGCCTTTTTTCCTTCATTCACCAGTATCACAGTATATGGAAAATTCTTATCAAACCCATCCCTTTTCCCAGACTTATACTTTTAAAATCACATTTTACAGTTTGTGTTTGCAACCAGTAGTGACTTAGTGGTAACCCAGCATCCTCTGGTCTGCTTTGTTTATAAATCTGAAGCTGTATTTCTCATTGTTCCCTAAATTGCTGCGCCATTCACAGAAAACACAGCAGGACGCACCCACTTTTCAATGTGAGGTTTGTTTTTTGTTTTGTTCTGTTCCATCAATAAAAGGAGTAGACCTTAGGGACATTATTAGACCTCTGTCAGAAATACAATAAACTGTAATCAAACTTGGTTTAAATGTAGAGATAAGTGATGTTCTTCTTTAAAGAGACCGTGGCATTGGCACAGCTCCAGTTTCACTCAGAATGATCAGGTTTGTAAAGCTCGCACTACAAGAAGCTAATCAGAGGACGTTTAGAAGCCACTAATTTAAAAATCAGTCAGACTTTTGATATAATCATGATGCGTTTATTCAGATAAATCAGTGATAATTGAACCTGCTCAGTGAGGCCTGGTACTAAGCATTTTATTAATGGGAAATGGTGACCCCTAGTGAGAGAAACATTTAACATGCTAGGACCCAAAGAAAAGTTATTGATGTTCATTTGGCATTTATGAAATATTTGACCAAAAAAAAGTATATTCACTCTGCAAATTTTACAAAACTAATCATTAACATTATCCTAATGCTCATGTAGTTTAATATAAACTTTGTGAAAAAAATCTCACAAAGCCAGGATCTTAAAAGCTATGAAAAATTATTAAATTTGATTGTGTGAAAATCAAGGCCTTAAAAGTATTACATATTATGTGTATGTATTAAATTTTGTTCATCTAGGCCTTAGAATTTGTCAAAACATTGTTAATATTACACAAAGTAGTGTCACCACAATAACAAAATATACTGAAGAAATGTTTTTGAGATGCATCATTTATTTTTCATTTTTTTATGCAGCACTGGAGTTCTTTTAAAATAAAACCCTTGAGTTTCAGAACAGTATGGATAATACCTTAGTGTAAAATAAATACAGATTATTCACACACAAAAAAAGATCCAAAGTGCTCAGGAAGTTTTTATCAATTAGTTATTCTGTATTGAAGGTGCTTTTTTGTGTTTGGGAATAAAGAACTTGCAAAAAATAAAGAAAAAACCATTTTATCTTTTTAAAGATTTAAAAAACATAAAGTCACATGAAATAAAGTTTTTTTTAAACTTCAGGTGTATGAAGAGTGCCTTGGTTTTTCTTTATTTTCTAACAGATTATTGTTTCGTTGTTGACAATGCTGGCAATAAATTTCACTCCAAGCGGCGTTAAAAAGTCATAAAAAGGTCTTAAATTTCACAAGACAAACCCTGGAGCTGCCTTGAAAGCTATTATAAGACTGTTAGCTGTGTCCTGTTTCAGAATGATACCTGTGAATTTGTAACTAAACTATTCCTGCGACAACATGAGCCACAATAACCAAATATCTTCTAATCTAATAGAAAACAGCTGTGAAGTTCTTCCTCTTTGCAGTAAACTTTGCCCTAGCAGTGAACTCAGAAGCAGACACTTCATTATTTAACTTCAGGTTTGCCTTTTTTTTAGGGAAACTTAACTCTGGCTTTAGCAAATCTGAGTTCCCTGTTTGCTGTCCTCAGGAGGAAGCCCCGCCCCTGAAGGAGGTGAAGGAGGAGCCTAACTCCATCAGCGTCAACGGCCTCCACGACTGTAACGGGCTGCCCCCCTCTGTCGCCGCGGAGACGAGTCCGGGGGCGTGTCCGGAGGAAGTGTGCATCACCACGGCGACGGGCGGAGGGGCGGGGCTCTGCGACATCATCGAGGAGGAGCTCAAACCCGGGGAGGGGCCCCTGCTGCTGAGCGTGGAGGAAGTGCTGCGGACTCTGGACCCCCCCGGTCTGAACGGCTCCTCGCTCCTCCTCCAATCAGAGACTACCGCTGTGCCGCTCAGCCAATTGCAGCCGAGCCCCGCCCCCTGCCCGCAGCTCGTCGTCCAATCAGAAAACAGCCCGGTCCTGGCTCCGTTCCGATGCCACCGTAAACGCTCTCGATCGGAAAGCGACAGCGAGAAGCTGACGCCGCTGCCGTTGAGCGTCCTCCGGGGGGGCCCTCACTTTAACCCGGTCCCCAAACAGGAGCCCCACTTCACGGCCATCTCCCCCCTCCCACACCTGGCCCCGCTGCCCAACGGCGGCCCTCCCAAAGTGGGCAAGACCCTCCTGGTGCCCAACAAGTCTCTGAAAAAGACAGTGGAGCATCACAGTGCCCCCAAAAAGGCCTGCGCCAAAGCCAGACCGGGGGTGCCCAAACCCCGGCCCCAGCCCCGGATACCCCCCCACGCTCACCCCCTGTCCCACCCGCCCAGTCCATCCAAACCCATCTACAAGAAACCCCCCGAGAAGAAGGGCTGTAAGTGCGGACGAGCCACGCAGAACCCCTCAGTGCTGACCTGCAGGGGGCAGCGCTGTCCCTGTTACTCCAACCGCAAGGTGAGGACCACAGGGTCAGAAGCACTGACGAAAAACCACTGAAATACAAACTTATCCAGTAAAACATGAACGACAAATGTAGCAGGAGTAAGACTAAAAGGCTAATTATCTCTCTCTATGTGCTCCACATGAAAAACTCTTGAAACTTGGTAAAAATGTTTCAAGATTGACAAATGCACAGAACAAACGATCCCTACAAGTCTACCTGAGTTATATTTTCTTATCAAACAAAAACTAAAAAGAATCACAACATGAATGCCGTAAAGAGTTTATGTAAATAATTCTAGAAATAACATATTAACTAACTGTAATTTGTGGAAATATCAGGATAGCACGGGGTCTTTCCATTTTTTTTCCATTCCAAGAATAATGCAACGGGCTAAAAGTGTGGCAAAGGCAGTGGAGTCAGATTTTGTTTTACAGAAAGCCAAACAGGATGAGGAGGCTAAAAAACCAGCCACTAGGGGGCATTGTTAGATTGGTTTACCAAGGCAAGTACTGTGTAGTTAATAAATATTATTCTAAAACTGCACAGTGGCTGAGAGGTTAGTGCTGCTCCCAGCAAGGAGGTCATGAGATGGATCCTTGGGCTGGTCCTGGTACGGCCTCTGAGTGGAGTTTGTATTAGAGTGGGACGATAAACGAATAAATCACTCTGCGATGAACACTAAAGATTAATTGATCGTGGCAGTTTTTTAACATCGTGATAATTGTTCATTGAGATAATCGCCATTATCATCATATGAGAGCCCTCTGCTGTTCACTACATTTACAGCAAAGCATGATTTAAGCTTCAGTCTTCAGTCCTGGTTCAGTTAAAATCCTGACTCTACAACAGAGCAGACATGGCCTGAGGCTACAGTAGCATCAGTAAAGGTTTGTAGCGCTACATGCTAATAAACACAGATAATTTACAAGGTATTCATAAGTTAACCAATAAATATAACACTTTACAAAATTAAACTCAACTAAGTTAGAAAATGCGTCTCACACAGTCCCATAAACTGGGTAAGCAGCAGCGCCCCTACTGGTTTGAAAACAGTACTGCAATCTAAATCAAAACAATGCTCTCTTCTCTGATTGGACGATCAGCAATGCCGTTTTAGCATCAAAACAAAAAATGTAAACAAAAACAACCTGGTCATTATGTAAAATATGTGAATAAACCAGCTGTGCCATTGTTATCAGTAAAACTAATATTTGATTTAACATGTGGCTCATTTTTATGAAATCTAAAGAATACTGCTGACCTTTTGTTTGGAACTGAACCATATATGGACGTGATCTATCAATCTTATAACACTGCACATGTCCTTACTGAGTTACCGTAGTTACGTATGACGCATGTGGGTAAAGGTTGATCCTGCGCTGCTGCTAACAGAAGCTCTGAGTCTAAAGTTTCTCTACAAGTAAAAAATAAAAGTTCATGTTCTGACATACTCACATACTTAAAATAACGGTAGAAGATATAACAATAATACTGTGTTTTAATGTTTTTCCTGTTCTGTACTTTATATTTTTGCTCTATGATAATATAATAATCCATGTTCCCTGTCCCGTAGGCGTGTCTGGACTGTATCTGATAATAATCCATGTTCCCTGTCCCGTAGGCGTGTCTGGACTGTATCTGATAATAATCCATGTTCCCTGTCCCGTAGGCGTGTCTGGACTGTATCTGATGATAATCCATGTTCCCTGTCCCGTAGGCGTGTCTGGACTGTATCTGATGATAATCCATGTTCCCTGTCCCGTAGGCGTGTCTGGACTGTATCTGATAATAATCCATGTTCCCTGTCCCGTAGGCGTGTCTGGACTGTATCTGATGATAATCCATGTTCCCTGTCCCGTAGGCGTGCCTGGACTGTATCTGATAATAATCCATGTTCCCTGTCCCGTAGGCGTGTCTGGACTGTATCTGATAATAATCCATGTTCCCTGTCCCGTAGGCGTGTCTGGACTGTATCTGATAATAATCCATGTTCCCTGTCCCGTAGGCGTGTCTGGACTGTATCTGATGATAATCCATGTTCCCTGTCCCATGTCTGGACAGTATTTGATAATAATCCATGTTCCCTGTCCCATGTCTGGACTGTATCTGATAATAATCCATGTTCCCTGTCCCGTAGGCGTGTCTGGACTGTATCTGATAATAATCCATGTTCCCTGTCCCGTAGGCGTGTCTGGACTGTATCTGATGATAACCCATGTTCCCTGTCCCGTAGGCGTGTCTGGACTGTATCTGATAATAATCCATGTTCCCTGTTCCATAGGCGTGTCTGGACTGTATCTGATAATAATCCATGTTCCCTGTCCCGTAGGCGTGTCTGGACTGTATCTGATGATAATCCATGTTCCCTGTCCCATGTCTGGACAGTATTTGATAATAATCCATGTTCCCTGTCCCATGTCTGGACTGTATCTGATAATAATCCATGTTCCTTGTCCCGTAGGCGTGTCTGGACTGTATCTGATGATAACCCATGTTCCCTGTCTCGTAGGCGTGTCTGGACTGTATCTGATGATAATCCATGTTCCCTGTCCCGTAGGCGTGTCTGGACTGTATCTGATGATAATCCATGTTCCCTGTCCCGTAGGCGTGTCTGGACTGTATCTGATGATAACCCATGTTCCCTGTCCCGTAGGCGTGTCTGGACTGTATCTGATAATAATCCATGTTCCCTGTCCCGTAGGCGTGTCAGGACTGTATCTGATGATAATCCATGTTCCCTGTCCCGTAGGCGTGTCTGGACTGTATCTGATAATAATCCATGTTCCCTGTCCCATAGGCGTGTCTGGACTGTATCTGATAATAACCCATGTTCCCTGTCCCGTAGGCGTGTCTGGACTGTATCTGATAATAATCCATGTTCCCTGTCCCGTAGGCGTGTCTGGACTGTATCTGATAATAACCCATGTTCCCTGTCCCGTAGGCGTGTCTGGACTGTATCTGATAATAATCCATGTTCCCTGTCCCGTAGGCGTGTCAGGACTGTATCTGATGATAATCCATGTTCCCTGTCCCGTAGGCGTGTCTGGACTGTATCTGATAATAATCCATGTTCCCTGTCCCGTAGGCGTGTCTGGACTGTATCTGATAATAACCCATGTTCCCTGTCCCGTAGGCGTGTCTGGACTGTATCTGATAATAATCCATGTTCCCTGTCCCGTAGGCGTGTCTGGACTGTATCTGATAATAATCCATGTTCCCTGTCCCGTAGGCGTGTCTGGACTGTATCTGCCGCGGCTGTCAGAACTCGTACATGGCTAACGGGGAGAAGAAGCTGGAGGCCTTCGCGGTCCCGGAGAAGGCCCTGGAACAGACCAGACTGACCCTGGGCATAAACCTGACCAGCATCACGGCCGCCGCGCTCCGCAGCCCGGCGACCGCCGCCCCCGGCAACGCCCTCCTCACCACGGCGACGGGATCCCCGGTAACCGCCTCCTTCCTGTCGGGGGCGGGGCACGACAGCAGGGCCTTCGACGATTCGCTGGAGATGAGGTTCGACTGCTGAGGCTGAACTCTGCCTTTGATTGGCCCCTCCCACCCCGGGACCGAGCTCTTCTCTGATTGGTCGACACACGCACGCACATTCCCCGCCTTCCCCAGCGTCGTCATGTGATGAGCAGTGGGCGGAGCCAGGACACGGCAGCTACAGCGACAGAAGAAAAGC
The DNA here is from genome assembly GCA_020698575.1 of Bostrychus sinensis. Taxonomy (NCBI): domain Eukaryota; kingdom Metazoa; phylum Chordata; class Actinopteri; order Gobiiformes; family Eleotridae; genus Bostrychus; species Bostrychus sinensis. The sequence goes on along the minus strand of CM036259.1, from coordinate 3,376,040 downwards.
AAGGACACCACAGATTTAAGAAAACTGATATCGCATTTATTCAGTTTATATTGTTCCGTCAGTGCCGCCATTTTGGACAGGGCAACTGTGAGAAGTAATTTTTACAAAACTGTAATAATTTTGCACCATTTTAAAGGGTTTTAAATTATAATTAAATTTATTTGACAGTGTCTGTTTTTTTTAAATACAACCCACAACAACTTGATAAACAAATAAAATGAAAAAATTTTTCACAATTTTTTTCCTTTTCCAGGTTTTTCAAAGTCATTAATCACAAAGACATTAACCACAGAAAAGTATTTAAAATAATAAAATAAATTGCATTTTTTTATGTGTTCTGTGATCAAGAATCTGAGAATTTTAGCTCTCAATCTTCAATATTTTTTTTATAAATATACAGGCTACAGTTCTGGGGTTGCTCAGTCCCTCAGTCCTTTGCCCTGTCCAACACAGCGGACTTTTTGACACACAGCAGTTGCCATATCAATTTTTTATCATCTCTGGAAAAACAGAGATATTAAATTTGAGTTTAAAATCCTTATGTTTTTTGGGGCGGGAGCTTGTTTTGTAGCTGGAATGTGTGCGTTTGGCAAAAGGCCTGGTTCAGAGACATCAACAAAAACTGATGAAATGTAAAACAAACGGACATGAGTTTATATTTCAACATGTTACATAACTGTTTTTATTTTTCGGGGTTGAAACCATTAAAGCGGGGAGAAGCACTCACCGAATATGAGCACACGGCTGGACCTGAGCGAGGAGTCCATCCAACAAACCTCAGAGTACCACAGCAGAGTTAAATAAAACCGTACACAGTTTGAGCGATAAAGTGGATGATACTGCAGGGGTTACACAGACGTTAAGAAATAACGAGACTAAATCAAGACAAAACCAGGTCTAAACCAGGAAAAGCTTGGATTGAAGTCCCAACAAAAGCAGGAATAAAACAGGATTTAAACTGTCTCTAAAGTAACACGGCGACTGTGAGGCCTCGGGTTTGATTCCCAGACTGTGTGGGGTCTTTTCTGTGTCTGCTCCGGTTTCTCCTACCACCAAAAACATGTCCCCCATGGTTCATCTCAGTGGGACTTTCCTGGTTAAAGAAAGGTAAAATGTAGGGGTGTAACGATACGATACGTATCGTTTAGAAGTGTTTCGATACGATTCGATACAAGGTTGTGTATCGATGTAGTTGTATCATAGGGAAAAAAATCGTTACATCGACAGAGTTAATGTATCGTTACAACCCTAGTAAAATAAAATAATAATAATAATAATTAGGACATGAACTGCAAAAGACTCTTGAGTACCACCAGCGGTGTACGCACCACAGTTTGGGAAACACTGCCATAAATCAGTTTTTTATGTCCCTTAAAACACGACGTAACCAATGAAAAGGTTTGCTATGAAAAGTCAAAACGACGACGATTAGATCAATTTTGAAGTTTTTTGTATAAAGAATAAACTTTTTCATAAAATTGAATTCAAACTTGAGGATTTATGCAAAAAAAATAATAATTTAAAAACAATATCCACTATTCATTTTTTATCATTGGCTTCTATAGAAAGCTGCAGTAATGTCAGGTATAGTTAATACTTGTCATTCTACTGAGGGTTTTAATTTGTAAACCTCTTAATAAATCGCCACTTCAATTTATTGCCAACATTCTCAGTAAATATTTGTTCATATTCGTGAACAACAGTGTCTTATTTAATTCTGAATAAGGATCACTGGTGCACGAGTCTTACACAGGACTTTAGGAAAGGCTGTGAACAAAAATACTGGTTAGGATGTAGTGCTCAAACCTGGATTCAGACTTGTCTAGTTCAGGGGTAAATGCTCTAAGGCCTTATATCTCACAATGGTAAAGAATCCACTAAAACTAACCTTCTAACTAGTATTGCCACATTTTCATATTTATTTTTAACAACACAGCCGGAGATGTAAAAAAAACAATGATATTTTGTGTTCGTATCATCTCTGAGTGCTTTTCCCTTCTGTTTTCTGAAAGCTACACTCTCGCTGCTAAAACCTCGTCAGTCTCAAGGAGAACACTTCCTGTTTCCTGTCATTGACTGAGTTTGTTTCTCATCATTTTCCCCACATGTTCAGTATTTATTGTTGGTCTGTAACAGGTTCGACTCACGGTTTAGATTCAGCTCCTGTTGAGTTCTGGTTCTCCTTTTGGGGCACAGATGAAAACTGTAATATACTGTAATATATTTCCACAAAAAGAAAGAAATCAACAACTTTACCAGTGTTCTGTGTTTTTTAATTCTGCAGTTTGGACTCTAGATGGCAGTAAACTTCACGCCTGGAGGTTTAGGGGCCCTCATTAAAGATAAACTAAAACAGGAGAGGAAGTGAGGAGTTGCTTCCAAGACATTTGTATAACTTAACTCAGGCCTAGTCAACTTTATTTTCTTGTGGGACGGACATTTCCCTGCACTCATGTTGGATTTACAGTTGACAAAACGCACCACCAAATTTAATATCTTTATTTTAACACAGTACTTAAAGCTGCACTTCCTGATTCTGTGACTGTAAAAGTGGTTTATCTAAAAAAAATGTTGAGTTTGAATGATACACTCTCCTTTCCTAAGCCCTATCCTAAAAATACTGCGAATAAGCTATGAATTTTGAAATTAAACAATAGCTCCTTCACATTATTCCTGATAGATTCTAGTTGTGGATAGATAAAGGATGTATCGACCAATCAGAGCGCTCCTGTCCTATGAAAGCGTGTGATTGGTTAAACTGTTCTAAAACAAAAACCTTTATAACACAGCCCACAGCTGACCTCAAAGTCTCATTATTTTCTCAGATGACTTCTGTTCTGCTGCACTAATAACTAAATAATTATCTTTACTAAAATACAAGGAAAAAGAAATCAGGTAGTGCAGCTTTAATATCAAAGTAAGAAAACATAACCAGCTTCTGGTTTATTGACAACACAATATTGGGTATAATGGGCTTTTGGTGCAACAAAGAAAAACGGGGCCACCTGTTGAATAGCCCTGACTTAACTCTTCAAAAAAACATGCTTTATCTCTGACATACTTACTTACTATCAGGTAACTTACAGATGTAGTATTTCCTTGTTGTCTGTAAATCTGGTGACTTTTGGTGATGTTAAAATATACATAAAATAGGTCCTTTTTACCCAAATAATGGATTTTGCCGTAGTAAAGCAAGGGGGTGTCCAATTCAATTCAATTCAGTTTTATTTGTATGTCCCAGTATCACAACAAAAGTCGCCTCAAAGGCTTCACAAACAGTTAATCATAAACATAACATAAACACAATCAGACTTAACACAAACAATAACTACACTAAACTAAACAGAGCCAGGACACTAAATGTGGCTCTGGCTTCCTTCTCAGTTGTCTCCATCTGCCTCAGGTAATACTTTTTATTTGCTTGATGTCTCTGCTCGGGCTGCACAATATATCGCAAAATTATCGTTATCGCAATATCATCAACACAATATCCGTGTCGCAAGAATCTAAATATATCGCAGTAACGCTGTGGTCTTCCATCTGACAGAGATTTACACTGAAGAATCATTTTCCACCAGAGCCTTAAAAGAACATGTGTTGTGACTAAATAAAAATGTTTAAAAAGTCCAGTTTTTGTGGTAATTTAATTAATTTAGTCACAGCTTAGCCTTGTTTTATTCCTGGTTTAGTCTGTGTTAAGTTTTGATTTTGTCACTGTTTTGACTTGTAAATACAGGAACTTACATTTTTGTGAAATGTAGTGAATTTAACTTACTATGTTAGAAAAGTAGGCTCTATTTTCAAATATCGCAATAATATCGTTATCGCAGTTTTCAACATAGTTATTGAATATCGCATGTTTTCTCCATATCGTGCAGGCCTAGTCTCTGCAGTGAAAAGTGTCTCTCTATAATCCAGCTCTCATTTTGTGCAGATTTCTTTCACATCTGCTGCCCCCTAGTGGTACAGGTGGGGACTTCCGTGCGTAGCCAGGTCTCAGTTATTTCATACACAGTTTATGTATGGATTATGTTATCTAGACATCAATAAAAAACATTTTTGAGAGAGATGGATTTAGCGTTAAAGAAATTAGTGGTGCCTAAAATGTTACCCATGCTATGAACCATGGATACAGGCTTCCAGAATCAGCAAGATATAAAGCCATCCAAACAGGATTAAAACACTGCCAACGCTACACTCATGCTTTGTTATGATATTATTGAAAATTACAGCCAAGTAAGTGCTTCTTTGATGATTTTGATGATGGGCCCTGGAAGAAACAGGGCATTGCTAAAGCTCTGAAACAAGTGAAGTGACAAAATCTGGATAAGCTAAACTTGTGACCAAGATGTCAATTACAACAAAAAGGTTGGCAGAAGAGCGTGAGGAGATTAAAAAATCTCTCAACTTTATGTCGCAGGAACTCAGCAAAGTGCAGCAGGCTAAGCTCATGGGAGAAGTGCGTGAGCTGAGGGCCATGATGAAGCAAAAGGACCAGAGGATTGAACCAAACATCGCAGCTATGCTTGGGCTACAGCTGGAGACATCCAAGGTGAGGAATACTTTAGAGCAACAACTAGTGGAATATTTGAACAATAAAAACATTATGGTAGAGAAGCAACACATTTCTGCTTGTTATACTCTTTCATACAAGAAAAAAAAAACTTAACCCACAATTGTGGTTCAGTTTTCTAATCAAAAGAATAAAATTGATCTGTTGAGACAATTCAAAAGGTTGAAGGGCACTGGAGTCTACATCAATGATCATTTGACGAAGAAAAATGCTGAAATTGCCAGACATAGTCGCCTGCCTAGAAAGCAGAAAAAAATTCAGTAAACTTGAACAAGGAATGGCAAAGTGTTTATTAAGTTAAATGCAACACCAGCGATACGTAGTCTGACGGATCTGGAACAATATAAATGACTGTGATGGCTTGGTCAGTTAGAAAATGAGCTCTGTTATTGTTTTTCAATAATTTTCTTTGCTTCTGAAAAATGAGGTCAGCTGACTCCCTGCATTTACTGAACGACCAAGTTGAATGCCACGACCGTAATCAGAGCTAAAGGTCCAACAGAACGCCAGTGTGTGACTGGGGCAGTCGCTCCAGCACAACCCGAAGACTCTCCGTGGGGTTAAGGTCTGGACTCTGTGGTGGCCAGGCCATGTGTGAAAATGATGTCTCCTGCTCCTGAACCACTCTTTCACATTTTGAGCTCGATGAATCCTGGCTGACCTCATTCTTTGGACACAGACCTGACCAACTGCAGGAGGATCTTACCTGTTTACTTAGTTACATCCAGGTGGAGACTTTCTTTTTCTTCTGTAGGCTACACAGTACAACCGTCTCAGTTTATCACATCAAGGATTCTTTCAAACATTTTACCAGAAATGACACAATTTGCGCTAAAATCTGGTGTTTTTTGGTGACACCATAATAAATTCTTTAAAGCAGCAGTCGTCCTTGATCACTGAGACAACTTCCTACTGCAGTGTTTGGCCCTCTCCTGTAGAGGGCAGCACTGTGGAGCATCCCAGGCTGCAGAGGGCTTCTGTAGAGCTGGATCTCTACCAAACTCAGCCTGAGCCGCTGTGTTTCTGATACAGGTTTGTTTATTATTTACACAGGTTTATGTACATTCACATCTGTCACGTTTTTTTTTACACAAACACAAACATTTTCTCGGAAGGTTTGGTTCTCGTTCTGCCAAAACATTTACGACCCAGAAGGAGAGAAGTTTGATACGACACAACCTGCATCTGTCATCTGGAAAAAAGACCTTGGCATTTTAAACACAACACAGTTACACACATCCACACTGAAAACATCTGAAGTGGGTTAAAGTTTAACAGCTGCTCTGTACAAGTGCAGTCGTACACAAACCATACAAATATTTCTGTTTACAATACACACAAAAAAAACGTAAAAAAAATCTCAGACTAACCCCAAAATGAAAACATAAGGAACAGTGGGCGTTGTGTTTTATTACTGATGGGTAATATGCATGTATTTTATTTTATGTGCAGCCCTAGGGAGGTGTTGCTTCAAAACAAGTAGAAGTAAAAATATTGCTGAAATACTTTAAATACAAATTACTGTTTTATGCTGTTGTTTTCTGTAGGCACGTTAAGGTTAAGGTTCATAAAAACAGCCAGAGATGTTGAAAACACTGGTTATAAAGGCTTCGTTCACGTTTCAGATGGAGCAGGGGCCAAAATGAATGCACAGGTGAGACGCTATTTTTAAAATAAATATCCAAACAGAAAAGTCCACAAATGTTGAACCTGATAATTTTTTGTAAGCGACCTGACTGTGGGTTAACGCAGAGTCTGCCGACAACAATAACAGCTCATTTGTGCCGACAGATAAAACTCTGAACTTTGTGTTTTTGTTTCATGTGGATAGGCCCAGTAATGACAGAGATATTAAACATAAACCACACTGAGACTTCTGCATTTTAAATCTTTAGCAGCAGAACTCAGAGCTCTGACCCGGCTCAAGGCGCGAGCACTTCCTGTTTCCTGTCTTTGAATTTTATTTAGAAGTAAAAATATCACTGAAATACTTTTTAAAGTACAAATCACTGTTTTGCACTGTTGTTTTTTGTACTTTTCTGTACATTTTACTACTACTTCTACTACTACTACTACTACACTTTACCCAAGTCCGTACACCAGTGTTTCCCAACCAGGGGTACAGGGACTCCTAGTGGTATGTGAGCACATTGCAGGGGGTATGTGGAGTTATTTGATCATTTATAGAACCTTTTATTTGTCTGTCAAAGACTAAAATTAACCTAAATCTGGACTAACCCAGGACTATGCTGAAGGACACAACAGGGACTAAACCAGGTCTAAAACCAGGTCTAAAACCAGGTCTAAAACCAGGTCTAAAACAGGAAAAAACTAGAAATAAACCAAGTCTAAACCAGGTCTTAAATAAGACAAAACCAGGTCTAAAACCAGGTCTAAAACCAGGTCTAAAACAGGAAAAAACTAGAAATAAACCAAGTCTAAACCAGGCCTAAAATAAGACAAAACCAGGTCTAAAACCAGGTCTAAAACAGGAAAAAACTAGAAATAAACCAAGTCTAAACCAGGTCTAAAATAAGACAAAACCAGGTCTAAAGCAGGTCCAAACCAGGACCAAGCCCGGTCCTGGGGTTACATAAGACAAAAGGCTGGGAGCCTTACACCGACCCAGGACTTTCTGGTTGTGATGTGAGCGAGTAAACCATTTTCAATCAGGGTAAAGAAAAAAAAAAAAGTCTTGTATTTAGAAAGTAGATTTTTGTAATTTCCCCAAACCTTGTGTAAAAGTATCAGATTACTTTGCACCTCTGACATTTTCATATTTATTTATCAAAAACATAACTTACTTCTTAAACCAAACCAGACGCAGAAATGTCTTTGCTGCCCACATCTGTGACGTATGGCTCCAGATGTTTTTCTGAAGCTGTGGTTCATCTGAGTGGACACAGTTCCAGGGCTTTCTGCAGACTGTCGCTGGACCAGGGTTCGAGTCCGAGGTCCGAGTCCGAGCCAGATCCAGAGAGGAGTCCTGCGCGGGAGGCGATGATGTTCCAGCCTCAGTCAGAGCCGTCGTTATCGTTCACTCTGGCTGTCAACAAACGAGGCCCAAGCCACAGAGAGGCATACGGAGATGAAAGCTTCTCAACAGTATGGGCCACAGTATAAAACAATACAATATGTACATCCCTTTGACACATTCACACACATGGAGATGATTTTAGAGGCATTTCTGTTCAAATAGCACATGATATATTTAATGGGATCAGCGTTTAGACCTAAAATTATGATGCAGCGACAAAGGATTCATCTCTTCATACTGTAACCCTGTATAACCTAGATCAAGTCAACATATACAGCTGACTTTGCATATTCATCTTTTGCAGTGCAGGGTGGTTTGATTCCTGCTCTGAACCACGGATGCATACTCTCGTGGTTTCCTTGGGCAAGAGACTTCAACCACATTGCAGCAGGAAAGGCATCGGGCAAAAAAAAACAACAAAAAAACGGCCATAACACAGATCTCACAATCTCAGGCGGAGTAACAATCAGAGAAACAAAGGGTGAGATGTGAGCAGTGCACCGCTGATCTGAAACCAAAACAAACATGGTGGATTGTTGCTGGATTTGCCATAAAACACCTGGATACGCCGTATTATGAGCAGATCTGTCCTTATTTGTGAACGGGGACAGCAGCAGAAGCCAGTTGTACAAAGACTCGTAGAAAAAGTGGGTTTGTTTGAATGTGGTGGTTACGTGGGACGTCAGAGGGACTTTACTGTTGTTAAAATGGAAACAGGACGAAGACAAAAATCCCAGGACAACGAGGACTTCAGCAGAACCAACAGGTGACGAGGAAAAGCAAACACCGTTAATCAGAGGAGAAGTTATTACATTCACTCTGTGTAAGCCACAGCCATCTTGGTTATTTCTGAGATGATCTTCTGCTTCTGTGAGACGCAGAGCTGCAGAGAAACGGCTGGGACAGGTCAGGGCCAAATCAACTGTGGCTGAGGAACCAGACTCTCCCGCTTTCTAAAAGAAAGTAGAAGAGTCTGGTTGGCCAGGCTAACACTATATAGCAGCGGTTCCCAAAGTGGGGTCCGGGGCCCCCTGGGGGTCCGCTAAGGTACTGCAGGAGGGCCCCCAGAGGCTGTCTATATTAAGTGCATAAAAAGAAATAGAGTTTGAAATGCACTGTAAAAAACAATGCTGCAAAAACTCAAGGCAACAGGATCCATCAAGATTTTTGAGTTTTGGTGATCAACTCAAAATCTCAAGTTTTCAACAATTAATATTTTTTTACTCACCAAATTTAACCTTCATACATCTAAAAACTTGAATTTTTAAGTTTTATTCACTATCTTTATTTTTTCCAGCTCATCTTACAGCAACTGACTCCACTGTTCAGAAAAAGTATTATTGATAATAATAAAAACTAAATATACTACATTTAACAAAAGAATAACTTTTTCTGAACTCTGTAAGTTGGCTGTAAGATGAGTAAAAAAATAAAGATAGAGAGAAAAACTTAAAAATTAGAAAAGTTTTTAGATGTATGAACATCAAATTAAGTGAAAGTGTGGAAAACTTGAGATTTTGAGTTGGCCCCAAAAATCTTGAGGGATCCTTTGCCTTGAGTTATTGAGTTTTTGCAGCATTTACATTTTTTTTACAGTGTATTTGATTAAAAATATAACTTTAAAACACTTTTTAGCCAATAGTCAGTGTCTTTTGTAATGTTTTTATAGAAATATATGGAGAAAAACATGAAAAGTTGTATTGTTGGGGGTCCGTGTGGGATTCGGGGGGCCGTGACGCTCAGGACTTTGGGAATGGCTGCTATATAGCACTGAATTCAAGAAAAAAGCCTTAGAAGTCAAGGCAAGGCGATGGTCTTTAGGGCCACTTGCAGCTATATTTATAATTAAAATTTCATAGCCCTTCTCCAAACACTTCCCTCAAACCAAAGGGTAGATGTTTCCCATAATTCATTTGTAACTTGGCGCAGAAAGAGAGCGATAAATGTGTGTGTTAAAAAAGTTTTTACATTTACAACAGACTTCATACAACAGTCAGATGCACAAACCCAGGTCTCTGTACAAGTCTGGAGTTCACTGCCAGCAACAGCGCTAAGGCATCGCCCTCTGCAGCAGATTTCAATGCTGCAATTTCAGTTTGAACCTGGAACTTTTAGGAAAACTTTGTCCTGCAGCCAGCGTTTTGGGAGCCCAAGAACTGAAGTCTACTGTGACTTTGGCCGACGAGAGTTCAGCTGATGAGGAAGGCCCCGAAGAAGCTGCTCTTCTCGTCCATGTCCACGGCAGAGGCGTTGGTGACGGTGACGAACAGGCGGTCCCCTGTGGTCAGAGGGAACAGCCCCCCCTGGTGGGCGGAGTGCAGAGAGAACTGAGAGCCCCGGGACCAACAGGACGTCCGGCTGGTCTTCATCAGGAGGATCGGGACTGGGTACGAGCTCACCTGGAGGACAAGGAGTGGACGATTTATTTACTGTTTAAATGTATATGAAAACTCCAGAGCAGACTAAGTTAAACCAGGTCTAAACCAGGTCTAAACCAGGTCTAAACCAGGACTAAACCAGGTCTAAACCAGGACTAAACCAGGTCTAAACCAGGACTAAACCAGGACTAAACTAGAACTAAACCAGCACTAAAGCTGGTCTACCCAGGGACTAAATCAAGATTCAAAGATTCAAGACAAAACCAGGATTATACTAGGATGATACCAGGTCTATACCAGAATCAAACTAGGACCAAACCAGGTTTAAAGCAGGTCTAAACAGGGACTTAAGCAGGTCTAAATTAAAACTAATCCAGGACCAAACCAGAACTAAGCTAGGTCTAACGCAGGTCAAAACAGGACTAAATCAGGATCAAACTAGGACTAAACCTAGTTTATAGCAGATGTAAACTAGGAGTAATCCAGGACCAAACCAGAAGTAAAGCAGGTCTAAACCAGGATTAAACCAGGACCAAACTAGAGCTAAACTAGGACTAAAGCAGGTCTAAACCAGGGACTAAATCAAGATTCAAACCAGGGCGAGAGCAGAAAGACCAAGTTTAGTCTTTAGGCAGGATTAAACCAAGTCTAAACCAGGACTAAACTAGAACTAAATTAGCACTAAAGTAGGTCTAACCAGGGACTAAATCAAGATTCAAACCGGGACTTAAATTAGGACTAAAACCAGGACTAAACTAGGACGATACCAGGTCTATACCAGAATCAAACTAGGACCAAACCAGGTTTTCAAGCAGGTCTAAACAGGGACTTAAGGTCTAAATTAAAACTAATCTAGGACCAAACCAGAACTAAACTAGGTCTAACATCAAAACAGGACTTAATCAGGACCAAACTAGGACTAAACCTAGTTTATAGCAGATGTAAACTAGGAGTAATCCAGGACCAAACCAGAAGTAAAGCAGGTTTAAAGCAGGATTAGACCAGGACTAAACCAGGTCAAAACCAGGACTAAACCAGGTCAAAACCAGGACTAAACCAGGTCAAAACCAGGACTAAACCAGGTCAAAACCAGGACTAAACCAGGTCAAAACCAGGACTAAAGCAGGACTAAAAACAGGGCTAAACTACAACACTTTTGGCCTAAACCTGATCTAAACTAGGACTAAACCAGGTCAAAACCAGGACTAAACCAGGTCAAAACCAGGACTAAACCAGGTCAAAACCAGGACTAAACCAGGTCAAAACCAGGACTAAAGCAGGACTAAAAACAGGGCTAAACTACAACACTTTTGGCCTAAACCTGATCTAAACTAGGACTAAACCAGGTCTAGACCAGGACTAAATTAAGTTTTGAATTCGAACAGTCATTGTTATTAAATGTATTATTATTTTTATTTATTTAGTCACAACATCATTAGATTTAAAGCTCTATACCCAAACAAAAAACATATAAACCCAACAGTATTTGTGTCTCCGCTGACCTTCTTGTAGACGTACTGCAGCAGCGGTCTGCCTCTCTCTCCCTCTTCCTCCTCCTCCTCCTCTTCCTCCTGCTGCTGGAGACCGTGGCTGTGTCTGAAGTAAGTCTGGGCGTAGACGTAGTACAGACCGGGACGGGGCACCACCAGCTCCCCATCCACCAGCTGGACGTCCTGAAGGAAGGCCAGCCCCTTCTGCCCCTCCCACCACGAGATCTTCTGCCCCTGGACTCGGCGACCGCTCGACGCTGGGGCTGAGGGGAGGAGAAGATTGGTTTAAAATAAGAAAAAAATGAATGCAGTTTTAAGGAAATTCTGCAGAGACGTAAAGGAAAACCATATGACTTTATGCTTTTCTTTTATCCTACTAATAGCTCACACCGTAGGCAGAGGGCATCTATAAGTTCGTAAGAATTCTTGTAGTTCCTCACCTGCTCCATCTCGCTGCAGTTTGGGCAGGAAGCTCCCGGTGACGTGAGCCGCTACTTTGGGCCGAGAGGGGGCCCTGTCGTCCATCACCAGAGAGGGCAGCACTCGGGACACCTCATCTGGACCAAACAGTTGAATCACACAGAGAGGTTAGCAATAAATCTGGGAAGGTGAGAAGCATTACTCAGAGTCAGCTGCTCACCTCTGACAGCGGAGGAGATCTGTCTCTGGTAGCGCTGGGACAGGGACTGCAAAGAAACACAAGGAATTTAAACTACCGTATTTTCCCGACTATAAGTCTGGCTAGAGGTGCGACGTATACTCAGGTGTGACTTATATATTAAAATATTTCAGGTGTTGGTTAGAGGGCGCTCTAGGCTTGTGTACCAGCATCTGCTGCACCTGTACCACTGACAATTTAAAATGTAAACATTACCACTAACAACTTAGGCTATAAAGACAACTGAGAAAGAGCGGAATAATTGGAAATGGAACTGATGCTGAGAGGATGAAGAATTTAAAGGATTTAGCGATTAGGAGTGAGATGGTGAGTTTGGTGAACTTGTTATATTATGTTCTTTATGCTATAGTTATGTGAATAACTGTTAATATATTACGTTAACATACGAGACACCTATTCACTTCGTTGTTTATGCTTCATGTAGCTGAATAACCATCAATGTGTTACGTTAGCATAGCGCACACCTATTCAGCTGTTGTCCTCTATTCTATTATTACTATAACTTGCCTTTCAACATGAAATGTCTGTTCTTGGTGTTGGATTTTGTAAAATAAATTTCCCCCAAAAATGCGACTTATATAAGTTTTTTTCTTCTTCATTATGCATTTTTTGGCGAGTGCGACTTATAGTCTGGAAAATACGGTACTACATTTGCACTGCTGACACCTAAACTAAGCTAAACACTTACAGAGTTTATTGTGGTGCATTGAATTGGAAACCACTGGAAATGGCTGCTTTTAGCCAACCCCTGAGCAGATGTGGGCAGGCGAGTTCAGCAAATTCACTTCATACAAACTCAGATGTGTAGTAAACGTCCTGCTAAAACTCTACAATTCTGTGGGCTTCACTTTAAACTAAACTACTGAAACAAACAAAATGTGCGCGCCTGTAGATCAGAAACTCCCGCCACACTACAGTACGTGCCAGTCCCAAGCCGGGATAAATGGAGAGGGATACGGCGGCAGCAGCAGCCAGACGGTACTTTCCTCACTCTGTCATTTGGGGAAGCGGTGACAGTTCTCGTAAGTGGGGCATGTGTTCTTCCACCTGACACAGCAGAGAATGAGGAATGTCCCTGTGAAAGTGCTGACGACGGCTCCAGGAGGGCGAGACGACAAAGGAAGCTTGGTCTAAACACAGGACTGGACTTCTCTCTCAGTCTCGTGCGATTAAGTCACAGCACTGGCTCCAGATGCAGGGTATTTTACAGCTGAGATATGAAGAATGTAACCATGTGTGCAATAATCCTAATGCAATAGCAGTATGTGAGTTGGTTGTAATGGTCTGCCCAGTTTTACCACAAGTCCCGCCTGCATCCCATGAAAAACGTCCTTATTGTTATGCCTGCTTTACGTGTTTTCTAAATATCTTCACCTACTATTTCATCTTCATGCATTGTTACTCTGTGGTATTTCATCCTTAATGTAATCACGCGCTCCTCCTTCGATAATAACTAGATTCTTGGACTTATTCTGCACACAGCCCGTGTTTGGGTCTGTGTCCGGTCTCTCTGGTCGTCCGGGCGTGCGTGTAGCGGGGCTGCAGCAGGTGAATGCATTCCTGGAGTGATTACAGTTCACTGGATCACGTCTCTGCATGAAGAGCCTCTTTGTACCGGGACATCCCAATCTGAGCAGGTTTCTCTGTAGACGCCCACGTTTGCAGACAGCACCACAGACAAGATGGCTCCGATTCAGGTCGTTCAAATTCTCATATTTTAATACACTGTTCAAGGATTCCTTTAGCCAACTATGTGGAAAATGCAGTGCTAACACTTCTGCTACATAATTTATATCTGATAAAACTTTGGAGAAGCAGACAGGACATTGAGAAGCTTGTAGCGGGGAGTATAAACTCAAAAATATAACGTTAACTCAGACAAACAATAAAGAAATTGAATAGATTTTTACCTCGGGAACAAATCTGTGCCACCCTCCTGTTAAAGTAATTTATTCAGTTTAATGCTCTGTGTAGTTCAGTGACAAGTCCGGGACACACCGGGCCGATAATCTGACGTCAGTTTGCCGCGGTCGGTGGCGTGAGTCTGTTCTGCGCCGTCAGACGCAGTGGGAGACAGCTGGACCTAGCTTTGGCTGACTGAACACGTCAACGCAGCGTCAGGCAGCGGCATCAAAGGAGTGACAGCAATTTTTGTTTGAAAAACTCTATGGGCCATATTTACTAAGACGGGTGCTAAAATGCGAGTGCAGTGAGAAAATATGCGGCCGCTATTAATGGGCGTGTTGTGCGTGAATTACTAAGACAAACTGCGTGGCCGGTGACAGTGCAAACAGAGGGGGCGGAGCTATTTAAATCATCATTGCGTGTATTGTTTTGCGTCATGGAAGGTGCGGAAGTGGAACACAAACGGAAGCAAAAATTTAACCAAGAAGAGCTGAAAGTGCTGGTGAATAATTTTTGCTCCCGTCATGGCAAATAGATCTGCACGCGTGGCAAACACTCTAACCCTACGTATTTGTTCATTTCTTCTCCTTCCTCTCACTCGAATCACAGCAGCCATCTGTGCAAAAGATTAGCACGTCCTTCTACAACGTGCTACATTTATACACTATTTTCGCACGCAAAGTCATGGTGAGCCTTGATAAATAATATTGCGGGCGGTAAATGAATGAATTTGCATTTTCTCCGCCTTCCATTTTGCGCACTCTGGGAAGAACGCCTCAGTTTACAGATTCATTAGGTCATAGGAGCAAAATCTGCATTGCGTTCGCTCTGCTCCTGTAAGACACGCAAATCTCAACTGCGTCTGGGTTTGCTCCAATTTTAGCGCATCTTATTCAGATAGCGAGCACGCAAACCTTTGATAAATCTGGCCCTATGTTTCCCACATCTGTGACGCTACTGTGCTGCAGTTAGCTTTCCTTAGCTTTAGCTTTGTGCTAATGTGCTGCAGTTAGCTTTCCTTAGCTTTAGCTTTGTGCTAATGTGCTGCAGTTAGCTTTTCTTAGCTTTAGCTCTGTGCTAATGTGCTGCAGTTAGCTTTCCTTAGCTTTAGCTCTGTGCTAATGTGCTGCAGTTAGCTTTCCTTAGCTTTAGCTTTGTGCTAATGTGCAGCAGTTAGCTTGTTTTAGCTTTAGCCTTGTGCAGATGAAAACCTCCTCTGAGCTGCAATAATCCAGTCCCTTTTCTTCATTACTGAGATCAGATGTGATTAACACTTGTGGAGGTTTATTTACAGAAGCCCATTATCTGCAGAGTTTAGTGACTAGCACCGCCTGCTGTTGTAAATAGTTATTACAGTGAAACCCGAAATTATTCACACCCCTGGCAAATTCTGACTTAAAGTTACCGTATTTTCCGGACTATAAGTCGCACAGTGTGACTTATATGTTTTTTTCTTCTTCATTATGCATTTTTTGGCTAGTGCGACTTATACTCCGGAGCCACTTATAGTGCGGAAAATATGGTACTTTCATTCAAAAAGAAAGGTTTTTTTTTTTACCGGAAATGACACAGGCTTCTCCCAAAAGAAAATAAGACGATGTACAAGAAGTATCATTGTGGAAAAAAATATTTCTCAGCTATTTTTTGTTTTTGTTTTGTTTTTTACATTTAAACAAAAAGTCTCATGTTGGTTGAATGAAAGTAACTTTAAGTCAGTCCCTCCAAATACATGAACTGAACTGGAGACTCTAAATGTCCCATAGTGAATGAAAATAAAAGTGAATGGTTGTCTGTGAGTGTCTAACTTCAGTTTGTCTTCTGTCCCTCCAGAATGTTTTTCATTTACCTACATTTTTGCAGCAGTGAGACAGAATCTTGCAGTGCGTTGCATTACAGTGGGTGTTGTTCTTTGTTCAGGGTTAACTCCCTTCTGAGATAAATACGATCGTCCAAACAAAAACCTTCTGACTCCACACTTTTCTTTGCTACAGCTCATCAACGACGGGCTTCACACAAACACTTTTTAATTTAACTATTTCTTGGGGAACCCCCTGCATTAGATCCGCCGACCTCGGACGTCCCAGAGTCAGAACAATAATAATACAGAGAACTCAGAGCCGCGTGGGGGCGGGGGGGGGGGGGGGGCAGCCCTGTCTCCAGAACAGCCACGGAGGGAGGGAGTGGGTCTGGAGATACAGCAGACTGTGGGAAACTCGGGCAGAAATCTGAGTCCAGTCGTTATAAATATGGTTGGGTTAGTTCTGGGAGGGTTTGGTGTAGGAGGAGAGAGGAGAGGCTGATAGTGAAAGAGCTTTGGCAACAAGATGGAGGCGCTGTGTCAGGAAATAATCTGGGAAATAAATGTTTCTGACCTTGTGTTACGTCTAAGAAGCCTGTTTGATGAGGTCTTATGTAAACCAGAGTGGGGTTGGTTGGTTTATTCGTCTGTCAGCTTCAGATAACTCAAAAATGAATGGAAAAGTCAGAAGTAGGCCAAGGAAGAGATGATTAGTTTATACTTTAAAATATTCTGTACCATTGTTCACCCCCACAGAGTGTGAAGGGGTGAAGGTATAATGGAATCATGTAAAGCACTGTATAAGACTATTTTTATTATTATTATTATTATTATTATTATTATTATTATTATTATTATTAACTCCAGCCACAAGGAGTCCGTAAAGTAACAAATGATTAGTTTTAATGGATAAAATATGTTTTTTTTCATGGAAAGAGCATTTACCCCTGAGCACACACAGCTGTTGTGTTATAGTTTTACCTTCTCTATGAGCACACAGATGTTGTGTTATGGTTTTACCTTCTCTATGAGCACACAGCTGTTGTGTTATAGTTTTACCTTCTCTATGAGCACACACAGCTGTTGTGTTATAGTTTTACCTTCTCTATGAGCACACACAGCTGTTGTGTTATAGTTTTACCTTCTCTATGAGCACACACAGCTGTTGTGTTATAGTTTTACCTTCTCTATGAGCACACACAGCTGTTGTGTTATAGTTTTACCTTCTCTATGAGCACACACAGCTGTTGTGTTATAGTTTTACCTTCTCTATGAGCACACAGCTGTTGTGTTATAGTTTTACCTTCTCTATGAGCACACAGCTGTTGTGTTATAGTTTTACCTTCTCTATGAGCACACAGATGTTGTGTTATAGTTTTACCTTCTCTATGAGCACACACAGCTGTTGTGTTATAGTTTTACCTTCTCTATGAGCACACAGATGTTGTGTTATGGTTTTACCTTCTCTATGAGCACACAGCTGTTGTGTTATAGTTTTACCTTCTCTATGAGCACACACAGCTGTTGTGTTATAGTTTTACCTTCTCTATGAGCACACACAGCTGTTGTGTTATAGTTTTACCTTCTCTATGAGCACACACAGCTGTTGTGTTATAGTTTTACCTTCTCTATGAGCACACACAGCTGTTGTGTTATAGTTTTACCTTCTCTATGAGCACACACAGCTGTTGTGTTATAGTTTTACCTTCTCTATGAGCACACAGCTGTTGTGTTATAGTTTTACCTTCTCTATGAGCACACAGCTGTTGTGTTATAGTTTTACCTTCTCTATGAGCACACAGATGTTGTGTTATAGTTTTACCTTCTCTATGAGCGCACACAGCTGTTGTGTTATAGTTTTACCTTCTCTATGAGCACACACAGCTGTTGTGTTATAGTTTTACCTTCTCTATGAGCACACACAGCTGTTGTGTTATAGTTTTACCTTCTCTATGAGCGCACACAGCTGTTGTGTTATAGTTTTACCTTCTCTATGAGCGCACACAGCTGTTGTGTTATAGTTTTACCTTCTCTATGAGCACACAGCTGTTGTGTTATAGTTTTACCTTCTCTATGAGCACACACAGCTGTTGTGTTATAGTTTTACCTTCTCTATGAGCACACACAGCTGTTGTGTTATAGTTTTACCTTCTCTATGAGCACACAGCTGTTGTGTTATAGTTTTACCTTCTCTATGAGCACACAGCTGTTGTGTTATAGTTTTACCTTCTCTATGAGCGCACACAGCTGTTGTGTTATAGTTTTACCTTCTCTATGAGCACACACAGCTGTTGTGTTATAGTTTTACCTTCTCTATGAGCACACAGCTGTTGTGTTATAGTTTTACCTTCTCTATGAGCGCACACAGCTGTTGTGTTATAGTTTTACCTTCTCTATGAGCACACAGCTGTTGTGTTATAGTTTTACCTTCTCTATGAGCACACAGCTGTTGTGTTATAGTTTTACCTTCTCTATGAGCACACAGCTGTTGTGTTATAGTTTTACCTTCTCTATGAGCGCACACAGCTGTTGTGTTATAGTTTTACCTTCTCTATGAGCACACAGCTGTTGTGTTATAGTTTTACCTTCTCTATGAGCGCACACAGCTGTTGTGTTATAGTTTTACCTTCTCTATGAGCACACAGCTGTTGTGTTATAGTTTTACCTTCTCTATGAGCACACAGCTGTTGTGTTATAGTTTTACCTTCTCTATGAGCGCACACAGCTGTTGTGTTATAGTTTTACCTTCTCTATGAGCACACAGCTGTTGTGTTATAGTTTTACCTTCTCTATGAGCACACAGCTGTTGTGTTATAGTTTTACCTTCTCTATGAGCACACAGCTGTTGTGTTATAGTTTTACCTTCTCTATGAGCGCACACAGCTGTTGTGTTATAGTTTTACCTTCTCTATGAGCGCACACAGCTGTTGTGTTATAGTTTTACCTTCTCTATGAGCACACACAGCTGTTGTGTTATAGTTTTACCTTCTCTATGAGCACACAGCTGTTGTGTTATAGTTTTACCTTCTCTATGAGCACACACAGCTGTTGTGTTATAATTTTACCTTCTCTATGAGCACACAGCTGTTGTGTTATAGTTTTATCTTCTCTATGAGCGCACACAGATGTTGTGTTATAGTTTTACCTTCTCTATGAGCACACACAGCTGTTGTGTTATAGTTTTACCTTCTCTATGAGCACACACAGCTGTTGTGTTATAGTTTTACCTTCTCTATGAGCACACACAGATGTTGTGTTATAGTTTTACCTTCTCTATGAGCACACACAGATGTTGTGTTATAGTTTTACCTTCTCTATGAGCACACACATCTGTTGTGTTATAGTTTTACCTTCTCTATGAGCACACAGCTGTTGTGTTATAGTTTTACCTTCTCTATGAGCACACACAGATGTTGTGTTATAGTTTTACCTTCTCTATGAGCACACACAGATGTTGTGTTATAGTTTCACCTTCTCTATGAGCACACACAGATGTGTTATAGTTTTACCTTCTCTATGAGCACACAGCTGTTGTGTTATAGTTTTACCTTCTCTATGAGCACACACAGATGTGTTATAGTTTTACCTTCTCTATGAGCACACACAGATGTGTTATAGTTTTACCTTCTCTATGAGCAGGTGCAGCTGCTGTGTGACCTGGAAGCAGGGGTCTCCTCTGGAGGCCGACAGACTGTGAAGATCTGCTCCGGTCAGACAGGACACACTGCTGCGAGCAAACGTCTCCTTCATCTGAAACAACACAGAGACATGACAAATAAATCTATTATAACCCTGCAGTAAGGAAGGTTAGATATCAGTACATGTTCTTGTAGTGCACACTGCCGTTGTGTCCTTGGGCCTTGCCTCCAGTGTGTGTGACTCTGGTGTATGAGTGTGTGAGTGTGTGAGTGAAAGAATAATGGACTCATGTCAAGAGCTTTGAGTGTTTAGAAGGACATGAATAAATAATAATAATAAACATGAATAATAATAAAACACATGAACAATAATAAACATGAATCAAACATTAAACATTCTTAGAGCCACAAAACTGTTAATACTGTTTAATGATACCTCTGTAAATAAACCAAAAGAAAAGTTACAATCAATACACACAATATATCTCACACACACACACACAATATATTGCAAAATTATCATTATCACAATATCAGCAAACACAATATCCGTATCGCAAGAATCTAAATATATCACAATAACGCTGTGGTCTTCCATCTGACAGAGATTTACACTGAAGAATCATTTTCCCCAGAGCCTTAAAAGAACATGTGTTGTGACTAAATAAAAATGTTTAAAAAGTCCAGTTTTAGTGATAATTTAATTAATTTAGTCACAGCTTAGCCTTGTTTTATTTCTGGTTTTGTCTGTGGTAAGTTTTGATTTTGTCGCTGTTCTGACTTGTAAATACAGGAACTTACATTTTTGTGAAATGTAGTGAATTTAAATTACTACGTTTGAAAAATCCCAATAATATCGTTATCGCAATTTTCAACATAGTTATCGAATATCGCATGTTTTCTCCATATCGTGCAGCCCTAGTTACAATACTACTGGTATCAAAATGATTTTTATTTGATACCAAGTGTCAATCCCTAGTGGGACCTTTAATGTTCCTTTGCATAAATCAAATAAATAACACAGCATAAATCATACAAACTACAAACTTCTGGTTTTAACTTGAAGAATTTTGCTCCAAAAATTGGTCTTTTATTGAATATTATTGTGTTTTATGATTGTAGAAGATGAATTAGCTCAGCATAGGTATCAGAAAAAGTATCGCTCAGACACCAGAACCCAGCCCTACTCTTGAAATGTAAGTAATGCCTCGTTATCGTTTCTAATACACACTCACTGTAAACATAAAATGACAAAAGGCTCAGGAGTAAAATGTCCACAAATAAAGAAACAGGTCTGCTCTGTGTGAATGAATGAAATGCTGAGAAACTGGTCGACTTTAATTCCCGCACTGTGAGAGCAGCTATTAATCACATTTCACAGAAGGCAAAAAACAAAGCATTTACTAAACAATGCTCACAAAATCCACTACATACAGATAAAATACTGCCATTAAAATGAATATGAGATAAACTCACACTATGGGTTTTAGGAAGTGCATTCGAGAAACCAGATTTAAAACATTGTACCAGCCTCAGGGCAGGTGGGACCTGGGCTGAGGCTGGTGCTTCCTGTTATTGAACCGTTCTTTATCTCACTGTAAAACCTGGTGAGCCTTTATTCCTTGAGAAAACACCGGGATCTGAGCCAGTTCCACCAAAAACAAGACTCAGCACACTGTAAAAAATACATTCAGAGTAAGATATATTCAACACGCTGTAGAAAACAAAGAGAAAAAACAGCTCCAAATAATGCACGGTAAAAATAACTGGGAACAAGTTACAATCACTGCAATGTAAAACATAAAAATATATAGGTATAAGAACAAAATCTAAATTAAATATAATAAAAGCTTTAATGCTGTGTAAAGAAAGCTGTAAACCATAAAGAGAAAACAAGCTTGATTTGACAAAAATATTCAAGAAAATGTCTCCTGGAAAACTCCACAGTAATCTTAAACTGAACACACACTAACACAGAGAAAGTCTAATGGCTCACAATTAAAGCCTGCAGCGTAAAACTCTCAAATGACCCATAATAATCTGAGTTTATGATCAAAAAGCTATTGGACTTCTTATCTGGGGCTGTGCACAGTTGGAGAAGAAACTGGGCCTGACGACAGAAAAATGTTTGGCCCAGATTTAGAACCAAACTCAAAAACCGCTTTCACTGACACAAAAGTATTAATGGTTTTAGTTCAACACAGTTTTAACACAATACATTTGTTGGCATTGACTGTGTGTGAGGTTAAAGCGGCTGTATTATGGTTTTATTTCTGTTTTTAACTATTCTCCTTCAGAACTGCAGCACGTTTAAACTTTAAAAACATGTGACTAAAAGAAAACGTTACTACTGCCACAAAGAAACAGGTAAAGAGACCAGCAGAGGGGAAAAAAAGCTTTTTATTTCTTTAAACTTTTTGTGTGATGCCATTTTACTACAAAAGTAAAAATGTCTGTGAGGAATCAGTGGAAACAGAGGTGTACACAGGTTTTCTGCATAAATGAATGAGAGCAGACTGGATGTAGAGGGCTTGCTTTGTGGATCTGAGCGTTTTTAGGCATTGGAAACTCAGTGCCAGAGAATACATGATTATTCAAAGAGGCGTGAGTGAAACAAAACACAACTCCAGGCCTGTTTTTGATTAACAACATTATACCATGGGAGAACGTCAATTTTGCAGAATAAAGCCCCTTTAAATAAATTTGTTTGTGATTATTTTTATTGAGTTAGGCTTCCTGAGTGCACGTGTTGTATATTTTTGTACAATGCCAATGAAGTAAATTATCTGATCAGGTTTATAAGTATGAGGTTATATGCCACAATATATCACAAAAATATATCAAAAAAAATATATAAAAAAAACAGCTGTATCATTCACCCCCATTTTCAAGCTTTCACCTTAAAGCAGATGTAGTAAACTGAATATTATTAAGACAAGGCTACATCTCTTACTACCTGTACTATTACTACTATCCAATTTGCCACTGAGGTAAAACAAAAAAAAATACTTCTACTCATTTAGACACCCTCCAAATAATACAAAAAAAGAGTAAAAAGTAAGTTTTTAGCACAAAGAATTACTCCAGTGAAAGTATGTTTTAGAAAAGGTCATCACAAATTACATAACGTTCAAAGAATGTACTGAAAATAAAGTAATAGTAAATTTAGACACCGCCCACGCCTTTTAAAAGAAACGTGCACGTGAACACAATTATAAAGCTATTATGTAAACATTTTGATCATAACTTTACACGAAACTTTCTCCGAACCAGTTCTGTCAGAGCAACACTGTGGCAGCGTTCCAGGTGACAGCGGTGTTTTCTAACTTCTCTCTCATGGATATTTGCTTTAGTCAAGGCAAGGACAAGATAAAAAGTAGGTTAATAAGTCGACCTTTGGCCCTGATTTGCACAGACAGACTGTAAAAACACCATATCTCCTTCAGTAACAGTTTCCTGCACTTCCTGGATTGTTTTGTTGACTGCAGATAAGGTTTTTGCAGCAGAGACAGGGCTGCAATGGCAACAGCTCACAATTTATATGCACAGGTAAAGTCATTTCTTTTCATTAAAACATTAAAATCCCCTGTGTGGCTTCCCAAATTCAAGTAAACAGGTTTCTATCTAACACTTACAATAAAAAGAGTGAGTCAAAAAGTCTTAGGTCCAGGTGCTCTTCAAATATTTGTGGAAAAAAAAAGTCTAAAGGCAGAAGCGGGACTATGACATTATAAAAAATCCTTTATTATGTACGGGATATTCCAACGCATTTTGACCTGTGCTGGTTCTATCTAATGTTAGTTTCTCTGATGACAACGGCACAGACGATTTATTCACGAGTAAAAACTTTTTCACTGAGTTGTTTGTTTGAAAATGTGTGCGTTTCGGTGTAAAATCCACCCCTGGCTAATGTGCAATCATAAAAGCAGAGAGAGCTCTGTCTGCGGGTTGCCAGATCCACACACGGGTTGCCAGATGCGAACGTGCGAGCTGTACGCTGTGTACACTTTTAACATCAGAGCTACAAAACCGTTCGGTACGAAACCTAAACAACCTCGGGGAAAAAAGAAACAAACATATGGTCTGCAGAACCACTGAGTCCCTGCAGGGGGCACCACTGAGCGGAGTTAATAACAATAAAACTTTCCTATTTATGACATTTTAGGATAATTTTAGCGATAAAATTCTGAAAAACCACTCCCTTAACATTATAATAAGAAAAACCCTGGCTCTGGTCCTGGCTCTGGTCCTGGCTCTGGTCCTGGCTCTGGTCCTGGCTCTGGTCCTGGCTCTGGTCCTGGCTCTGGTCCTGGCTCTGGTCCTGGCTCTGGTCCTGGCTCTGGTGTTAAAGTGAGCAGCGAGGCAGAAAGTGACTCTGAGGCTGCCGTCCAAAAGAGTTTCAGTAAAATAAACACCGAGAGAGAAAGCTCAATAACACACTGTAAAAAAAAAAAAAAAAAAATCAAACTACCAATCATTATCCAGGCTTGGGACCAGCCTAAAGGTGTTGCTGGGATTTATTTTTCCCCTCAAAGAGCTACATGTGAACCAAAACCACGTCTGCCTCTGACCACGATCTCCTGTTTATTTGGAAATTATTTCTGTATCGTTTGTGTTTCTGCCCTGGGTAAACATGCTCTGTGTATAAATACTTTCTTTGACTCAGGTTTAACAGTTTCCTTTCTCGTTTGTGACTCTGTGTCCTCAGTTGTGGCGCAATGTTTACAGCGATGTGGCCTTGAAATTGAACTTTATTAATCTCACAGTGGAGAAATTCACTTGTTCAGGCAGCAGAACGCAAGATAATAAAGTGAACATGTAAACAAAAAGGTGCAATATAAATTATTTACATGAAAAAGCAAAAATATGTAACATTATAAATATAAACTACAAAACAACCACACAGGCTGTATACATATTTACACAGTGATGGCAGAATATGAAGAATATGATGATATTGACAGTAATGGGAGGTACTGCACAGTATTAGGGCTGCACGATATATCGCAAAATTATCGCAATATCAGCAAACGCAATATCTGTATCGCAAGAATCTAAATATATCGCAGTAACGCTGTGGTCTTCCATCTGACAGAGATTTACACTGAAGAATCCTTTTCCACCAGAGTCTTAAAAGAACATGTGTTGTGACTAAATAAAAATGTTTAAAAAGTCCAGTTTTAGTGGTAATTTAATTAATTTAGTCACAGCTTAGCCTTGTTTTATTCCTGGTTTAGTCTGTGTTAAGTTTTGATTTTGTCGCTGTTTTGACTTGTAAATACAGGAACTTACATTTTTGTGAAATGTAGTGAATTTAACTTACTATGTTTGAAAAGTAGGCTCTATTTTCAAATATCGCAATAATATCGTTATCGCAATTTTCAGCATAGTTATCGAATATCATGTTTTTCTCCATATCGTACAGTATTATGACTATAACACTATAACACCACTGTGCAGTGTTTTATTTTGAAATACCCAGAATCCTCTTCACTGGTCCCAGGTCTGCATGAACTCTGCACTGAAAAACAGATCTAATGTTTTACTTTATCACTTTTATGTTTCATTTTATTGACGATAACAGTTATTTATAGATAATGTGTTTTACAGCCATCTTTTCTAAATGTTTTATTACCTAATTAAGATAAAGTCAGTTGTTTGTACAAATAGGGCTGGGTACTGTTTAACGATACCTATGTGGTATTAAAAGAAAAGTTACAATACTTTTATATTTTTTACCTAGTGGGACTTTTAATGTTCCTTTGCATGAAATAAATAACACAGAATAAATCATACAAACTACTGAGTTTAACTCACAGCTAAACATTTTGCTCCAAAAATGTGTCTTTTATTGAATTTTATTGTGTTTTATAATTGTAGAAGATGAATTAGCTCAGTGTTTCCCAACCAGGGGTACGGGGACCCCTAGGGGTACACGAGCACTTTGGAGGGGGTTATTTCATAATTTATTTCCAAGATAAAAAAACATTTGCATCTATTTATATTAAACTGAAATCTATGAACGACAAGCTCAGCTCAAACTGCTGCGGATTATTGTTAGAATATAATCATTTGTTATTGTTGTTTTTAATGCTTAAAAACTTGTTTCAAAGAGGAGTTATTACTTTTTTTTTCTTTGTTTATTATTTTTTTATTAATTTTGAACATTAAAATATATAGTAAAATAAATGTAATAGGTTTTTTTATTGTAATACTTTTATATTTTATTTTAAAGGCAGACATTTTTTTTATTTATTTTCATATTTATTTTGAATTTGAGTTATAAAATGTCTTTGTACTAATAAATAAAGACTTTTTTTATTACAATTTTAAAGAAATACTAATGCGTTTGAGTGGAGGGGGTACGCAGAAGAAACCAGGTATTGTTTAAGAACTGGTGTGACCAGGAACCAGCTTCATTGGTTGTTTGAGTGGTTCTGGGTCAGTCCTGCGTGGGGATAACCTCAGGTCGACTCCAGCCCTGCACCATTAATGTTTGAGAACCACAGGCCTGGAAAATGAAATGCCATTTACAAAAAAAAAAACATTGTAATCTGTTGGAGATGGCAGGCAGTGATCAACACACACTGCTCTTTACGTCGTTCTTGTTTACGCAGTTCAATTGAGCATCACCGCTTCATTTAAACTCATTTAAACCCAAAGCCTTTTTATTAATAGCCTCACTTCCTCATAGATCATTTTTCTCAGTCGGTTGCACAATAAAAACAGCATGAACTGATCGAGATCGAGGCCAAACCGACTCCAATCTACATGTAATTGCAACATTTTGTTCAACAAGCCAAAACAAGCACGCAGCTCTGTGGACACAAGCAGCAATAAACTCAGAGGAAAGACTTGTGTTGTACGATAAAGGCAACCGCATACACACTGATCAGGCAGAACATTACGACCACTGACAGGCGAAAAACACACATTATCTCTGAATCTGTCGGTAAGATCTTCTGTCTGTATTTTACTGCATCTGTTATATTTAAATACTGTGTCTACAATGAGCATAAAAACACATGATTTTAAACCAAAACTCAAAATACTTTGTACTTTAAACCAACTCAGGAATGTAATGAAGTAAAAGTACCTCTTATAAAACTGACTCAGGATCTGTCAGAGGTGGATGAAGGAAGGAACAGAGGTGAAGCAGAGACAGACGAGTTAGCAACAAACACTCGATCCACAGCAGCGATGGTGTGAGAGGAGAATAGTCACACTGCGTGGTAGGTTTCTGAAAACTAAATGAATTACTTGCTTTGCAGACTTTGCAGGCAGGAGGTAAAAGCATCATGTACTTTGGTTTGAAACAGTTCTAACTAAAGACTTGTTCTTTAGAGAAATGCAGCCCCAAAAGCGGAGTCCGTGGCCAAAACACTGTCAACATTCAGAAGAAATGCAGAGGTTCAGGCCAAGACAAGCAGACGGAGAACATCGCTTATAAACTTTTAGAAAACTGTCGCTGCCTTTATCCTCAACTTAAAGAAAAGCTGCGCTGGTAAACACAAGAAACTCACACTGTTAGTCCCAGGGGAGCGCCCAGGACACTGCCCCCAGGCCTCAGGGCCAGGGGGGCTACAGACGGACCCTGCTATAGTTCAGCTGTAGATGGGGGCCCTTTACTGAGGAGGGTTTGTCCAGGGCCCCATCGAGTGTGTGAGCGGGCCTGGCTGTTACCTCCCAGTGCAGGTGGAAGAGTGGAGGGAAAAGGAGACGGTGCTTAAAGAAAGATGATTGTCAACTTTATTCTTCCTAAAGCCCTGACTTTTTACTCTCACCTTTCGCCCTAAGCACAAAAAAATGCACCAATAAATCAAAAAAATTATGTAATAGTGAATAATTCCATTTGTTTTTTCATGGTTACAATGATTAACTTCAGTCCTCACAGCAAAAATGAATTCTGTTTATGAGATTTAACCCCTTAAATTTATGTGGTGCAGACACATCCAGCACAAACCTCTGCCTCTGCTCAGTCTGGGACCTTTTTCTACTTTGCCCTGATCTCTGTAAGAACTACATTTTGGATTTATGCTCACGCAAACACAAACAAACTCATTTCTCAACAAACACTTTCACACCAATTTATGACAAAAACACACCCAAATTATTTTAGTTCAATAAATGTTTTTTATTTGCCTTGTAGGCTTGATCATTTATACAAACACTAATGTGGCCATCTCCACATTTATACCTCTGGCTACCATATATGGGGAAATGGCGCCACCTAGTGAAAAACAATAAAAACTAAAATTCCAATCCCTCACTGTCATGAATCCATGAAATACTTGATAAAAATGTGACATTATATTGCAGTGACAGTGTATAATAAAAATGTTGTTTTAATGGGAGTCAATGGCATAAAAAAATGTCTTAGGGGTAAAGGTGTGACTATTTTTTTAGACACCTGAAAATTCATCCAAAAATCCACACCTGAGGCAAAACCTATGCCATTTGAATCAACACAGGCAAAAGTTATCCATCAAAAAACTGCTGCAAAACATCGAAAACATGTCTTAGGGGCTGTAGGAGGGATAAAATGCAGAGTTACAAAGAGCCACAACAAACACATCATCAACACAAACCCTCCTCCATCTCCATCGCTTCCTCAGCAGCAGAGCATCAGCCTCCTCAGCCTCTCCATCTCCTCCTCTTCACCACGAACAATCGAACAAACTCTCTCCCTTCACCGCACGCGCTCCTGGCCGGGTCTACGCGCCAAAAACTCATCAATAAATATTTTTCTTAGGCATTTCTTAGGCGACTGTGGCAGTAGTGGTTTCTTTGTGCAACTCGATGTCCACTTTTAGTTTCTTTCCACCGTTGCAGCCGTTTCCTTTGTGACTTGTAGTCTGTGTGGCAACCAGCACAAGTTAACAGCTCATTAGTATCTTTCACTGAAATCTGGGGAGTTTAATTGAGCGAGGAAAAGGGGAAATTGTGCATAAACAGTTCTCATTATAGCCACAGAAATTAGCCACTTGCACAAAATAACCGCTCTTTACCATTTACTAGTGTATAGTAAATGTGTATATTTAAATATGAGCATATAAAGAGCCATACAAAAGAGTATTTAACAGCTACCACCATTGTTCAAAATCCTGTCAACTGTAAAAAGCACAAAGCTCAAGCCAAAACAAGCTCGCACGGATCTGAACATTTCCCATAACACGGCCATGTAAACTATTTCCTTGTTCCTCTGCAACAATAAAAATGTGCAACTCAGGAGAGAAACACTGTTTTGATAAAGACAGGCATAGTTTATCAAAGTTACTGCTCTAACTTTGCAAAAACTGCCGCCGCAAACACAGCGCTGAGTCAAAATAAGTCACAATGACAATTACAACGCAACATCCAGATCATAAAACTGGTGCTGACTGGTTGTACAGCAGTTTAAAAACACAGAGGTTAAAACGTGAACAAAAACGTGAAAGAAGAGTAATTAAAAACAAAAAATATAAATATATTAAATGAAGGTTTGCATTATGTTACATTGAATTAATGTTGTGCGTCAAATACAACGCCTCCCAAGAAAGTGTGCAAAAAACTGCTGTATTGTTTCAAAACTGCAACGTGTTCAAAAATCAATGGTAAGTTCTGAGTCCAGAAAGCGCTACAGAGTCCACTTTCGCTGAAAAACAGTAAAAAGTTTCAACAAAAGCGTGCGTAAAAGTTGCCCATCTCCTCAGATTTAACGAGCGGTCACAGATAAAAGCTGCGTGCGTTCCTTACCGCGTTCAGAGCCGTGGTGAAGTGCAGCACGGTGATAGTGACCACCACAGTCTGCAGCAGAACAGCGACCAGCAGCAGCACTCCGAGCCGGGGCCCGGAGCTCGTCATAGCGGCCTGCGGTGCGCGCCGTAGCCGCGCTCTGCAGCTCCCTGTCCGGCCACCTCTGCCCCAGCGGACCACCTCTGGAGGAGAAAACAAACACGCTCCGCTCCGGAGAACAATGGCTCTGCGCTGACTTTTGGACCTGAGCACGAGCACGCGGGCACGAGCAAGAGGTAGAGGGGGCGGGGCCGTGCGCGCTCCCGTGACTTTTCCTTGAGTTTTGAATGCGTCCCGCGGCGCGGATTGTTCCGAGAGGCGCTGTGAAAACACTGATACGCGCCGGGCGTAGTTTATTGTGAGCTGTATCTGCGCCGCGGATCTGAGGCCGAGCTTTAACCGCGACACAAACACAAACACAATATGAGCTGATAAAGTTTAGGAAAGTGGAGACTGGCACGTACCCACTGCGTCAGGGCAGAGGTGGCTGCAGTTTAACGCCAGCTGTTACTGAAGTAAGGACTTTATCCTTAAGCCCTAAGACATGTTTTCATGTTTTGCAGCAGTTTTTTGTGGATAACTTTTGCTGTGTTGATTCAAATGGCATAGGATTTTGCCTCAGGTGTGTATTTTTGGATGAATTTTCAGGTGTCTAAAAAATAGTCACACCTTTACCCCTAAGACATTTTTTATGCCATTGACTCCCATTAAAACAACATTTTTATGATACACTGTCACTGCAATATAATTTCACATTTTTATCAAGTATTTCATGGATTCATGACAGTGAGGGATTGGAATATTTAGTTTTTATTGTTTTTCACTAGGTGGCACCATTTCCCCCATATATGGTAGACAGAGGTATAAATGTGGAGATGGCCACATTAGTGTTTGTATAAATGATCAAGCCTTGAAACTAAAATAATTTGTTTGTGTTTTAGTGTTGTCATAAATTGGTGAGAAAGTGTTTGTTGAGAAATGAGTTTGTTTGTGTTTGCGTGAGCACAAATCCAAAATGTAGGACCCATAAACTGGAATTTAAGGGGTTAAATTTCATAAACAGAATTCATTTTTGCTGTGTGTGATGAGGACTGAAGTTAATCATTGTAACCATGAAAAAAATGGATTATACATTGGTGCATTTTTTTGTGCTTAGGGCGAAAGGTGAGACTAAAAAGTTAGGGCTGTGGGAGGAATAAACAATGTAACATCACTCACAGAGATACACTTTTTTCTGCCTAACCTGTTTTTAGATTTGATAAATCCCTGTTTATGTATAAAACCAAACTTTACATTTCTTTAAGCTTATTGTATGCTATAAAATATACACAAAAACTCTACTAATTAAATTGTGGCTAGTAAAATCTCTAATTGGTGAGTAACATTTGACAGCGAGCCACGTGGCCACTGAGGATAAAAGTAAATGTCAAGTCCTGGGAATAATCTCAGTCATAATGAGAGCCGCCTGGAGAAGTATTTCTCAGGATTTGGCAGCAAAGACAGCAGGAGGTCTGTCCCGTTTACAGAATAAAAGCATGTTTAGTTACATTCTCACAGACGCCACTGGAGCCTTGGTTCTGACCTTCACTGGGTTTATCTGTGAACAGAAACATGAGTAATACACCGAGAACTGCAGCTGATAAAGACTTCAGACACAGAGCAGCGGTCATGTACTGCAGACACTTTATCTGTGGAAACATCTGAATGTACCTGACGCTCACTCGTCCTGCTTTCACTTTAATCCAGGCTTTTTCTTGGCTTTTTCTGTGTCTTTTTGTGCTGTTTCTCTGTGGAGCAGTAGTTCAGGTCTAATCCCCGACACAGCTCTGGTTTTGTCTCTCTTTAGTCCATATTTCACACTCATTTATCTCGGTTTTGCTCTTGTTTATTTCTGCATCTTTCATCTCTGTCCACATCTGTCAGACTCTGTCAATGGCTTCATTTAACTCTGCAGGACAGATGTGTCCCAGCTGCAGCGGCATCAGGCTTTAATCACAATTAATACAACTGTCTCTACATGTCCACAGTGTCTCTACATGTCCACAGTGTCTCTACATGTCCACAGAGTGTCTCTACATGTCCACAGTGTCTCTACATGTCCACAGTGTCTCTACATGTCCACAGAGTGTCTCTACATGTCCACAGTGTCTCTACATGTCCACAGAGTGTCTCTACATGTCCACAGTGTCTCTACATGTCCACAGTGTGTCTCTACATGTCCACAGTGTCTCTACATGTCCACAGAGTGTCTCTACGTGTCCACAGTGTCTCTACATGTCCACAGTGTCTCTACATGTCCACAGAGTGTCTCTACGTGTCCACAGTGTCTCTACATGTCCACAGTGTCTCTACATGTCCACAGAGTGTCTCTACGTGTCCACAGAGTGTCTCTATGTGTCCACAGAGTGTCTCTACATGTCCACAGTGTCTCTACATGTCCACAGTGTCTCTACATGTCCACAGAGTGTCTCTACATGTCCACAGTGTCTCTACATGTCCACAGTGTCTCTACATGTCCACAGAGTGTCTCTATGTGTCCACAGAGTGTCTCTACGTGTCCACAGAGTGTCTCTACATGTCCACAGTGTCTCTACATGTCCACAGTGTCTCTACATGTCCACAGTGTCTCTACATGTCCACAGAGTGTCTCTACATGTCCACAGTGTCTCTACATGTCCACATAGTTTCTCTACATGTCCACAGAGTGTCTCTACATGTCTACAGTGTCTCTAAATGTCCACAGTGTCTCTAAATGTCCACAGTGTGTCTCTACATGTCCACAGTGTCTCTACATGTCCACAGTGTCTCTACATGTCCACAGAGTGTCTCTACATGTCCACAGAGTGTCTCTACATGTCCACAGTGTCTCTACATGTCCACAGAGTGTCTCTACATGTCCACAGAGTGTCTCTACATGTCCACAGTGTCTCTACATGTCCACAGTGTCTCTACATGTCCACAGTGTCTCTACATGTCCACAGAGTGTCTCTAAATGTCCACAGAGCGTCTCTAAATGTCCACAGAGTGTCTCTAAATGTCCACAGAGTGTCTCTAAATGTCCACAGAGACACGTGTACAGGTGAAGAATGTCTCTAAATGTCCACAGAGTGTCTCTAAATGTCCACAGAGCGTCTCTAAATGTCCACAGAGTGTCTCTAAATGTCCACAGAGCGTCTCTAAATGTCCACAAAGTGTCTCTAAATGTCCACAGAGTGTCTCTAAATGTCCACAGTGTCTCTAAATGTCCACAGAGACACGTGTACAGGTGATGAATGTCTCTAAATGGCCACAGAGCATCTCTAAATGTCCACAGAGTGTCTCTAAATGTCCACAGAGTGTCTCTAAATGTCCACAGAGCGTCTCTAAATGTCCACAGAGTGTCTCTACATGTCTACAGTGTCTCTAAATGTCCACAGAGCGTCTCTAAATGTCCACAGAGCGTCTCTAAATGTCCACAGAGTGTCTCTAAATGTCCACAGTGTCTCTAAATGTCCACAGAATGTCTCTAAATGTCCACAGAGCGTCTCTAAATGTCCACAGAATGTCTCTAAATGTCCACAGAGCGTCTCTAAATGTCCACAGAGTGTCTCTAAATGTCCACAGAGCGTCTCTAAATGTCCACAGAGTGTCTCTAAATGTCCACAGAGTCTCTCTAAATGTCCACAGAGTGTCTCTAAATGTCCACAGTGTCTCTACATGTCCACAGCGTCTCTAAATGTCCACAGAGCGTCTCTAAATGTCCACAGAGTGTCTCTAAATGTCCACAGTGTCTCTACATGTCCACAGTGTCTCTAAATGTCCACAGAGCATCTCTAAATGTCCACAGAGTCTCTCTAAATGTCCACAGAGCGTCTCTAAATGTCCACAGAGTCTCTCTAAATGTCCACAGAGTGTCTCTAAATGTCCACAGTGTCTCTACATGTCCACAGTGTCTCTAAATGTCCACAGAGCGTCTCTAAATGTCCACAGACAGACGTGTGTCTCAGTTAAAGTCCTCTGTGTGATATTGGGACATAGTTCTCTGCCTCAGCCCCTCTCTCTCCTAATGGACCTGTTTTTGGCCCGCTGCTCTCGCTCACATCTGGGTCCAATCAGTGGTGCGTCGGTTCGATTCCCGGGGGAGGCCTGGCTGCTCGGGTTTCACTGCTGCTGGGGGTAAACGCTCCGCCGCTGCACCTCCCAAACGCGGATCAGTTACACCAGATTTATGTGAACTTTCACTGATTTCTGTCGCCAACGTGGACTCGATCACGGACTCAGACAGAGAGGAGGCTTTCCCAATCTGTCACCCGTCCCGAGAAACGCAGGGAAACTTCTGTCCCGCTTTACTTTTAATGAACTGAACATGGACAGACTGGAATTAAACACTTTCCAACAACTCACTTAACTTTGGCGTAAGGTGGTAATGAGGGAGTGCAGGTTTTCAGACTCTAAAGTTATAAATCACATTCAGTCTTTATCGTACTTTAAAGCTGCACTTCCTGATTTCTTTTTCCTTGTATTTTAGTAAAGATAATTATTTAGTTATTAGTGCAGCAGAACGGAAGTCATCTGAGAAAATAATGAGACTTTGAGGTCAGCTGTGGGCTGTATTATAAAGGTTTTTGTTTTAGAGCGAGGGAAGGAACAGTTTAACCAATCACACACTTTCATAGGACAGGAGCGCTCTGATTGGTCGATACATCCTTTACACAAAATCAGGTCGTGCAGCTTTAAGTTACAAAAAGTGCACTGTATCTTCTTAAAGTTGACAAAAACTTTCTTTAAAATATTGTCAAACATGTCAGTACTACAAAAAAAATTAATGTTTATTTTTGTTCCACTAAATTTTGTAAGCATTAAGTTAAAACTGTGAAGGAATTATACATATCAAACATTTAATATCTTTTAATCATAAGTAGGGCTACACAATAAATCGCAAAATGACCGTTATCGCAATATCAGCAAACGCAGTATCTGTATTGCAAGAATCTAAATATATCGCAGTAATGCTGTGGTCTTCCATCTGACAGAGATTTACACTGAAGAATCATTTTCCACCAGAGCCTTAAAAGAACATGTGTCGTGACTAAATAAAAATGTTTAAAAAGTCCAGTTTTAGTGGTAATTTAATTAATTTAGTCACAGCTTAGCCTTGTTTTATTCCTGGTTTAGTCTGTGGTAAGTTTAGTTTTTGTTGCTGTTTTGACTTGTAAATACAGGAACTTACATTTTTGTGAAATGTAGTGAATTTAACTTACTATGTTTGAAAAGTAGGCTCTTCTTTCAAATATCGTAATAATATCGTTATCACAATTTTCAACATAGTTATCGAATATCGCATGTTTTCTCCATATCGTGCAGCACTAATCATAAGACAAGTTTGTTTTTAAATGTCTGCTGTGTACCGCCCAGACTGAACATAACCTGCCAAAATAGGACTTTAAATGGGGGCCCCTCATGTCCTGGGCCCAGTTCAGCTGCACTGCCTGATGCTACCTCTGCCCCCCTGTGGCTGGATTTGTTATTACACTGGACCGAGCGACAATAGGAAGTTGTAGGATGTAACGGAGAAAGAATCAGGACGAGAGGTGAAAGAATCAACAACTGGGCTCCAGAAATGTTGCTAAATATAGAAAAGTTAGGTTTATTAAAGTACAAAGTATACACTGCTGCTACCTCTGCCACCCATATGTGAGCTGCCCAAAGGAATCAAACCCCCTACCTCCTGCACCAAACCTAAAACATCCCGGCTCAGATCTGCAGAGGGGTCCCAGGGTGCGGCTCCTGACAGGTCGCCCCAGTCGCAGTGAGGCATGGGTCAAATGCAGAGGACAACACTGCAAAAAATCAATATCTAGTATTACTTGAATTCAGATTATTAACCTTGATTTGAGTAATGTTTTACTAGATTAGATTTATTTACTTACTAGGCTAGATTATATGACTAGTTTCAAATTATTTCTGTCTTATTTTTAAGCATTTTTTACTTATTTCAAGCAAAATTATCTGCCAATGGGGTAAGTGGAATTTTCTCACCCCATTGGCAGATAATTTTGCTTGAAATATTATTATTATATTGATTTTTTTCGCAGTGAATAAAGTCTGGCTCCAGTGTGGAACCAAAATACTTCTCTTACTTCTCCTTTGTCCTGTGTAGTTTAGTAAAAGTTTAGTCCTGGCCTGTTCCTGGTAATTGTGTTACAGACACAGTTCTTGTAGTGTCTGTATTTTCTGTTCACTGTGTGACTTTCTGACTTCTGTTCATTGTTGGTGGCTCTTTCATGTTTAAAAGATGAACTCTTCCTCTTAAACTCTGGTGTCTGAAGCAGATTATCTTCTCGTGTCTCTGCTGCAGTTTCGCCCGGAGCCACGGTCCATCTGCGATCGCTGCAGACGAGTTCAGACAAGACTTTTCCACAGAAACACAGAGGCAAACCTGAGTACGAGCAGAAGCACAGAGGCCGGACTGAGGGGACGGGGAGGTCAGGACTCAACAGCGCATTACATTACAAGAGAGAACTGATCCAGGCCTAAACCAACTACAGACCAGGAGTAAGACGTTTCTAAAACAGATAAAACAGTAAGCTCTGAACCAAGCATTAAACTGGGACCAACTGAGGACAGAAAAAAAACAGAAATGGAGCCAAATCTGGACAAAACTACAGCTAAAAAAGGGGGGAAAAGACTCCAAAACCCACGGTAGAATCAGAACTAACAGGGATTAAAAACCTGCTCGGGCAGAGCCTGAGCAGCACAGGACAGACCTCCTCCACTTCTGTCTACATATTTGTTCATTTTAGGATGAAACGAGCTAAACAAAGCTTACAGTGCAGCCACAACATTTATTGTTCGCTTTCATTCGCTTGCACCTAATTTGTTATGCAAATTAACTGTGTGCATATTTAATGAGGCATTAAGTTTCATGCAGGTTTGCAAGTGACACTTTGTTTGTTTTTGCACAGAAGTTACAAATTCCCACTAAAGTAAAGTTTACATCACAGCCTCGTGGTTCTGCTGTCAACTCCTCTTACAGTTTATTATCTTAGAAATCCATCCTCTTCCGCTTTATCCAGGGCCGGGTCGCGGGGGCAGCAGTCTAAGCAGGGATGCCCAGCCTTCCCTCTCCACAGACACTTCCTCCAGCTCACCCAGAGCTGGAGGCGTTCCCAGGTCGAGAGACGTAGTCCCTCCAGCGTGCCCTAGGTCTTCCCCGGGGCCTCCTCCTGGTGGGACATGAACACCTCCCCAGGTTAGGAACAGATGCCTGGGCCTCAGCTCGCTCCTCCCGATGTGGAGGAGTAGCGGCTCTACTCCGAGTTCCTCCTAAGGGAGCGCCCAGCCACCCTGCGGAGGAAACTCATTTCAGCCGCTTGTATCTGGGATCTTAGAAATCCAGTTTTTCAAAAATTATATTCAGTATAGTTTTATATTCTTAATCCTCCTCAAACCCTAGACAACAACACATTTTAAAATGCATCAGAATCCAGGAAACTTTGTCTGCTGTTTAAAAAAAATTCACAAAACCCCTCCTGCAGGTGGAGAGCCCATTGTTGCTTCTTTGGCCCGGCTCTGGGTGGGGAAACAGCGGTGGCAACGTTGGCCCACAGCAGAAGATCCTGGGTTCAATTCCTGCATGGGGTGGGCGGGGCCTTTCTATGTAGAGTCTGCATGTTCTCCTTGTGCACAGGGTTTTCCCAGTTTCCCACATCAACCTAAAACATGCAGACATCTGGAGAAGGGTCCAGTGGTGTTGCTGCGCGTGAGAGCAGTCTTGGTGTAGTTTTTAGCATCAGAAGAAGCAGGAACATGACCTGTCTCTGTTTGTGGAGTCATAATAATCATTAATGTATTTTAACTACTTTTCTAAATGTTTCTCTAGGGCTGAACAATTAATCAAAATCGAATTGAAAACACAACTTCAATTGTTGCAATTAGCAAATTGCAAATACTACAGTAACTCAGGTTATATCATTTCCGCTACAGCTGCAGTTCAGACCTCCACAGACAGGAGCTAAAGACGTGATTCCTTGTATTGGTTTAGCAGTGAATATTTCAGTCTTCTCTCCGTGTCAACGCTCCATCACATCCTTAAAATGTGAACTTTGATTTTAAAAAATATATATCACAAATAGGTAGTTTTTCAGAATCGTTCATCCCTACTTTTCCTCTTTTTTCAGTGATAGTTCACAGGGCTTGGTCTCGACCGGGTCTCAGCCTCAACTCGGTCTTGAACCTTGAAAGTCTCGGCCTTGTCTTGGTCTCGGTTCAGTCTGGACTCAGACTGGTCTTGACTACAGCACCAGGGTCCAGACTCAGTTGTTGGACTGATCTCACCTCACTCTGCTGCTGCTGCTTTTCTCCTGTTTTTTTTCTCCTTATGCTGTTGTTTAATCTAATTTTATTGCCGTGTCTAGGATTACCCCGGACCTCCTCCTCCCCCTCCTCCTCCTCCTCCTCCTCCTCCCCCTCCTCCTCCTCCTCCTCCTCCTCCTCCCCCTCCTCCCCCTCCTCCTCCTCCTCCCCCTCCTCCTCCTCCTCCTCCTCCCCCTCCTCCTCCTCCTCCTCCTCCTCCTCCTCCTCCTCCTCCTCCTCCTCCCCTCCTCCCCCTCCTCCTCCTCCTCCCCCTCCTCCTCCTCCTCCTCCTCCTCCTCCTCCTCCTCCTCCTCCTCCTCCTCCCCCTCCTCCCCCTCCTCCTCCTCCTCCTCCTCCTCCTCCTCCTCCTCCTCCCCCTCCTCCCCCTCCTCCTCCTCCTCCTCCTCCTCCTCCTCCCCCTCCTCCTCCTCCTCCTCCTCCTCCTCCCCCTCCTCCTCCTCCTCCTCCTCCCCCTCCTCCTCCTCCTCCTCCTCCTCCTCCTCCTCCTCCTCCTCCCCCTCCTCCCCCTCCTCCTCCTCCTCCCCCTCCTCCTCCTCCTCCTCCTCCTCCTCCTCCCCCTCCTCCTCCTCCTCCTCCTCCCCCTCCTCCCCCTCCTCCTCCTCCTCCTCCTCCTCCTCCCCCTCCTCCTCCTCCTCCTCCTCCTCCTCCCCCTCCTCCCCCTCCTCCTCCTCCTCCCCCTCCTCCTCCTCCTCCTCCTCCCCCTCCTCCTCCTCCTCCTCCTCCCCCTCCTCCTCCTCCTCCTCCTCCTCCTCCTCCTCCTCCTCCTCCTCCCCCTCCTCCCCCTCCTCCCCCTCCTCCTCCCCCTCCTCCTCCTCATCCTCCTCCTCCTCCTCCTCCTCCTCCTCCTCCTCCTCCCCCTCCTCCTCCTCATCCTCCTCCTCCTCCTCCTCCTCCTCCCCCTCCTCCTCCCCCTCCTCCTCCTCCTCCTCCTCCGTGTCTCTGTCCCCTCATTTGTCCCGCTCTGGTCTGTGTGTGTTCAGTGAAAACACTCAGAGCTTTCGGATCTAATTAAAAACAACATTTGGTGATTCAGCTCCGTCTCAGTGCCCACCTCATGTGTCTAGACGAGGGTTACTCAAACTCAGAGTCAAACTGCTGTTCTTCATTTAGTTTCTTTTTTTTACCACAGCTGAAGACCCTGGACCACTTTATTATTTTTTAAAGTTCCCATATTCAGCTTTTCTCAGTCTTTCTGAAACAGTGTTAGACTCCTGTGCTTTAGTATTTCAGGTTTTATATTAAAATAATGCATCTGTGGAAAACCTCTTCTGTTGGGAGCTGTTACTGTGACTTGGATTAGGTGTCTGTTGCCCCCTGCTGGCAACGTTGGGACTGGACAGAGCATAAAATGGATAATTAGCACAGCTGTTAGCGACATGAAGCTAACAGATAGAGTTTCTGAGCTGATGCTTCGTAGTGACGGAGGTTTAAGGCTGAAATGATCAGAGCGAGTCCGATGACGGTGTCTGGGCTTTAGAAACGCGGAGGAGCACTTCCTGGTTTCATGTGTCTATGTAGAGCTGTGAGACCGAGCGTTATCAGCTCTGGAGAAGGGCAGCGCCTCAGCATACAGGATTACTCAAACAGAATACTACTGCAGCTCTGTTTTTGACGAGGAGACAACTTTATAACAGGGTTAGACAGAGGAATAGCTAAGTAATGTAAGCCTACTACATTTAACAGTACATTTTCTAAAATATAGGCCACGTCTCTATATAATAATTATATTGGGGTAGTAGTACTTCTTGAAGTAGTTGTAGTAGTAGCAGTAGTTGTGATAGTTGTGGCAAAGTCAGGTTTTAGTCGTAGCTGAAGTAGAAATAGAAGGAGCTGAAGTAATAGGTATGAAGTAGAGGTAGTACTGGTAGTAAAAGTGATACTAGTTGTAATACTGGTAGCATTACTACAGTAGTAGTAGCAGTGATAGTACTAGAGGTAGTAGTGCTTGTAGTAGTGGCATTAGTAGTAGCAGTTGTAGATTTTGATGTGCAATTACAAAAATCAGCTTTCAAAAGTAAAGGTGCTCCTAAAACGTTGTGTATAAAGTGAACTTATTGTGTTTCCTGTATATTATTTTACTTTGGCAACACATTTTTGTAATATCCATACATTTATCATTTCTGATAAAACTTCTTTCTCACACTCTTCTTTTGTCCATGTTCTAACGCTGCACTGCCTGAGAGCTTCCTTATCCAGGGAACTTCCCAGATCGATAACGTTTTATCTGAAACCAAACACGGCTCGGGCAGAGGGAGGCAGAGGAAGAGGCAGCTCAGGGGCAATCCGTCAAAAGAAATGTTACCGCTGCCACCAAAGGTCAAAGGTCAGACTGCGGGCTCTGTCTGAGTCTGGAGCGGAGGAGGACAGAGAGGGATGGAGCAGGAGGATACGGAGAAGTGTGAGAATGTTGGATTCTTCAGAAAATATAAGGCGTTTGTGACACAGTTATCTCTGAGAGTAACTGGATACACACACGGCCAATCAGAATAAAGCGCAGTACCAACACAAACAGAACTATCACAAAACTAAAGCTGAACCAGAGCTAAACCGGACTTAAATTAGTGTAACGCATGAAAAATGATATTAACGTTAGGACTTAGTTATTGCAATGGGTTGCATCTGGCTAAAAACAGAAAACCAGGCTTGTTATGGGAGCTTGTGGTGAATGGAAGACAAGAGACATTAATTTGGGTTAATTGCAAAAAATGTATTGAAAAAACAACAAATAAATTAGAAATCAATAAATAAATTAGGAGCAATGAATAAATTAGGACAAACTTATATTAACAAATGACAACAACAAAAAAACAACACTTTGACTTCAGTTCAAGTTTTTCAGTTTTTCGCACTGGTTTAGTTCAAGAGTTCCCAAAAAAAGTTCAGTTTATATCCACTGTCTGTGGATGTACTTCACAAAAAAAACCAAAAAACAATGTTCAAATAAACACAGGGCGTCCGGGGTCCGGAGATAATAAAGGGAGAAAAAATTGTCCTACCAGCTCGCCACTCAAGAAGAGGTTTTCTGTGGTCCAAAAAAAACCTGACCACTGAATTTCAGAACTTCACGTGGGGTTTTCGTCAAGTTATAGGTAGTTTTCCAAATTGCTCCACACCAGCCATGCACAGCCGCCAATGGGGTTACAGGAAGTCCGAGCAGGAAGTTGCTCGGGAGCGATTCCCTTTTATGGCAGCACCACTTGTGGCGGCTCACTCTGTGACTGGGTTACATTAGGACTAAACTAACCTAAGGCTCCGTACTCTGCTTTTCCTCTCTTTAACCATGTTATAACCTCAGAAACAGAGCTGCAGTAGTATTCTGTTTGAGTAATCCTGTATGCTGAGGCACTGCCCTTCTCCAGAGCTGAAAACGCTCAGCCTCACAGCTCTACGTAGACACATGAAACCAGGAAGTGCTCCTGCGCGTTTCTAAAGCCCAGACACCGTCATCGGACTCGTTCTGATCATTTCAGCCTTAAACTTCTCTCACTACGAATCTTTATCTATCTGTTAGCTTCCTGTCTCTAATAACTGTGCTAAATAGCCATTTTATGCTCTGTCCAGTCTTCATTGTTGCTAGCAGGTGGCAAATGACACTTATTCCATGCATTATCTGCAGAGTCACAGTAACAGCTCCAACAGAAGACGTTTTTCACAGATCTCACACACGTTTCATCGATAACAGCAGCGTGAGCTCTCAGTGTTTGGCACAGAGCGATGAACACATGAGGAGGTCTGAGAGCTGCAGTAATGGACTCAGGGGAAAGCAGCTACTCAACAAAACTGACTTCTCCTCTGTCTCCTGTGTTAAAATGTTGTTCTCTCAACAAAAATAAACCTGGAGCTGTGTTCTGTTTCATTCACGCCTGTTTGAGTAACCCTGCATTCTCTGGCGCTGAGTTTCCGAGGCCTCAGAACGCTCGGTTCCACCACAAAGCCCCACCCACTCCAGGAAGCACTGACCAATCATCAACAAGCCCTCTACATCCAGTCTGCTCTCATTCTCCATGGTCACTTTTAAATCTAACATACTTTCTTCTCTACAGTAATCTCGTTTTGGTTTTATTTATTTTAATGTTTTTATCATTTTTGTGCTTGTATGCTTTTAAAATTGTTATTATGTGTTGTATGTTTGTTCTATTTTCTCTAAAGCACTTTGTAAATCTTGTTTTTGAAAAGTGCTATATACATAAAGTAATAATAATAATATTTTTTTTGTCTCAGCATATGGCTGGTGACTCCTTGGGTTGACAACTACTGTATGAATGAATGAATGAATGAATGAATGAATGAATGAATGAATGTTTCCTGGGAGCTGCTCAGTGCACTTTCAGAACCCAGTCTTTATAATTCGAAGAGCTCCCACCACAACTGGGATCACATTGGTTTTTGTCTTCCACATCTGTGAAATTTCAATCTGAAGATTTTTGTATTTGGTGACTTTTTCTGTTTCTTTGAATGAGAGGAGACAAGGTTTTTCTGTTATTATTATTATTATTATTATTATTATTATTATTATTATTATTATTATTATTATTATTATCAACAACAAAAATGCCCCCCCCCCCCAAAAAAAAAAAAAAAAAAATGCTGTTTCCACTGATTCCTCACAGACTTTTGTTTTTACTTATGGAGTAAAATGTCATGATAGAAAAAGTTTAGGAAGTGAAGTTTCTTTAATTCTTTAAATAATGTTCAAAAGACTGCACTCTGCTGCCCTCTGCTGGTCTCTTCTCCTGTTTCTTTATGGCACCAGTAGAGTACTTATTAAAAACGTTCTCTTTTAGTCACATAAGGTTTTTAAAGGCTGTAAAACATGCAGCTGTTAGATTTGACCAAGACTGGTTTAAAAATATAAATAAGCAGAATAAAGCTGCTTTAAACCAATTTGTTATAGACTGATGTATGTAGCACATGCATTAGCGTTAGTCCAGAGCCGGTACGGGACAGATCCGTGCTCCGTGAGGGACGAGCCGGTACGGGACAGATCTGTGCTCTGTGAGGGACGAGCCGGTACGGGACAGATCTGTGCTCTGTGAGGGACGAGCCGGTACGGGACAGATCTGTGCTCTGTGAGGGACGAGCCGGTACGGAACAGATCCGTGCTCTGTGAGGGACGAGCCGGTACGGGACAGATCTGTGCTCTGTGAGGGACGAGCCGGTACGGGACAGATCTGTGCTCTCTGAGGGACGAGCCGGTACGGGACAGATCCGTGCTCTGTGTGGGACAGGCCGGTACGGGACGCCACAGTGAACCTCCTGCCTCCTGCAGAGCACGCCCCGCTGTTCCAGAAGTAAAATTCCCATTCATTTCCCCATTGACTTTTTGAAAAATCTGTATATTAAAAGTTTAACAGGGAGGGTAATCAGCTCTGGGGATTTTGGGAGAATGAATGGGAAATTTACTCAATAGAGATTTTCATTATGATTTGACATAGGTTTTACACCAGAT
Organism: Bostrychus sinensis; assembly: GCA_020698575.1. Taxonomy (NCBI): domain Eukaryota; kingdom Metazoa; phylum Chordata; class Actinopteri; order Gobiiformes; family Eleotridae; genus Bostrychus; species Bostrychus sinensis. Next base: position 3,332,964 of record CM036259.1, on the reverse strand, counting down.
GCCCTCCCTGATGCCACCCTTTCCATTTATCCAGGCTTGTTTTTGGCAGAATGTTGTTGTTAATATTACATCTGTTTACAGCTTAACAAACTCTGGTCTGTGCACGAGGCTTTGTTCTACAAAGTTCTTGTTGATTCTGGTTTACAGTCGAGTTTTAATGTTTTTGTCCATTTGTTATAATTTGCCTTCATGAGTGGTTAGCACGCTCACCTCACAGCAAGAAGGTCCTGGGTGTTTCTGTGTGGAGTTACCATGTTCTCTCTGTGTCTGACTGGGCTTCCTCCAGTCCAGGATCCTGGCTCAGATCTGGAGGAGGCACTGGGCAAATGCAGAGAGGAGTTTCCTACAGCTACAGCTTACCTTAACCCAAGTTTACAAATGAGCATTAATTTAGCCAAACCCATGTTCACAGGTGTTACCACAGATCTGCTCAGTCCAAGTCTGGAAAATCTCCTTTTATGATGTGAAAACTTCTGAGGAAAAAAGTCTTAAATGCAGATAAAATATGTGTTTATGATGGTAATAATAATAATAATAA